>CM077673.1:205510477-206710477 GCA_039707655.1 Elymus sibiricus | reverse complement strand
GGATAAGGTCCGACGAGCAATTGCCACCGGCACCAATGAGTGGGGGGCGACGACGATCTGGCCCGCCTCTCGGTCTGCGGTTGATCTGAGTGCCACCGACATCCCCCTTCACCTCCATGCCCTCTTCACCGGCATGCTACCACCGTTTTCATATTTCTTCAATGTCGTGCTCACGCACAACCAGATCCGCGCCTTGCATCTCGACCCCGGGTCTTTCGTCCTCCTCTCCGCCTTCGCGTTCTTGTGCGAGGCCTTCATGGGCATCGCCCCATCCGTGGCCTTGCTTCGCCATTTCTTCTCCCTCCAAATGGTCGCCAGCGGACAATGCTTGGGATACGTGTCACTCCGAGTGGTGGATATGGCGGCGGACGTGATCCTCGACGTCGAGCTCAGTCCGGATGCGGCGGGCTTCCGAAAGCAGTGGGTGTTTGTTGACGCCACTGTGCGCGACCCTCTGCTCCAAGCTCCGACGGCCCCTGCGGAGCCGAGCGCGAGTTGGGAGCACTCGAAGCTTGTCGACCCGCGGCTCACGCAGGTCACTGCCAGGTTGAGTAGCCTGAAGAAGGCGGGTGTGACGATGGCGATGGTGGTGAGGGAGTTCGTTCGCCGATGAATCGCTCCCCTCCAGCGCCATTCCCGTCCCATGTGGACCTTCACCGGCCTTGATGACGTCATGAGGCTCCAGGTGTCTTCTCTTTCTTCCGGCGTGCTACGCGAGGCGCTTCGCCTTCTGACCGGAGGGAAGCCTCCTGAGCTTCCTGTGGATGGGCTCCCCTTGTACCGCTACCAGAACGGGAGAGCCTTCACCCTGAAGATGCCACGCTTCGATGAGTGGGGGCTGCTTCCAGAGGGCCCTGTCGTACCTCGCGACGGTTCCCTCTTGGTGGCCCCTTGCTCTGGAGATCCTGAGGTTGGTGCCCTTCAAGTGGTCGCAGAAGAGCGTCCCGAGCCGCACGTCCTTCAGGCGTCCACCTCTGCCCTTCCTAGCGGTGATGGGGTCGCCTTGCCAGGACTAATGACTCGTACTACCCGGTATGGGCCTTCCCACATTGGTGTCAACTTGTTTCTTCCTTTCTCGGAATAGATCCGTCGAAGGACAAGGTCGCCTTCCCCAACACTCCTGGCATGAACCTTGCGGCTATGATAGCTGCGCAAGGCTTGCTGGTAGCGTGCGGCATGCTCTGTGGGGAGCACTGTGTCATCTTGCCGCAACTGCTCTTGCTCAGCTTTATCAAAAGCTTGCACTCCAGGTGATCCATATGTGAGTACTTGTGGGGACCCCAACTCTTAAGTTGTGATCACCGAATGCACATGTGATCCCAGAGATCAATGCTCACAGAACACACAGAAGCTAAATAATAAGAGTCTTACATCCATACATACCGTCTTACACAATTAAAGACCATCAAGGTCAAGTCTTACATAGATAGAGCCAGGAAGGCCAAATAGCAAACGTAAACTCACAGCAGAAATCTTGAAAGATAGCGTAGACCCATGCCATCTGCCTTAACCCTATAGGCATTCTGACTAGGAAGCGTCCTAATTCGCATGTTCGTCACCAACGAATTCTTCGCCATAATCCTACTCTTCGATGCCTGGCCAATTAAATAACCAGTGGCAAGCCAATTAGTACTTTGAACGTACTCGGAAGCAACCCATGTTTTGGAACAAGGTATAACAATGCATGATATGGCACTAAGTAGGTAAGTTTTGAAGAAAGCGAATTTTAAGTGCAATGACATGTCCTATCAACTTGTAAGCATGCATCAAATGGATACAAGAATCCGTATGAACATGTTACACATATCAATATGAACAAGGTTTGAACATCTCATGTTCATTCATCACAGTAAGTAATCCGACTTGACTCAAGTATCATCTTTGTCTCACACACCCACACACGCCAAGTTTTTGTAAACAATGGACGTAGTTTAAGAAGCACCACCCAACTGTCCTTGACCATGGACATGGCTATTCGAATAGTTTTACACTCTGCAGAGGTTGCAAACTTTACCCACAAGACTCGGGGAACTTCCGTGTCAAGCCACGACTCGCGGTATATCACATACCTGAGGTAAGCACCTGAACAATGCCTTTCCCTTGACGATACTAACAAAGAGTCCACTCGTTAGCACACAGCCTGCTTGATGTACATCACCAGTATCATCCATGAAGGGACCAACGGTGTGCTCGGTGTCTGTGAAAACAGCCCATGGTCGCCCTATCTGGCATGACCCCGTATCGAGAGTGACCACGTCACTCCCGCCACTAGTAATGCATGCTCAATGCTAGTACCTACCAAAGTAATCAACAAGGCCCCGTCCTATAAGGGGTATCATGGTTGTACATGTAGGGTTGGGACGGTCGACAAATATTAAATCTAATCCGTTTTTGAAAACACACACACACAGCTTGCTCCGGTACACCACTTCTTTCTCAAGTGGTTACCTAGCTCATCTTCTCCCTCGGGCATTAGTGGCACCCAACGGGGTTTTCAAGAAGTCTTTGAAATCATACCCTTTCCGACACCATGCATAATCCCGTCCCCATTGCATGGCAACTACTTAGCAACATAACTACTCCCACCCGCACAACCCTTATAAGGAGGTAGGGTCATGCACGATGCAAATATCAACGGAAAAGTAGCAGAGGCATCCACCAAAGTGGTCACCACATCATCATGATCAATACATCAAAATAAAGTGCTATATGACATGCATGAAAAAGTTTCTTAGACATGGTCAAGGGGCTGCTTGCCTGGCTCAACAAAGTATTCGGGGTCTTCAATGTCTTTCGGAACAATTCCCTCGTCAACAACGCAATCTATCGTCGCAAATTTTAACCGGCAAAAATAAGAACACAGCAAAAACAGAGCACATAAACCACTTCTAAAATGTTACATCACTCTGTAAAATACTATATTAACACCTAAAAATATTTGTCTCTGGTTTTGAAGTGTAAAAAGTTTTGAAAATTAATTTAGAAGTGGTTTTAAATATTCAAAACTAGCTTTTAAATTAAACCAGTACATAAAACTATTTTCAAAAAGTGCACAAGTGGCATCATTAAATACTATAGAATATTAAAAGATTTTTGTTGCAAGAATATTTGAATTTAGAGGGATGTTTTATCCTGTGGAATTTTTGGAAAACAGAAGAAAAAGAAAAAGAAAAAGGGCCACAATGCCCTGGGCCAGAGTCGGCCAGCAGCTGGGCCGGCCCAGAGCCGGGCAGCCCAGCCCAGCCGGGCGCCTGCGCCGCACCAGATTCTATCCTGACGGGCGGGCCCGGGGTCAGCCACACAGAGGGGGAAGAGAGGTTGGAGAGGATGACAGGTGGAGCCCACCTATCATCTCCTTCCTCGAGATAGGAGACGGCGGCGCTCACCGGCGATGATTTCGGCCACGACGAGGCGAGCAGAGGATGGGGATGGACTCAGCATCGAGCCACCGTTCCTTCGGAGATGGAAGGGAGGCCGGAGATGCACTTGTTCACCGGCGACGAGGAAGCACGGCGGAGCTGCTTCGGGAGGAGGTCACCGGCATCGTCTCTTAGCTGCAAATGAACAGGGAGGATGGGGAAAACGATCAGGGCACCGAGGGGAGATTGAAGGAGCAAAAATGGGGGGCGGAGAGGGGGCATACCCGGAGATCAACGGTAGTGCCGCTGCGGCAGAGCTCCAGTCGATCCCAAGCACGGGGGCCTCGAGGGGATGAACCAGTGGTGCGGTGGATCGATTGGATGCGCCGGCGAGGGGGTCCGGAGGGGAGAAAGGGTCTCGGGCAGGCCCTTTTATAGGGGGCGGCAGTGCATTGAGCGTGGGTGCGCCGGAGAGGTTGTAGCCCACGCTGGAGGGCACAGGGGTGGAGCGGGGGCGTGTCTGGGGTCTTCCTGGGGTCGGTCTAGGGCTAGTGGGAGCAAGAGGGGGAGCGGGGGTGTGCACGCGTGTGAGGCCCGCGGTTGGCCGAACCGGGCGGCGTCGGGCACGCATGCTTGAGGCTGCCGAAGAGTTAAAGGAGAGGGGGTGACAGCCCGGCGTCTTGCGCACGTCGAGGAGGGGCCGGGGGACAACTTCCCCCATCCCAAAGCTGTCGGGGACCTCGACATGCTCCTGCTACAGTGCGGCTGGGCACTATAGCATGCTCCAGAGGGCTCTTATGGCATGCCATGGCATGCCTTTGGCGCTTAGGGCGTGGCCACTCATGCCTAGGGGGTCTAGGGGCGTAGGAAATTGGTAGGGGAGGGCATTGAGTGTTCTGGGAGTCACTGGGTAGATGAGAGAGGCGTGAAAATGCTGCTGAATTTGCTATCCAGGGGTAAAAATGGGATTTTTACCCCACTCAATCATTGATCTGAGGCACACAAACCTTACTGGAGGTGGCAGAGGTATAGGAGTGATTGTGGTAAAAATATTGGGTCAAGGAAAACAGTGGAAGGGGTCAAAACATGGCTTTTACTAAACTACCAGAAGGTGTTTGATGTAGATTTGGGCAAGTAAATGGATCCTACTTGCCTTGATATTTACCAGGATCAAATAGAGGGTAAAAACAAGGTTGATCACAAGGTTTGAGCTGGTTTGAAGAAAGTTGGCAATGGAGAATTTGCAAACCCTAGAATTTAACAGAATCAGGTTTCTGTAGATCTAGGCATGCTAAACTAATCTCCTAAATGCACCACTTGGTGTAGTAACATTATTTGGGGATTAAAACATGTGTGCGAAGTTTGATATGAATTGGAAACACTTGACAATGTAGACTTGCTCAAATTTGGCTCTGGACAGGGATTGTTTTAGGATAATTTGGTAAACCAAAATAATTTGGATTGGGTTGAAACTTGGCAAGATCATCACATTGGGCACATGTGACTTGCTAGAATTTTCCTGGATTTATTTGAGAATATTTCCTATAAAAATATTTCAAAAGCTTGAAACAGACAGAAAGGGTTTTGAAGAGTTTTGTCCAATGTTTTGAACATAACCATGTGTTGAAACTCATATATATGGAAAATATATGCCCACTCAGTTTCCCTAAATTTTCACACATATTTTGAAAGCATAAAGATATTTTTTCCCTAGGAAAGACCATTTCTGGCCTTAAATAAAAGCCTTTAAATAAAATAGGAAAATAACATTTAAAATTGATATTTGGGGGTTTTGGAAAGTCTTATGCATAGTAGGTTCCAAATAAAGTCTTTGTGGCAAAACAATCCGCCCAATTTGGGGACTTGTAGTACAAACCTCAATTTAGGGGTTTTTCAAAACCTAATTTGAATAAATATTTTTGGCCAAAATAATATTTGATAAAAATATTTTTTGGTACTATACACATGGCATGATCATTGGGCAAAGGGTTTGGGTCAAGGAAGTGAGTATGGAGAGTAGGAGGAAGAAGAAACTTTGAGTGCCAAAACACGTCATTCAAACAAACAACCGTCAAACAACTCAAACAAGCACCTGCACTCAAAAAGTTTTAAATGGGTCCAAACTTTATAAATCCATAGCATAGCAAAGTGATACAAACATAGGGTGTGACAGACCTTCCCCCCTTACAAGAATCTCGTCCCTGAGATTCCTAGGCTAAGCGCTAAAAATATAAGGGAACTCCGATTTAAGGTAGTCTTCATGCTCCCAGGTTGCTTCCGCTTTAGTGTGGTTGCTCCGTTGGCACTTGAAGTACTTGATGGTGCGGCTTCGGGTGCAATGCTCGGCTTCATCCAAGATGTGAACTGGTCTCTCGCGGTAAGTGAGGTCTGGCTGAAGGTCGATGGCTTGATGATCGACGTCCTTGTAGAGGTCGGGGCGGTTGGGAACTTGAAGGCACTTCCGGAGCTATGATACGTGAAAAACGTTGTGCACATCGGACAACTCGAAAGGTAGCTCTAGCTGGTAGGCAACTTCTCCTCGTCTTGTGGTGATCTTAGGGGCCAATATATCTTGGTGCGTGCATTCCTTTGACGTGGAAGCACTTGGTTCCCTTGAGAGGCGTGACTTGGAGATAGACATGGTCTCCGACGTTGAGGTTCACTTCTTGGCGGTGAGAGTCGGCGTAGCTCTTTTGTATCGACTTGGCAGTCTCCAAGCGTTCTCTGACGAGTTGAACTTGCTCTTCTGCCTCGCGGAGGATATCTGGTCCAAAGACTAGTCCTTCTCCAGTCTCTCACCAATTGAGGGGATTGCGACACTTGCATCCATACAACACCTCGAATGGTGCCATCTGAAGAATTGGCTGATAGCTGTTGTTGTAGGAGAACTTGGCGAATGGTAGGCAATCTTCCCACTTGGCTCCATATGCTAAAATACAAGCACGAAGCATGTCTTTGAGTATTTGATTTACTCACTCCGTTTGTCCTCCGGTCTGGGGTGAAAACCAGTGCTGAAGGATAGCTTGGTTCCCATTGCTTCTTGAAACTTCTTCTAGAACCTTGAGGTAAACTGGGTACCTCGGTCTGACACAATCTCATTTGGAACTCCATTGAGGCTTACTATGCGCTCGATGTAAAGGCTAGCTAGCTTGTTTCCATCCTAGGTGGTTATGACGGGAATGAAGTGGGTTACCTTGGTCAGGTGGTCGACGATGACCGAAATGGAATCATGTCCCTTGCTTTACCTGAGCATACCGGTGATGAAGTCCATCCTGACTTTGTCCCACTTCCACTCAGGCACTTTGAGAGGTTGTAACAGTCCAGTGGGTCGCTGATGCTCAGATTTGACTCTCTGGCATATGTCACACTTAGCGACAAAAGTGGCTATCTCTCTTTTCAAGCCATGCCACCAGAATCTTGCTTTGAGGTCTTGGTACATCTTGGTTCCTCCAGGATGGATGGAATACAGAGTGTCATGGGATTCTTGCAAGATCAAATTCTTGAGCTCAACTTTGTTGGGCACGCAGATGCGAGTCCCAAACCATACAACTCCTTGCTCATCCACTGAGAATCCTGGGGCCTTACCCTTCTTAATCTTTCTCTTGATGCCTTCGATGCTGTCATGACCCTTCTAAGCTTCCTTAATATCATCCATCAAGGTAGGACTTGCTTCGAGGTTGGCTAGGAAACTAGGTGCAACTAGTTCCAGGTCAAAGCTTTCAAGCTCTTCGTACAAGGCCGGTAGACTTTCCTTAATCATAGCATTCAAGGAACAATCCTTTCTACTTAAGGTGTCTGCTACCACATTAGCCTTTCCAGGGTGGTATTGAACACTGAGGTCGCAATCCTTGATCAACTCCAACCATCTTCGTTGCCTCATGTTCAACTCCCTTTGAGTGAAAATATACTTCAAACTCTTGTGGTCTGTGTATATCTCACATCTCTTTCCTAGAAGGTAATGTTGCCATGTCTTCAAGGCATGAACTACGGCTGCCAACTCAAGATCGTGGGTAGCGTTGTTCTCTTCATGACGACGTAGCTGTCTGGATAGATATGCTACAACTTTGCCGTCTTGCATCAGAACACCACCAAGCCCGGTTCTTGATGCATCACAATATATCACAAATTCCTTGTGAATATCGAGGGTGGCCAAAACTGGAGCTATTGTCAACCTCTTCTTGAGTTCTTGGAAGCTTTCTTCGCACTTCGGCGCCAATTCGAACTTCTTGTCATTCTTCAAAAGCCGGGTCATGGGTCGGGCAATGCTCGAGAATCCTTCGACGAACTTGCGGTAATATCCACGAACATTGCTTAGGGGTTGCCATTCAGTCACCGCTTCAATCTTGGGAGGATCCACTGACAATCCTTCTGCAGTCAACACATGACCCAAGAATCCAACTTCATGTAGCCAGAATTCGCACTTGCTAAACTTGGCGTAAAACTGGTGCTCTCGGAGCTTGTCTAGGACCAATCTCAAGTGTTGTGCATGCTCTTCTTCAGACTTGGATAAGACGAGTATATCATCGATGAAGACAATGACAAACTTGTCCAAATACTCCATGAAGACTTTGTTCATGAGGTACATGAAGTAGGCAGGGGCATTGGTCAACCCAAATGACATGACTGTGTATTCATACAGGCCATACCGGGTTACAAACACCATCTTCAGAATGTGTTGGGGTCTGAGGTCGATCTTGGAAAACACCTTAGCTCCATTCAGCTGACCGAACGGGTCTTAAATCTTGGGAAGTGGGTACTTGTTCTTTATTGTGACTTCATTGAGAGAACGGTAATTGACACAGATTCGGATAGTTCCATCCCTCTTTGACACAAATAGAACAGGTGATCCCCAAGGAGAGGCACTAGGGCGAATAAATCCTTTTCTGAGTTGCTCTGCCAGTTGCTTCTTCAACTCAGCCAACTCTTTGGATCCCATTCTATAGGGCTTCTTATAGATGGGTCCTACTCCGGGCATTAGCTAAATTATGAACTCAATGTCACGGTCAGGAGGCATTCTGGGCAGCTCATCAGGAAAACATCCAGATATTCACATACCATAGGCGTTTGATCCAACTCAATTCCCGACAGACAATTAGCCTGAGGGGCTTGAGAGGAGGTAGGGTTGGGAACATACTTGACTTTGATACGTCTCCAACGTATCTATAATTTTTTATTGTTCCATGCTATTATATTATCTGTTTTGGATGTTTTATATGCATTAATATGCTATTTTATATTATTTTTGGGACTAACCTATTAATCTAGAGCCTAGTGCCAGTTTCTGTTTTTTCCTTGTTTTTGAGTATTGCAGATAAGGAATATTAAACAGAGTCCAAACGGAATAAAATCTTCGGAATAATTTGTCTTGGACCAGAAGACATCTACCAAGCTTGGAGATCAAGGCAGGAGAGCCTCCGTGTGGCCACAAGCCACAGGGGCGCGCCCCCTGGCTTGTGGGCCCACGGCAGCTCTCCCAACCCTAACTTTCAGTCTATAAATTCCAAAATATTTCCTGTATACCAGAGAGAGCCACGAAAACACTTTTCCGCCACCAGGAGCCTCGGTTCCCGTGAGATCCAATCTTGGAGCCTTTTTCGGTAATCTGCCGGATGGGGATTCGATCACGGAGGGCATCTACATCAACTCCATTGCCCCTCCGATGATGCATGAGTAGTTCACCGCAGACCTTCGGGTCCATAGCTAGTAGCTAGATGGCTTCTTCTCTCTCTTTGTTCTTCAATACCATGTTCTTCCTGATCTTCATGGAGATCTATCCGATGTAATACTCTTTTGCGGTGTGTTTGTCGAGATCCGATGAATTGTGGGTTTATGTTCAGATTATGTATGAATATTATTTGAGTCTTTTCTGAATTCTTATATGCATGATTTCATATCTTTGCAAGTCTCTTCGAGTTATTGGTTTGGTTTAGCCAACTAGATTGGTAATTCTTGCAATGGGAGAAGTGCTTGGTTTTGGGTTCAATCTTGCGGTGTCCTCACCCAGTGACATAGTAGGGGTAGCGAGGCACGTATTGTATTGTTGCCATCAAGGATAAAAAGATGGGGTTTTCATCATATTGCTTGAGTTTATCCCTCTACATCATGTCATCTTACCTAATGCGTTACTCTGTTCTTCATGAACTTAATACTCTAGATGCAGGCATGAGTCGGTCGATGTGTGGAGTAATAGTAGTAGATGCAGAATCGTTTCGGTCTACTTGACACGGACGTGATGCCTATATGCATAATCATTGCCTTGGATGTCTTCATAATTATTCGCTTTTCTATCAATTGCTCGACAGTAATTTGTTCACCCACCGTAATACTTGCCATCATGAGAGAAGCCTCTAGTGAAACCTATGGCCCCCGGGTCTATTTTCCATCTTATACTTTCAGATCTAAAACCAAAAACACCAAAAATACCTTGCTGCCATATTTTTACTTTTGTTTTACTTTCCGTTCAAGCAACCTATTCTATCTATCTCTATCAGATCTCATCCTTGCAAGTAACCGTGAAGGGATTGACAACCCCTTTATAGCGTTGGGTGCAAGTGTTTGATTATTTGTGTAGGTACATCCATTGGTGACTTGCTTGTATCTCCTACTGGATTGATACCTTGGTTCTCAACAACTGAGGGAAATACTTATCTACTTTGCTGCATCACCCATTCCTCTTCACGGAAACCAACGCATGCTCGAGAAGTAGCAAGAAGGATTTCTGGCGCCGTTGCCGAGGAGATCTACACCAAGCCTACCAAGTACCCATCACAAACTCATCTCTTGCATTTACTTTATTTGCCATTTGCCTCTCGTTTTCCTCTCCCCCACTTCTAAAATGATTTTCCAAAAAGATTGCCTTTTTATTCGCCCTTCTTCCGTTCACCTTTTCGTTTGCTTTTTGTTTGCTTGTGTGCTAGATTGCTTGCTTTGTCACGATGACTCAAGAGAATACTAAGTTGTGTGACTTTTCCAATACTAATAATAATGATTTTATTAGTACTCCGATTGCTCCCACCACTAGTGCGGAATCTTATGAAATTAATGCCGCTTTGCTAAATCTTGTTATGAAAGAACAATTTTCCGGCCTTGCTAATGAAGATGCCGCATCCCATCTAAATACTTTCGTTGAGTTGTGTGATATGCAAAAGAAGAAAGATGTGGATAATGATATTGTTAAATTGAAGCTATTTCCGTTCTCATTACGAGATCGTGCTAAAACTTGGTTTTCATCTTTGCCTAAAAATAGTATTGATTCATGGAATAAGTGTAAAGATGCTTTTATTTCCAAGTACTTTCCGCCCGCTAAGATCATCTCCCTTAGGAACGATATAATGAATTTTAAGCAACTTGATCATGAGCATGTTGCACAATCTTGGGAGAGGATGAAATTAATGATTAGGAATTGCCCCGCGCATGGTTTGAGTTTATGGATGATTATACAAATTTTCTATGCTGGATTGAATTTTGCTTCTAGGAATCTCTTAGATTCCGCCGCGGGTGGTACTTTTATGTAAATCACATTAGGAGAAGCTACTAAACTCCTATATAATATTATTGCAAATTACTCTCAATGGCATACAGAAAGATCTCCTACTAGTAAAAAAGTGCATGCTATTGAAGAGATTAATACTTTAAGTGAAAAGATGGATGAATTGATGAAATTGTTTGCTAGTAAGAGTGCTCCTATTGATCCTAATGATATGCCTTTGTCTTCTTTGATTGGAAATAATAATGAATCTATGGATGTTAACTTTGTTGGTAGGAACAATTTTGGTAATAACGCTTATAGAGGTAATTTCAATGCTAGGCCGTTTCCTAGTAATTCCTCTAATAATTATGGTAATTCCTACAACAATTCTTATGTAAATTATAATAAGATGCCATCTGATCTTGAGAATAACATTAAAGAATTTATTAGTTCACAAAAGGGTTTCAATGCTATGATTGAAGAAAAATTGCTCAAGATTGATGATTTGGCTAGGAACGTTGATAGAATTTCTCTTGAGATCGATTCTTTGAAAATTAGATCTATTCCACCCAAGCATGATATTAATGAGTCTTCAAAAGCTATGAGAATTTCTATTGATGAGTGTAAGTAAAGAACCGCTAGAATACGTGCTAAGCGCGAATGGATTGAAAGTTCTCATGATAATATTGATGAAGATCTTAAAGTGATTGGTGTGACTCCTATTAAATCTTTGTTTTCTAATGTAAATCTTGATAAAGATGGGACTGGAGATGAGTCAACTTTAGTTAAAAGGCGTCCCAATAATTTGGAGTTTATAGATCTTAATGCTAAGATTGATAAAAGTGGGATTGAAGAGGTCAAAACTTTAAATAGCAATGAACCCACTCTTTTGGATTTCAAGGACTTTAATTATAATAGCTGCTCTTTGATTGATTGTATTTCCTTGTTGCAATCCATGTTGAATTCTCCTCATTCTTATAATCAAAACAAAGCTTTTACCAAACATATTGTTGATGCTATGATGAAATCTTTTGAGGAAAGACTTGAGTTGGAAGTTTCTATACCTAGAAAACTTTATGATGAGTGGGAACCTACTATTAAGATTAAAATTAAAGATTATGAGTGCCATGCTTTGTGTGATTTGGGTGCTAGCGTTTCCACGATTCCAAAAACTTTATGTGATGTGCTAGGTTTCCGTGAATTTGATGATTGTTCCTTAAATTTACATCTTGTGGATTCCACTATAAAGAAACCTATGGGAAGGATTAATGATGTTATTATTGTTGCAAATAGGAATTATGTGCCCATAGATTTCATTGTTCTTGATATAGATTGCAATCCTACATGTCCTATTATTCTTGGTAGACCTTTCCTTAGAACGATTGGTGCAATTATTGATATGAAGGAAGGGAATATTAGATTCGAATTCCCATTAAGGAAAGGTATGGAACACTTTCCTAGAAAGAAAATAAAATTACCTTATGAATCTATCATGAGAGCTACTTATGGATTGCATACCAAAGATGACAATACCTAGATCTATTGCGTTTTGCCTAGCTAGGGGCGTTAAACAATAGCGCTTGTTGGGAGGCAACCCAATCTTATTTTTGTTTTCTATTTTTTGTTTCTGTTTTGGTGTGTTTTTCACATTATTACTTCTGTAATAATTGTGTTTTCTTGTTTAAATTAGTGTTTGAGCCAAGTAAGACCTTTGGGATGGTCTACGGTATTTGTGGTTTGATTCTGTTAAAAAACAGAAACTTTTGCGCTCAGTCCAGAATTTTTATAAATTCACTGGAACGTGATTTTGATCTGAATTTTTTACACAAGATTGATATACAAATTGCCCTGGTTGTCCTAATGTTTCAAAAAATTTAGAGTTACAGAAGTATTCGAAGTCTACAGATTGCTACAGACTGTTCTGTTTTTGACAGATTCTGTTTTCTTTGTGTTGTTTGCTTATTTTGATGAATCTATGGGTTGTATCGGGGGGTATGAACCATGGAGAACTTAGAATACAGTAGGTATTACACAAAAATAAATAAAGAATGAGTTCACAACAGTACCTAAAGTGGTGATTTATTTTTCTTATACTAACGGATATCATGAGTTTTCTGTTGAGTTTTGTGTTGTGAAGTTTTCAAGTTTTGGGTAAAGATTTGATGGACTATGGAATAAGGAGTGGCAAGAGCCTAAGCTTGGGGATTCCCAAGGCACCCCAAGCCATATTCAAGGATACCAAAAATCCTAAGCTTGGGGATGCCCCGGAAGGCATCCCCTCTTTCGTCTTCAATCCATCGGTAAATTTACTTGAGGCTATATTTTTATTCACCACATGATATGTGTTTTGCTTGGAGCGTCTTGTATGATATGAGTCTTTGCTTTTTAGTTTGCCAAATCATCCTTGCTTCACACATCTTTTTGAGAGAGACACGCTGATTCGTGAATTTATTAGAATACTCTATGTGCTTCACTTATATCTTTTGAGCTAGGCAATGTTGCTCTAGTGCTTCACTTATATCTTTTTAGAGCATGGTGGTGTTTTATTTTATAGAAATTATTGAACTCTCGTACCTCACTTATATTATTTTGAGAGTTTCTTAAAACAGCATGGTAATTTGTTTAGGTTATGAATTTAGTCCTAAAATAATGGGCATCCAAGAGGGATATAATAAAAACTTTCATATTAAGTGCATTAAATACTATGAGAAGTTTGATTCCTTGCATATAGTTTTGAGATAATAGAGATGGTAATATGAGAGTCATGCTAGTGAGTAGTTGTGAATTGGAGAGATACTTGTGTTGAAGTTAGTGATTCCCGTAGCATGCACGTATGGTGAACCGTTATGTAACGAAGTCGGAGCATGATTTGTTTAATGATTGTCGACCTTTGTGTGAGGGTCGGGAGCGCGCGATGGTTAACTCCTACCAACCTCTCCCATAGGAGCATGCGTCTAATGCTTTGTTTGATAATTAATAGACTTTTGCAATAAGTATGTGAGTTCTTTATGACTAATGTTGAGTCCATGGATTATACGCACTCTCACCCTTCCACCTTTGCTAGCCTCTCTAGTACCGCACAACTTTCGCCGATACATCAAAACCACCTTCCTCAAAACAGCCACCATATATATTTTCCTCAAAACAGCCACCATATATTTTCCTCAAAACAGCCACCATATCTACCTATTATGGCATTTCCATAGCCATTCCGAGATATATTGCCATGCAACTTCCACCGTTCCGCTTTTCATGACATGCACCACCAATTTCATATTGCATATAGAGTCATATTTTGTCATAGGTATCGAGTTGTAATTTTTCTTTTGAGTTGTAAGTAAATAAAAGTGTGATGATTTTTCATTATTAGAGCATTGTCCCGTGTGAGAAAAGAATGATGGAAGCCATGACTCCCTCACAAGTTGGGATGAGTATCCGGACTTTAAAAAAAATAAAAGAGGCCAGCGAAGCCCAAATAAAATAAAAGAGGCCAAAGATGCCCACCAAAAAAAAAGAAAAAAAGAAAAAAAAATGAGAGAAAGAGAGAAGGGACAATTGCTACTATCTTTTTCCACACTTGTGCTTCAAAGTAGCACCATTATCTTCATGATAGAGAGTCTCCTATTTTGTCACTTTCATATAACTAGTGGAGTTTCATGCACGACCACTTAGTTTTCTTTTTGAGCTTTCATACACTTATAGCTCTAGTGCACCCGTTGCATGGCAATCCCTACTCACTCACATTGATATCTATTGATGGGCATCTCCATAGCCCGTTGATACGCCTAGTTGATGTGAGACTATCTTCTCCTTTTTCCTTGCAACCTCCACCATATTCTATTCCACCTATAGTGCTATATCCATGGCTCACGCTCATGTATTGCGTGAGAGTTGAAAAGGTTTGAGAACACCAAAAGTGTGAAACAATTGCTTGACTTGTTCATCGGGGTTGTGCATGATTTAGATACTTTGTGTGGGGAAGATGGAGCATAGCCAGACCATATGATTTTGTAGGGATAACTTTCTAAGGCCATGTTGTTTCGAAAGGACACGATTGCCTTGTTGGTGTGCTCGAAGTATTACTGTTTTTATGTCAATATTAGACTATTGTTTTGAATCTTACGGATCTGAATACTCATGCCACAATAAAGAATATTACATGGATAAATATGTTAGGTAGCATTCCACATCAAAAAATCTGTTTTTATCATTTATCTACTCGAGGACGAGCAGGAATTAAGCTTGGGGATGCTTGATACGTCTCCAACGTATCTATAATTTTTGATTGTTCCATGCTATTATATTATCTGTTTTGGATGTTTTATATGCATTAATATGCTATTTTATATTATTTTTGGGACTAACCTATTAATCTAGAGCCTAGTGCCAGTTTCTGTTTTTTCCTTGTTTTTGAGTATTGCAGATAAGGAATATTAAACAGAGTCCAAACGGAATAAAATCTTCGGAATAATTTTTCTTGGACCAGAAGACATCTACCAAGCTTGGAGATCAAGGCAGGAGAGCCTCCGTGTGGCCACAAGCCACAGGGGCGCGCCCAGGGGGGTAGGGCGCGCCCCCCTGGCTTGTGGGCCCACGGCAGCTCTCCCAACCCTAACTTTCAGCCTATAAATTCCAAAATATTCCCTGTATACCAGAGAGAGCCACGAAAACACTTTTCCGCCGCCAGGAGCCTCGGTTCCCGTGAGATCCAATCTTGGAGCCTTTTTCGGTAATCTGCCGGAGGGGGATTCGATCACGGAGGGCATCTACATCAACTCCATTGCCCCTCCGATGATGCGTGAGTAGTTCACCGCAGACCTTCGGGTCCATAGCTAGTAGCTAGATGGCTTCTTCTCTCTCTTTGTTCTTCAATACCATGTTCTTCATGATCTTCATGGAGATCTATCCGATGTAATACTCTTTTGCGGTGTGTTTGTCGAGATCCGATGAATTGTGGGTTTATGTTCAGATTATCTATGAATATTATTTGAGTCTTTTCTGAATTCTTATATGCATGATTTCATATCTTTGCAAGTCTCTTCGAGTTATTGGTTTGGTTTGGCCAACTAGATTGGTAATTCTTGCAATGGGAGAAGTGCTTGGTTTTGGGTTCAATCTTGCGGTGTCCTCACCCAGTGACATAGTAGGGGTAGCGAGGCACGTATTGTATTGTTGCCATCGAGGATAAAAAGATGGGGTTTTCATCATATTGCTTGAGTTTATCCCTCTACATCATGTCATCTTACCTAATGCATTACTCTGTTCTTCATGAACTTAATACTCTAGATGCAGGCAGGAGTCGGTCGATGTGTGGAGTAATAGTAGTAGATGCAGAATCGTTTCGGTCTACTTGACACGGACGTGATGCCTATATGCATAATCATTGCCTTGGATGTCTTCATAATTATTCGCTTTTCTATCAATTGCTCGACAGTAATTTGTTCACCCACCGTAATACTTGCCATCATGAGAGAAGCCTCTAGTGAAACCTATGGCCCCCGAGTCTATTTTCCATCTTATACTTTCAGATCTAAAACCAAAAACACCAAAAATACCTTGCTGCCATATTTTTACTTTTGTTTTACTTTCCGTTCAAGCAATCTATTCTATCTATCTCTATCAGATCTCATCCTTGCAAGTAACCGTGAAGGGATTGACAACCCCTTTATAGCGTTGGGTGCAAGTGTTTGATTATTTGTGTAGGTACATCCATTGGTGACTTGCTTGTATCTCCTACTGGATTGATACCTTGGTTCTCAACAACTGAGGGAAATACTTATCTACTTTGTTGCATCACCCGTTCCTCTTCACGGAAACCAACGCATGCTCGAGAAGTAGCAGACTTCAACTCCTTGGCTATTGGTCATGGTAACAGTTCGCTTGGCACAGTCTAGCAAGCATTGGTGCTTGGTTAACCAGTTCATGCCAAGGATCACATCCAAGCCTGGCGAATCTAAAACTATGAGGTCTGCTAGGAAGTCTACCCCGTTGATGCTGTTCCTGACTCCTTTACATCCTACCTTGGACCTCATAACTGAACCCGGGGTTTGTATCAACATATGACTACCCAGGGGTGTAGGCTTCATACCACTCTCTAGTGCAAACTTTTGGGTAACAAAAGAATGCGAGGCTCCACAATCAAACAGTACGGTTGCTGGTGTTGAGTTGACGAGGAACGTACCCAGTATGACGTCCGGGTCTTCCTGGGCTTCCTCAGCGGTGACGTGATTCAGACGACCCTTGCCATTGTTGGGCTGGTTGCGGGAAGCTAGGTTCCTTGGTGGCGCTCCACGGCCTTGACCTTGGTTTGGCGCATTGGGGCGCGATGCATCTGGCTTCTTGTTGGGGCACTGCCTAGAGATGTGTCCTGGCTGACCACATCCAAAGCAAGTGACCTGGCCTGAGTTGTTATTGTTGCCACCATTGTTGTTATTGGGGTTGTTGTAGGCTGGCCTGGGATTAGCATATTGCTGAGGCTGGTAGCTCGGACGAGGTGCAGGAGGCCTAGCCTGCCTGAGGCTGATAGGTTGGCTTGGCTGGGGTTGGCTGCCATGAGTGGGTCTTCTGATTGCTGGAACTACCCTTGTTGATCATCTTGCGCTTGTGAGTGTCTTCCATAGCATGACGCTTGTCTTCAAGCATGAGGGCCTTGTTCACCAGATCAAAGAAGGTACGACAGTTGCAGATGATGAGCTGATACTGCTGGGCTTGCTGGAGTCCTTCCATGAAGCGTTCCATCTTAGAGGCTTCAGTGCTGACATCTTCGGGGGCATACCTCGACAGGAGGTTGAACTTCTACATATACTCCTTGACAGAGCCGCTTCCATGCTTCAGCGCTCAGAATTCTCTCCTCTTGATGGCCATGTGTCGGGACCCCGATCCTAAGCCATATGAATCCAGCCTGTAACATGTCACACCACTTTGCGGCCTCACTCACGGTAACCCACGGCTGCCACCTTACGTTGGCTGGGACCGTTTGCGCCCTTTGGCTCACGGATATGAACATGTCGCCAGCATTCACACGTCAAAGAACCCGGGTCGACATGACTAGTTATAGACCCAAGTGGCACAACCGTACAGGGACAGGCATATATAACCCAACAATGCAGGTGTCGGTCATCAGCGTGTGTAGACGAGTCGTAGCAAGCTACAAGGACTCCATTACACCGCGTGACATTTCCCCGTAGGGACAGACACAACAACAAAGAAGGATACACGTCAGTCAATCAATGTGTCCGGAGCAGTATCAAGCTGCCAAGGCTCATGGAAGCACAAAGAGGCATTTCCCCATAAAGAAGGCTACTAAAGGCTCACAACTAGGTGTCGAATCCCACACATACCAATGCATTTGAATCATACACGCACTATGCACGATATGCGTAGATACAACATGGCATCAAAACAAAACTCTACAACATAACATTTATTTAGGAGGCTCCAAAGAGCCAACTTAGTATAATGCTACAAGCAGGAGGGGTCACATGACCCAACATTCAGAGCATACAAGCAACAAGCGGAAGTTACATGTCTGGGTACAGACATCTAATAAAAGTGGCTGGAAGAGCCTGCAAAGCTACAACGACCCTACCATAGGAGCTAGACCTCTGTCTGGGATTCCCCAGCCAATCTGATCAACATTGAACTTCACGTCGTAAGAATCACTAATGAGACTGACGTCTCCTCTGCAAAAACATAAATTAAGCAACCGTGAGCACAAGGTACTCAGCAAGACTTACATCGGAACTATCTACATATGCATCATTGTCAACAAAGGGGGTTGTGGAGTTTATTGTAGCAAGCCAGCTTTGACTCTTGGCTAACCTGTACTACGACTACAAGTATTATCTTTGAGGTGGGATAGCGCACACGAGTCCAAATATTCACCAAATCAATACACCACTATGGATCCACTTCCGTCTCCCTACGAGAAGGCCATCCATAGCACTCACACTTATCTTGTGCATTTTAAAGTATCCCTTTCACTAGTCTATGTACCACATAAGTAATCCAAGTAGTCCATATCCGAGGACGCGGCTATTCGAACAGATTCATTCACCCTGCAGGGGTATACTTCTTCACACACCCTCCCGCCACTTACCGCCATGTGCACATAAAAAGGCACCTCGGTAACCTTCAAGCGGAAGCCCAGCGAGGGAGTCGGCCACGACCGTTAACCACACAAGACTCTAGTCCAGGTTTATCGCCTATTTGAGACTGAACCCGAAACGGAAGTCCAGCCGAGGTTTCCATCACGACCCCAAACGATGTGTGCAGGGTTCCCAAGCCCACCTCGATGGGTGGTACTACGCTTGGTACACCGGGCCACGGTGCATCTACCGTGCCATAGCCTACCCATCCGGTCATCGCTATGCACGGCCGCCAGCACATCCTGCAAACACGAGAAACTAGTTGCAACTCCTGGACAGAGATCAAGGCGATTAATAAGCCGAGAGGGTCAATTAAGGATCCCAATGTGCGGTAGTATCTTGTCTTGGATAACATACATAGAACTCAGTTCTTAAGGACGGTCCCAATGAGACAACCCACCATGTACTCCTACATGGCCTCTCATCGCTACCTTTACCAAATCGGATTCACACACTTAACTCTCACACAGCAGGACATGAACACATCCATTTCGATTCATCGCCCAGATGGATCAGACCCGACACAACTGTAAGCATAGCAGGCACAGTAAGCAAGCATGGATGAGTAAGCACAACAAGGCTCAAGCAGTTGCTACTCATGCTAAGTGGTTTCAACTATTTACTGTGACAAGGACAGGTCATGCAAAGGAATGGGTTCAACTACCGAGAACATGTAACAGTTGAATCGTTGTTGTCCTAATGCAGTAAAAGAGAGCAGGAGCGAGAGAGTAGGATATTATCGGGATGCTCAAGGAGGGGTTGCTTTCCTGACACTTCTGAAGATAACAATGAGTCTTCATCGGTGACAACGATCTCAACGTCGGGACCATCGTCTACCGGGAAGGAACACTACCGACAAAACAGGAAAGGAACACATTCAATGCAATGCAACAAACATGATGTATGATATGGCATGTTAAAGCATTGGATTGACCTAGAGCAATAGGTAGTCATATTAAGTGAAGTGGAATTCAAATATATACTAAATTTCAACTCCAACACTATTTATTAATGTATCCTAATCATGAATTGTCCTACTTGGTGATGTTAACTTGCTCAAACATGCATGAACATGGCATAAACAGATTCCTTGTATTTCTCTGAACATTTTTCATATATAAATTATTTTCATCCGAGTTATAGATTATTTTCTATGAATTTTACAGGTTTTAAACATTTTCTGAAAATAGATAAATCATTTTAGAGTTATCTAAAATCCAAAAATCAATTTGCTGCGTCAGCCTGACGTCAGCGGTCAATAGGGCCGGTCCAGGTCAAACCTGATGACCGGGACCCACCTGTCAATGACCCAGGTCTAATCAGGGTTTAACTAAAATTAAGCTATTGTTAATAGTGATGTGGGGCCCATTTGTCAGGGTCACAGAGGGGTGGTTAGTGCCTAACTAATCGAGACACGTCACTCGCCGGCGTCCGCGTCGGAATTTCACTATAGAGCACCGTTCGATGCGCGGGACGGTGCATTCGAACGAGGGGAGAAAACCGCATCCAACGGTGGCCTCAGCCGGAGTCGGGGTGGCCGGTATCGTCGGCGGCGACGGCGTCGCTGGTGGCTGGAGCACGGGGTGGTCAAAGCCGAGGCCCTGGAGCACCTCGGGAGCAACTGATGCTACCTACGGGCTTCTGCATGGTTGATGAGCTCACTGGCGAGCTCAGCCGTGGGTGTCACCCACTGGAGCGATGACTAGCTCGAGGTCCGGTGGCGGAGGCTTTCGGCCTCGGTCGATTTGGGGGTTAGGGGTGAAATCGATTGCAGGGAGAGAGAGGGATGACGGAGGAGCTCACAGGGGGCAGCAGGGCAACTCAAAGGCTCGGGGGCGACTCTGGTTCTCCGGCGAGCTTCAATTCCATGGCGGCGGCTAAAGGCAGGGGAAGGATCGATCCGGTTGATTCACGACGCTTTAGCTCGTGTTTGTCGGCGTAGAGGACATGCACGAGGCTTCAGAGCTACTGGCGAGGTAGAGAGGCTAGGGGTGCTCGGACTGTAACTACCACGACGACGCGGCTCGAAGCTCCGACCATGGTGAAGGGGAGGGAGAGGGAGCGAGGGGAGAGAGAGAATGAGGAGGGGGATGGATCCAGACGGCACTCGGGAGCTCATCCCTGGCGTCGTGCTGGCCAGGGGAGTCCCAGGCAGGCTGCTGGCGTGGCGCTCCCATGCGCTCGCCGTCCTCTGCTTCTCCTCTGCCTTCTAGCAAGAGGTAGAAGACATGGGTGCCCCTGGTGGGCTAGGCTGCTCTACTGGGCGGGGCAGGTAAGTTCTTCCCTCTCTCTGCTTTTCCGTTATGTTTCTGTTTTTCTATTTTGTGATTTATGTTTAAATTTGTTTGGGCCAAATCCATATAGCCAAAAACCCTAAAATAATTTATGGGATATAACCTGAATATTACAAAGTCCCACAAAAAGTTTCAGCATTTTTGAAAAAACTAAAATATTCATAGCCATTTAGTTATCATTTTCAGATGCATTTCTGATTTGTTTAAAATGACAAAAGTGTTGTTTAAAAGTTAATCACCTCTAGTATGTTGTTTCCAACATTTATCAGAAATGGTGAACATTTTTTAAGTCCATTTTGGGTTCATTGGAAATCTTAGCTAATTGAATTTATTTGAAAATGGAGTGCTAGGGTTTTGACAATCCCCATTTCAAGTTCATTTAATTTAAACATGATGCCATGATGTTTAATGCAATGACAAGCAATGGCTAGCTAGGGCTGTGACACCATGATCCCAGAAGGAATGTGAGCGGTGCGGAATCCTTCCTTGAAATCAGCCCAGGTGATCACACGGTCCTCGTGCATGACCTTGAATCCATCCCATCATGCTCTGGTGGTACCTCCGAGGCAGTGAGAGGCATACAAGACCTTCTCACGATCCTCATTGCAATTTACCAGTGCAAGGAGGTCCTCGATGGTGCGGATCCAGTCATCGGCATCCAAAGGTTAAGCACTCTCGGTAAAAGTTGGGGGCGAATTCCTCATGAACTCAGCAGGGTGGAGCGGCCATTGCTGTTCTTGCCCTGCTGATGGTTGTTCACAAGGACTTGAGCCATCTGCTGGATAGCGGCAGTGTTGACTTGGCGTTCCTCCCGAAGAACTTGGAGAAACTGAGTTATGGTAATGTTCTCCGGTGGAGGTGGTGGCGGGGGAATTTCGCCATGTGGCTGCTCCGGGTGCTCTCCAGCGTGAGCAGCCCCACCATCTCCCTGTTGCTGGCTGGAGTTGTCGGCTTTAGGGTTGGTGAAGGAGCTGTTGCGGGTTGCAGTCACCATCTTGTTTGCAGCAGCCAAGTCAAACAATTGGGATAGACGGTGTGGAAAGCAGTAATAGAGAAAGCATGCCTAAGGGGGTTGGTATAGTGCAAGTGTGATCAAACATAGGTCTAAAGACCAAACACATTATATTAAGATAATATAGATGATGGAGTCGCTTACATGTTGCCTAAGGCAAAAGCGCGACTTACATAGGGACACAAACAACAAAAATGAACAACAAGCACACATTGTTTCGTATGAACCATTACACGGACTAGACTTCGTATGAGGGGTACATGACTGATCCTACCCTAGGGGTTCTCGGACTCAAATGGTGGAGTTCTCGGTCTCGTACTCACGCTCCTCCAGATCGTCATCCGTACGGGCGTCGTCTCCGGTCGAGGGGGTTGAAGAACGAAGAGGTCCATCCCGACGACGCTTCGTCGGTGGGTCGGTGAAGAGCGCACGGTACTCCTTCGCACTCATGCGACGATGACGTGTGGGTGCATCTCTAGCTGGGGGTACTCCTCCTCTGTAAGCGATAGCTGGTCGTCCCTCGGGGGCTCCATCCTTCTTGATCTTGTCTGGCCTCATCTTGGCTTGACAGACTCCTTAATCTGGTTGTGAGCTAGACTGTCGGCGGAGAGGCTGAAGTAGGTCTGTTACCTGAGTGGCATCCCGTCCTCTTGGATGGAATCAACGTCCAACTCTCGCCATTCTCTTCCTTCTTGAAAGGGAGGTGGCGAGTGGCTGGCTCATCATCCATCTCTGGAATGATGTCTCAAAGGTGGATGAGTGCCTTGCGTGCAGCCGTCTTGACTGCGAGCGCCAGGGTCTCCATCTATGGTCCCTCAAAGAACCAACTAGTCGGGGAGTCATTTTCCTTCACGACCACATCAACGTAGTACTCCTTCGTGACGGCATTGACCCAATGCTCGTGGTAGAGGAAAACGGGTGGTCGGCGATACTGGCACTTCTCCAGGCTATCGTCAAGGAGTAGGGGAAAGTCGAATGCTAGGAGGGCTTCGGGTACGACGGCCATCTACAAGGTTTAGGGGAGAGGAGTTAGAAAAGGTAAGAAGTGCAGAAACTCCTAAGTATAGGTACTAGGTATAGTTTTGAAAAAGGTTTTATCCTAACTAACGTCCATGCTAACTAAGGCTTCCTACAGTCAGGATGGCTCTAATACCAGCTCTGTGGGGACCCCGACTGATAAGTCGTGATCATTGAATGCACGTGTACAGTGATCCCAGAGATCAATGCTCACTGAACACACAGAATCTAAATAATAAGAGTCTTACATCCATACATACCGTCTTACACAGTTAAAGACCATCAAGGTCAAGTCTTACATAGATAGGGACATGAAGGCCAAATAGCAAACGTAAACTCACAGCGGAAATCTTGAAAGATAGCGTAGCCCATGCCATCTGCCTTAACCCTACAGGCATTCTGACTGGGAAGCGTCCTAATTCGCATGTTCGTCACTAATGAATTCTTTGCCATAATCCTGCTCTTCCATGCCTGGCCAATTAAATAACCAGTGGCAAGCCAATGAGTACTTTGAATGTACTCGCAAGCAACCCATGTTTTGGAACAAGGTATAACAATGCATGATATGGCACTAAGTAGGTAAGTTTTGAAGAAAGCTAATTTTAAGTGCAATGACATGTCCTATCAACTTGTAAGCATGCATCGAATGGATACAAGAATCCTATGAACAGGTTACAAATATCAATATAAACAAGGTTTGAACATCTCATGTTCATTCATCACGTCAAGTCATCCGACTTGACTCAAGTATCATCTTTGTATCACACACCCACACTCGAATAGTTTTACACTCTGCCGAGGTTGCACACTTTACCCACAAGACTCGGGGAACTTCCCTGTCAAGCCGCGACTTGCGGTATATCACATACCCGAGGTAAGAACCTGAACAATGCCTTTCCCTTGACGATACTAACAAAGATCCCACTCGTTGCACACAGCCCACATGATGTACATCACCAGTATCATCCATGAAGGGACCAACGGTGTGCCCGGTGTCTGTAAAATCAGCCCATGGTCGCCCTATCTGGCACGAGCCCGTATCGAGAGTGACCATGTCACTCCCACCACTAGTAATGCGGGCTCAATGCTAGTACCTACGAAAGTAATCAACAAGGCCCCGTCACATAAGGGGTATCGTGGTTGTACATGTAAGATTGGGACGGTCGACAAATCTTAAATCGAATCAGTTTTCGAAAACACACACACACAGCTTGCTCCGGTACACCACTTCTTTCTCAAGTGGTTACCTAGCTCATCTTCTCCCTCGGGCATTAGTGGCACCCGACGGGTTTTTCGAAAAGTCTTTGAAATCATACCCTTTCCGACACCATGCATAATCCCGTCCCCTTTGGGTGGCAAATACTTAGCAACTTAACTACTCCCACCCGCACAACCCTCATCAGGAGGTAGGGTCATGCACGATGCAAGTATCAATGGAAAAGTAGCAGAGGCATCCACCAAAGTGGTCACCACATCATCTTGATCAATACATCGAAATAAAGTGCTATATGACATGCATGAAAAAGTTTCTTAGACATGGTCAAGGGGCTGCTTGCCTGGCTCAACAAAGTATTCAGGGTCTTCAAAGTATTCCGGTCCAATTCCCTCGTCAACAACGCAATCTATCGTCGCAAATTTTAAGGGGCAAAAATAAGAACACAACAAAAACAGAGCACATAATCCACTTCTAAAATGTTACAGCACTCTGTAAAATACTATATTAACACATAAAAATATTTGTCTCTGGTTTTGAAGTGTAAAAAGTTTTGAAAATTAATTTAGAAGTGGTTTTAAATATTCAAAACTAGCTTTTAAATTAAACCAGTACATAAAACTATTTTCAAAAAGTGCACAAGTGGCATCATTAAATACTACAGAATATTACAAGGTTTTTGGTGCAAGAATATTTGAATTTAGAGGGATGTTTTATCCTTTAGAGTTTTTGGAAAACAGAAGAAAAAGAAAAAGAAAAAGGGCCATAGTGCCCAGGGCCAGAGTCGGCCAGCAGCTGGGCAGCCCAGCCCAGCAAGGCGCCTACGCCACACCA
This sequence comes from Elymus sibiricus, assembly GCA_039707655.1. NCBI lineage: Eukaryota > Viridiplantae > Streptophyta > Magnoliopsida > Poales > Poaceae > Elymus > Elymus sibiricus. Next base: position 206,685,133 of record CM077673.1, on the reverse strand, counting down.
GATTGAAACCTGACGGGCGGGCCAGGGGTCATCCACACAGAGGGGGGAGAGAGGTAGAAGAGGATGACAGGTGGAGCCCACCTATCATCTCCTTCCTCGCGATAGGAGACGGCGGCGCTCATCGGCGATGATTTTGGCCACGATGAGGCGAGCAGAGGATGGGGATGGACTCAGCGTCGAGCCACCGTTCCTTCGGAGGTAGAAGGGTGGCCGGAGATGCACTGGTTCGCCGGCGACGAGGAAGCACGGCGGAGCAGCTTCGGGAGGAGGTCACCGACGTCGTCCCTTAGCTGCAAATGAACGGGGGGGAACGATCAGGGCCCCGAGGGAAGTTTGACGAAGAAAAAAATGGGGGCCGGAGAGGGGCCATAGCCGGAGTTCGACGGTGGTGCCGCCGCGGTGGAGCTCCGGTCGATCCTGAGCACGGGGGCCTCGTGGGGATGAACAAGTGGTGCGGTGGTTCGATTGGATGAGAGAGAGGGAGTCCGGAGGGGAGAAAGGGTCTCGGGCAGGCCCTTTTATAGGGGGGCGACGGTGCACCGAGCGTGGGTGCGCTGGCGAGGTTGTAGCCCACGCTGGAGGGCACGGGGGCGAGCGGGGGCGTGTCTGGGGTCTTCCTGGGGTCGGTCTAGGGCCAGTGGGAGCAAGAGGGGGAGCGGCGGTGTGCACTCGTGTGAGGCCTGCGGTTGGCCGAATGGGGCGGCGTCGGGCACACGCGCTTGAGGCCGCCGGAGAGAGAAAGGAGAGGGAGGCCGACAGCCCGGCGTCTTGCACACGTCGAGGAGGGCCCGGTAGACAACTTCCCCCATCCCAAAGCTGTCGGGGGCCTCGGGATGCTCCTGCTACAGTGCGGCTGGGCACTGTAGCGTACTCCAGAGCGCTCTTATGGCATGCCATGGCATGCCTTTGGCACTTAGGGCGTGCCCACTCATGCCCAGGGGATCTAGGGGTGTAGGAAATTGGTAGGGGAGGGCTTGAGTGTTCTGGAAGTCACTGGGTAGATGAGAGAGGGGTGAAAATGCTGCCGAATTTGTTGTCCAGGGGTAAAAATGGGACTTTTACCCCACTCAATCATTGAGCTGAGCCACAAAAACCTTACTGGAGGTAGCAGAGGTATAGGGGTGACTATGGTAAAAATCTTGGGTAAGGAAAACAGTGGAAGGAGTCAAAACATGGCTTTTACTAAACTAACAGAAGGTGTTTGATGTTGATTTGGGCAAGTAAATAGATCCTACTTGCCTTCATATTTACCAGGATCAAATAGAGGGTAAAAACAAGGTTGATCACCAGGTTTGAGCTGGTTTGAAGAATGTTGGCAATTGAGACTTTGCAAACCCTAGAATTTAACAGAATCAGATTTCTGTAGATCTAGGCATGCTAAACTAGTCTCCTAAATGCACCACTTGGTGTAGTAACATTATTCGGGGATTAGAACATGTGTGTAAAGTTTGAGATCAATTGGAAATACTTGACAATGTAGACTTGCTCAAATTTGGCTCTGGACAAGGATAGTTTTGGGATATTTTGGATTGGGTTGAAACTTGGCAAGATCATCACATTGGGCACATATGACTTGCTTGAATTTTCCTCAATTTATTTGAGAATATTTCCCATAGAAATATTTCAAAAGCTTGAAACAGACAGAAAGGGTTTTGAAGAGTTTTGTCCAATGTTTTGAACATGACCATGTGTTGAAACTCATATATATGGAAAATATATGCCCACTGAGTTTCCCTAAATTTTCTCAAATATTTTGAAAGCATAAAGATAACTTTACCCTAGGAGAGACCATTTCTGGCCTTAAATAAAAGCCTTTAAATAAAATAGGAAAATAGCATTTAAAATTGATATTTGGGGGTTTTGGGAAGTCTTATATATAGTAGGTTCCAAATAAATTCTTTGTGGCAAAACAATTCACCCAATTTGAGGACTTGTAGTACAAACCTCAATTCAGGGGGTTTTGAAAACCTAATTTGAATAAATCCTTTCTGGACAAAATAATATTTGATAAAAATAGTTTTTGGTACTATACCCATGGCATGATTATTGGGCAAAGGGTTTGGGTCAAGGAAGTGAGTATGGAGATTAGGAGGAAGAAGAATCTTTGAGTGCCAAAACACATCATCCAAACAAACAACTCAAACAAGCACTTGCACTAAAAAAAATGGGTCCAAATTTTATAAATCCATAGCATAGAAAAGTGATACAAACACATGGTGTGACAATTCTATGTGGAGCACTACTTCCGCACCATAGACTAGGGAGAAGGGTGTTTCGCCGGTAGCTCGATTTGGTGTCGTTCTGAGTGACCAAAGTGCTTCCGGTAGCTCATCAATCTAGTGGCTCCCACACTTGTGCACCTTGTCGAATGTTCTTATCGTGAGGCCATGCAGCACTTGAGCATTTCCTTTTTCCACTTGGCCATTTCTCCTTGGATGAGCAACGGAGGCAAAGCAGATCTTGCTTCCAAGGTTGTCACAATACTGCATAAAGGTGCGGCTCGTGAACTGGGTGCCATTGTCGGTAATGATCCCGTTGGGTACTCTGAAACGGCAAGCAATCCCCTTGAAGAACTTGACGGTTGACTGTGTTGTGACCTTCCTTACCGGTTCGAACTCTGGCCACTTCATGAACTTGTCAATTGCTACGTACAAGAACTCAAAGTCCCAGGTAGCACGGGGGAAAGGGCCGACAATGTCGAGCCCCCTGACCGAGAAGGTCCAGGAAAAAGGTATAGTTTGGAGGGCTTGGTCTGGTTGATGTTTTTTCTTGGCGTGTAATTGACATGCTTCATATCTTGTTACCACAACCACAACATCTTGAGGGTTGTCGACCAGTAGAAACCTTGCCGGAATGCCTTGCTGACAAGAGCAAAGGATTACATATTGGGTAGCATGCCACATCAAAAATTCCGTTTTTATCATTTACCTACTCGAGGACAAGCAGGAATTAAGCTTGGGGATGCTGATACGTCTCCAACGTATCTATAATTTTTTATTGTTCCATGCTATTATATTATCATTCTAGGATACTTTTTGAGCATTAATTTACCAATTTATATTATTTTTTAGCACGAACCTATTGATCCTGTGCCTAGTGCCAGTTGTTTTTTATGTGTTTTTGTCTTTTTAGGTTTACAGTACCAAACGAAGTCTAATTGCCCCGAAGTTTTTATGATTTTTTCTAGACAAAAAGAAGACCTGGAAGCTTCGGGAGAAGACCGAAGGCCCCACGAGGGAGGCACAAGCCAACAGGGAGCGCCCAGGGGGGTCGACGCGCCCTGATGGCTTGTCCCTCCCTGGTGGCCCTCCTACCCCCGTTCTCTGGCCTATCAATTCATATACATTCCTAAAACCCTAGAGGGCATCCCGAAACACTTTTTCCTCCACCGCAAGTTTGTGTTCCGTTGCGATCCCATCTGGACCTCCGTTGTGGCACCCTGCTGGAGGGGGGATCAATCACTGAGAGATTCTTCATCGACCTTGTTGCCCTCATGATGATGTGTGAGTAGTACACCACAGACCTACGGTTTTGTAGTTAGTACCTAGATAGCTCTCTCTCTCTCTCTTGATCTTCAATACAATGATCATCGCATATTCGCTTTGATCTATCCGATGTAATTCTTTTATACGGTGCATTTGTTGGAATCCGATGAATTGTGGGTTTATGTTTAGATTATTCATGAAAAGATATTGAATACTTGCTGGTATTTTATTTGCATGATTGTTATAGCTTCGTAATCCTCTCTGATTTATTGAAATAGTTTGGCCAACTAGATTGATACTTCTTCGATGAGAGAGGTGTGATGTAGTGGGTTTAATCTGGCAATGCTCAATTCCCAATGATAGAAAGGGAAAAGACACGTCTTTGTATTGTTGCCACTAAGGATAAAACGATGGGGTTAGTTCATATTAATTGAATTCTCTTTGTCTACATTATGTCAATTTTCTCCAAGCATTACTCTGTTTTTCTTAATACTCTAGATGCATGTTGGATAGCGGTCGATGGGTGGAGTAATAGTAATAGGTGCAGGCAGGAGTTGGCCTATTTGCTTATGGACGTAATGCCTAAATACATGATGATTGCATGAATAACACATAACTATGTGCTTTTCAATAAATTGCCCAACAGTAATTTGTTTAGCCGTCGTATGTTGCCTACATGAGAGATGCCACTAGGGAAAACTATGGCCCCGGGTCTATTCACTTATATATTTACAAAACCTATCATTACCTTGGTGCCATTATTTACTTATTATTTTATTTTGCAAATTACAATTATCTACTATTATCTACACACTTCACTTACTTGCAAATAACGAGTCCAAGGGGATTGACAACCCTCTTGTCCGCGTTAGGTGCAAGTGTTTGCTCTTTTGTGTGCAACCGCTAAAGACGGTTGTTGATTGATATTCCTATTGGTTCGATAAACCTTGGTTCTTAACTGAGGGAAATACTTATCCGTATTGTGCTGCAATTACCTGTTCCTCTTCACGGAAACCCAACACAGATCACAAGTATCATGTAAAACCTTGTTACGCCTGGCAGGATCTAGACTAGCCCGACAAACCAACACTATTCTTTCCTATGCACTTTGTCCTCACTCATGTGCACCCGGGACCAACTTCCCGGTCGGTCACCCATCCTAGAATTACTCCAAGCCAAGCACGCTTAAATTTGGAGTTCTTTTCGAATGGGCTCCCGAAAAGAAGGAATTCCTTGTTGATATGAGTAGTCTAACATTCCTATTAAGCCAGGCTCACATACACCCCCACTCAAAGGAACCGACGTCCTCATCGTACCATCAGGAACGTTCCCTCAGTCCAGCAGTTTTGCCACAACGGGTGCCACAACGGGCCACACGCGCCATGCGTCACATGCCCGTGCACCTGACCCACGCATGGCCGTGTAACCGCAAGGGTCGGCTCTGATACCAATTGTAACACCCGGTTATGCCTAGCGGGATCTAGACTAGCCCCATAAACCAACACTAGTCTTTCCTGCACACTTTGTCCTCACTCGTGCGCACCCGGGATAAACTTTCCGATCGGTCACCCATCCTAGAATTACTCTAAGCCAAGCACACGAAATTTTCTATTTCTTTTCGAATGGGCTTCCAGAAAAGAAGGAATTCCTTGTTGATATGAGTAGTCTAACATTCCTATTAAGCCAGCCTCTCACAGAGAGGTTAAGTTCAAGCCGGCCCCACCGTCAACCAGCATCTTTGTGACCTTGAGGTCGGGTATTGTTCATGAAACCAACAACGGCAAGCATCCGACCATTGTGGTGCGATTAGGGTGGTACTCTGCATCAAAGATGATGGGCGTGTGAGACCACTTGAGTGGCTTCTGTGCTTCCATTGCCAGCTCTGCAACATTGATCTCCCGGGCCCATTGATTGAGCTGTCGGTGAGAGGAGTGCAAAGATGCGCCTCTATCAGTGCACACGGCCTTTGTGGCCTTCTGGAACTCATGTTCATCAGATCCTTCTTTATTCTCGTCGTCATCATCGTCATCTTCTTCTTTCTTAACGCGGCCTCGCGCAGGTTTTTCCTTCTACTACTTGGCCTTGCCACGGCGACCTCCACGGCCACCTCGCTTCTTGCCGGATCCACCAGCACTGTTCTGGCCCTTCTACTTGTCGCGTTTCTCATACTCTTGCTTTTGCTTCTCGGCAAGCTGCTCAACTTGCCGGCACTCATGGAGATCATGGCCCTTGGTGCGGTGGATTTTGCAATACGGCCCTTCGGTCTTATCTGCATTGTCGCCCGCCACAGCCTCATGGCCACAGGTGCATACGGCAGCATCCTTATCGGACCCTTCGACCTTGGCTTTCTTGTCGGCGTTGTTGTTGCCAGAGCCTTTGACAACCATCACTGCTTTGCCTTTGCGCTTGCGGTTGTGCTTGCGGTCCTTCGTCTATGTGGTGGCGGTATGGTCGTCCTCAGAATCGACCTCCGCGCATGCGTCTTCCCCAGGAAATCTCCTTCCTTCTTCAGCCCGTGCGCATTTGTTCGCCAGAGGATAGAGCTCATTGATGGTCTTGACCTTCTGAATACTCATCTCCTCACGCATCCTGCGATTGTGCATGTTCATGTGGAACGACGCGATCACAACGGCAAGGTGAATATCAGGAATGTTGTCATGTACACGGTTTAATCTTTGGATGTACTTGTGGAGGGACTCTCCCTCACGCTATGGCAGCACATGCAGGTCGCTGGCCTGACCTGGAAGCTTATGGCCTCTAGTGTAAGCGCCAACGATTTGTTGGCAGAGATCTGACTAGGAGGAAATGGAGCCCTCCGGCAGGTTCATCAGCCAAGACCTCACGTTGGGCTTGAGTGCCAATGAGAAGTAGTTGGCAAGGATCTTCTTGTCGCGTCCCCCTGACGGGTTCAGCTTGCCATCGTACTTGTCAGGTATGTCGGGCATAAAGTTCTAGGGGGATGGCCATTGGACTTGCCGTAGATCACAAGTGAACAGTGGGCCTCATAAGGCAGGTACCCAGGGTACCATAGTGCAGGCTCATCAACAGATGGACCCGCACGTCTGTACGATTGCTGGCGTGTCTCCCGTCTGCACTCGTTGGTGGTGTGGGCATCCTCACGGCACCGATCGCGGATGACTTGATGCTGGTCGGGGCGGCTCCGTGGCTCCGAAGATGCAATAGAGGCCTTGTCACACGTGTCCTACCGGTGCGGCTGCCATTGTTGAGGTGGAGGCTATACTATTGGTGCAGCTCCCCCCGTCCGCTCACCAGTTGTCTTGACGGGAGCGGAGGTGTGTTGATGCGAGGGCCCTGCCTCATGCGCGGTGTCGCCGTTGGCGAAGGCGATGAGGCTCTGGATGGTGGCCCTCCACTCATCCATCTTCTCCTGCGCAGGAGGAAACTCGAGCTAAAGCTGTGCGCTGACCATGGCCTCCGTCGATGTCCTGGGCATGGAGCGAGAGGAGGGGACAAGGCTATGACTTATGACAGATTAAGTAGGAGTGTTGTCCCGCTCACGTCGCCGCTGCCAATGCTCCCCGGCAGTTTTGCATGGTGGTCGTTCCTGTGCGTCCTGAGAATGGCACACAGGGTCCTGATCTTGGTCTTGGCGACGTCCTGCACCGTCGTTGCTTGGCGGGAGCATGTCGTGGCCATCTTGAGAGGGCCTAGGAGTTCGCCTCGACGCTTCACGGTTCGGTGTTGCCGTGTCATCCTGGGTTGTGGTAGTGTCGTCCCTAGACGTAGCCGTGACAATCTTGGAGTTCACAGCAGTAGGATCCCAGCTTGGTGACCTCCGAACCTCGCTTGGTGTGGTGAAGATGCGCCTCCGCCTCCGTCCGCCGTAGCCATCGGCGTAGGCAGCCCGGTCGCCGATGGAGCAATGGACGCACCGTTGGCCTTCTTGGTTCATCTGTTGATGATGAAGAAAGTCACGCGCAGAATCCCCTTACCTAGCATGCCAAAGTTGTCGAGGTACGACAATCTATGGGACCGACAGGTGAGGGAGTCCTGGTTTAAGGGGTCCTCGGATAGCCGGCCTGTCTACTATGGGCCGGACTGTATGGGCCGTTCGCCGAACACTGGATTGATTGAAGACCCAGACTCTAGAGAGGAAGCTTCAAGGATCATGGCGTGTCGACCACGTTTAAAGTAGTGAATAGGCATGTTTATCCCCTCGGCGTGTAACCGACCATGTGTAACCCTAGACATCCTTGGCGTCTATATAAGCCGGAGGGTTTTAGGGTGTAGAACAACAGAACTCATCTAGGGTTTTAGTCCTACGATCTCGTGGTAGATCAACTCTGTAATCCCCATACAATCAATATAATCAAGCAGGACGTAGGGTATTACCTCCATAGGAGGGCCCGAACCTGGGTAAAACCTTGCCCCCTTTGTCTCCTGTTACCATCGATCCAAGTATCACAATTCGGGACCCCCTACCCGAGATCCGCCGGTTTTGACACCGACATTGGTGCTTTCATTGAGAGTTCCGCTGTGATCGCCAGAAGGAATCGATGGCTCGCCCTATTCCCAATGGCGAGATCTGTGCCCGAGGGATTCTCGCCCCGGATCAGACCCGCACAGGCGGCGACATCTCGTCGCACGCTCACCCGATCGGCCATCCATGCCAGATCGGAAACTTTCCCCCCGACCAAGGGATCAGGTTCGGAACCCTAGAGTTCTCGACTGATTCTCGAGGAAGACTCGTACTGATGGAATCCTTGACTCCTACGAAGAAGCCCGCAGATCCCGACGCCTCGGCGCCGAAGACATTGGGCCTCATCTCCGGAGAACAAGTTGCTATTCCGGGCCGTCCGGACCACCCGGTCCGGTCGTCGCTGCCGGATCTACCACGGTTGAGCAGAATCCGAGAACGCTCTCGTGTGACTCTGGAACCGCAACGCCGCTAGCCGACCCCACTCGCTTTAGCGACACGCACCCCACCATCGCCTCATTTCTCAACGAGTTGTTTGATCGGATGGAGACTATGCGAATGGCCGATGACCAAACCCCGGTCTATGACCGGCTCGGGCTTAAACCCGATGACAGGGAGATCCACGTCCCCACGGTCACCCACCTTGTCGCCACCATCGAGTGTCCGACTGGGGGCTCGACTGCCCAGTTACCGGAATTAAAAACGGTTTACACTCCAATCTCCGATTACCGAGACCATGCTGGCAACCCAGACTCGGGCGTTCGCCCCAGAAACAGTCCGGTATCGGTCTCTGATCCATCACATTGTTCGGAATCCCTGACTCCGAACTCCCACCATGGCGTGGAGTCAAATCTTCACCCACCCACCACCCAAGCCGATGACTCGAGCATCGCATCAGAGCCCAGGTCTTCGGACCCACCGAACATAGTACATTTGTCAGGGGAGTCGGTTCGTCATTACTGGGCCAGACTACTACTCGCCCGAAACAAAGTACGGGACCTTAGTGATCAAGATATAATGGCAACCTTCAAACGTAACTGCCATGACAAGGGAATCCTCAATGCCCTGGCGCGGCGGCACATTATTGACTTTGCCGAACTGTCAAACTTGGTACATAAGTATTGTGCCATGGAAAGTGCTTGGCACGCTGAGTGGCTATTTTCGGAACCCATCTCTACCGAATACCCTAGAGGAGATCGGCACAAGAGGATACCTCCGAACCGGCCAGCCAAACTCGAGCCCGCCAAAAAGAGGAACAGGACCCTTCCAGGGGTCAGTACTGTCCTGGATGAACTACTGGACAAACCCTGCCCTATACACTCTGTATTGCTGAACATGGCTCCAACTCACAGCCTTAGAACTTGTTGGGTCGTCAGTCAGATCGCAAAAAGTGGCGAAGCCATTCTTGAGGCATCACCATCTAACCGGCGCTCTGCAACGCCATCGGAATATAACGCCGAAGTACTGACGATCTACGAAACATTCCCATCAAGGAACAGGAGGAAAAGAGCTCTTAAAGAACTCGAACAGGTATATCACGTGGCAGCAACAAGTGCATGGGCAGACATACCCATCACCTTCGGAGATACTGACCGACCAGCCATTCTTCCCGGTCATTCACCGGCCGCACTAGTCCTGAACCCCATCATTGATGGCTTCAGGTTACACAAGGTGCTAATGGACGGCGGTAGTGGTTTAAATCTAATCTACGAGGATACTCTAGAAAAAATGCAGCTCGACCGATCCCGCGTCGAGCATAGCAGCACAACTTTCCGGGGAATAATCCCGGGGAAGGAGGCGCGCTGTTCAGGATGTATCACCCTGGATGTAGTGTTCGGCACACCCGACAACTACCGATCTGAAGAGCTTCTCTTCCACATCGTGCCCTTCCCAAGTGGCTATCATGCCCTGTTAGGACGTGACGCCTTCACAAGATTCCAAGCTATACCACATTATGGGTATATGAAACTTAAGATGCCAGGACCAAACGGGGTAATCACAGCTGCTAGTGACCCGAATATAGCCCTGCGTGGCGAGAACAAAACAGCGGCGCTTGCCCTCGAGGCTCTAGCCGAGACCTTTGCTGCAGAGGAGCTAACCACACTCCGGTCAATGGTAGACAAAGATGATGTGACCCTCAGCAAGAGGCCTAAATCTACATCCTTTAAGTCAGCAAAGGAAATCATTAAATTTCAGGTACACCCGACGGACCCAAACAAAACAGCGTCCATCGGAGCTCAGCTCGATCCTGCAGTGGACGAAGCGCTACGAGCTTTCTTACAAGAAAACTGGGACATCTTCGCCTGGCATCCTTCCGATATGCCCGGCATCCCACGACGGCTGGCAGAACATAGTCTGAACATCATCGCAGGCTTTAAGCCCGTCAAGCAGACTCTGCGCCGCTTCTCCGAGCCCAAACAACAAGCTATGGGTGAAGAATTGGCCAAATTGCTAGAGGCCGAATTCATTCGGGATATCAAGCACCCCGAATGGTTGGCAAACCTGGTTATGGTACCAAAGAAAGATAAATCCTGGCGGTTGTGCGTCGACTTTAAAGACCTCAACAAGGCCTGCCCTAAAGACCCTTTCCCTCTACCATGAATAGACCAGATTATTGACGCCACAGCCGGACACGACTCGCTGTGTTTCCTCGATGCTTATTCCGGATACCATCAGATTAAAATGAAGGAATCCGATCAAGCGGCAACCGCATTCATCACCCCTTATGGGCCTTTTTGCTTCAACACAATGCCTTTCGGGCTAAAGAACGCTGGGGCTACATACCAGCGCATGATCCAGACCTGTCTCGAAAAACAGGTTGGAAAAACAGTCGAGGCGTACGTGGACGATGTGGTCATTAAAACCAAACACGTTAGCAATTTGATAGACGATTAAAGGCAAACCTTTGCCAGCCTACGCGAATACGATATTCGGCTCAATCCGGATAAGTGTGTATTCGGAGTTCCCGCTAGTAAATTATTCGGATTCATCGTTTCCCATAGAGGAATAGAAGCGAATCCGGCCAAGATCCGCGCCTTATCTGAACTTGCAGTCCCCACAGAGCTAAAGCATGTCCAAAGATTGGCGGGTTGCGTGGCGGCGTTAAGTCGCTTTATCTCCCGCCTCGGGGAAAAGGCTTTACCGCTGTATAAGTTGCTGAAACAGACCAAGAATTTTGAATGGACCGACGAAGCAAAGGCTGCGTTAGAAGAAATTAAAACACTCCTGGCAAGTAACCCCATACTCACAGCACCAGGCGCAGGAGAGCCCATGTTATTATACATATCGGCCACCAACCAGGTTGTTAGCGCGGTGCTCGTCGTCGAACGAGAGGAGGAGGGACACAAATTCTGGACACAAAAGCCGGTCTGTTACGTGTCAGAAGTACTAACGCAATGCAAGTCCAGATACCCGCACTACCAAAAGATAGCCTATACAGTATTTATGCCATCTCGGAAACTAAGACACTACTTTCAAGAGTGTTCGGTCACGGTGGCCTCCGAAGTACCCCTGAATGATATAATCAACAACAGGGACGCCACCGGCCATATAGCCAAATGGGCCATTGAGCTCCTTCCTTTTGAGATTACCTACAAACCACGCCGAGCTATCAAATCTCAGGTGTTGGCAGATTTCCTTGCCGAATGGACAGAAGCCGAACTCCCCAGGGAATATAGTACATACTCCCACTGGACGATGTATTTCGATGGATCCAAAACTTTGGCCGGACTGGGGGCTGGAATTGTTCCCACATCCCCGACACGTGACAACGTTCGATATGTGTTGCAGATTATGTATGCCGACTCCAACAATGCAGCCGAATACGAAGCCCTCTTGCACGGTCTTCGGATGGCAGCCTCAATGGGCATACAGCGGCTGGAGGTATGGGGAGATTCCAATCTGGCCATCTCTCAAGTCAACGGCGAGTTCGATGCCAAAAATCCAAAGATGGCGGCATACAGAAACGCTGTCCTAAAGATATCCGCACGATTCGAGGGGCTGGAGTTTCACCACGTCGCTAGAGACGACAACCAAGCTGCCGATATACTGGCTCGTATAGGGGCCAAACGCGACCCTGTCCCGCCGAACACTTTCCTGGAACGGCTCTTTAAGCCATCCGTGGTTTGGCAAGACGATCAAAAGGGCGCCGATCTCACCAGCGCAGACACGATTGTTCCCCATGTAAACGAACCAGATGACCAAATCATCGGCGGCTCCGTAATGGACGAGACGCCCTCGGCTCATGAGGTCATGGCAGTAATCGCGCCATGGACCGAGCCCTTCCTCGCCTACCTCCTTCGCAAAGAACTCCCAGACGATCAGACGGAGGCGCGGCGCATAGTTCGGCGCTCCAAGGCCTTCAAGGTACACGAAGGTGAGTTATACAAGAAGAGCACCACCGGAGTACTACAGCGGTGCATCTCTGAGGAAGAAGGGCGGCAGCTAATAGCCGATGTCCATGCAGGGATGGGCGGTCATCATGCCACAGCAAGAGCCTTAGTAAGCAAGGCCTTCCGGGCTGGGTTCTTTTGGCCTACAGCTCGGGCGGATGCCCAGTCACTTGTCAAATATTGCGTGGGGTGTCAACTTTTCGCAAACCAAAGTCACATGCCCCCAACAGCTCTTCGGACTATTCCGATCACCTGGCCCTTCGCGGTCTGGGGGCTGGACATGGTCGGACCACTTAAAGGGGGGACCAAGAAAAATAAATATCTACTGGTCATGGTCGACAAGTTCACCAAATGGATAGAGGCCAAACCTATTAAATCAGCCAGATCCGGACCAGTAATCGACTTTATATCTGGCGTGGTACACCGTTACGGTGTTCCGCACAACATAATAACTGATAACGGATCCAATTTCACGGCCCAGGAGGTCAAAGACTGGTGCGCAAAGATGGGCATCAAGCTCGATTACGCATCGGTTTATCTCCCGCAGACTAACGGACAAGTCGAACGAGCAAACGGCCTCATCATGAGCGGCATCAAGCCACGTTTGGTCCGGTCTCTTCAGGAGTCCGATTGTCAGTGGGTGGAGGAGCTCGACTCCGTTCTATAGGGCTTGCACACCACGCCGAATAGATCAACGGGATACACACCGTTCTTCATGGTCTACGGGGCCGAAGCGGTCCTTCCTTGTGATATCATTCACGATTCACCAAGAGTGCGCATGTACGAGGAAAGAGAGGCTGAGTTAGATCGGCAGGACGACTTGGACGCTTTGGAAGAAGAGCGCGACATAGCTCGGGCCCGTTCTACTTTTTATCAGCAGCAGGCCCGGCGTTACCAGAGCAGGGAGGTCAGGGCACAAGCATACAACGTGGGCGAACTAGTCTTACGACTACTGGAGAAGTAGAAGCATAAACTCAAGCCCAAATGGGAAGGCCCCTTCATCATCGACGAGGTACTCACAGGAGGAGCTTACCATCTTCGGAACCCGCAGGATAAACGCCTTGAACCAAACCCATGGAACGCAGCTCGTCTTCGGCGCTTCTACGGTTAGACCGGTGTTGTCATACTTTTTACCTTTCTCCTCTCTTTCTTTTCATTGTTATTTCTTCTCCCTCCCACCTTGATTTCCGGCAGGGTTGTTTTCTTTTTCTTCCAAACGCTATGTTCGGTTCAACCGATTTTGTACTAACGATGTTCGGCCTACACCTTTAAGTGCTAAATCCGAACACAGTACCTGGGGGCTTCTTTTCCGAAGCCAACGCTTTCATGTTATAAGCACTTGCGCACATTTATTGTGTACCAGTCTTTCCTTGTCGTTTTTACGCCATTTTATGCATCAATTCGAACTAAGAATTTGCCAAGCTGGGTTGCCTTGCTCCTGTGCTTACCCTCTACGTTCCCGATTGTTCGGCTAGAGGGTAAAGGGAGTACCTCTGCGATTGTTACGACCGGGTCATCCGGATACGTACCTCAGACGGGTGAAGCCAAAAGCTAGCTATCTTCGGCAGACAATTGATCGGCTACGACGGATTTAACCATGGTCGTCATGACCATTTTTCGGGCTTCTTCCCTCACACAAGCCCCTGGCCGCATACTACCAGTATACGGCCTCTTCCCTACGATCTACGTCGTACCCCTGAAGAAAGGTATCGATAGAGTTACTATTTTCTTCGGAAGATGTTTCTTACGCTAAGCAGTAATATAACATATCTCCCTCTGTGCTTTCTGTCTGTTTGTACCACATGGCCGGATTGCCTGGTTCCCCGAACATAGTTCCCTCCCTGTCGGGTGATAACTTACAAGGAACACTCCCAAGCTCTTAGCACGGGAGGTTAAAGCCGATGGCTGGTTAAGACAAAGTTCACAACACAGACGGAGTAATTTTTCGGTTATAAAGTACTTAGCTACATATGATCATACATCTGGCTGCTAATCGAGATTATCGATTATGGTGTCCAGGGAGCAATCTTGTTGTGAGAGACGGGCGGCAGGCATCACCTAGTCGTATACCAGGTGGAGCGGTACTTCTTGTCCATCTGCCCCCATTGGTCCAACCTGAGCCATACGCTCGGGGTCAAGTCCGGTATAGCGGGTCTTGATCATCGCCCACGCCTCTCGTGCTCCCTCCCGGCAAGCCGATGTCTTCCACAGCTCGAACCTAGCTCGGGCTCCCTTGAAGCGATCGATTAGTTCGATCATCCCCTCCGCAGGTTTCTCGACAGGCCATAGTGCCTTCACCATGCTTTTCATGGCTTTCCGAGCACGCTCATGAAGGGTGGATAGCTCCTTTAGCAGATTCCCCTGGTAGGATCCGATTTCTTCTTCGGGTCGCCCGGACAATAGACCTACACATGAGTCACGGCATGCGTATTACATCTCACTTATAAGAGACACTTTCCAATGTTCAAATCAAACTTACCGAACATGCCTCTCTGTAAATTCTGGTTTTCTTCTTGGGCCTGGGCCAATTGAGCCATTAAGCTCTCAATCTGTTCGGCTTGTTGACTGTTCTCCTCCTTCACGCGGTTCTTCTCTTCAAGATGCCATTGTAAAACGCGATGGCCAGCCTCCAGCTGGGACTCGGCATATTGCTGAGAGTCTCGGGCTACATCCAAATCTTTTTGTAATTGCCCTATTGATTCAGCTGCTACATAGTACCCTTGCGTAAGCATGGGGATATACTAAAGATCAGCAGAATATATACACTAACCATGTGCCTCCCGAGTAAAGCTCTTCACTTGCTCCAGTTCGACCTTCAAAGAGTCGACCTGTGTCCGGCTAGTTTCCAGCTCCTTGGCCAGTTGCTCGCACTGCTGCTTCGAGGCCTGCATTGCCAGTAAATTAGTACGGGGATCCTTAATCCGGTCGTACCAACCAATTTAAGGCTCGGGGGCTACTGAGTCTACACAAGTGTTCGGACTCCAATAAACGACTACTTACCTGCAAGCTGGACGATATTAACTTAACAGCCTCCCCGAACCCAGCTCGGGCGGCCCTGAGATGTGCATCCACCGTGCGCAGAGCACCGAACTCTTGTTCGGAAAAGGCCGGGTGACGCAGGGCTTCTCGTCGCCGCCGATGATGCATAGCACTCCCAACCTCTGATTTGGTGACAGATATGGCGTCACCAGAATCGGCTGGGGCAGGATTGGCGGTGGAGGCTCCTGCTGCAGGATCAGCATGGGCGGATGGCTTGGAATCTTGGGCACCGCCGGACGTCCTTACGACGTCCTCGGCAGGTGATGACCGAACCCTTTGCCTGAATATTTCGGCAAAATGATCTCTTGTCAGACTCCATCAAATCATGATGCTAAATCAAACGATCAAGCGAAATACCTTTGAGATGAACTCGGAGGCGCACTCGCCCCTGTGATCGGCTCATCTGCCGGAGCCTTATTGCTTTCCAATCCGGACACTGCCGTCGCTGTCGTTGTGTGTCGCGCGGACCGACGACGTTTGGGGGAAGAGACCGGCACGTTGGGGGTTAGTAGAGGACACTCGCCTCTTGTGGGACGTCTTTTTCTTCTTCTTGCTTGTTGCAGGGGAGGGGAAGGATCCAGGGTAATCGGCAATGATGGCCACCTTGGAGCCGTCAAGGCCCTCCTGGTAGAAAACCCCGTCTTCGAGTTCGACTGACAGGTCTGGGTCTTCATGATAGCCCGGATCGTCCTTGCGGGAATAGTCCTCGGGCTGAGGAGCCGGACAGTTGACTATCTCGATGAAGCTCCTCCATTCCTGTTCATATAAAGATAAAAGACTCCGGTCAAGGAGGGCAAATTAAGAAACCCAAATTGTGGTCATAGTGTTGAAAGGCTCACCCATTCGATGGGATTGTGGCTCGAGTATCCCTCCTTGGTCGGTCGCCGAATAAAATCTCCTTGCTCCCCTTTGTATAGGTCGGCAAGTGCGGCGACCAATGCTGTTTGGTCGGCAGGACCCAGTCTTCGGGCGCGAGTAGTGTCGCTTGTCCCGTTATAACACCACAAAGGTTGTATCCTCTGTTGCAAGGGCTGGACACACCGGGTGATGGCAGCGGCCATGACATCTATCATAGTCAACTTATGATGAGCTAGTATCCTCACACGGGCTGCTAACCGCTGTACTTCGACACTGTCCTCTTGGGATGGGCTCTTCGGGCGCCAGTTGTACCTTTTCTTCAGAGGGGCGTCAGAGTATTCGGGCAGACCCCTCCGGGCTGGCTCGAATAGGGGGACATCCTCAATGTAAAACCATTCCGAGGTCCATAGTTCGGACTCCTTTGGTGTCCCCACGGGGTATCCCGTCCCCGCTATACGACATACTTCGGCTCCGACGACCTCAAAAATTGTCTTGTCTCGAGTGCGAGGAACAAGGCAGAAGTATTTCCTCCACAAATCGAAATGCGCCTCGCAGCCCAGGAACATCTCGCAAAGGGCGACGAAGCCCGAGATGTGCAGGATAGACCCTGGGGTGAGGTGGTGGAGCTGGATCCCATAAAACACTAGTAGACCTCTCAGGAACTGATGAATGGGAAACCCGAGACCCCGCAGGAGATAGGGCACGAGGCATATACGCTCCCCCTTTTTGGGATTGGGGAAATTCTCCGCAAGGGCCTCGCCGTTGAATGATGTCAAACTGGCGCGGATGGCTGTCAGATCCGAAGAAGGAAGGTACCCTTGGGTCTCAAGGTTGCGAAGTCGAAGAAGCGACACGGAGCAGCTAGTCCAATCCCCGGGGCAGGTTCTGTAAGGATCCGAGGAGGAACCGGGAGCGCTCGCCATCCTTGGTGGAGACCTTTTTCGCTGGAGGATTTTTCCAGTGAGGAAGAAGAGGAGGAAGATATGGCTTGGACCACGGCTCAGCTCGTTTGAATGGGCGATGCCTTATTTATCAGGGGTAGTTTTGAAAAAAGCTACTAAACCGCTCGTCTCCCCATGATGCGTGAAGTCCAAGAAACGCTATTATTATGGACCCGGCGATCCCGCGACGTTTGGGATTTCGCCGATGATAGGACGGTTGCCGAACAAGAAGGGTTGAGGGACTCGCCTCGCAAGTCGAAGACATGCCAGATTGTCCGAACATGCCTCGACGTTGGAGGCTAGTCCGGGGGCTACTGAGGGAGTCCTGGTTTAAGGTGTCCTCGGATAGCCGGCCTGTCTATTATGGGCCGGACTGTATGGGTCGTTCGCCGGACACTGGATTGATTGAAGACCCAGACTCTGGAGAGGAAGCTTCAAGGATCATGGCGTGTCGACCACGTTTAAAGTAGTGAATAGGCATGTTTATCCCCTCGGCGTGTAACCGACCATGTGTAACCCAAGACATCCTTGGCGTCTATATAAGCCGGAGGGTTTTAGGGTGTAGAACAACAGAACTCATCTAGGGTTTTAGTCATACGATCTCGTGGTAGATCAACTCTGTAATCCCCATACAATCAATATAATCAAGCAGGACGTAGGGTATTACCTCCATAGGAGGGCCCGAACCTGGGTAAAACCTTGCCCCTTTGTCTCCTGTTACCATCGATCCAAGTATCACAGTTCGGGACCCCCTACCCGAGATCCGCCGGTTTTGACACCGACAACAGGGACCCTTTGCGGTTCTACTAGGGGGTCAATGTGCACAAAGAGCGTAAACAATAGTCAACGCCGCAGATTTACCCAGGTTTGGGCCGCCATGAGGTGTAAAACCCTACTCCTGCTTTGGTTGATTATGAGTGTTGTCCTGTTTACAGAGAGCACAACTTGCAAGCAAGAATGCACGGGAGTGCAACTACTACGTGCAAATGGACAAGGAGTCAATCCTTGTAAATGTTGTCATGGACCTCCTTTTATAGAGAAAGGGGTTACCACAATGGCAAAACGGTAAAATACTATGCTGGTAGTGGCTATTGTGACAAATACCTAACCCTGATGACTTAGGACAAACGCATTAAATGTGCCATAAGGTGTCACGCCGGCACTGTCTCCCGGCAAGGATGGCCTCTCCTTTTGTGTCGTCCGCCCAACTACCTCTTATTCCTTTGCCACGCCACCAGGATAGGGGTTAATAAAGGTGGATTAATCCTCCAGAACTGCCATGTGCCCTGGCAGGCTCTACCTCATCACCTGCTCGCTCAACACCTCACTATTAAGTGACAATCAGGCTAATGAGGTGGAGCGGTGTCCTGGTAATGGGAGCCTGCCGGCACGGAGCTTGTCGGGCCTTCTCCTGCCGGCAAGATGGCTTGCCGACGGCTTGGTCTTCAGTTAGTTGTGTCTTGAGCCAGTTATCTTCCGGCAAGGCTTGTCGGGCAATGATTTGCTGACGTCTGTTGCACTAGTGAGGGTACTAAAGGGCCCATTCCTTAGTACATCGACAATCTCCTAAGGTTCCTAAAATTCCCAAATCCTTGAAAGGCCTCTCTTATCATTGTAAGTCCACCAATTTCTTTTACCGAGATCAAGTAAACTCCAATGTCAAGTCTATATAGATCCCTAAATCAAACTCCGACATATAATCCAATTTCCTTTATCTGCCACCGAGAAATATGATATCATGGTCAAGATCATTGGACTGAATCAAAATTACTCCAAACCATGTAGACTCACTTATCATCAACACCTTATTAGGATCACTTATTTTATCCAAATCGCATGTCCAGCGGGAATTTCTACTTGTTCCTCCAAGTCATTATCGTAACAACACCAATTTCCAATCAATATCCCCTAGTTAAGTCAAATTCTTACATCTCCGAGAAGTTCAACTTATGATCATAATTGTCCCACTAAATCAAATCTACTCAAGGGTAATGAAAGTTATGCTACTCTATTAACATGATCCCACCAAGTTCATCTACCAATCATGAAAGTCTCATAATCCACTAAAGAGTCTCAGTTATTTCCTCAAGATATCTATTATAGCCTCATCAAGTCATTTAGCTATTAATGATATATATCCTCAAGATAAACTTCCCTATGGCATCGTCCTTTTTGTTCACTATGATCACTAGCTCCAAAATGAACCCAGTGCTACGCAGAGGTTATTACAGCTTAACTGGTTCTCTTGCAATTTCGTAGGTTAAGCACATGGATAAGGGTTCGAGCTCGGGTAGCTCATGAGGTCTAGAATGGTCTAGGGATGGATTGCAATCCTGAGGGAAAAGCATAACTCCACTGAGTTGCACTTGGTTGAATAGGTTGTTGCAAATAGTCTTCATTGTCAGTTGTTGGTCGGGGTGGAATCCTTGGTGCATCTGGTCTCTCTGAAATTTAGTTGATGAGATATAGGAGAGGGCAAAGTATCATAGAGGGGGTGCCAAAAGGGGGGCGGTAGAGTGCAAGTGTAATCAAACAAGTGCCGAAATGGCCAAACACAATCATCAAGGTAAGATAGGTGATACAGTCGCGTACATGTTGCCTAGGTAAAAATTGCGACTTATAACATGAAAAGCAAACAACAAGCATAACATGGTTTCATTTAAACCATCACATGGACTCGACTGTGCGTAGGGAAACACCTAGCTTAACCATCCTAGAGGGTCATGGGGATTGGGTATCTATTCTAGAAGTGCTTGCCTTAGTTCTATGGCTTGAATCCTCGTCCGTTATTAGGATCTTCTTCTGTCGAATCTTCAGGGTCTTCCTCAGGTGTCGCTATGTCTCTTGGCGAATAAGGTTGATGATAGGGCTTTTTCGACGAAACAATCCGGGTTGGGGGCTAACGAAACTTTGACAACTTCTTTCCTGGTGAGCTGACGGGGCAAAGGTGGTTCCTCGTGGCAGCCTTTTACTAGGTCTTATGTTGTTTTCTTAATCATGACAAGGCCTTTTGTCTTCTAAGGCATCGAGGGTTCCAGGCAGGCAACTTGTATGCAATGACATTAACAAGGCATGGTAGAGGTCCAACCTGTCGGATAATTTGATGACAACATTGACACCAAGAGCGGGGGATGAAGAGAATTGTTTTCCTGCACACTATGGCGGGGCGGACCAATTGGCGAGGTTCTCATCCACCGGTGGTTGCCGATACAACAACGGTAAGGACGGGGTCGCTCTATTAGCGATGTATATCAAGATCTTGCATATCTTACATCCTGATTATCGTAGGCCAAGGTTGCATCATCCTCGAGGATGTGACCCTCTCATGGCATATCTCCTTGAGTGGTTGTAACAAGTGGCTGGTTCACTTGTTGCTCCCATCGTCGTCATCTAGGTCTGATGAACATCCAACAGTGAGGAGTCTTGTTACTCGGAATGACTATCCTGTTGTGAAGACTTGTCATGGTGTTTCCAACCTTTTGTCCAACAGATGTGGGCGAGCATCTGGAAAGGTGACTCCTTTCTAGGTTATCCACGAAGATTACAAGGAATCCAGTGGTCAGGGTCATAAGGGTGCTAGCGACCATTTGTAAAGTTTTGAAAAAGAAGATAAGGAGAGCTAAGAGAAAAATGATGGAAGTTCTAAGGCCAAAATGCTCAGTTTTTCTGAAAACTTAGAAGAGGTAAGAAATATATAAGTTGTAGAAAATAACTTTCGTAGGGTTCAAAAATATTTTTTATCCTGTCTAATGTCCATGCTAACTAATGCTTCCTATAGTCAGAATGGCTCTGATACTAGCTTTGTTGGGACACCAACTCATAAGTCGAAGCCTTCAATTGTGTGTGCACAGTGATCCCAAGATCAATGCTCACTCAACACAACAAACTGAATATGAAGAGTTTACATCCATTACATAACGTCTTACACAAATAGGACCATTATGGTCAAGTCTTGCATAGACAGACCCATGAAGGCTAACATCAAATAAAACACTCGCGACGTAAATCTTCAACGATAATGTAGACCCATGGCATCTGCCTTAACCCTACGAGCATTCTGACTGGGAAAGCGTCCTAATTCGCATGTTCCTCACCAATGAACTCTTCCTCAAATTCTTGTTCTTCCATGATTGGCCAAATAAATAGCTAGGGACATGCCAATGAGTACTTTTGAATGTACTCGCAAGCAACCCAGGATTTTAAGCAGAATAACATGCAAGGCTTAACACAAAGTTGGTATTTTTGCGGAAAGCTAGTTCTTGAGTGGAATGACATGTCCTACCATTCTGGAAATCATGCATCAATCGGTTACAAATATCAATACCAACATCTTTCAGATATCAATATAAACAAAGTTATCAAAGGTCTAGTTTCATCATCTCGACAACTTTTTTGTCATAGACCAAGGATTTATTCCTCTTACCCCAAAGTTTGTAAAACAATGGACGTAGCCTAAGAGCGGTTATCCAACTGTCCTTGACCGTGGACACGACAATTCAAATAGTTCGACACTCTGCAGAGGTTGCACGCTTTACCCACAAGACTCGGGGAACTTCCCCGTCATCCACGACTTGTGATACAATAAGTATCCGAGGTAAGCACTCGAACAATACATTTCCTCAGACAATACTAAACAAAGAGTTCACTCGTTGGTACAGAACCTTCATGATAAAAAATCACATCACACAAGTTTATATCCAAGAGGGGACTCAATGGTGTGCCTGGTATCTGTGAAAAGAGCCATAGTTGTCCATCCAGGCACGACCCCATGTTGAGAGTGACCAAGTCACTCCCGCCACTAGTAATGCAGGCTCTCTGCCAGTATTGTACAAGGTAATCAGTAAAGCCCCATCCCACAAAGGGTTACTGTGGTTGTACATGTAAAGTTGGAGTAACAGTCGCAACTTACACCAATCCTTCTCTTTGAAAACAACACACTCAACTTGCCTCGGTACACCACTTCTTTATCAAGTAGTGACCTAGCTCAACATCTCCCAAGGGCATTAGTGGCACTCGTTGGGGTTTTTGAAAGTATTTGTTAAATCACCTTCGTTTGTCATAATGTATTACCCTTTCCCATTTTGCGTAGCCAACTACCTTAACATCCATCTACTTCCCACCAACATTACTCTAAGTAAAAATAGAGCTATGGACAATGCAAGTATGAATCGAATATGTAACGAAGGCAATCTAGAAAGTTTTCCATCACAAAATATCATGCCTTTGATGCGTAAAGAAAGTGCTATAATGACATGCAAGAAAAAGGTTTCATCAACATGGTCAAGGGGTTGCTTGCTTAGCTTGGCAATGTCTTCAACTCTTCTGG
This sequence comes from Elymus sibiricus, assembly GCA_039707655.1. Classification (NCBI taxonomy): domain Eukaryota; kingdom Viridiplantae; phylum Streptophyta; class Magnoliopsida; order Poales; family Poaceae; genus Elymus; species Elymus sibiricus. Next base: position 206,662,655 of record CM077673.1, on the reverse strand, counting down.
TCCTTCTCCAAGCACTCTGTCTACTTCGTGAACTAACGTTGAAAGAAATCAAAATAAGCAACACAACAAGGTCGAAAATAAAAGTACTATAAAAAAAATTAAAACCATTTTTATTAGATACTAGGGTGAAAATTAGAAATACCAATATTCTTATTTTTCGAGTTGGATAAGCAGAAAGCAAGATATAGATTTTTGAAGGTGGATTTATATGTTGAATTTTGAATTCAACTTCGAACAATGCAGAAAAGATTGATGGACATGTATGAAAGTTGTACCATTAAGTAGGTGGGAGTTATATAAGTGGCAGTAAGAAGTGCTCGAAAGGACATAGCAGAATCTTCCTATGGACAAACAGCTTTCTACAATAGGAGGAGAATCATACAGATCTAATATTTGCATGAAAATAGAAGGAAAATACACTCTAGTCTACGGAGCAAACCGAAACTAGAGCATTTACAAGACTCTATAGGAGGGCTACTCCAGATCTACTTCGCGAAAATGGAAAGCGGCGATTAAACTAGAACAATGTTCCCTACAAGAATAGGGCAATCTGGATCTACGATGATTATTTGGGGAAAGGATGAACGATGAACGTCCGTAAGCAACGAAACCCTAATGGGGGGAAGAGGAATACCAGATCTTGTCGTAGAAGTAGATGGAGATGGCCGCGTCTTCTCCGGAGACTGCGAGAAGGGTCATGATACATCTCCAACATATCGATAATTTATGAAGTATTCATGCCATATTCACCTATGCTTACAATACTTTTATATGGTTTTGATGCACTTTATATGATTTATTTAGAATTAACCCGGACTGACGCTATTTTCAGCAGAATTACCGTGGTGTTGTTTTTGTGCAGAAAATGAAAGTTCTTGGAATCGCCCGAAACTTTTTTGTGATTTTTTATGGAGGAAATAAGCAACATTGGAGCGAAGACTTGCCGGAGGGGGTTTGCCAGTGGGCCACCACGCAACAGGCCGCCTCCCAAGTGGCGCGGTGAGATATGTGGTGGGGCCCACGTGGCTCCGTTTGGCATGATTCCAACGCTGAAAAATCCCATAAATACGAGAAACCCCAGAAGTAAAGAGAGACTCTCTGTTCCGCTGCTGCAACTCTCTGTGTTGACGAAAAACCAATCTGGAGGCGTTCCAGTACCCTGCCAGAGTGGGTACATCATCTTCGGTGGCCATCTTCATCATCCCGGCGGAGGCCATGACGAAGAGGGAGTAGTCCACCCTCGGGGCTGACGGTTTGTACCAGTAACTATGTGTTCAATCTCTCTCTCTCGTGTTCTTGAGATGGCACGATCTTGATGTATCACGGGCTTTGTTATTATAGTCGGATCAGATGATGTTATTCCCTTGCTAACTTGTTGTGATGAATTGAATCTTTAAATTTGAGATCTCGTTATGTTGGATTGAATATTATGGTTTGAGAACACTTGATGTATGTCTTGCGTGGGGTACCCGTAGTGACATTGGGGTATTCTATTGATTCACTTGATATATGTTGAGGCATCAACTTGCGGATCCTGGTCACCTAGGGAATCTATGCAAAAGGGTTGATTGCACGTTTTCATACCACGTTCTCCGGTAGAAATCCTGGGGTGCTCCTTGAAGTTCTTTGTGTTGGATTGAATAGGATAGATCTGAAATTGTTTGATGCATGTCTCATAATTTACCCACGGATACTTGAGGTGACATTGGAGTATCTAGGTGACATTAGGGTTGATTGATATGTATCATTGGTGTTATTCCAATAGATAGATCAGAAATAATAACTTTGAGGTGGTTCTACTACCTACACCAATTTCAACTTATTGTTCTCCGCTAGGTAGGAACATTGGAGTGATCCTTTGTTGCACGTTGAGGGATGATCATATGATTCAACTGTGTTAGCATTCTTGGGAGATTGCACTAGCGAAAGTATGAACCCTAGTCCTTATTTCCAAGAATTTATACACTGCTTTACTCATAGTTTTACACTTGCTCCTTGCTATTTTTATATTTTCAGATTACAAAAACCGATATCTATCATCCATATTGCACTTGTATCACCATCTCTTCGCCGAACTAGTGCACCTATACAATTTGCCATTGTATTGGGTGTGTTGGGGACACAAGAGATTTCTTGTATTTAATTGAAGGGTTGTTAGAGAGAGACCATCTTCATCGTACACATCCCACGGATTGACAAACCTTAGGTCATCCACTTGAGCGAAAATTGCTACTTTCCTACAAAACTCTGCGCTTGGAGGCCCAATGACGTGGCTTTATACTGCGTCGGTATTTCCCCAAAGAGGAAGGGATGATGCAGCACAGCGACGGTAAGTATTTCCTCAGTTATGAAACCAAGGTTATTGAGCCAGTAGGAGGATCACCACCATCCAATAAGTAGCACCTGCACACAAATAACAAATACTTGCAACCCGACGCGAAAGAGAGGTTGTCAATCTCTCTACGGTAAAAAGATAGATTAGGTAGTGATAGATAGGAGAGATAGATCTCTCAAGAACACAAAATAAAAAGGGCAAATAAAATATGCAGCAATATGTTTTTGGGTTTTTGGTTTTGTAGATCTGAAAACAAAGAAGCAAAAAGATAGATCGGAAAGCAATATGTTGGAAAAGTAGACCCTGGGGTCGTAGGATTCACTAGTGGCTTCTCTCATGAGTATAGCGCACAATGGGTGAACAAATTACTGTTGGGCAATTGATAGAAGATCAAATAATCATGACGATATCCAAGGCGATGATCATTATATAGGCATCACGTCCAAGATAAGTAGACCGACTCCTGCCTGCATCTACCACTATTACTCCACACATTGACCGCTATCCAGCATGCATCTAGTGTATTAAGTTCATGGAAAAACGGAGTAATGCAATAAGAATGATGACATGATGTAGACAAGATCTATTCATGTAGGAATACACCCCATCTTATCATCCTTAATGGCAACGATACATGCGTGTCTTGTTGCCCCTTCTGTCACTGGGTAAGAACACCGCAAGATCGAACCCATCACAAAGCACCTCTTCCCATGGCAAGAAAAATCGATCTAGTTGGTCTAACTAAACCAAAGATTCGAAGAAGAAATACGAGGCTATAAGTAATCATACATATAAGAGATCAAAGAAGACTCAAATAATATTCATGGATAGAAACTGATCATGAACTCAAAATTCATCGGATCCCAACAAACACACCGCAAAAGTTTACATCAAATATATCTCCAAGAGACCATTCTATTGAGAATCATAAGAGAGAGAGGAAGCCATCTAGCTACTGCCTACGGACCCGTAGGTCTATGGTGGACTACTCACGCATCATCGGAGATGCACCTATGAAGAAGATGAACCCCTCCGTGATGGTGTTTAGATTGGATCTCGAGGTTCTGCAACTTGCGGCGGCTGGAATTGTGTTTCGTTGACTCCCCTAGGGTTTTTGGAATATTTGAGAATTTATAGGCATCAGAGGCGGTGCGGAGGGGCCCCGTGGAGGGCACAACCCATCAGGGCGCGCAGGGGGGCCCTTGGCGCGCCCTGGTGGGTTGTGCTCTCCACAGCCCACCTTCCTGGCTCTTCTTTGGCCCACTGGCTGCCTTCTGATCCAGAAAAAATCTCCAAAAAGTTCGTCACGATTGGACTCCATTTGGTATTGATATTCTGCGAAGTAAAACACAAGCAAAAACATCAACTGGCACTTTATCTCTATGTCAATAGGTTAATCCCAACAAATGATATAAAGTTGGTATAAAATTATTGTAAAACATCCAAGAATGATAATATAACAGCATGGAACAAGCAAAAATTATAGATACGTTGGAGACGTATCAGCATCCCCAAGCTTAATTCCTACTCGTCCTCGAGTAGGTAAATGATAAAAACAGATTTTTTGGTGTGGAATGGTGCCTAACATGTTCATCTCATATTATTTTGTATAGCATGGACATTTGGACTGGTAAATGATTCAAAGCAATACACTAGTTTTAACATAATGACTTCAATACTCAAGCATGCCAACAAGCAACCATGTCTTTCAAAATATCAACACTAAAGAAAGTTATCCCTAGCCCATCATGCTCAATCATTGATCCATTCATGAAACACACTCAAATATTAACTATGCCCAATGCTCAAGTACAATCATAGTGCCCCCTAGTTGGTGCTTTATAAGAGAACATGGAGACTCAAAGTAAATAATAAAAATTTGCATAAAGTAAATAGATACGCCCTTCGTAGAGGGAAGTAGGGATTTGTAGAGGTGCCAGAGCTCAAGGTTTAAATTGAGAGAGAAAAATATTTTGGGTGGCATGCTTTTCCTGTCAACGAAAACGACAAAGTAGCTCACAATACTTTCCATGCTAGATATATCATAGGCGGTTCCCATACAGAAAATAAAGTTTATTCCCTTTTCCACCAAACTTTCACTTTCCATGGCGGGCCGTATCCACAGTTGCCTTCCATACCAACACTTCCCAAGGAATTTATTATTCGACAATATAAAGTAAATAATTGTTTTTCTTTTTCGTTTCGGGAATGGGCATCCCTATTACCGCCGCACTCTCGTGCAACGGCAAGTGAATAAACACTCATCTTGATAATAACACATCTAGCATGGAAAAATATTGGACACTCCCCACTGTTTCATGAGCGATACGAGCACACAAAAGAGAAAATTTATTTTGAAAATTTAGAGACGGCACATACAAATTTGCTTGTAATGGCATGGAAATACTACATATAGGTAGGTATGGTAGACTCATAAGGCAAAACTTGGTTTATGGATTTTGGATGCACAAGTAGTATTTCTACTTAGTACAAATGGAGGCTAGCAAATAGATTGAGAAGCAACCAAACCAAGAAACGAAAATTCACATAAGCGAGCATTGAGCATAACTAACACCGAATAATGCACCATAAGTAGGATGTAACTTCATTGCATAACTATTGACTTTCGTGCATGCATAGGGAATCACAAACCTTAACACCAATATTCCTACTAAAGCACAATTACTCACTAACATGACTCACATATTACTATCCTCATGTTTCAAAACTATTACAAAGAATCAAGTTTAATTTGTCCAATGATCTTCATGAAAGTTTTTATTATATCCTCCTTGGATATCTATCACTTTGGGACTAGTTTCATATATTACCATTGCTTCTTGGCAAGCTCAAACAAATTTATGTGAAGCACATGAGCATAAAGATTTCATCTCTCAAAATAGTATAATGAAGCTTGAGAGGATTCCTTCAAAATTTACTAACTCTCAAATTAATCTAAGTGAAGCATGAGAGTATTTCTACAAAAATTTCCAAGCACACCGTGCTCAAAAAGATATAAGTGAAGCACTAGAGCAATTCTATAGCTCAAAAAGTTTAAGTGAAGCGCATAGAGCAATTCTAACAAATCATAGCATAATTTTGGCTGTCTCAAATAGGTGTGTCCATCAAGGATACAAGTGACAAACTAAAAAGCAAAGCAAGCAAAGATACAAGACGCTCCAAGCAAAACTCATGATATGTGACGAATTAAAATATAGCTCCAAGTAAAATACCGATGGTTGTTAGAAGAAAGAGGGGATGCCACTCGGGGGTATCCCCAAGCTAAGTTGCTTGTTTATCTTTGGATATATCTTGGGTGCGGTAGCATCCCCAAGCTTAGGCTCTTTTCACTCCTTATTCCTTCATCCATCGTGATCCCACCCAAAACTTGAAAACTTCAATCACACAAAACTCAAAAAAATCTTCGTGAGATCCGTTAGTATAATAAAGCAAATCACTACTTTATGTGCTGTTACAAACCCATTCATATTTTATTATTGCATTATACCTAATGTATTTTAAGTTTACCATGGCTCATACCCTTCAATATAACTCATAGATTCATCAAAACAAGCACACAATGCAACGAAAACAGAATCTGTCTCAAACAGAACAGTCTGTAGTAATCTGTACTCTAACCATACTTATGTAACTCTAAAAATTCTAAAAAATTAGGACAACGTAAATAATTTGTATAGACACACTGTGTAAAAATTTCATCTCAAGTTCACGTTCCAGTAAAAAAACGAAAATTCATATACTGGACGCAAAGTTTCTGTTTCAGATTCAGCATCACTTCTACTCATCTTACGAGTCATTCTAAAGGCTCTACTTGGCACAAACACTAAATAAACCATGAAAACACAATCATAACAGAGGCATAATTGTGTCAACACTCAAAAACAGAAAGGAAAAAGCAAAAATTTATTTATTCATTGGGTTGCCTCCCAACAAGCGCTATCGTTTTACGCCCCTAGCTAGTCATCATGATTTCAATGATGCTCACATAAAAAGTAGTAATTCAAATACCCAAAAGAGCATCATGAATCGCATGACAAACACATTTAAGTCTAACCCACATCCTTGCATAGGGATTTCGTGAGCAAACAATTTATGGGAACAAGAATCAAGTAGCATAGGAAGGCAAAACAAGCATAACTTCAAAACTTTGAACACATAGAGAGGAAACTTGATATTATTGCAATTCCTACAAGCATATGTTCCTCCCTCATAATAAATTTCAGTAGCATCATGAAGGAATTCAATAATATAACTATCACATAAATCATTCTTTTCATGATGCACAAGCATATAATTTTCATTACTCTCCACATAAGCAAATTCCTTATCATCCATGGTAGTGGGAGCAAACTCAACAAAATAACTATCATGAGATATTTGATTGACATAACCACATTGCAAATTAAAACCATGATGATAAGTTTCATGGTTATCATTACTCATTATAGCATATGTGTCATCACCATCATCATAAATAGGAGGCATGCAATCATCATAATAAATTTGCTCATCAAAGCTTGGGGGACTAGAAATATCATCTTCATCAAACATAGCATCCCCAAGCTTGTGGCTTTGCATATCATTAGCATCGTGGATATTTAGAGAATTCATACTAGCAACATTGCAATCATGCTCATCATTCAAGGAACTATCATGAATCACCTTATAAATTTCTTCTTTCAACACTTCATCAAAATTTTCAGATTCATGATTTTCAAACAAAACTTCATAGAGATAATCAAGTGCACTCAACTCACTAGAAATTGGTTCATCATAATTTGACCTTTTGAAAAGATTAGCAAGTGGATGAGGATCCATATCAATAGATTTTTAGCAAGCGAAGATGCAAGCGAATAGAAGGCACATGGCAACATAAGCAAAGATAGCAAACAAGCAAAAAGGCAAACGGAAAAGAGGGCGAATAAAATGGCAATTTTTTTGTGAAGTGGGGGAGAGGAAAATGAGAGGCAAATGCCAAATAATGTAATTGCACGGAGATGATATTTGTGATTAGGAACCTGGTAGATGATTATGGAGTCCCCTCGGCACCTACGGTAGGCATGTAAAAGAGACCGCTTCCTCCCCAGCAACGGCACCAGAAATTCCTTTGACGTGGCTTGAGACTGCGTCGGTATTTCCCCAAAGAGGAAGGGATGATGCAGCACAGCGACGGTAATTATTTCCCTCAGTTATGAAACCAAGGTTATCAAACCAGTAGGAGGATCACCACCACCCAATAAGCAGCACCTGCACACAAATAACAAATACTTGCAACCCGACGCGAAAGAGAGGTTGTCAATCTCTCTACGGTAAAAAGATAGATTAGGTAGTGATAGATAGGAGAGATAGATCTCTCAAGAACACAAAATAAAAAGGGCAAATAAAATATGCAGCAATATGTTTTTGGGTTTTTGGTTTTGTAGATCTGAAAACAAAGACGCAAAAAGATAGATCAGAAAGCAATAGGTTGGAAAAGTAGACCCGGGGGCCATAGGATTCACTAGTGGCTTCTCTCATGAGTATAGCGCACGGTGGTTGAACAAATTACTATTGGGCAATTGATAGAAGATCAAATAATCATGACGATATCCAAGGCGATGATCATTATATAGGCATCACGTCCAAGATAAGTAGACCGACTCCTGCCTGCATCTACCACTATTACTCCACACATCGACTGCTATCCAGCATGCATCTAGTGTATTAAGTTCATGGAAAAACGGAGTAATGCAATAAGAACGATGACATGATGTAGACAAGATCTATTCATGTAGGAATAGACCCCATCTTGTTATTCTTAATGGCGATACATGCGTGTCTTGCTGCCCCTTCTGTCACTGGGAAAGAACACCACAAGATCGAACCCATCACAAAGCACCTCTTCCCATGGCAAGAAAAATCAATCTAGTTGGCCTAACTAAACCAAAGATTCGAAGAAGAAATACGAGGCTATAAGTAATCATGCATATAAGAGATCAAAGAGGACTCAAATAATATTCATGGATAGAAACTGATCATGAACTCAAAATTCATCGGATCCCAACAAACACACCGCAAAAGTTTACATCAAATAGATCTCCAAGAGACCATTGTATTGAGAATCACAAGAGAGAGAGAGAGAGAGAGAGAGAGAGAGAGAGAGAGGAAGCCATCTAGCTACTTCCTACGGACCGGTAGGTCTATGGTGGACTACTCACGCATCATCGGAGAGGCACCTATGAAGAAGATGAACCCCTCCGTGATGGTGTTTAGATTGGATCTCGAGGTTTTGGAACTTGCGGCGGCTGGAATTGTGTTTCGTCGACTCCACTAGGGTTTTTGGAATATTTGGGAATTTATAGGCATCAGAGGCGGTGTGAAGGGGCCCCGTGGATGGCACAACCCATCAGGGCGCGTCGGGGGGGCCCTGGCGCACCCTGGTGGGTTGTGCTCTCCACAGCCCACCTTCCTGGCTCTTCTTTGGCCCACTGGGTGTCTTCTAGTCCAGAAAAAATGTCCAAAAAGTTTCGTCGCGATTGGACTCCGTTTGGTATTGATATTCTGTGAAGTAAAAAACAAGCAAAAATAGCAGCTGGCACTTTGGCACTATGTCAATATAACAGCATGGAACAAGCAAAATTTATAGATACGTTGGAGTCATATCACCCAACACGAGTCTACAAGAATAATGTTACATAGTAGACATCAAGCCCTTTTCTAGCGCCGTTGGTGGGGAGGTGAGTGCTTGAAGGTATATCTTTAGATCTTGCAATTAAATCTTTTTGCTTCTTGTTTTTCGCTAGTTTGGGTTTCTAAAAGAAAACTACAGAATAAAGATAAATGTATCCTCATCCACTTGCTAATCTTTTCAAAAGACCCGATTATGTTGGAACAATTGCTAGTGAGAGTTCACTAGATTATCTTTATGAGGTCTTGCTTGAAAATCATGAATCTAAAAATTGTGAAATTTATAAAGTGATTCATGATAGTTCGTTAAATGAAAAGCATGATAGCAATATTGCTATTATGAATTCTCCGAATATCCATGATGCTAATGATATGCAAAGTCACAAGCTTGGGGATGCTATGTTTGATGAAGATGATATTTTTAGTCCCGCAAGTTTTTATGAGCAAATTTATTATGATGATCGCATGCCTCCTATCTATGATGACTATGATGATGACATGTATGCTATAAGGAATAATTATAACTATGAAACTTTTCATCATGATTTTAATATTCAATATAGTTATGCCAATCAAGTGTCTCATGATAGCTATTTTGTTGAGTTTGCTCCCACCACAATGAATAAGAAGAACATTGCTTATGTGGAGAGTAATAAATTTTCTATGCTTGTAGATCATGAAAAGGATGCTTTATGTGATAGTTATATTGTTGAATTCCTTCATGATGCTAGTGAAAATTATTTTGAGGGAGGAACATATGCTTGTACGAATTGCAATAATATCAAGTTTCCTCCCTATGTGTTGAAAATCTTGAAGTTATGCTTGTTTTGCATTCCTATGCTAGTTTATTCTCTTTCCCACAAATTGTTTGCTCACAAAATCCCTATGCATAGGAAGTGGGTGAGACTTAAATGTGCTTGTCATGAGATTCATGATGCTCTCTTCCATGTTTCAATTACTATTCCTATGTGAGCATCATTGAAATCATCATGCCTAGCTAAAATGCATTAAAGAAAAGCGCTTGTTGGGAGACAACCCAACACTTTTACTTTCTGTTTTTGGGTGATCACATGATTAAGCTATTGTAGTAATCATGTTTTGTGTCTTTTATTTCAATAATGTGCCAAGTAAACCCTTTGGGATAGTATGGATACTTGTTGATTTGATTCTGTGCAAAAACAGAAACTTTTGCCTGCAGTAAATAATATATATGATTTTACTGGAGCGTCAAAAAATTCTGAAATTTTTACAAAGCATTTATATGCAAATTCTATAATTTGTTCTAAGTTTTCAGAGTTTTTAGAGACATGTAAGTATGTCTATACTACAGATCTTCACAGACTGTTCTATTTTTGACAGATTCTGTTTTGCATGCATAGTTTGCTTGTTTTAGTGTTCCCATAGATTATATTTAGTGATATAAATTATGGGAATGATATAATACAGTAGGTATAATGTGAGAACAATTGTAAATCTTGTCTTGACAGTACCTAAGTGAATGATCTATATTTACTAAACTAACCCATCTCACAAAGTTCCGTTAAGTTTTGTGTGATTGAAGTATTCAAGTTTTCGGTGAGACACCGATATGAGGTGAATAAGGAGCAGCAAGGACCAATATTGGTGATGCCCAATACACACCCAAGATAATATCCAAGGAATACTCAAGGCATCCCCTCTTTTGTCTCCAACATTATCGGTACATCTTACTTGGAGCTATATTTTTATTCGTCACATGATATGTGCTTTGCTTGGAGCGTCATTATAATTTTTTGTTCTCTGTTAGATGATATTTATAATCTTGTTTTTCAATAAAAAGTTCCAAGAATTTCCTCTTAGGATGCTTGAGTTACATGTTTGATATTTGCTGTGTAAAAACAGAAACTTTGGCTGTAGTGTTTGAATTTTAATATTTTACTGAAACGTGTAAAGTTTTTGAAATTTTGACACAGTCTTTTCATATTAATTCTTTATCACATCCTAAATTTTCATAATATTTTGAGTTACAGAAGTACACTTCTTTCATAAATTGCTACAGACTGTTCTGTTTGGACAGATTGCTGTCATAGTTTTGTTATCTACTTATCCTATAGTTTCCATAGCCCATATTGGTAGATATAAATTGTGGAAACGATTGTAAACAGTAGATGATTTTTAAAAATTATTGTGCAACTTGTCTTGGCAGTACATGAAGTGTTGATTTGTTTTTATGTGTACTAACCTATCTCACTAGTTCTTTTCAAGTTTTTGTGGATGAAGTTTTTGAGAATAGGTGAAACCGGGATATGAGAGGATTGAACGAGATACAAAATCTCAATCTTGAGGATGCCCAAGGCACCCCAAGTAAATATTTCAAGAAGCCTCAAGCATCTAAGCTTGGGGATGCTACGCATCCCACCTCTCTTCATAAAAAATTATCAGTTAGCCAATGTTGAGCCTAAATTTTTATTTGTCCACATGATATGTGCTATTCTTGGAGTGCTATTTTGATTTTGCTTGTTGTTTAAATAAAATACACAGATCTGAAAATATTTATTGAGAGAGAGATCCCTCACATAGCTACTTGATTGTTTACCTACTCATTGATCTTCAATTATATCTTTTGAGAGTAGTTTGAGGTTCACTCATGTGCTAAACTTATATCTGGAGAGTAAATTGTGAATGAATTGAATATCATAAATTTGAAATTATCAATGTGCTTTATGCTTAGTAGTAGCTTCACATCTGTATTATAAAGTAAACTCTATTGAAGTTTGACAATCATCAAATTGGTCATACAAGCATTCATGAATGATTAGTATAAGAAGGAGAACATTCACATATAAATATATTATCTTGGACACCTTAAATTATTGTGAATACTCATCCATTATTTTCAACCTTGAACAAATAGTTGAAGTTGGACAAGGAAGACAATGTAATGGTTATGTTTGGGTATATTTGCATAGAAGTTATATTGTTATGGATCCTCCAACATGTGGTGCTTGTTTAGAACCTTTTGCTAGCGAAAACTTCGTACTAAGTAGAGATACTACTTGTGCATCCAAATCCTTGAGCCAAGTTTCTTCCATGAGAGTCCACCATAGCTACCTATATATGGTATTTCATGGCCATTCCAAGTAAATTTGCATGTGGCACCTCTAAACATTCAAATAAAAATCCATTTTATGTGCTCGTACCGCTCATGGAGTGACGGGGCGCTCAGTATCTTCCATGCTACGTGAGTTATTCTCAAGATGAGTGTTTATTCACTTGTCATTGCACGAGAGAGGCTAGTAAAAAGGATTCCCAGTGCTGCATAATACCAAAAATAAATAAACAAAACTCCCCCTAGAATGTTGATTGTTTGGAGGGCAACCGTGGATTCGGCCAACCATGGAATGTGTTTGAATGGTGGAGGGGGAGTAAAAATTTAAATTCTGTTTGGGAACCGCCAATAATGTGATTATCATGGAAGATATTGAATACTCTGTTGTGACGTTGACAGGAAAGGCACACCACTCAAAATTACATACTCATCTCTGTTTTAAACAATGAGCTCTGACACATATGCAAATCCCTGCTTCCCTTTGCGAAGGGACAATCTATTTACTTTCATGTTACTTACTTTCATGTTGAGTCAGCTTCTTAATCCAACCTCAATCTATTAGTTGGCAAGTACCATGTGTTGGGGAAAGATCCAAACATATATATATCCACTCAAATACATTTGATCATGATTCATTATTGTTGACAATGATCTCTATGATAAGTGTGTTGGGAGGCGAAACATCAAGCCCTTATCTTTCTCTGTGTTCGATGGATGTTGTTTGTTCTAAAAATATGCCTTGAGTATTAGCAATCATAAAAGACTATATGGTAATTGAGTATGTGGAGCTCTTACTTAGACTTGATGATGTATTGAAATTTTTTAGTGACCAAGAACATAGATTGTTAAGTTTCAATAGAATCCATTGTTTGAACCATGACATGTGAATTGATTGCTACTCTATCATGATGATTTTTATGAGAAAAAATTGCTGGTTATGATGCTAGAAAAGTGACTGAAATTATCAATGATCAAAACTATTCACTAAGCTAGCATTCACACTTCATAAATTATTTCTTTTATGATTTACCTGCTCGAGGACGAGCAGGAATTGAGCTTGGGGATGCTGATACGTCTCCAACGTATCGATACTTTATGAAGTATTCATGCCATATTCACCTATGTTTACAATACTTTTATATGGTTTTGATGCACTTTATATGATTTATTTAGAACTAACCCGGACTGACGTTGTTTTCAGCAGAATTACCATTGTGTTGTTTTTGTGCAGAAAATGAAAGTTCTCGGAATCGGCCGAAACATTTTTGTGATTTTTTCTCGAGGAAATAAGCAACATTGGAGCGAAGACCTGCCGGAGGGGGTGTGCTAGTGGGCCACCCTGCAATAGGTCGCGCACTCCTAGTGGCGCGGTGAGATATGTGGTGGGGCCCACTTGGCTTCGTTTGGCGTGATTCCAACGCTGAAAAATCCCATAAATACCAGAAACCCCAGAAATAAAGAGAGACTCTCTAATCCGCCGTCGCAACTCTCTGTATCGATGAAAAACCAATCTGGACGAATTCCAGTACCCAGCCGGAGTGGGTAGATCATCTCCGGTGGCCATCTTCATCATCCCAACGGTGGCCATGACGAGGAGGGAGTAGTCCACCCTCAGGGCTGACGGTTTGGACCAGTAGTGATGTGTTCAATCTCTCTCTCTCTCGTTTTCTTGAGATGGCACGATCTTGATGTATCACAGGCTTTGTTAATATAGTCCGATCATATGATGTTATTCCCTTGCTACCTTGTTGTGATGAATTTAATCTTTACCTTTGAGATCTCGTTATGTTGGATTGTATATTAAGGTTTGAGAACACTTGATGTATGTCTTGCATGGGGTACCCGTAGTAACATTGGGGTATTCTATTGATTCACTTGATATATGTTGAGGCATCAACTTGCGGATTCCGTTGACCTAGGGGATCTATGCATAGGGATTGATTGCACGTTTTCATACCACGTTCTCTGATAGAAATCTTGGGGTGCTCCTTGAAGTTCTTTGTGTTGGATTGAATCTGATAGATCTGAAATTTTTTATGCATGTTGCATAATTTACCCACGGATACTTGAGGTGACATTGGAGTATCTAGGTGACATTAGGGTTGATTGATATGTATCATTGGTGTTATTCTAGTAGGAACTCTAGGGCTGTTTGTGACACTTATAGGAATAGTCCAATAGATTGATCGGAAAGAATAACTTTGAGGTGGTTCTACTACCTACACCAATTACATCTTATTGTTCTCCGCTAGATAGGAACTTTGGATTTATTCTTTGTTGCACGTTGAGGGATGATCATATGACTCAACTATGTTAGCATTGTTGGGAGATTGCACTAGCGAAAGTATGAACCCTAGGCCTCATTTCCAAGCATTTATAGACCGTTTTGTTCGCTATTTTACACTTGCTACCTTGCTGTTTTTATATTTTCAAATTACAAAAACCTATATCTATCATCCATATTGCACTTGTATCACCATCTCTTCGCCAAACTATTGCACCTATACAATTTTCCATTGTATTGGGTGTGTTGGGGAGAAAAGAGATTTCTTGTATTTGATTGTAGGGTTGTTTGAGAGAGACCATCTTCATCCTACACCTCCCACGGATTGATAAACCTTAGGTCATCCACTTGAGGGAAACATGCTACTGTCCTACAAAACTCTGCCATTGGAGGCCCAACACGAGTCTACAAGAATAAAGTTGCGTAGTAGACATCCGGTCCGACTGCGCAGGCGGCAAGCTTCGGCTGAGAAGAGGGGGGCACAAGGAAGAATAAGAGTGGAAAGAGGACGAGGGGGCCCGGTTGACCTATTTATAAGGGAAGGTGAAATGTGAAGCGGCGCCACAAGAAACGAAACGTGCATGGTAAATTTGTGGTTGAGATTGCACCTGGATTTTCGCGCCAGGCCGGATTTGGTGGTGTTTTCAAAAAATATTCGCTATGATGGCTTTGGACGACAATGGTCAGCAAGATGACGTCATGAAAGTATTGGCTGAAAAATACTAAGTCCTAGCAAGAGGAAGGTGATCCGGCATAATATTGACCTGGATGAAGTCTTTAATAGATAAAGAGCAGAGAATTGCCGGCTCATAAATTGATCTGAGATTCGAATTTCAAATATTCTCAAGGTGGAGTTTAGCATGGATAAATCAAAACTAAACTGGGGGCTAATGTTGGGGATATACCCCACGGGTATGACTCACCTAAATTATGACCCGGATTCTACTAAGGCGGCCCATGAAGAAGATGCCCAGAAGAAGTACAAGGCCCAACGGGCGGCTCATCCCCAAGGCCGGGTTGATGACATCGCCTAGGGAACCGGCTTAAACATGGAAATGTAAGGAGTTCTCTTTTCCTTGAGGTATAAGGGATGGAGTTAGATTAGGTCACTGGTTTTGTTACGACCCGGACTCTGTTGTCAACTCCAGGCCTCCACCTATATATAAAGGGGAGCCCTTGAGTTAGAAAGAGAAGGTAAGAAAGAAACAAACCCTCGAGAGCTAGGTTAGCGATTCCGCACCCTTGTAATCGAGATCATCATCAATGTACACAAAGAAGGACGTATGCTATTACCTCCATCGGAGGGGCCGAACCTTGGTAAGCTCGTATCTCGTTCCCAATCAACCCCTTTGAGTCGCCACCTAGTGGCGATGGCCTCACACTTAAGTTCTCCTACGAGGACATCTGCCATGACAAAACCATGACAGTAGGTATGGTGGACTCTCATGGAAAGAAACTAGGTTTATGGGGTTATGGATGCACAAGTAGTATCTCTACTTCGTGCGGAAATTTTGGCTAGCAAAAGATCTAAAAGAAACATCACATGTTAAAGGATCCATGACTATATAACTTCTATGCAAATGTAGGCAATCATGGCCATTAGGTTGTCTTCCATGTCCAACTTCAACACTTGATCATTATTTAATATTTGGTGAGGGTTCGCAATCATAGATGATGTCCAAGATACTGTATTTGTATGTGGATCTTATCTTCTCTATCATAGTCTTGCATATATTATAACAATGACTAAGGCTATGTTTGTTTTATTCTCAACAATTTTCATAGCTCATACTTTTCTTTTTATGTGAAGTCATTACTCCCCATGAGATAAGCACATGGTTTTTCTATTTCTTCTTATATCCTTACTATGGTGTAGGATGCAATGAGGGTAAGGCACATGAACTCAACTAACTTTCTTATATAACTCTCACACTCGGTTACAAGGATAGATAGACCTCAAAGCAATATACTAAGCAAAAACAAATCTGAAACTTTATTTCTCTAAACCACGAAATAACTAAGGATCGAACCAAGATAAAAGATAATGGTAAAAAGTAATGGTGATACGATACCGGGGCGCCTCCCCCAAGCTTGGAACAAGCTAGGGGTGGTGCCCATACCCATGTACTCAAGTGTTCTTCGGTGATGGTGGTGGTGTGAGGTAATCCTCCATCTTCCAAGGCATAGGTTCCCCATCATGGAAAGAGGCCCTTGTCTCTGGAATCCCGAAATCAGCAGCGAGGCTCGTCCTTTTAAATCTAGATTCATACTCACAGTTTTGGGTTTGAAGTTCATATATTTGATCTTGGAGGTGCTCAATCCACTCTTGAAGCTTGAAGAGAGCTTCTCCCATGCTCCTTGTGTCGATCTTGTTTTCACGGATGAAGTCTGTGACAATAGAGTGATTAGCACTCAGACCACGTTCAACCATCCCCTAGCACTTGAAGATCTCCTGCTCCACTGCTGCCAGCCTGGCCTCGTCACTTCCCTCCTTCTTGGGACCTTGGACATCCGGATGTGGAGCACCCCCTCACGCATCTCAATGGCTTGAGGGTGCTTCATCACCTTCGGCGGTTAGGGCTTGATGACCTTCTCGAAGAACTTGTCTTTGGATGAACTTGGGGAAGTCATGGCGATCTAGATTTGTCAGAAAAATAGCTCGAAAGAAGAACAGAGAGGAAACTCGCAACGCGGTGGTCAAAACATACGGGAGTATATATAATGATTTTTTCTAGGTCAGAATACATGCTCGGGAAGAAATCAGAGTCCGGGAGGCACACGAGGGCCCCACAAGCCATCAGGGCACGCCCCAGGGGGGCGCCCTGTTGGCTTGTGCCTCCCTCGTGGGTCCCCCTAACTCCTTTTTATTTTTGGAATTTTTCTAAAATACCAAAACCAACAGGAACTATTTTTTGGAATTTTTGGAGTCGATTTACTTACCGTACCACATACCTACCCCTTTTTCAAGTTTCTGGAGTGTTCCGGAAGGCTTCCCGTATGTGTTCTTCCGGTGTTATTACTTGAATGACATTAGTCTCTTCATTAATGGGTGTACCTGAAATATAATGCTTGATTCTTTGCCCATTCACCACTCTCAGGTTTTTGCCTTCGAAGTTATTAATTTTTATAGCACCGGAGCGATAGACCTCTTTGACAACATATGGACCTTCGCATTTGGATAAGAGTTTTCCTGAAAAAAATCTGAAACGAGAATTGTACAAAAGCACGAGGTCTCCTACATTGAATTCCCATTTTTGTACCCTTTTGTCATGCCATCTTTTAACCTTTTCTTTAAACAATTTGGCATTTTCATAGGCTTGTGTCCTCCATTCTTATGTGTACTAACCTTATCTCACTAGTTATTTTCAAGTTTTTGTGGATAAAGTTTTTGAGAATAGCTGAAACCGGGATATGAGAGGATTGAACGAGATACAAAATCTCAATCTTGGGGATGCCCAAGGCGCCTCAAGTAAATATTTCAAGAAGTCTCAAGCATCTAAGCTTGGGGATGCTACGCATCCCACCTCTCTTCATCAACAATTATCGGTTAGCCTATGTTGAGCCTAAATTTTTATTTGTCCACATGATATGTGCTATTCTTGGAGTGCTATTTTTATTTTGCTTGCTGTTTAAATAAAATACTCATATCTGAAAATATTTATTGAGAGAGAGAGCCCTCACATAACTACTTGATTTTTTACCTACTCATTGATCTTCACTTATATCTTTTGAGAGTAGTTTGAGGTTTACTCATGTGCTTCACTTATATCCGGAGAGTAAATTGTGAATGAATTGAATATCATAAATATGAAATTATCAATGTGCTTTATGCTTAGTAGTAGCTTCACATCTGGTTTATAAAGTAAAATCTATTGAAGTTTGACAATTATCAAATTGGTCATAGAAGCAATTCATAAATGATTAGTATAAGAAAGAGAACTTTCACATATAAATATATTATCTTGGACACCTTTTATGATTGTGAATACTCATCCATTATTTTCAACCTTGATCAAATAGTTGAAGTTGGACAAGGAAGGCAATGTAATGGTTATGTCTGGGTATATTTGCATAGAAGTTATATTGTTATGGATCCTCCAACATGTGGTGCTTGTTTAGAACCTTTTGCTAGCGAAAACTTCATACTAAGTAGAGATACTAATTGTGCATCCAAATCCTTGAGCCAAGTTTCTTCCATGAGAGTCCACCATACCTACCTATATATGGTATTTCACTGCCATTCCAAGTAAATTTGCACGTGCCACCTTAAACATTCAAATAAACATCTGTTTTGTGTGCTCGTACCGCTCATGGAGCGATGGGGCGGTCATTATCTTCCATGCTAAGTGAGTTATTCTCAAGATGAGTATTTATTCACTTGTCATTGCACGAGAGAGGCTGGTAAAAAGGATTCCCAGTCCTGCATAATACCAAAAATAAATAAACAAAACTCCCCCTAGAATATTGATTGTTTGGAGGGCAACCGAGGATTCGGCCAGCCATGGAATGTGTTTGAATGGTGGAGGGGGAGTAAAAATTTAAATTCTGTTTGGGAACCGCCAATAATGTGATTAGCATGGAGATATTGAATACTCTGTTGTGACGTTGACAGGAAAGGCACACCACTCAAAATTACATATTCATCTCTGTTTTAAACAATGAGCTCTGGCACATATGCAAATCCCTGGTTCCCTCTGTGAAGGGACAATCTATTTACTTTCATGTTACTTACTTTCATGTTGAGTCAACTTCTTATTCCAACCTCAATCTATTAGTTGGAAAGCACCATGTGGTTGGGAAAGACCCAAACATATATATATATATATATATATATATATATATATATATATATATATATATCCACGCAAATACATTTGATCATGATTCATTATTGTTGACAATTATCTTTATGATAAGTGTGTTCGGAGGCGAAACATCAAGACCCTATCTTTCTCTGTGTTCGATGGATGTTGTTTGTTCTAAAAATATGCCTTGAGTATTAGCAATCATAAAAGACTATATGATAATTGAGTATGTGGGGCTCTTACTTAGACTTGATGATGTATTGAAATTGGTTGGTGACAAAGAATATAGATTGTTAAGTTTCAATAGAATGCATTGTTTGAACCATGACATGTGAATTGATTGCTACTCTATCTTGATGATTTTTATGAGAAAAAGTTGCTGGTTATGATGCTAGAAAAGTGACTTAAATTATCAATGATCAAAACTATTCACTAAGCTAGCATTCACACTTCATAAATTATTTCTTTTATGATTTACCTACTTGAGGACGAGCAGGAATTAAGCTTGGGGATGCTGATACATCTCCAACGTATCGATAGTTTATGAAGTATTCATGCCATATTCACCTATGTTTACAATACTTTTATATGGTTTTGATGCACTTTATATGATTTATTTAGAACTAACCCGGACTGATGCTGTTTTCAGCAGAATTAGCGTTGTGTTATTTTTGTGCAGAAAATGAATGTTCTCAGAATCGCCCGAAACATTTCTGTGATTTTTTCTGGAGGAAATAAGCAACATTGGAGCGAGGACCTGCCGGAGGGGGTGTGCCAGTGGGCCACCATGCAACAGGCCACGCCCGAGATATGTGGTGGGGCCCACGTGGCTCTGTTTGGCTTGATTCCAACGCTAAAAAATCCCATAAATACCAGAAACCCCAGAAATAAAGAGAGACTCTCTGTTCTGCCGCCGCAACTCTCTGTATAGACGAAAAACCAATCTGGAGGCATTCCAGTACCCTGCCGGAGAGGGTAGATCATCTCCGGTGGCCATCTTCATCATCCCGGCGGAGGCCATGACGAGAAGGGAGTAGTCCACCCTCGGGGCTGACGGTTTGTACAAGTAGCGATGTGTTCAATCTCTCTCTCGTGTTCTTGAGATGGCACGATCTTGATGTATCATGAGCTTTGTTAATATAGTCGGATCATATGATGTTATTCCCTTGCTACCTTGTCGTGATGAATTGAATCTTTACCTTTGAGATCTCGTTATGTTGGATTGTATATTATGGTTTGAGAACACTTGATGTACGTCTTGCGTGGGGTACCCGTAGTGACATTGGGGTATTCTATTGATTCACTTGATATATGTTGAGGCATCAACTTGCGGATTTCGGTGACCTAGGGGATCTATGCATAGGGGTTTATTGCATGTTTTCATACCACGTTCACCGATAGAAATCTTTGGGTGCTCCTTGAAGTTCTTTGTGTTGGATTGAATATGATAGATCTAAAATTGTTTGATGCATGTCACGTAATTTACCCACGGATACTTGAGGTGACATTGGAGTATCTAGGTGACATTTGGGTTGATTGATATGTATCATTGGTGTTATTCTAGTGGGAACTCTAGGGCTATTTGTGACACTTATATGAATAGTCCAATAGATTGATCGAAAAGAATAACTTTGAGGTGGTTCTACTACGTACATCAATTTCATCTTATTGTTCTCTGCTAGATAGGAACTTGTGAGTGATTCTTTGTTGCACGTTGAGGCATGATCATATGACTCGACTATGTTAGCATTGTTAGGAGATTGCACTAGCGAAAGTATGAACCCTAGGCCTTATTTCCAAGCATTTATACACCGTTTTGCTCATTGTTTTACACTTGCTACCTTGCAGTTTTTATATTTTCAGATTACAAAAATGTATATCCATCATCCATATTGCACTTGTATCACCATCTCTTCGACGAACTACTGCACCTATACAATTCGCCATTGTATTGGGTGTGTTGGGGACACTAGAGATTTCTTGTATTTGATTGCAGGGTTGTTTGAGAGAGACCATCTTTATCCTACACCTCCCATGGATTGATAAACCTTAGGTCATCCACTTGAGGGAAAATTGCAACTGTCCTACAAAACTCTGCGCTTGGAGGCCCAACACGAGTCAACAAGAATAAAGTTATGTAGTAGACATCAAGCCCTTTTTTGGCGCCGTTGCCGGGGAGGTGAGTGCTTGAAGGTATATCTTTTGATCCTCATCCACTTGCTAATCTTTTCAAAAGACCCGATTATGTTGGAACAATTTTTAGTGAGAGTTCACTAGATTATCTTTATGAGGTCTTGCTTGAAATCATGAATCTAAAAATTATGAAATTTATAAAGTGATTCATGATAGTTCGTTGAATGAGAAGCATGATAGCAATATTGCTAGTATGAATTCTCAAAATATCCATGATGCTAATGATATGCAAAGCCACAAGCTTGGGGATGCTATGTTTGATGAAGATGATATTTTTAGTCCCGCAAGTTTTGATGAGCAAATTTATTATGATGATCGCATGCCTCCTATCTATGATGACTATGATGATGACATGTATGCTATAAGGAATAATTATAACTATGAAACTTGTCATCATGATTTCAATATTCAATATGGTTATGCCAATCAAGTGTCTCATGATAGCTATTTTGTTGAGTTTGCTCCCACCACAATGAATGAGAAGAACATTGCTTATGTGGAGAGTAATAAATTTTCTATGCTTGTAGATCATGAAAAGGATGATTTATGTGATAGTTATATTGGTGAATTCCTTCATGATGCTACTGAAATTTATTATGAGGGATGAACATATGCTTGTAGGAATTGCAATAATATCAAGTTTCCTCCCTATGTGTTGAAAATCTTGAAGTTATGCTTGTTTTGCATTCTTATGCAAGTTGATTCTTGTTCCCACAAATTGTTTGCTCACAAAATCCCTATGTATAGGAAGTGGGTTAGAAGTAAATGTGCTTGTCATGACATTCATGATGCTCTCTTTCATGTTTCAATTACTATTCCTATATGAGCATCATTGAAATCATCATGCCTAGCTAAAATGTATTAAAGAAAATCGCTTGTTGGGAGACAACCCAACACTTTTACTTTCTATTTTTGTGTGATCACATGATTAAGCTATTGTAGTAATCATGTTTTGTGTCTTTTATTTCAATAATATGCCAAGTAAAGCCTTTGGGATAGTCTGGATACTTGTTGATTTGATTCTATGCAAAAATAGAAACTTTTGCCTCCACTAAATAATTTCTCTGATCTTACTGGAGTGTCAAATTTTTTTGAAATTTTTACACAGAATTTATATGAAAATTATATAATTTTTCCTAAGTTTTCAGAATTTTTAGAGATAGGTAAGTATGTCTATACTACAGATCTTCACAGACTGTTCTGTTTTTGACAGATTCTGTTTTGCATGCATTATTAGCTTGTCTTAGTATTCCCATAGCTTATATTTAGTGATATAAATTATGGGAATGATATAATACAGTAGGTATAATGTGAGAACAATTGTGAATCTTGTCTTGACAGTACCTAAGTGAATGATCTATATTTACTAAACTAAACCATCTCACGAAGTTCCGTTAAGTTTTGTGTGATTGAAGTTTTCATGTTTTCGGTGAGACATCGATATGAGGTGAATAAGGAGAAGAAAGGACCTAATCTTGGGGATGCCCAATGCACACCCAAGGTAATACCCAAGGTAGACTCAAGTGTCTAAGCTTGGGGATGCCCCGGAAGGCATCCCCTCTTTCGTCTCCAACATTATCGGTACATCTTACTTGGAGCTATATTTTTATTCGTCACATGATATGTGTTTTGCTTGTAGCGTCATTATAATTTGTTGTTCTCTGTTAGATTATATTTATAATCTTGTTTTTCAATAAAAAGTTCCAAGAATTGCCTCTTAGGATGCTTGAGTTACATGTTTGATATTTGTTGTGTAAAAACAGAAACTTTTGCTTGTTTAGAACATATTGCTAGCGAAAACTTCGTACTAAGTAGAGATACTACTTGTGCATCCAAATCCTTGAGCCAAGTTTCTTCCATGAGAGTCCACCATACCTACCTATATATGGTATTTCACCGCCATTCCAAGTAAATTTGCATGTGCCACCTCTAAACATTCAAATAAACATCCGTTTTGTGTGCTCGTACCACTCATGGAGCGACGGGGCGGTCATTATCTTCCATGCTAAGTGAGTTATTCTCAAGATGAGTGTTTATTCACTTGTCATTGCACGAGAGAGGCTGGTAAAAAGGATTCCCAGTCCTGCATAATACCAAAAATAAATAAACAAAACTCCCCCTAGAATGTTGATTGTTTGGTGGGCTAATGACCCACAAGTATAGGGGATCTATCGTAGTCCTTTCGATAAGTAAGAGTGTCGAACCCAATGAGGAGCAGAAGGAAATGACAAGCAGTTTTCAGTAAGGTATTCTCTGCAAGCACTGAAATTATCAGTAACATATAGTTTTGTGATAAGATAATTTGTAACGGATAGCAAGTACCTAATGTAGCAAAGGTGCAGCAAGGTGGCCCAATCCTTTTTGTAGCAAAGGACAAGCCTAGACAAACTCTTATATAAAGCAAAGCGCTCCCGAGGACACATGGGAATTTCTATCAAGCTAGTTTTCATCATGTTCATATGATTCGCGTTCGTTACTTTGATAATTTGATATGAGGGTGGACCAGTGCTTCGGTGCTGCCCTTACTTGGACAAACCTCCCACTTATGATTAACCTCTCTCGCAAGCATCCGCAACTACGAAAAAGGAATTAAGATAAATCTAACCATATCATGAAACATATGGATCCAAATCAGCCCCTTACGAAGCAACGCATAAACTAGGGTTTAAGCTTCTGTCACTCTAGCAACCCATCATCTACTTATTACTTCCCAATGCCTTCCCCTAGGCCCAAATAATGGTGAAGTGTCATGTAGTCGACGTTCACATAACACCACTAGAGGAGAGACAACATACATCTCATCAAAATATCGAACGAATAAGAAATTCACATGATTACTTATAACAAGACTTATCCCATGTCCTCAGGAACAAACGTAACTACTCACAAAGCATATTCATGTTCATAATCAGAGGAGTATTAATTATCATTAAGGATCTGAACATATGATCTTCCACCAAGTAAACCAACTAGCATCAACTACAAGGAGTGATCAACACTACTAGCAACCCACAGGTACCAATCTGAGGTTTTGAGACAAAGATCGGATACAAGAGATGAACTAGGGTTTGGAGAGGAAATGGTGCTGGTGAAGATGTTGATGGAGATTGACCCCCTCTCGATGAGAGGATCGTTTGTGATGACGATGGCTTCGATTTCCCCCTCCGGGAGGGAAGTTTCCCCGGCAGAACAGCTCCGCCGGAGCCCTAGATTGGTTTTTCCCAAGTTCCGCCTCGAGACGGCGGCGCTTCGTCCCGAAAGCTCTCTTATGATTTTTTTTCCAAGTCAAAACCCTCCATATAGCAGAAGATGGGCACCGGAGGGCTGCCAGGGGGCCCACAAGCCACAAGGGCGCGCCCTGGGGGCTAGGGCACGCGCCCCAGGCTTGTGGCCTCCTGGTGGGTCCCCTCTGGTATTTCTTTCGCCCAATATTTTTTATATATTCCAAAATAACTCTCCGTAAATTTTCAGGACTTTTGGAGTTGTGCAGAATAGGTCTCTCATATTTGCTCCTTTTCCAGTCCAGAATTCCAGCTGCCGGCATTCTCCCTCTTCATGTAAACCTTGTAAAATAAGAGAGAAAAGGCATAAGTATTGTACCATAATGTGTAATAACAGCCCATAATGCAATAAATATCAATATAAAAGCATGATGTAAAATGGACGTATCAACTCCCCCAAGCTTAGACCTCGCTTGTCCTCAAGCGAAAGCCGAAATCGATAAATATGTCCACATGTTTAGAGATAGAGGTGTCTATAAAATAAAGTACGGACATGAGAGCATCATGATCATCTTTAGAACAGCAATACTTATTGATACATAATTTCTTATACTAGAGTAATAATTCATTCACAAGGTAAAGTATGAATCAAGAACTCTATTGAGAACCAACAAACTATGATCTCTGTCATTGAAGCAATTGCAATTTATCATAACATCGGAAAGAGTCAATATAAGAGCTTATAAAGCAAATCCACATACTCAATCATCTTTTAGTCTTTCATAATTGCTAACACTCACGCGGTACTTATGAGGTCAAAGCTTCAATTGGACACATAGAAAGATAGGGGCTTATAGTTTTGCCTCCCAACTATTTACCTCAAGGGTAATGTCAACAGAAATAACTCATGATCACCCACATCCGAGTGGATATATGTGTCTAGATCATTCCCCAACACATGACGCTTGCCAAGAGAGAAAGGCGAAATATAGGAAGTGGTGAAGATCACCATGACTCTTGCATAAAAGTAAGTACTAGAAAGTAAAAGTAACAGATAGGCCCTTCGCCGAGGGAAGCAGAGGTTGTCATGCGCTTTTATAGTTGGATGCGCAATCTCTTAATGCAAAAGAACGTCACTTTATATTGCCGCTTGTGATAAAGAACTTTATTATGCAGTCTGTCGCTTTTATTTCTTCCATATCACAAGTTCGTATAAAGTTTATTTTCCCCACACTAATAGATCATACATATTTAGAGAGCAATTTTTGTTGCTTGCACCGATGACAACTTACTTGAAGGATCTTACTCAATCCATAGGTAGGTATGGTGGACTCTCATGGCAAAACTGGTTTGAGGGTGTTTGGATGCACAAGTAGTATCTCTACTTGGTGCGGAAGTTTTGGCTGATATGGGGTGGAAGCAAGCGTCACATGTTAAAGGATCTATAACCATATAACTTCTATTCGGAAATAAGCAAACATAACCCATTATGTTGTCTTCCTTGTCCAACATCAACTTCTTAGCATATAATATTTTAATGAGTGCTCACAATCATAAAAGATGTCCAAGATAATATATTTATATGTGAACCTCTCTTTCTTTATTACTTTCTTTTAATTGCAGCAATGACCAATCGCTATGTTTGTCAACTCACAACAAATTTCAATGGACATACTTCTTATATGTGAAGTCATCACTCCCCATAAGATCATCATATATACTCTTTGCTTTTATTCTATACTTCTTTCTATTTCTTTTTCTCAAGATCATAGCAAGCAAGCAAAGCCCTCAACTCAAAACTACTTTTTATTATATAACTCTCGGACTCGCTTACATAGGGGGAACATAAAGCAAAACTTAAAAATAGATCACACGAAAAAACTTTATTCTACTAGATCAAGATATAACCAAAAGGATCGAACTAAGAAAAACGATAAAAGTAAAAGATGTGATGGTGATACGATACCGGGGCACCTCCCCCAAGCTTGGCACAAGCCAAGGGGAGTGCCCATACCCATGTGTTTAGTTGTCTTTCTTCGGAGGTGGTGATGTTATATTCTTGGCGATGATGCCCCTCAGAATGCGATTCTCCTCCTCAAGCTTATTATTTTGCTGTCTAAGATCCATTATTTCCTTGCGAAGTTTTCCAGTGACGGTTAGAGCTCCCATCACCCATGGATGTTTCATTGCTGCGGGGGAAGAAGCAACACTCTTTTTCATATTTTCATAAGTAAGAAATTTAGCATTGGGAGGGATGACCGAATTCGGAATTGCTGAGCTCTGAAGTTCCTCCAACATGGCTCCAAGTTGTAGACGAGAGGTAACTTCTAGGTCTTCCTCCATGGCATCCACCCTTTTCAAGTCGGTCTCCATCTCTTCCTCCGTGGCCTGCCCGAAGTGGTTGGCTTCGTTGTATGCTCCGAGCCCTGGTGTCAGGTGAGAGGCACGGCTCTCCCCGACCGACTCTTGCGAAGACATCTTACTCTAAATCTGCTACAGAAACAGCTCAAAACGAAAACAGGAAGTATTGTCGTGATACGAAGGTCCAAACCTTTGGGAGATTATATAATGAACTTTTAGCGACCTAAAGGAGTATACCAGAAGAAAACGGAGTCCGGAGGGTGCACGGGGTGGCCACAAGCCACAGGGGCGCGCCCTCCTGGCTTGTCGCCTCCTCGTGCACTTTTCAGACTACTTTAAATTTTCCTAATTTATTAAATATTCCAAAACGGAGAAAAATTGCTATTGAAAAAGTTTTGGATTTGGTTTGCTTACCGTACCACATACCTATTCATTTTCGGAGTCTGAAACGTTCTGGTAGGTCTCCCTAATGTACTCCTCCGGAGTTATGGTATTGATAATATTGGTTTCAACATTTATGGGAGTACCTGAGATATAATGTTTGATTCTTTGCCCATTTACCACCTTCGGATTTGTGCCTTCGGCGTTGTTGATCTTGATGGCACCAGAACGATATACTTCCTCGATAATGTAAGGCCCTTCCCATTTAGAGAGAAGTTTTCTTGCAAAAAATCTTAAACGAGAATTGTATAGCAAGACATGGTCACCTACATTGAATTCACGCTTTTGTATCCTTTTATCATGCCATCTCTTAACCATTTCTTTAAACAACTTGGCATTCTCATAGGCCTGGGTTCTCCATTCATCAAGTGAGCTAATGTCAAATAACCTCTTCTCACTAGCAAGTTTGAAATCATAGTTGAGCTCTTTGATTGCCCAATAAGCTTTATGTTCTAGTTCTAGAGGTAAGTGACATGCTTTACCATAAACCATTTTATACGAAGACATACCCATAGGATTTTTGTAAGTAGTTCTATAAGCCCATAATGCATCATCAAGTTTCTTAGACCAATTCTTTCTAGATCTATTAACAGTCTTTTGCAAGATCAATTTAATTTCTCTATTGCTTAATTCTACTTGACCACTAGACTGAGGATGATATGGAGATGCAATTCTATGATTAACATCATACTTAGCAAGCAATTTACGGAAAGCACCATGAATAAAGTGTGTACCACCATCAGTCATTAAATATCTAGGGACTCCAAATCTAGGGAAAATAACTTCCTTCAGCATTTTAATAGAAGTGTTATGATCAGCACTACTAGTTGGAATAGCTTCTACCCACTTAGTAACATAATCAACAGCAACTAGAATATGGGTATACCCGTTGGACTTTGGAAAAGGTCCCATATAATCAAAACCCCAAACATCAAATGGTTCAATAACAAGTGAGTAATTCATAGGCATTTCCTGACGTCTACTAATATTACCAATTCTTTGACATTCATCACAAGACAAGACAAACTTACGAGCATCCTTGAAGAGAGTAGGCCAATAAAAACCAGATTGTAATACCTTGTGTGCAGTTCTATCTCCAGCGTGGTGTCCTCCGTAGGCTTCGGAGTGACACTTGTGTAGGATCTGTTCCTGTTCATGCTCAGGTACACAACGTCTAATAACACCATCTACTCCTTCTTTATAAAGGTGTGGATCATCCCAAAAGTAATGTCTTAAATCATAGAAGAACTTTTTCTTTTGTTGGTAAGTGAAACTAGGCGGTATAAATTTAGCAACAATGTAATTAGCATAATTAGCATACCATGGAGCATTACGTGAAGCATTTATGACAGCTAATTGTTCATCAGGAAAGCTATCACCAATAGGTAGTGGGTCATCAAGAACATTTTCTAACCTAGACAAGTTGTCTGCTACGGGGTTCTCAACTCCCTTTCTATCAATAATATGCAAATCAAATTATTGTAGAAGAAGAACCCATCTAATAAGTCTAGGTTTAGCATCTTTCTTTTCCATAAGATATTTAATAGCAGCATGATCAGTGTGAACAGTTACTTTGAAATCAACAATATAAGGTCTGAACTTATCACAAGCAAACACAACTGCTAAAAATTCCTTTTCAGTGGTAGCATAGTTTCTTTGAGCACTGTCTAGAGTTTTACTAGCATAATGGATAACATTTAATTTCTTATCAACTCTTTGTCCTAGAATAGCACCAACGGCATAATCACTAGCATCACACATAATTTCAAAGGGTAGGTTCCAATCAGGTGGTTGAACAACAGGTGCAGTGATCAATGCTTTCTTAAGGATTTCAAATGCTTCTACACAATCATCATCAAAAACAAAAGGAATATCTTTTTGCAAGAGATTAGTGAGAGGCCGAGAAATTTTAGAGAAGTCTTTAAAAAATCACCTATAGAAACCAGCATGACCAAGGAAACTTCTTATACCTCTGATATCCGTAGGACACGGCATTTTTTCAATACCATCAACTTTAGCTTTATCAACTTCAATACCTCTGTCGGAGATTTTGTGTCCCAAGACAATACCTTCATTAACCATAAAGTGGCACTTCTCCCAATTCAAGACAAGATTAGTTTCTTCACATCTCTTCAAAACTCGATCAAGGTTACTCAAGCAATCATCAAAAGAAGTTCCGTAAACGGAGAAATCATCCATGAAAACCTCAACAATCTTTTCACAAAAGTCAGAGAATATAGCAGTCATACATCTTTGAAAGGTAGCAGGTGCATTGCATAAACCAAAAGGCATACGTCTATAAGCAAAGGTACCGAAAGGACAAGTAAAAGTGGTCTTCTCTTGGTCCTCTTTTGACACAGGTATTTGAGAGAAACCAGAATAACCATCTAGAAAGCAAAAGTGTGTGTGTTTGGATAGTCTTTCTAGCATTTGATCAATAAAAGGTAGAGGGTAATGATCTTTCCTAGTAGCTTTATTTAATTTCCTAAAATCAATTACCATTCTATATCATGTAACAATTCTTTGCAGGATCAATTCATTTTTATCATTAGGAACAACGGTAACACCTCCCTTCTTAGGGACACAATGAACGGGACTAACCCATCTACTATCAGCAATAGGATAAATTATACCTACCTCCAGAAGCTTTAGTATTTCATTTCTTACCACTTCTTTCATTTTAGGATTTAACTGTCGTTGGTGATCAACAACTGGTTTAACATCAGGCTCCATATTAATTTTATGCTGACATAGAGTGGGACTAATGCCCTTAAGATCATCAAGAGTATATCCAATAGCAGCACGGTGCTTCCTCAGAGTTTTCAATAATCTCTTTTCTTCATGCTCTGAAAGGTTAGCACTAATAATAACAGGATATATCTTCTTTTCATCAAGATAAGCGTATTTCAGAGTATCCGGTAATTGTTTAAGCTCAAACACGGGATCATCCTTGGGAGGAGGGGGATCCCCAAGTATTTCAACATGCAGGTTGTGTTTCAAAATAGGATGCTGATCAAAGAAAATCTTATCTATTTCATTCCTTTCATTCATATGCATATCGTTTTCATGGTCTAGCAAATATTGTTCTAAGGGATCAGTAGGAGGCATAGCAATAGAGGCAAGATCAATAATTTCATCCTTACTAGGCAATTCTTTATCATGGGGTTGTCTACGAAATTTAGAGAAATTGAACTCATGAGACACATCCCCAAAACTTATAGTAACAGTTTCTTTCTCACAATCTATCTTAGCATTAATAGTTTTCAAGAAAGGTCTACCAAATATAATGGGACAAAAATCATCTTGTGGGGAGCCAAGAACAAGAAAATCAGTAGGATATTTTATTTTCCCACACAAGAGTTCAACATCTCTAACAATCCCAACTGGTGCTATAGTATCTCTATTAGCAAGCTTAATGGTAACATCAATTTCTTCTAATTTAGCTGGTGCAATATCATTCATAATTTCTTGATATAAGGTAAAGGGAATTGCACTCACACTAGCACACACATCACATAAGCCATGATAACAATGATCTCCTATTTTAACAGAAACAACAGGCATGCCAACAATAGGTCTATGTTTATCTTTAGTATCAGGTCTAGCGATTCTAGCAGCTTCATCACATAAATGAATAACATGCCCATCAATATTATCAACCAAGAGATCTTTAACCATAGCAATACTAGGTTCAACTTTAATTTGTTCAGGGGGTGTAGGTGTTCTAACATAGCTCTTACGAACCACAGTTGAAGCTTTAGCATGTTCCTTTATTCTAACAGGGAAAGGTGGTTTCTCAATATAAGCAGCAGGAATAACAGGATCAACATTATAAATAATAGTTTCGTCTTCAACTTTAATTGGTTCAACTACTTTCACTTCAATGGGAGGATGATATTTAAACCACTTCTCCTTTGGGAGATCAACATGAGCAGCAAATGATTCACAGAAAGAAGCTACTATCTCAGAGTCAATTCCATATTTAGTGCTAAATTCACGAAAAGCATCAGTGTCTATAAAGGATTTAACACAATCAAACTTAAAGTTTATACCTGACTCCTTATCTTTGTCGAGTTCCCAATCTTCAGAGTTGCGTTTAATTCTTTCCAATAAATCCCATTTGAATTCAATATCTTTCTTCATAAAGGAACCAGTACAAGAAGTATCGAGCATGGATTGATCATTACGAGAAAGCCGAGCATAAAAATTCTGAATAATAATTTCTCTTGAGAGCTCATGATTGGGGCATGAATATAACATTGACTTAAGCCTCCCCCAAGCTTGAACAATACTTTCTCCTTCACAAGGCCAAAAGTTATAAATATAATTCCGATCATGATGAACCAGATGCATAGGATAAAACTTCTGATGAAATTCCAATTTAAGTCAGTTGTAGTTCCATGATCCAATATCATCACATAGCCTATACCATGTCAATGCCTTCTCCTTCAAAGATAAAGGAAAGACCTTCTTCTTGACATCATCCTCGGGAAAACCTACAAGCTTAAATAATCCACAAACTTCATCCACATAGATCAGGTGCAAATCAGGATGTAGTGTTCCATCTCCTGCATAAGGATTAGCTAGCAGTTTCTCTATCATACCCTAAGGAATTTCATAATAAATATTTTCAGTAGGTTCAGTAGGTTGAGGAGCAACTCTTTGTGCTTCCGGTCAAGGTGAAGATACCCCGAACAAGCCCCTCAAAGGATTATTTTCCATAGTAACAAGTGACAGTAAATTTCAGCACACTATATAATTTTTTTCCTTACCAAATTCCACTCACCAAAGGCGCTTCACTCCCCGGCAACGACGCCAGAAAAGAGTCTTGATGACCCACAAGTATAGGGGATCTATCGTAGTCCTTTCGATAAGTAAGAGTGTCGAACCCAATGAGGAGCAGAAGGAAATGACAAGCAGTTTTCAGTAAGGTATTCTCTGCAAGCACTGAAATTATCGGTAACAGATAGTTTTGTGATAAGATAATTTGTAACGGATAGGAAGTAACAAATGTAGCAAAGGTGCAGCAAGGTGGCCCAATCCTTTTTTTAGCAAAGGACAAGCCTGGACAAACTCTTATATAAAGCAAAGCGCTCCCGAGGACACATGGGAATTTCTGTCAAGCTAGTTTTCATCATGCTCATATGATTCGCGTTCGTTACTTTGATAATTTGATATGTTGGTGGACCGGTGCTTGGGTGCTGCCCTTACTTGGACAAGCCTCCCACTTATGATTAACCTCTCTCGCAAGCATCCGCAACTATGAAAAAGGAATTAAGATACATCTAACCATAGCATGAAACATATGGATCCAAATCAGCCCCTTACAAAGCAACGCATAAACTAGGGTTTAAGCTTCTGTCACTCTAGCAACCCATCATCTACTTATTACTTCCCAATGCCTTCCCCTAGGCCCAAATAATGGTGAAGTGTCATGTAGTCGACGTTCACATAACACCACTAGAGGAGAGACAACATACATCTCATCAAAATATCGAACGAATAAGAAATTCACATGATTACTTATAACAAGACTTATCCCATGTCCTCAGGAACAAACGTAACTACTCACAAAGCATATTCATGTTCATAATCAGAGGAGTATTAATTATCATTAAGGATCTGAACATATGATCTTCCACCAAGTAAACCAACTAGCATCAACTACAAGGAGTGATCAACACTACTAGCAACCCACAGGTACCAATCTGAGGTTTTGAGACAAAGATCGGATACAAGAGATGAACTAGGGTTTGGAGAGGAAATGGTGCTGGTGAAGATGTTGATGGAGATTGACCCCCTCTCGATGAGAGGATCGTTTGTGATGACGATGGCTTCGATTTCCCCCTCCGGGAGGGAAGTTTCCCCGGCAGAACAGCTCCGCCGGAGCCCTAGATTGGTTTTTCCCAAGTTCCGCCTCGAGACGGCGGCGCTTCGTCCCGAAAGCTCTCTTATGAAAAGAACAAATCCGCCGTCGCAACTCTCTGTATCGATGAAAAACCAATCTGGTGGCGTTCCAGTACCCTGTCGGAGTGGGTAGATCATCTCCGATGGCCATCTTCATCATCCCGATGGTGGCCACGACGAGGAGGGAGTAGTCCACCCTCGGGGCTGGCGGTTTGAACCAGTAGCGATGTGTTCAATCTCTCTCTCTCTCTCGTGTTCTTCAGATGGCACGATCTTGATGTATCACGGGCTTTGTTAATATAGTCCGGTCATATGATGTTATTCCCTTGCTACCTTGTGTGATGAATTTAATCTTTACCTTTGAGATCTCGTTATGTTGGATTGTATATTAAGGTTTGAGAACACTTGATGTACGTCTTGCATGGGGTACCCATAGTAACATTGGGGTATTCTATTGATTCACTTGATATAGGTTGAGGCATCAACTTGCGGATTCCGTTGACCTAGGGGATCTATGCATAGGGATTGATTGCACGTTTTCATACCACGTTCTCTGATAGAAATCTTGGGGTGCTCCTTGAAGTTCTTTGTGTTGGATTGAATATGATAGATCTGAAATTGTTTGATGCATGTCGCATAATTTACCCATGGATACTTGAGGTGACATTGGAGTATCTAGGTGACATTAGGGTTGATTGATATGTATCATTGGTGTTATTCTAGTAGGAACTCTAGGACTGTTTGTGACACTTATAGGAATAGTCCAATAGATTGATCCGAAAGAATAACTTTGAGGTGGTTCTACTACCTATACCAATTACATCTTATTTTTCTCCGCTAGATAGGAACTTTGGATTGATTCTTTGTTGCACATTGAGGGATGATCATATGACTCAACTATGTTAGCATTGTTGGGAGATTGCACTAGCGAAAGTATGAACCCTAGGCCTTATTTCCAAGCATTTACACACCGTTTTGCTCGCTGTTTTACGCTTGCTACCTTGCTGTTTTTATATTTTCAAATTACAAAAACCTATATCTATCATCCATATTGCACTTGTATCACCATCTCTTCGCCGAACTATTGCACCTATACAATTTGCCATTGTATTGGGTGTGTTGGGGACAAAAGAGATTTCTTGTATTTGATTGTAGGGTTGTTTGAGAGAGACCATCTTCATCCTACACCTCCCATGGATTGATAAACCTTAGGTCATACACTTGAGGCAAACTTGCTACTGTCCTACAAAAGTCTGCGCTTGGAGGCCCAACACGAGTCAACAAGAATAAAGTTGCGTCGTAGACATCCGGTCCGACTGCGCAGGCGGCACGTCTCGGAGGTCCTGTCGTTGTCCTCGAGCTCCGGCAAGCTTCGGCTGAGAAGAGGGGGGCGCGAGGAAGAATAAGAGTGGAAAGAGGACGAGGGGGCCCGGTTGGCCTATTTATAAGGAAAGGTGAAATGTGAAGCGGCGCCGCAAGAAACGGAACGGGCATGGTAAATTTGTGGTTGAGATTGCACCTGGATTTTCGTGCCAGGCCGGATTTGGTGGTGTTTTCAAAAAATATTCGCTATGATGGCTTCGGACGACAACGGTCAGCAAGATGACGTCGTGAAAGTATTGGCTGAAAAATACTAAGTCCTAGCAAGAGGAAGGTGATCCGGCATAATATTGACCTGGATGAAGTCTTTAATAGATAAAGAGCAGAGAATTGCCGGCTCATAAATTGATCTTAGATTCAAATTTCAAATATTCCCAAGGTGGAGTTTAGCATGGATAAATCAAAACTAAACTGGGGGCTAATGTTGGGGATATACCCCACGGGTATGACTCGCCTAAATTATGACCCGGATTCTACTAAGGCGGCTCATGAAGAAAATGCCCACAAGAAGTACAAGGCCCAACGGGCGGCTCGTCCCCAAGGCCAGGATGATGACATCGCCTAGGGAACCGGCTTAAACATGGAAACGTAAGGAGGTCTCTTTTCCTTGAGGTCCAAGGGATGGAGGAGTTAGATTAGGTCACTGGTTTTGTTACGACCCGGACTCTGTTGTCAAATCTAGGCCTCCACCTATATATAAAGGGGAGCCCTTGAGTTAGAAAGGGAAGGTAAGAAAGAAACAAACCCTTGAGAGCTAGGTTAGCGATTCCGCACCCTTGTAATCGAGATCATCATCAATATACACAAAGCAGGACGTAGGCTATTACCTCCATCGGAGGGGCCGAACCTGGGTAAGCTCGTCTCTCGTTCCCAATCAACCCCTTTGAGTCGCCACCTAGCAGCGATGGCCTCATACTTAAGTTCTCCTACGAGGACATCTGCCATGACAAAACCACGACAGTAGGTATGGTGGACTCTCATGGAAATAAACTAGGTTTAAGGGGTTATGGATGCACTAGTAGTATCTCTACTTGGTGCGGAAATTTTGGCTAGCAAAAGATCTAAAAGAAACATCACATGTTCAAGGATCCATGACTATATAACTTCTATGCAAATGTAGGCAATCATGGCCATTAGGTTGTCTTCCATGTCCAACTTCAACACTTGATCATTATTTAATATTTGGTGAGGGTTCGCAATCATAGATGATGTCCAAGATAGTGCATTTGTATTTTGATCTTCTCTTCTCTATCATAGTCTTGCATAGATTATAACAATGAGTAAGGCTATGTTTGTTTTATTCTCAACAATTTTCATCGCTCGTACTTTTCTTTTTATGTGAAGTCATTACTCACTGTGACGCCCCCAATTTCGACCGTACGCTAAACATACACGCAATGCGTACGACCAAGATTAGGGACTCGCTGATTGATATCACAACACAACAAAAGACACCAATTAAAGTCATACAGCTTCATATTACAAGCCAGGGACCTCGAGGGCTCGATTACAAAGCTCGACAAGCACGAGTCAGCGGAAGCAAATAATATCTGAGTACAGACATAAGTTAAACAAGTTTTGCCTTAAGAAGGCTAGCACAAACATAACAACGGATCGAAAGAGGCGAGGCATCCTACCTGGGAGCCAACCTAACTACTCCTGAGCGTCGGCACTCTCCACGTAGTAGTAGGCTCCATCGGTGGTGTAGTAGTCGTCTCTGGCGTACTCCATCTCCTTGGCTCCATCGTCTGAATGCAGAATTGTATCGAGGGGGGAAAGAGAAAGCAAAGCAGCGGTGAGTACTCATCCAAAGTACTCGCAAGACTGACATCAGAACTAAGCTAAGTATGCATCAGTATCAAGGAATGGGGTTATATCTGGGCTGACTGCAGAAAGCAAGAATAGGGGGAAGGCCTACTCCTATCGAAGACTAGCATCTTCAGCATCTTGCAGCATTAGAAGAGAGTAGACTGGTATCTCATATATAGTCATATTATTGTAGCAATTTTATTAAGTAACCACGCCCAGAGATTCTTCCTCGGCTCCCTGCGAGAAAGCAATCTCGGAGCCAACATTCATTTCAATTTAAAGTCACAATTATAGTTGTAGAAGGTCAAAGTACAACTCCAAGTCGTCCTGTTACCGTGGACACGGCTATTCGAATAGATGAATTCATCCCTGCAGGGGTGCACCGCATTTCCAACATGCTTGATCACCTCCGGCCGGACACACTTTCCTGGGTCATGCCCGGCCTCGGGATATCAACACGTCGTCGCCCCACCTAGGCTCAGCAGAGAGCCCAGCCCGCCGGTCTAAATCCTAAGCACACAGGGGTCGTGGGCCCACTTGCCCTACGCGCTCCTGCACGATGCGTACGCGGCCGAGGTCAGCCCTAGCACACTCTAGTCCAAGAGCTGTACCGTCCAGGCCACTCGGGCGCGCGCCGCTCCATTGCTGACGTCCAAAGAGCTTCGGCTGATACAACGACGCTGAGTACCCATAACTTATCACACGTGAAGGTTTCATGCGTAAATGGTCAAACGACCAACTCAGATCAAATACCCAACCCATTAGCATTTTATTAATGCGGGGCAAGCGTGACCCATGAAGTGCGGTCCCATCGCCCCGTCTCAAGGATGTGTGGCAAGGGCCTCTTCTGCCCGTCCACGCCTCATCATCATCAAACCGTGGGTACCCCTCAGGGCCGACCCATCACCAACATGTTTCTATAACCAGGTCATAGTAACTATGTGTATAAAACATCAAGACGGAACCTGAGGAATCACCCTCGAGGGGCCCCGCTCGATGAAACCGTCAAGGTGGACTTAGAGGAATCACCCTCGATAACCACGACCGACTAGCTACACTATAGAGTTAGCATCATGAGTACTTCACGAGGTGTCACCCTCGGTACTCGATGGTAGCTCTGCAGAGTCGTACAACTAAAGGGGTGTGCGGTGATGTGAGGGGCCTGGCTCGTCGGTCGGTTGACCGAGTCTTTGAGTCGCCGAGTCGTGATTGAAGAAGCAGGGGCAACTGGGACTATGGGGTCACAGGGGATTCACTGATCAACCTATACTAAGCAGTTGATATAATAGCAGGTGTAGTAGCAGTTTATCAAAAACAGGCTATGCATCAGAAATAGGAGCTAGCTAATACAGTAGCAAAAATCTAATGCAAGAATGAGAAGGAAAGAAATGGGCGATATTGGAATGCTCAAGGGGGGTTGCTTGCCTTGCTGCTCTGCGGCAAAAGGCTGATCGTCAACGGTGTAGTCATACCCGGCAGCACCGTCAGTCTCGGGCTCTACCGGTAAGAAGAGGGGGGAGAAACAATAAATATAAGGCAGACAAATGCAACACGATGCATGACATGGCAATATGCAGAGCTAGGCATGCACACACGCAATATTACACGTCGCAGACGGGTCGGAAAAATATCTGACGATATTTTCCGGGTCTCGGGCTACTACCGGACAGATGATCCTAATGCTAAATGTCCATTTTCATCATGCTAGGAGCATGTGACAGATGAACGGACAGCGTATTCGGATTCGTGGGATTTTTCTGAACAACTTTCATGTATAAATTATTTTCATCCGAGTTACGGATTATTTTATATTAATTTTTAATGTTTTATTAATATTCAGAAATTAAAATAGATTATTTTAATTCAATAAACAATTATGACATCAGCATGATGTCATGCTGACATCAGCAGTCAACAGTCTCAGTTGACTGGTCAAACTGACTGTTGGGCCCCACCTGTCATTGTCACAGATTAATCAATGATTAATTAAATTTTAATCAGGATAATTAGTGGGGGTGGGACCCACCTGTCATTCTGTTCAATTTAATTAATTAACAGATTAATTAACAGATTAATTAACAGTTTAATTAATTAATCTATTTAATCTTAATCATCTTATTAATTAATTAATTGCCTAATTAATTAATTTAACTAATTATTTATTTATTTATTTATTTTTATCATTTTTATTATTATGTATTTTTATTTTTATTTTTATTTTAAGACGTTTAGGGGGCAGTGGGCCCCCTCTGTCATAGAGAGTGGGGGGGCGGCCCCACATGGCAGTGGCTAAGCCACGTGCGCACGCGGGGGGGGGGCGAGGGCCGGAGCGGGGCGATGGTTGCGGCGAGGGGCCAGCGGGACGCGGGCGTGTGCGGCGACGCAGTGCGGCGCCGGCACGGAGATCCGGGGTCGGAGGGGGAAAAGGAGAGGGGAGGGCCTCACCGCTCCTGTAGGGGGGGGTGGGCAGTGAGCTCGGGGAGGGGCGACGGGGCAATGCAGGAGGCGACCACGGCGGTGAGGAGGAGGTCGGGGAGGGTCCGGCGGCGGCGGGGAGGTCCGGGGCGCCGACGGGGTGGCGGCGGGCGGCGAGCGCGTCGGGCGCCCGTCCAGATCCACGAGCAGAGGGAGGAGAGGGGATCGGGGGGGAGTGGGGTGAGGCTAGGGTTAGTGGGGGGTGAGGGAGGGGATATCCCCCGGGGGTGGGGGTTGGGCCGGCTGGGTGGGCCGGTTGGGGGCCGGCCCAGTGGGAAAAAGGTGGGGGGGGGGGCTTTGTTTCTTTTTCTTTTTATTTTATTTTATTTTATTTTTTCTTTCCTTTTTCATTTATTTATTTAATTTCTTTCTTACTTTAAAAACACAAAAACAGTTGCTAAAATTAGTATAACTAAATATACTACTGCCACATTAATTATGGCACCCTAATAAAATAGTTTAACATTTTATTAATTATAAAAAGGCATTAGTTAATTGTTTTGACCTCGATTAAATTAGATTTGAGGTAACCAACCAATTGACAAAATGTTGGTTCCAATTTTTGAATAGCTTAGGGAATAATTGCAACCTAAGCATGATTTTTAATTTGAGGTTTGCAAAACTTTTAATTTGACCTTTCAAACGATTTTTGAATTTCATAAGAAGTTGAATTTGCATTTGATTCCAAGGTGATCACATTGGGATTAGCAAAATGGATTAGCTTAATCCATAGGTTACTTTAGCTTGATTACACGAATTACTGTAGCACTTAATCCAGGGCGTCACAATTCTCCCCTACTAAAAAGAATTCTCGTCCCGAGAATTAAGAAGTAGAAGGAAAGAGCCCGGGGTATTCTGCACGAAGATGATCTTCGCGTTCCCAAGTGGCTTCATCCTCAGAATGATTTGCCCACTGCACTTTGAAGAACTTAGTAACCTTCTGACGCGTCCGGCATTTAGTTTCGCCAAGAATGCGGACCGGTTGCTCTTTATAAGAAAGGTCTTGTTGAAGTTCAAGCATATCATGATCCACTGCTCGGATAGGATCCTTGAAGCAGTGACGAAGTTGCGACACATGGAACACATCGTGAACCTGAGAAAGGTTTGGCGGTAGCTCCAGTTGATATGCCACTTTACCACGCCTTTCGAGAACAGTGAAAGGACCAATATATCGAGGAGCCAGCTTGCCCTTGATCCCAAAACGGTGTGTACCTCTCATTGGCGTGACTCGAAGATAAGCCTTTTCGCCAGGTTGATAGACCATATCTTTGTGATGACGGTCATATTGACTCTTCTGACGAGACTGAGCAGCCTTCAGATTTGCATGAATAATGCGGACTTGATCTTTGGCATGTTGGATAATATCCGGACCGATAAGTGTACGTTCCCCAGTTTCTGACCAATTCAGAGGAGTCCGACACTTACGTCCATATAACACTTCAAAGGGAGCCATCTTCAGACTAGCTTGATAGCTATTGTTGTAGGAGAATTCGGCATACGGGAGAGATTCCTCCCATTTCTTGCCGAAAGAAATGACACAAGCTCGAAGCATGTCTTCGACAATCTGATTGACTCTTTCAACTTGTCCCTGGGATTGAGGGTGAAAAGCGGTGCTGAATGACAAATGAGTTCCCATAGCTTCCTGGAAACTTGCCCAGAATCTTGAAGTGAATAAGCTGCCACGGTCTGAACTAATCACCAATGGAATACCGTGGAGTGAAACAACTCTGGACATATATAGATCTGCCAACTGGCTAGCAGTAATAGTTTCCTTGACAGCGAGAAAATGTGCAACTTTGGACAGTCGGTCAATGACGACAAGAATAGCATCATTACCTTTCTGCGACCTGGGAAAACCAGTGACGAAGTCCATTTCAACATGATCCCATTTCCATTCAGGAATAGAAATAGGTTGCAGAGTTCCAGCAGGCTTTTGATGTTCTGCCTTGATCCG
The DNA here is from genome assembly GCA_039707655.1 of Elymus sibiricus. Lineage (NCBI taxonomy): Eukaryota > Viridiplantae > Streptophyta > Magnoliopsida > Poales > Poaceae > Elymus > Elymus sibiricus. The sequence goes on along the minus strand of CM077673.1, from coordinate 206,621,715 downwards.
ACGGCAAATGTCACATTCTGAAACGTATCGTGCAATGTCTTGTTTCATATTTGACCACCAGAATCTTTGACGGATGTCTTGATACATTTTGGTACTACCCGGGTGAATAGACAGCGGAGTATCATGAGCTTCTTTCAGTATTCTAGCAGGCATATTCAGGTTTTCCCTCATAGTTGGAACGAGTAAGCGACCCTTGAAGTACACGGCGCCATCATCAGCCACGGTGAAGAATGAGGGTTTACCTTCCGCCAGATAGCGTTTAATCTTTTCAACTTCGTTGTCATAGTGTTGCATAGTTTTGATGCTGCCCTCAAGATCTGATACAGCAACCAGGTTACTCAGAGAACCCTGGTTCACAACACGGAGGTGCATTTTGTGGGCCTCCGGTGGAGGGGGGATGAGATAACCCTGAGGAACAATATGGAGGTTCAGTTTGCGGAATTCTTCTTGAAGCAGGGGTGAACCTTGTGAACCTGGAGGTGGTTGCAGTATGACTTGCGGCTCAAAGCATCAGCCATTACATTAGCCTTGCTAGGTGTATAAGAAATACCCACGTTGTAATCTGCTATGCGCTCCATCCATCTCTGTTGGCGGAGATTCAGATCTGGCTGAGTAAACAAGTACTTCAGACTTTGGTGATCGGTGTAGATCTCGCAACGATTACCAACAAGGTAATGCCGCCACTCTTTCAGTGCATGAATTACTGCAGCAAGTTCAAGGTCATGAACTGGGTAGTTCTCTTCATTAGGACGCAATTGGCGAGAGGCATAAGCAACCACTCTGCGTTCTTGCATTAGGACACATCCCATTCCTTGACGTGAAGCATCACAATAGATGACGAAGTCCTTCTGTGTATCCGGAGGAGCAAGCACTGGAGCAGATGTTAGCTTGTCCTTAAGTGCTTGAAAGCTCTCCTGACATTTTTCTGTCCACTCATATTTAACACCTTTGTGAAGCAGATTGGTTAAGGGCTTGGCAATCTTGGAGAAGTTCTTGACAAATCGACGGCAATAGCTGGCGAGTCCGAGAAAACTTCTAACTTGCTTGACATTCTTCGGGGGAGTCCAGTCAAGAATAGCCTGAACTTGTTCAGGGTTGACCGCAATACCATCGTTGGAGATCCCATGACCAAGGTAGGTTACTTTGTCCATCGAGAACTCACACTTTGAATACTTTGCATAAAGTTGGTGTTCTCGAAGCCTCTCCAGTATAAGACGAAGATGTTCAGCATGCTCTTCTTTATTCTTGGAGTAAACCAGGATATCATCCAGATAAACCATGACGAATTTATCGAGGTAATCCATGAATATATAGTTCATCAGGCGAGAGAAGGCTGCTGGGGCATTGGTTAAGCCAAAGGACATGACGGTGTACTCGTATGAACCATAACGAGTAACGAATGCAGTCTTCGGAATATCCTCTTCACGTACCCGGATCTGATGGTAACCCAACCTCAAGTCGAGTTTGGAAAACACTGTGAAACCAGCAAGTTGATCATACAGATCGTTGATCCGAGGCAGCGGATATTTGTTCTGAATTGTAGCTTGGTTGATGGGACGGTAATCTTGGACCAACCGATTCGTACCATCCTTTTTCTTGACAAAGACAGAAGGTGCTCCCCAAGCAGAGGAACTTGGACGAATGAAACCCAGATGAAGCGAATTGTCAATTTCTTGCTTAAGTTCAAGGAGTTCATGTGGTGGCATCTTATACAGACGCTTGGCTATAGGCGTGGTATCAGGTACCAAGTCAATGACAAACTCGACAGCTCTAGCAGGGGGAATCCCTGGAAGTTCTGCCGGAAAGACATCTTGGAAATCCTGAACAACTGGAATGTTTTCAATCCCTTCAAGAGGTGACTCATTTAATGCATTCAAGGCATATAGTCGGGCTTCAGCTTTCCGGACAAGATGAGCATGATAGCTTACAATCTCATTCGATGGATGTAGGAGGTGGACGGTTTTGGTGTCGCAAACAATAGAAGCGGTATGTGCTTTCAACCAATCCATTCCGAGAATGAGATCGATATTAGAAGACTTCAGCATTATGGGGGAGGCAAGGAATTCCAACCCTTCAATTTCAATGGGGACATTGTGACTAATAATGGAGGTCCGACATTGGCCCGCGGGAGTGTTTACCACTATTGGGACGTTCATCTCTTCACACTTAATGTCATGCATGCATGCGAAATCTTCAAACATAAAAGAATGCGATGCTCCTGTATCAAACAATACAGAAGCTGGTACTGAGTTGACGAGAAGAGTACCCATCACAGTAGCAGGCTGGTCTTGAACTTCATCAGATCAATATTGTTAGCTTGAACACGTCCCTGAGCAGACCCGGCATTGTTGTTGCGGGGCTGCTTGGAAGGCAGTGCAAATTGTTTTTGATTCTGCCTGCATTCTCTAGCATGGTGTCCTGGATGACCACACTTGAAGCACAACCCATCCTCAAGACGAGAAGGGGGAACAGGAGCTCGTGGTGGCGGAGCTGGAAGCCTCGGCTGCCTAGGCGGGGCTGGAGGCAGACGAGGTGCAGCATAGGACGGCCTCGGAGCAGGAGGCGGTGCATGGTACATGTTGTGGGGGATCCAGATCTTGCGCTTCTGAGTTCCTGAGCCCGAAGATGAGCCCATGTCACGGTTGCGTTTGTTGTTGTCCTTGTAGTCCTGCAGACCTGTTTCCACTTGAATGGACTTGTTCACCAAGGTGGCAAAGTTATCGAAGTCTTGAACAAGGAGTGCCAGCTTGATATCCGGGTGGAGGCCTTCACAGAACTTCTCCTGCCTACGAGCATCAGTTGCAACGTCTTCTTCAGCATAGCGAGATAAGTCCAGAAATTCCTGCTGATAAGCATCCACAGTCTTGTTGCCCTGGACTAGGTTGGGGAATTCACGCTTCTTCTTATCCATCAGTCCCTGAGGAATGTGACGAGCACGGAACGCAGCTTGGAACTCCGGCCAGGTGATGATTGTTCCAACAGGCTGTGAGCACCGGTGACTATCCCACCATTGAGCAGCGGGACCCTTGAGAAAGTACGAGGCAAAGGTGACATAGCTAGCCACTGGGGCGCCTGAAGACTCCATCTCATAAGTGATGTCACGGAGCCAGTCATCTGCGTCAAGCGGCTGAGTTGAGCTGCGGTAGACCGCAGGGTTGAGACGCATGAAGTCTTGCAGAGTCATTGGGGCTGGCTGCTGATTCATATTCGGCCTCGGGAACTGGTCCATAAGCCCTTGCATAAACTGGCAATTCAGTTCAAACTGCTGCATCATACCAGCCATGTATTCCGGTGGCGGTGGTGGTTCAGGCGCACCACGACCACAACCAGCTGGCCTAACCATTCTGTCAAATTTTTAACAGTGGTAGTTTAGCATTGGGTAATTGCAAAGACAATGAATCATTAATGAAGTAAATTGCACAAAGAAGGAAGTGCAATAGATACGACATAGTAGTTCAAATTTCAACATACAGATCCATACATAGGTGTATTACAAACAATAAGTCTGTTACAAAATAGACGATAGGTCCGGCATGAAAATAACCTAGACAATTAGGCGTCACGCAGGCACGGGTTGAGGGATACAACAACGAGGCATAGCGATATGCTACATCAACGTCGGGGACAATGAAAGAACCCACGGAACTGCACGTGGCCCTGAATGTGAAACCTGGGGGCAGGGTTCTGCATCCCGTGCACACCCTGATGTAGAATCTGGTGATCAACCGGGAGCGCAGGTCCACGTGCCAGAGTACGACCTCCAACCGCAGGCCACTCAAGACCTGGAGGAAACTCAGTTCGACGCGGGTGAAGAATGTACTCTGGATGCATCCCCGCGGTGACGGCTGGCAACAACTGCTCCATAGCCAGATAAAGACGAGCACGGGTGGCGTACAGCTCGACGTTAAGAGCCCTGACTGTGCGATCCAGTGTCTCAGTGTACTGAACCAGAACCTGTGGGTCGTAACGACGACTCACGTAGGGGGTGCAGACAGCAGTGTAGGACCGGTCGTTGCGTTGCCGCGCGAAAGGGGTCAAGACCTCAGCGTCGGCTGCAGTATCAACTCCAGCAGGAACATACGGGATGTATCTGTATGCCATCTCCTCCAAACAGGGGTTCGCTGCACGGAGACGAACAATAGCAGCATAAGCAGCATCCTGTACTGCCATCTCAACGGTCACTCCAATGCCACGAAAGGTGTGCAGCTCAGTGATGGAGAGGTCCCGTCGATCCTAGATAACCATCTCAGCTTCATACTGTTCCTGGTTGAACTCGCGATAGTCCTCGTAAACAGTGTACTCGGGGTACCAGCGATATCCCAGCCTAATCAAGAGGTTGACCAGAATGGCCGGGAACCCAGTCGTATCGTGAGCCAAAGTCAAACGAACGACCTGCCTAGCGGGACGCATCTGTAACAAGAAGATTTTAAGATGTCAAATGACAGTGTGTGCATCATAACTTCAAAGGAAAACAATTGTCGACGAAACAAATCTCCGGTGGATGTGATCACGAGAGCCTAATGTTATAGTTAGCAAAATATTTAACCCGAAAGAGAAGAGAGATCAGAACCCAGAGTATAGACGAGGAATAAAAGATCCTAATACCACCCGATTGAGATGTGGGCCCGTAAGCCACACAACTATGTTAGTAAAAGTTTTTCAATGACTAGACTCAACTTCGGCCAAGGAGTTGGAAAGGGGGCTACCTACAGGCAGTCGGCTCTGATACCAACTTGTGACGCCCCCAATTTCGACCGTACGCTAAACATACACGCAATGCGTATGACCAAGATTAGGGACTCACTGATTGATATCACAACACAACAAAAGACACCAATTAAAGTCATACAGCTTCATATTACAAGCCAGGGGCCTCGAGGGCTCGAATACAAAGCTCGACAAGCACGAGTCAGTGGAAGCAAATAATATCTGAGTACAGACATAAGTTAAACAAGTTTTTCCTTAAGAAGGCTAGCACAAACATAACAACGGATCGAAAGAGGCGAGGCCTCCTGTCTGGGAGCCAACCAAACTACTCCTGAGCGTCAGCACTCTCCACGTAGTAGTAGGCTCCATCGGTGGTGTAGTAGTCGTCTCCGGCGTACTCCATCTCCTGGGCTCCATCGTCTGAACGCAGAATCGTATCGAGGGGGGGAAGAGAAAGCAAAGCAGCGGTGAGTACTCATCCAAAGTACTCGCAAGACTGACATCAGAACTAAGCTAAGTATGCATCAGTATCAAGGAATGGGGTTATATCTGGGCTGACTGCAGAAAGCAAGAATAGGGGGAAGGCCTACTCCTATCGAAGACTAGCATCTTCAGCATCTTGCAGCAATAGAAGAGAGTAGACTGGTATCTCATATATAGTCATATTATTGTAGCAATTTTATTAAGTAACCACGCCCAGAGATTCTTCCTCGGCTCCCTGCGAGAAAGCAATCTCGGAGCCAACATTCATTTCAATTTAAAGTCTCAATTATAGTTGTAGAAGGTCAAAGTACAACTCCAAGTCGTCTTGTTACCGTGGACACGACTATTCGAATAGATGAATTCATCCCTGCAGGGGTGCACCGCATTTCCAACACGCTTGATCACCTCCGGCCGGACACACTTTCCTGGGTCATGCCTGGCCTCGGGATATCAACACGTCGTCGCCCCACCTAGGCTCAACAGAGCGGCCAGCCCGCCGGTCTAAATCCTAAGCACACAGGGGTCGTGGGCCCACTTGCCCTACGCGCTCCTGCACGATGCGTACGCGGCCGAGGTCAGCCCTAGCACACTCTAGTCCAAGAGCTGTACCGTCCAGGCCACTCGGGCGTGCGCCGCTCCATTGCTGACGTCCGAAGAGCTTCGGCTGATACAACGATGCTGAGTACCCATAACTTCTCCCACGTGAAGGTTTGGTGCGTAAAAGGTCAAACGACCAACTCAGATCAAATAACCAACCCATTAGCATTTTATTAATGCGAGGCAAGCGCGACCCATGAAGCGCGGTCCCGTCGCCCCGTCTCGAGGATGTGTGGCAAGGGCCTCCTCTGCCCGTCCACGCCTCATCATCATCAAACCGTGGGTACCCCTCAGGGCTGACCCATCACCAACATGTTTCTGTAACCAGGTCATAGTAACTGTGTGTATAAAACATCAAGACGGAACCTGAGGAATCACCCTCGAGGGGCCCCGCTCGATGAAACCGTCAAGGTGGACTTAGAGGAATCACCCTCGATAACCACGACCGACTAGCTACACTACAGAGTTAGCATCATGAGTACTTCACGAGGTGTCACCCTCGGTACTCGATGGTAGCTCTGCAGAGTCGTACAACTAAAGGGGTGTGCGGTGATGTGAGGGGCCTGGCTCGTCGGTCGGTTGACCGAGTCTTCGAGTCGTCGAGTCGTCGATGAAGAAGCAGGGGCAACTGGGACTAGGGGGTCACAGGGGATTCACTGATCAACCTATACTAAGCAGTTGATATAATAGCAGGTGTAGTAGCAGTTTATCAAAAACAGGCTATGCATCAGAAATAGGAGCTAGCTAATACAGTAGCAAAAATCTAATGCAAGAATGAGAGGGAAAAAAATGGGCGATATCGGAATGCTCAAGGGGGGGTTGCTTGCCATGCTACTCTGCGGCAAAAGGCTGATCGTCAACGGTGTAGTCATACCCGGCAGCACCGTCAGTCTCGGGCTCTACCGGTAAGAAGAGGGGGAGAAACAATAAATATAAGGCAGAGAAATGCAACACGATGCATGACATGGCAATATGCAGAGCTAGGCATGCACTAACGCAGTATTACACGTCGCAGACGGGTCGGAAGAATATCTGGCGATATTTTCCGGGTCTCGGGCTACTACCGGACAGATGATCCTAATGCTAAATGTCCATGTTCATTATGCTAGGAGCATGTGACAGATGAACGGACAGCGTATTCGGATTCGTGGGATTTTTCTGAACAACTTTCATGTATAAATTATTTTCATCCGCGTTACGGATTATTTTATATTAATTTTTAAAGTTTTATTAATATTTAGAAATTAAAATGGATTATTTTAATTCAATAAACAATTATGACATCAGCATGATGTCATGCTGACATCAGCAGTCAACAGTCTCAGTTGACTGGTCAAACTGACTGTTGGGCCCCACCTGTCATTGTCACAGATTAATCAATGATTAATTAACTTTTAATCAGGATAATAAGTGGAGGTGGGACCCACCTGTCATTCTGTTCAATTTAATTAATTAACAGTTTAATTAATTAATCTATTTAATCTTAATCATCTTATTAATTAATTAATTAATTCACCAATTAATTAATTAAGTAATTTAACTAATTATTTGTTTATTTATTTTTATCATTTTTATTATTTTTTATTTTTATTTTTATTTTTTTAAACGTTTAGGGGGTAGTGGGCCCCCTCTGTCATAGAGAGTGGGGGGGGCGGCCCCACATGGCAGTGGCTAAGCCACGTGCGCACGCGGGCACAGCCGCACGCATGCACACGGCCGGCCAGGGGCATGCGGGCGCGCCGGGGAAGGGGGCTCGGCGCGCACGGCCAGGGCAAGGCCGAGGCCGCCCGCGGCAGACCGCCGGCGGTGGCGAGAGGAGCGAGCGGCGCGGCGACAGGGTGGACCGGGGAGGCGCGGCCGGCGCGGGGCCGGAGGCGGGCGCGCGATGCGCAAGCAGGAGCGGGCGAGCAGGCGCACAGAGGCGCGGCAAGGACGCAGGCGCGGCGAGCGCGCGTGCGGGGGGGGGGGGGGCGAGGTCAGCTAGGGCCGGGGGGCCGCGGTTGCCGCTGTGCCGACGCGTGCGGTGGGAGCTCGCGGGGGGGCGAGGGCCGGAGCGGGGCGATGGCTGCGGCGAGGGGCCAGCGGGACGCGCACTGCGCCGCCGGCACGGAGAGCCGGGGTCGGAGGGGGAAAAGGAGAGGGGAGGGCCTCACAGCTCCTGTAGGGGGGTGGGCAATGAGCTCGGGGAGGGGCAACGGGGCGATGCAGGAGGCGACCACGGCGGTGAGGAGGAGGCCGGGGAGGGTCCGGCGCCGGCGGGGAGGTCCGGGGCGCCGGCGGGGTGGCGGCGGGCGGTGAGCACGTCGGGCGCCCGTCTAGATCCACGAGCAGAGGGAGGAGAGGGGATCGGGGGGAGTGGGGTGAGGCTAGGGTTAGTGGGGGGTGAGGGAGGGGTTATCCCCCGGGGGTGGGGGTTGGGCCGGCTGGGTGGGCCGGTTGGGGGCCGGCCCAGTGGGAAAAAGGTGGGAGGGATTTGTTTCTTTTTCTTTTTCTTTTATTTTATTTTTTCTTTCCTTTTTCATTTATTTATTTAATTTCTTTCTTACTTTAAAAACACAAAAACAGTTGCTAAAATTAGTATAACTAAATATACTACGGCCACATTAATTATGGCACCCTAATAAAATAGTTTAACATTTTATTAATTATAAAAAGGCATTAATTAATTGTTTTGACCTCGATTAAATTAGATTTGAGGCAACCAACCAATTGACAAAATGTTGGTTCCAATTTTTGAATAGCTTAGGAAATAATTGCAACCTAAGCCTGATTTTTAATTTGAGGTTTGCAAAACTTTTAATTTCACCTTTCAAACGATTTTTGAATTGCATAAGAATTTGAATTTGCATTTGATTCCAAGGTGATCACATTGGGATTAGCAAAATGGATTAGCCTAATCCACAGGTTACTGTAGCTTGATTACACGAATTACTGTAGCACTTAATCCAGGGCGTCACACTCACCATGAGATAAGCACAAGGTTTTTCTATTTCTTCTTATATCCTTACTATGGTGTAGGATGCAATGAGGGTAAGGCACACGAACTCAACTAACTTTCTTATATAACTCTCACACTCGGTTACAAGGATAGATAGACCTCAAAGCAATATACTAAGCAAAAACAAATCTGAAACTTTATTTCTCTAAACCACAAAATAACTAAGGATTGAACCAAGACAAAAGATAATGGTAAAAAGTAATGGTGATACGATACCGGGGCACCTCCCCCAAGCTTGGAACAAGCTAGGGGTGGTGCCCATACCCATGTACTCAAGTGTTCTTCGGTGATGGTGGTGGTGTGAGGTAATCCTCCATCTTCCAAGGCATAGGTTCGCCATCAAGGAAAGAGGCCCTTGTCTCTGGAATCCTGAAATCAGCAGCGAGACTCGTCCTTTTAAACCTAGATTCATACTCACAGTTTTGGGTTTGAAGTTCATATATTTGATCTTGGAGGTGCTCAATCCACTTTTGAAGCTTGAAGAGAGCTTCTCCCATGCTCCTTGTGTCGATCTTGTTTTCACAGATGAAGTTCGTGATCATAGAGTGATTAGCCCTCAGACCACGTTCAACCATCCCCTAGCACTTGAAGATCTCCTGCTCCACTGCTACCAGCCTGGCCTCGTCACTTCCCTCCTTCTTGGGACCTTGGACATCCGGATGTGGAGAAGCCCCTCACGCATCTCAATGGCTTGAGGGTGCTTCATCACCTTCGGCAGGTAGGGGTTGATGACCTTCTCGAAGAACTTGTCTTTGGATGAACATCGGGAAGTCATGGCGATCTAGATCTGTCAGAGAAACAGCTCGAAAGAAGAACAGAGATGAAACTCGCGATGCGGTGGTCAAAACATACGGGAGTATATATAATGATTTTTTCTAGGTCAGAATACGTGCTCGGGAAGAAATCGGAGTCCGGGAGGCACACGAGGGCCCCACAAGCCATCAGGGCACGCCCCAGGGGGCGCCCTGTTGGCTTGTGCCTCCCCCTGACTCCTTTTTATTTTTGGAATTTTTCTAAAATACTAAAACCAACAGAAACTATTTTTTGGAATTTTTGGAGTCAATTTACTTACCGTACCACATACCTACCCCTTTTTCAGGTTTCTGGTGTGTTCCGGAAGGCCTCCCGTATGTGTTCTTCCGGTGTTATTACTTGAATGACATTAGTCTCTTCATTAATGGGTGTACCTGAAATATAATGCTTGATTCTTTGCCCATTCACCACTCTCAGGTTTTTGCCTTCAAAGTTATTAATTTTTATAGCACCGGAGCGATAGACCTCTTCGTCAACATATGGACCTTCCCATTTGGATAAGAGTTTTCCTGAAAAAAATCTGAAATGAGAATTGTACAAAAGCTCGAGGTCTCCTACATTGAATTCCCATTTTTGAATCCTTTTGTCATGCCATCTTTTAATCTTTTCTTTAAACAATTTAGCATTTTCATAGGCTTGGGTCCTCCATTCATCTAATGAGATTATATCAAATAACCTCTTCTCTCCGGCAAGCTTAAAGTCATAATTAAGTTCTTTAATTGCCCAATAAGCCTTATGTTCTAACTCAAGAGGTAAATGACAAGCTTTTCCATACACCATTTTATACGGGGACATCCCCATGGGGTTCTTATAAGCAATTCTATAAGCCCATAAAGCATTGTCTAGTTTGTTAGACCAATTCTTCCTAGATCTATTGATAGTCTTTTCCAAGATTAATTTTAGTTCTTGATTTCTCAATTCAACTTGGCCACTAGACTAAGGATGACATGGCGATGCAATTCTATGATTAACATCATATTTAGCTAGAAGTTTACGGAAAGCACCATGAATAAAATGTGAACCACCATCAGTCATTAAGTATCTAGGGACTCCAAATCTCAGAAAAATAATTTCCTTTAGAATTTTAATAGAAGTATTATGATGGGCACTACTAGTTGGAATAACCTCTACCCACTTAGTAACGTAATCAACAGCAACTAAAATATGAGTATATCCATTTGAGGAAGGAAAAGGTCCCATGAAGTCAAAACCACTAACATCAAAGGGTTCAATGGCAAGTGAATAATTCATAGGCATTAAGGGCGACTCCCCCTAGGCGGCCCCTAGGCGACTCCTAGGCGATAGTTGCGCCGGTGGCCACTCTGGCCCCGGCGGCCACCCTTCCCACTACCGGAGGCCACTTTGGCACCGGCAGACTCCTTTCCACCATCTTGGAGGTATCCTTTGGGAGTAGATCGAGATTGCCATGGCTCCTTTTTCACTCAACTTTGAGCGTGGTAAGACTTTTCAAGCAAATATGAGAAGCAAGTTTGGGCATCTAGTGGTCTTCTCTCTGGGCTTTCATCAAAAGGAATTCACTATTGTGGTCTCTTTCTATCGTGCCACATTCAAGATGGATATCTACACGGTAAGTGTTGCTCTCCAAGCCACATTTGGTGGTTACCCTCAAGGTTTTAGAGTTTCATGTCTCAAAGATCATTCATTTAAGTTATCGGTTGCTTCTAAATCGGTGGGTTTTCATATTTACAATGCTGGAAGAGTTGTTGAGAGAGACTTTGAGATGGTTTTTAGTGTTTGGGGTAATGAGGGGCCTAATTGGCGTCGAGTGGAGACTCTGTTTTACAAAGAATCGGATGCTGAATGGAATGTTGTTGGCCGTAATGGCAAGGTTGTTGTTCATAGCTCCGGCGATCGCCGGAATTGCTCACCGGCTTGGGGGAACAGATCGGTTTTCCAGCGGCTCTCGCATAACATTGATTGCGTGCGTGATCCTGGTCCGCAAGTTAATGGGAATTTTCATAAGGCAGTTAATGTGTCTGTAATGGAGAGGCAGGAGCCCTTTTCGGAATTTAATAGCAGCCAGCGCATATTTGAACATGCATGCTTTGCATGTGGTGACGTAGGCCATCTGGTTTGGTTCTGCCCCAAGCCAAAACTTACCGGTCCCTGGCCGTACATTCGGTTCGCATCGTTCGCTGCCCACGTGGCAATGCTTGGGCCGATGGCGTAGTAGAAAGCTGGTTTTGACATTTTGGGTCGGCCCAAGAGACGAGATATGTTTCCTCTTTTAGGGAGCTAGTCTCGGGTTATTTTCCAAACTTCCAGCCAAGACCACATGCAGACTCCTCGCATTCCACTACTGCTTCCTCCTTTGCTTTCTCCCCGTCGAGCTCTCCGCCATTGCAGTCTTACACCGAGTTAGTGGTTCCCTCGGAGCCGATCATGGCTAACATTCCCATCGTTCCTCAGCCTTTTGTCCCGCACGGGTTCCAGATTCAGCATATCGAAGGCCGAACAAGGGTTTCTAGGGTTGTTCTTCCACCTCGAGCTCGTCGTCACGAGGACTGGGCCATTGCCACCATCCAACCTCTCCTGGATGAGGTACATTTCCCCAATGTGCGTGAGGTACTGGAAGATTTCTTGCAAAATGATCCAGATGCCCAAGTGGGTTTTAGGGAGATTTAGCCTTGTCCGTTCGGAGAGGCGTATGTTCAGTTCAGACATGTGAGGGACAGGGACATGTTGATTAGGGATAGTCCCCATGCTTTCTGTGACGTTTTTATTTCCTTTACCAAGCACAATGAGGGTAGAAACTGGAGGAGAGTGCATTTCAATCGGGTTTGTTGGCTCCCCATTGTGGGCATCCCATTTGATCATTGCAATACTGAAGATATTGCCACTGCAATCGCAAAGTTTCGCAGACTCATTAACTGGGAGAAGGAAGATGCCTTAAAGGGCAAGATTCTTGTCAAAGCTAGAGTCACAGATCTGATTGAGATTCCCAAAAGTATCAGATGGTCTGAAGGAGAGAATTTTGTGGTGGGTTCTTTCACTAGTTCAGTTGAGGTGCTCTTGGAAGAAATGCGGGGAGGAGGGCCAGCAGATGAGGATCATATTCCTCCTCCTGGAGTGGATCCACACCCAGTGCCTTAGAATGCAAATGACTTCCTAGGTTTTCATAACATGCAGATCATCAATGCTCTAGCAGATAATGCATATTGGGAGGACTTGGAGGGTCAAGTTCACTGGGCTTTCCCTCAACCAGCAGCCCAACCTATGGACATTGAACATCAGGAGTAGCTACTGTTGAGAGGTAATGAAGTTTTGCCTAATAGCAGCATTACCACAACTGTTTCTCTTTCTGAAGGCATCTCTTCTCATAACAATGGTAGGATCAACATTCAAAATCAAGAAGTTAATCAGATGGGCATGGGAGAAATTGGTGCACCTCTAGGTATTGGTTTGCATAACTTGGTTCAAGCATATCCTTCAGATGATCATGACAATGATGTGGAAGAAGGAGAACTCATGGCACCTGTTGATCAACAGTTGGCAGTTGCAGAACAGATTGAGCCACCAGATGTGGTGGTACCGGAGAAGCACATGATAGAGGGGAATGGGCAGGACTTGATGGTTGATATGCAAGGGAATACTCAGGTTGAAGAGTTCACAACAACAGTTGGTAATTCTAATGCTAAAACAGATCATATTGTGGCAGGAGAAATGTCTACTGCTGCACATTCAGAATAGGTCAAGGGGGGCACAATTTGTCAAGACCAAGTGGGGTTACATTCTGGTCACATAGAGGGTGATGCTGGTACTTCTAAAGGTATGGATGTACTTGCTATGGATAATGCTAGTCAGGATAATTTCAGTAACCAATAGCTCCTTAATTTGGCTACACAACATGCTTTTTCTGTTATTGATGGCTCTCATCTTATGTCCGAAGAAGGTGTGGAGCTATGGGGGAAGCACTTTGCACCTTCACCTACTCAGGTGGCCAGCTCCTTCTCTACTGACATACTAGTAAGTTGGTTCAATTTCATTCTACACCTGCTTTTGACACCTGACAAGTTTGATTGGACACTACACTTGCTAAAGTCACCACTATGGCAGATTCTAACTCAAAATCGTAAAACAGAGCAATCAATGATCTTCTGCATTCCTGACAAATGTTCTATTTCACAGGCTCCTGTGCGTAAACTTCAGTCTCCACTTGGATTTAATAAAGAGAATGCAGGATATAGCCCAGCAGCACATTCCTCATGTGAGGCTGACAGCCCTCTCAAAATGGTCTCTCCTGGAAATGTCATTATGTTCCCTGCAAGTGAGGCAATTTCAAGGAAAAGGAGGGGAAAAGGTCCTCTAGTGGAGTCTCAGGTAAGGAGAAATGGAAGAATTAGAGAAGAAAATAAGGGCTTTAAAAGAAATTCATGTTCTGGAAAAATGTGTTTGCGTTGCAATGCTGCTCCTCCAATTTTACATAATAGAGTAGTTAAGAATCTTACAAAATCCTTTTGCAAGGTGGCTGAGGAGGAACTGCAAGAGAAGCTGGCTAAGAGGCCAAAAAGCAAGGAGCCAGAAGAGGAGGCCATGAATTCCAAGGCCAAGGATAGCAGCAACCTTCACTAGTGCTTAATGATTAGTATCAAACATTTATGTATAAACTGGGAGGCCAGAACCCAAAGGAGAAATGTTGCTATTCTTTTTATTGACACTATGTTCTTTGATCTGTATCACCTATCTTATGTTAAGCACTTGGGATGTACCTATATTTGCAGCCAATGTTTGATATGCAGTTCTGATGCTACTATCTGGATGATATGTTTGGTAAAGATCTTACAAGTTGTCTGTCCACTTGTTCTGTGCTTCAAACTGTGTAATTATAGATATCTAGCTTGGTTTGATCTTTGAAATCAAGGGTTGGACCGTGATAGAAAAGTTAATAATAATAGTTTCCTATATGAACATTAACAAGAACTTGGAACATTCTAAACTGCAATATCAGGGGCATCAATGCAGAAGCAAAATGGTTAGCTTTGAAACAAAAAATAGAAGAGATTGTGGCTCGGATTGTCTGTTTACAGGAGACTAAAAGAGAGATGTTTGGCCTAGCTTATGTTCATAAATTTTGTCCACAAAGATTCAACAAATTTGAGTTCTTGCCCTCTGTGGGGGCATCTGGAGGATTGGTTATTGCTTGGATTGGTTCACTCTTTCAGGGAGAAATTTTGTTTCAAAATGAATTCTCATTGTCAGTAAAGTTTACTTGTAACACTTCTAATCACACATGGATTCTGACTAACATATATGGTCCTAGCAATCAACAAGATAAGGCAGAATTTATCCAATGGTTCAGTAACATTGAAATGCTAACTGAAGTGGATTGGATAGTTATGGGTGATTTTAATTTTGTTAGATCTCCAAGTGACAGAAATAAACCAGGGGGAGATGTGAATCAAATGTTACTTTTTAATGAAGCTATTAGCAATCTGGGTTTACTAGAACTACCACTCAAAGGAAGACAATTCAGCTGGAGCAAAATGCAGGAAAATCCATTACTAGAAAAGCTTGACTAGTTTTTCACTTCTGCAGCCTGGATAACTTCATATCCTGATACTACTGCTCTTCCACTTGCAAGGCCAATTTCTGACCAATTACCTTGCTTGATTAAAGTGGGAACTTCAATACCTAAATCAATTTTTTTTGGTTTGAGAACTATTGGCTGAAACATAGCTCATTTAAAGAGATTGTTAAAGTAGCATGGGACATTCCTGTGGGTTTCACAGATCGTGCCAACAAATCAATGCCAAATTCAAAAAATTAAGGAGAAGTTTAAAATTATGGGCAACAAGTATGACCTGTCTCAATAAGCAGATTGCTGACTTAAATGAATGCATATTCTTACTGGACTTCTTTGAAGAATTTAGAATGCTAAACACAATGGAATGGAACTGCAGAAACTTGCTCAAGGAACAGTTGTTGATTATCTTAAGTAATCAAAAAAATTATTGGAAGCAGAAAAGGAAGATCAAAGGAGTAAAATTTGGTGATGAAAATACAAAGTTTTTCCACACCAAAGCCTCCATCAATTACACACATAATAAAATTGCTATGCTGGTAAAGCAGGTATCCTTCGGGGTGCTTTTAAAAAGATATTGGGTCACTCTGAGGGGCACTCTATGCACTTTGATCTACAGGATCTACTTGGACAACATATTAACCCAGATATTTTTAAAGATATTGAAAGACCATTTTCAGATGAAGAGATCAATAATATTGTAAAGGAACTTCCTAGTGACAAATCTCCTGGGCCTAATGGTTTCAGTAATGAATTTATAAAAGCTTGCTGGGACATTATAGGAGCTGATGTCAGACAATTGATACATGCTTTCCATGCTGGTAATATCTCTCTAGAGAGTATTAACACAACTTTCATCACATTAATTCCCAAGAATGATGCTCCTCTCACTCCAAATGATTTCAGGCCAATTTCTCTCCTTAATGGAGTACTTAAGATTATCACTAAATTATTGGCAAACTGATTACAAAAGATAATTCTGGAAATGATACACATTAACCAATATGGATTTCTTAAGGACAGGGTCATTCAAGATTGCTTAGGATTGTCTTATGAATATCTTCATCAATGTCTCAAGTCAAGGGAGGAAATGCTAGTTGTCAAGCTGGATTTTGAAAAAGCCTTTGATGCTATAGAACACCAAGCAATTATAGATATCCTCAGAGCTAAAGGTTTTGTTGACTGATGGATATCATGGATACAAATGCTATTCAGCTCTGCCTCAACTGTTGTCTTACTTAATGGAGTTCCAGGGAAAAAATCTACTGTAGAAGAGGGGTAAGGCAAGGAGATCCTCTTACTCCCCTCCTGTTTGTGCTAGCTGCAGACCTACTACAATCAGTGATAAATAAAGGAATGAGGATGGGATTATTAAAGGCACCTCTGCAAATTCACTCATGCCCTGATTTTCCCATTGTACAATATGCTGATGATACATTGCTGATAATACAAGCTGATACAAGACAACTGATCAGCCTTAAGGCTCTTCTAAATACCTTTGCCTCTGCCACTGGTCTTAGAGTAAACTATAAAAAGTCTATCTTGGTTCCCATCAACATTCAAGGGGATAGGGCTCAACTGTTTGCTGGAACTCTTAACTGTCAAATGGGACAATATCCATTCACATATATTGGACTACCTCTAGGGTTGTACAAACCCACAGTAGAACAATGCCTCCCTATTGCCAATAGAGTTGCAAGAAGACTGGCTGGTATTGCTACCTTTATGACATATGCAGGTCGATTACTAATTGTTAAATCAGTTTTGGCTTCCCTCACAATTTTCTTTATGAGTTGTCTTGATATCCTAGTTACTATCAAACAGCAGGTTATCAAATATTTCAGACACTACCTCTAGAGAGAGCCAGACATGGAAGACCATAGACCTGCATTAGTTGCTTGGACCACTGTCTGTAGGCCAAAGAATCAAGGTGGTTTATGAGTTATGGACATCTTCATCCAAAACAAGGCATTACTAATGAAAAATCTGCACAAATTCTATAACAGGCATGTAATTCCCTGGGTCAAATTGGTTTGGGAAACACACTATTCTGATAACAAACTGCCAGGAGAGGAGCTAGTAGGATCATTTTGGTGGAAAGCAAATCAGCAATTGATTGATCAATACAAAGCTCTAGCCAGATGTAACGTGGGAGATGGTAGAAGTGCTTTTTTCTGGAGTGATCTATGGAGTGAAGATATCATGCAACATAAGTTCCCACATTTATATTCCTTTGTGATAAACCATAGAATGACTGTTCACCAAGTGGTCAATATAGAGTACATGGAAGATCTTTTCCATCTTCCACTGTCAATTGAAGCACATGAGCAATTTTTAAAAATGGAGGATATCTGTTACACATTGAGACAGTCACAATATCAGAACATGACAGACACTTGGAGTTACATATGGGGCAATGAGCACTTTACATCTGCAAAGGCTTACAAGGTCATGATTGGTTTCAAACAAGTCCCTTCCCATTTTAATTGGATTTGGAATTCTTCATGCCAACCCAAACACAAAATGTTCTTTTGGATGTTGTTGCATTATAGGCTTAACACAAGAAACCTCCTTAGAAGAAAAACCTTTTTACTAGAGTAATACAACTGTGTAGTCAGGGATTGCCAACAAGAGGAAATACTTCACCACTTATTTTGGGGATGCCCCTTTGCTAGGAGATGTTGGGATTTCATTTGTCCCACCAGGATACAAAACTTATCAGTATTGGAAGCCTTCCAAGACATAAAGGACAAAATGAGACTTCCTTTCTTCATGGAAATCATAATTCTCAGCTCATGGGCAATATGGATTTCCAGGAATAACAAGATTTTTGAACATATTCAGCCTACATTTCAAGGGTGGAAACACATCTACTTGCTGGAAATGAAGTTGCTCACTCACAGAATCAAACCAAAGTATGCAAATCATTTCAATTCATGGTTGGAATCTCAGATATGACTATTACCATCATTGGCTGATGTTGGGCCTCTGGGACTGGGGGTACCCAGGCCCGTCTGCCTGCGGCCCAGGACGCGATGATTGCCTTAGACACTTGGTGGCCCGAGGGCTGGTTCTCGCGAGGGCTTATGCCTCGCGAGGTGTGAGGCAATATTACCATCAAGGAATTCACGAGGCCTCTCCACGAGGCTGTCCCCGACGCCCTCAGGAGGCGGGTCCTTCTGGGGTTGCCCTGGCAGGGTCCAGCAACCCTACACCCGCACATGGGTGACGCGCGCCACGCCAAGCGGTGCCGGGAGCGGTGCCAGTGGGCGTGGACAGAAAGGCTTCCCTCTTCGGTGATAGTGGAACGACACCAGCTCGCGGGTTCCCAAAGCAACCCCCAAAGGTTTCCCTTCTTATGCAAGAAGACCAAGACCGGGGGCTCGGCAGGACGGAGGTCACTCCCGAGCCCACAAGCACGTCATGACGAGGAGATTTGGCAGGCGAAGATCACCTTTTGTGAGGATAGGCTACAGTCCTGTCCCGCTTCAAACTGGCTGTTGTAGCAACCTTCCCGCCTTGTGTTTCGGGGAAGAGGACCAAGGCCAATATAAGAGCAGGAACCATCCACGGTAGAGGGGATCGAACCCGAGGCAAGCAAGAACACACCTTGTACTCATCCTCATCCTCAAGCAAAACCAGATAAGCAGGATTAGGGTCTTACACCGCGAGGTGGCCCGAACCCGGGAAAACTACGTGTCCCTTGTTCGTCTTCCTCCGGAGAGTCGCCGTGAGGTTGTGAGGCAGAGTAGGGCAGGTGAGCGAGTGCACCCCAGTGTTCGAACCTTTTTGGGTCCCCGGAGCCCCGATTCCGACAGCTGGGACTTCTCAGAATACTTGAGGCTGTTTAGCTCCTTAGTTTCTAGTAGTTTTTTCTTTTAGTTTGTCATTCCTCCCTTTTTTTGTTTTGTCAGCTTCTTTTTTCTTAGTTTTAGTTTGAGTTTTTTTATTTTTTCTAGTTTTTAAGGGGCTTTGCTCAAGCCCCTGCTTCTTCTGTTTGTTTTTGTTTATTTGTAATTTGGACACATTTTTATTTAGTTACTTATAAAAATTGCAATGGGGTGTTTACCCTACTGTTTATAGTCAAAAAATAATCCATAGGCATTTCCTGACGTTTACTAATGTTACCAACTCTTTGGCATTTATTACATGAAAGGACATACTTACGAGCATCTTTGAAAAGAGTAGGCCAATAAAAACCAGATTGTAATACCTTGTGTGCAGTTCTGTCACCAACATGGTGTCCTCCGTAAGCCTCGGAGTGACACTTCCGTAGGATCTTTCCCTGTTCATGCTCAGGTACACAACGTCTAATAAGACCATCTACTCCTTCTTTATAAAGATGTGGGTCGTCCCAAAAGTAATGTCGTAAATCATAAAAGAATTTCTTCTTTTATTGCTAGGTGAAGTTAGGTGGCATATATTTAGCGACAATATAGTTAGCATAATCAGCATGCCAAGGAGTACTATGTGAAATATTTATAGCAGCAAGTTGTTCATCAGGAAAAATATCATCAATAGGCAGTGGGTCATCAAGAACATTTTCCATTCTAGACAAGTTATCTACTACCGGGTTTTCAGGTCCCTTCCTATCAACGATGTGCAAATCAAACTCTTGAAGTAAAGGACCCACCTAATAAGTCTAGGTTTAGCATCTTTCTTTTCCATAAGGTATTTAATATGAGCATGATTAGTGTGAATAGTTACTTTGGAATCAACAATGTAAGGTCTAAACTTATCACATGCAAAGACAACTGCTAAAAATTCCTTTTCAGTGGTGGCGTAATTTCTTTGGGTAGCATCTATAGTTTTACTAGCATAATGAATAACATTCAATTTCTTGTCTACTCTTTGCCCTAGAACAACACCAACAGCATAGTCACTAGCATCACACATAATTTCAAATGGTAAGTTCCAATCAGGTGGTTGAACAATGTGTGTAGAAATCAAAGCTTTCTTAAGTATTTCAAAAGCTTCTACACAATCATCATAAAAAAGAAAAGGAATATCTTTTTGAAGAAGTTTAGTTAACGGTCTAGAAATCTTTGAGAAATCTTTGATGAAACGCCTATAGAAACCAGCATGACCAAGGAAACTTCTTATACCTTTGATATGTTTTGGGCATGGCATTTTCTGAATTGCATCAACTTTAGCTTTGTTAACTTCAATACCTCGTTCGGAAATTTTTTGTGATGCCTTCATTCACCATGAAATGGCACTTTCCCCAATTCAAGACAAGATTAGTTTCTTCACATCTCTGCAAAACTCGATCAAGGTTGCTCAAGCAATCATCAAAAGAAGTCCCATAAAAGGAAAAATCATCCATGAATACCTCAACAATCTTTTCACAAAAATCAGAAAATATAGGAGTCATAAATCTTTGAAAGGTAGCAGGTGCATTGCATAAACCAAAAGGCATATGCCTATAAGCATAAGTTCCAAAAGGGAATGTGAAGGTTGTTTTCTCTTGATCCTCTTTTGACACGGGTATTTGAGAAAAACTAGAATATCCATCAGGAAAACAGAAGTGTGTGTGCTTAGATAATCTTTCTAGCATTTGATCGATGAAAGGCAAAGGGTAGTGATCTTTCCTAGTAGCTTTGTTTATTTTCCTGAAATCAATCACCATCCTATAACCAGTCACTATTCTTTGTGGAATAAGCTCATTTTTATCATTAGGTACAACGGTTATACCACCTTTCTTAGGGACACAATGAACAAGACATACCCATCTACCAGCAATAGGATAGATTATACCTGCTTCTAGAAGTTTTAATATTTAGGTTCTTACCACCCCCTTCATCTTAGAATTGAGACGACGTGGGTGATCAACGACTAGTTTGGCGTCTGGTTCCATATTAATCTTGTGTTGACATAGCATAGGGATTATGCCC
Organism: Elymus sibiricus; assembly: GCA_039707655.1. NCBI lineage: Eukaryota > Viridiplantae > Streptophyta > Magnoliopsida > Poales > Poaceae > Elymus > Elymus sibiricus. Next base: position 206,600,681 of record CM077673.1, on the reverse strand, counting down.
TTAAGATCATCGAGAGTATATCTGATGGCAGCCATGTGCTTCCTTAGAGTTTTAAGTAATCTTCTTTCTTCATGCTCTGAAAGGTTAGCACTGATAATAACAGGATATATCTTATTTTCATCAAGGTAAGCATATTTCAAAGTGTCGGGTAAAGTCTTTAGCTCAAAAACGGGATCTCCCTTGGGTGGAGGAGGATCTCCTAAAATATGAACTGGTAAGTTGTGTTTACGAATAGGTGTTTGTTTAAGAAATATGTCATCTATTTCATTTCTCTCATTCATATGCATATCATTTTCAAGGTCTAGTAAATATTGTTCTAACGGATCGGTAGGAGGTACGACAATAGAAGCAAGACCAATTGTTTCATCCTTAATAGGTAATTCTTTCTCATGTGGTTGTCTACCAAACTTGGAGAAATTAAATTCATGAGACACATCACCAAAGCTTACTTTGACATTCTCAGTAACACAATTAATTTCAGCATTTACAGTATTTAAGAAAGGTCTACCAAATATAATGGGACAAAAGTTATCTTGTTTTGAACCAAGTACTAAGAAGTCAGTTGGGTACTTAATTTTTCACATAAGACTTCAACATATCTAACAATCCCAAGTGGTGTAATAGTGTCTCTCTTTGCAAGTTTAATAGTGACATCGATATCTTGAATTTCAGCGGGTGCTATGTCATCCATAATTTATTGATATAAGGTGAAAGGTATTACACTAACAGTAGCACCCATGTCACACAAGCCATGATAACAATGGTCTCCACTTTTAACTGAAACAACGTGCATGCCAACAACTGGTTTATTTTTGTCTAACTCATCCCGCTTATGTCTAACCGGTTTTGCAATTCTAGTGGCTTCACCACAGAAGTAAATAACCTGTCCATCAATATTGTCAACTAGGAGATCTTTAACCATAGAAATATTAGGTTCTACATTTATTTGTTCAGAAGGTTTAGGTGTTCTAACATGACTTTTAATAACCACAGTTGTAGCCTTAGCGCGTTCCTTAATTCTAACAGGGAAAGGTGGCTTCTCAATGTAAGAAGTGGGAACAATTGGATCAACATGGCTAACAATTATTTCTTCCTTCTCAATTTTAATATGTTCCTCTAATTTATTTTCAATGGGTGGATGATATTTAAACCATTTCTCCTTAGGGAGATCAACATGAGTAGCAAATGATTCACAGAAAGAAGCAACTATCTCAGAGTCGAGGCCATATTCATTGCTAAAATTATAGAATGCATTGGTTCCCATAAATGATTTAACACAATCAAACTTGAGCTTTATACCTGACTCTTTACCTTTGTCGAGTTCCCAATCTTCATAGTTAAGTTTAATTCTTTCCAGGAGATCCCATTTGAATTCAATAATCCTATTAATAAAGGAACCTGTAGAAGAAGAATCGAGTAGTACTTGATGATCATGAGAAAGCCGAGCATAAAACTTTTGTATAATAATTTTTCTTGAGAACTCATGGTTGGGGAAGGTGTGCATCATAGATTTAAGACTCCCCCAAGCTTGAGCAATACTTTCTCCTTCACGAGGCCAACAATTATAAATAAAGTTCCGATCACGATGGACTAGATGCATAGGATAAAACTTCTGATGAAATTCCAGCTTCAAGCGCTTCCAGTCCCATGATCCAATATCGTCCAATAGCCTGTACCACATTAATGCCTTTCCCTCCAAATATAAAGGGAAAACTTTCTTCCTAACTTTGTCTCCAGACAATCCTGCAAGCTACAATAATCCACAAACTTCATCGACAAATATCAAATGATAATCAGGATGAGTCATCCCATCATATGGATTAGATAAAAGTTTTTCAAGCATACCCGAAGGAATCTCATAATAAATATTTTCAGTAGGTTCAGTAGGTTGAGGAACAATTTCCTCATCTTCAATTCGAGGCGAAGATGCCCCGAACAAGCCACTCAAAGTGTGACCGTTCCTAGCGAGAAGCAACAGTAAATTTCAACACGTATAGAAAATGTTTCCTTACCTATTCCACTTACCAAAGGCTCTTCACTCCTCGGCAACGGCGCCAGAAAAGAGTCTTGATGACCCACAAGTATAGGGGATCAATCGTAGTCCTTTCAATAAGTAAGAGTGTCGAACCCAACGAGGAGCAGAAGGAAATGACAAGTGGTTTTCAGCAAGGTATTCTCTGCAAGTGCTGTAAGTAGCAATAGTAAATAGTTTTGTAGCAAGATAATTCGTAACAAGTGATAAGTAACAATAGTAACAAAGGTGCAACAAGGTAGCCCAATCCTTTTTATAGCAATGGACAGGCCTGAAAGTACTCTTATATTAAGAAAACGCTCCCGAGGACACATGGGAATTTCTGTCTAGTCATATTCATCATGTTGAGTTGATTCGCGTTCGATACATTGATAATTTAATATGTGCGTTGACCGGTGATAAGGTGTTGTTCTTACTTGAACTAACAACCACTACAAGGATTCCAATCTATTGCAACAAAATTTATTGTTACAACTATCTTTTGTTGCAATAATATGCTACATTACCACAAAATACCAGTTCATGGTGATAGGATTTACATATTGCCACGGTTTTGTTTCATCGCGCTAAGTACTAATTTTGTTGCAATAGAAGCCATGTATTGCCACAAGCTGCACCAACGTTGTACTATGGTAGTGATATTGCGACAGTTTCATCCCATTGCGTGAATTGGTCATTTTGTTGCAATAAAGACTAGGTATTACAACAAAGTAAATCTTTGTGGTAATATTTAGAAATATATTGCAATAATTCTGACATGTGGTGCTAGTCATAGATAATGTTGCAAAAACATGACTTTTTGCCTCATGTTCGTTGTGTTGCAATAACTATTACATATTATGACAAATTGTGCATCCATGGTAATACATACAACATATTGCAACAATCCTCGCCTTCGTTGTGTTGCAATAACTATTTCTCAGATCTCATTAAAGGTGCGTACTTGTTTATAGAGGTATTAACACATTTGGTACCACAACTTGCACCCAAGTTGAGTTTTAGTCACATATCTTGCAAAGTGGACATCGATGGTACCACAACTTGGAGGAACGCTCTCTTAAGCATGTGTGAAGCGTCGCACACTCGTGTCTCGCCTCTGCCCACCCTCGCATTGACTTTCTCACGCACGACGACGGAGGCAGAGCTGTCGTAGCCGTGGCTGGCCGCGGCAGAGGCGGTGACAGCGAGGAGAAACTTGGGGGTACGGTGCTCTCCGAAGAAGGGGGGTTTAGAGGAAATTGCCGGTCCGGCGGCGGACCGACGGAGGAGGTGCTCAGCGCAGGGTGGGCCCAAGTCACCCAATTGAACGCAACCTCACGATGAGAATGGTGTGGCCACGAATGGGATTTTTGGTGATGTTCATTCTTTGGTTTCTTTTAAATTGGGCCTGAATGTTTGAAGACAAAAACAAAGTGGTGCAGTGCGGGTTAAGAAAAAAAAGAGTGGAGTGGTGCGGGGCGGTTTGAGGTCAATTAGGTCTAGCCCATGGGTCCAGCTAGTGGTTCCAGCCCATGGTTACATGCCTACATGGCCAAGTCCCTGATGCCCCACCGTAAAAAAAAGTCCCCGACGCCCTGTTCTTGCGCCGCCGCCATCGACACTCTGCACTGACCACCGCTCTCCTTCCCGGAGTAGTCTCCATGGCCGTCATATTTAATACTGATGGTGCCAAAACTAGTTATTGGTCATAATTAGTTGCATGTAGGCCATTATATGCGGTCTTTTCCTTTGGAACATAAAACATTACTTGTCCACAATACCCTGGTATATTATAATGTGTTGTATATGTTGTATTTGTAGGTGGGGGTTGGACTACAGATGGTGGAGCACGGACTGGACCCCCTGGAGAGCATGGGCAGTCCCATACACCTGCTTGCCGAGGAGCGCATCCACATCGGGCAGCGGAGGCGGCGGCGAGGAATCGGCAGAACAAGCTCTACCTCAAGTTAATGCTCCTCAACGCTATTATCACGTCGCCCGAGAAGGGGTTGCTATTCTTTTAAAAAAGGCAGAGAAGAATAAACTTTGTAATATTGTAGCTTTGTGAACATGAATTTGGAATGTATGAGCTCCTGGGACCCACCAAACTTACATGTAGGACCCAAGACCAACCTGACAAGCAGGCCCTGCCAAACTTACATGCAGGACACACCACCGACCAGACATGTGGGGCCACATGCAAGGGAGGCTGAAACAGAACAAGGGAACTATAAAAAATAAATGTGGGCAGGGAGGGATCGAACACACGCCCTGTACATGCTGGACACAAGCCGAAGCCACCACATCAAGAAACCTTTTGTGATCAAATCTAAGAGGAAAACATTTTTTGATCAAACAGTTTCAGCTGGGCCAAAGCCATTTCCAGTAACGTGTAGGCTAGACCCAATAGTCAGGCTATGCCTCGCCCATACTGGGGGAGCGAGTCGTGTGGGCCCATAAGTGTTGTCGCTGCAGGTCGCTCGTTGGGAGCTCCTAGTCAGCGCCTTCGGCGACTAGGGGTTCCAACGCCCACGCTGCTGCGTTCTTGGGCCGGCCCACAACAGGGGCAGGACCAAAATGAAAAAAATAGACAAAAGGGAAGAGAATCAAACCAGCCACCTCCCGTTCCGCGATAGAATGCGCCAACTATTCGACCACTTAGGATACCTTGCATCTTTTCTCTTTTTTCTTGTTTCTCGTTTCTTGTTTCTTCTTTCCTTTTTTCTTTTTTCCATTTTTTGTTTTCTGCTTTTATCTTTTTTGTTACTTCCTTATATGATGATTTTTTCTAAAATTCATGATCTCTTTTCAAATAGATGAACTTCTTTCCTTTTTTGATGAACTTTTTTCGAATTCGGTGTAAAAGATTCGTAGAAATTTGTAAAAAGTTCATAATTTGAAAACAAGTTCATCGGATTTGAAAAAAGTTCACTAAGTTGAAAAAAGTTCATCAGATTTGAAAAATAAAATCATTGGCTTTTTAAAAACCTTCATCACATTTAGAAAAAGTTCATCGATTTTTAAAAAAGGTTCACCAAACTTGAAAGAAGTTCATTGAATTTAAAAAAGTTCATCAAATTATAAAAACAGTTGATCAAATTTGAAAAAAAGTTCATCAAATTTGAAAAAATATGGTCAAATAAGAGAAAAGTTCATCAATTTTGGAAAAGAAGGTTCATAAATGTTAAAAACTTCATCGACTGTTTTATATAAAACGCAAAAATGAAACATCATCAATTAAAAGAACGCGTATTTGAAAATAACAAAAAGGAAAAATAAACCCCAAATAAAAACCGCCCCGAAAGTGACCACGAAGCGGGAAAAAACAATTTGGGAAGCTTCTGAAAGCTTCCCAAAATCGGAGGATTCCCGCGACTATGAAGAAAAAAGATAACAAAAACAAGGTAAAAATCACTTGTTGTTGGATGGCGTGTTGGTTAGTGTTGATGTAGAAAAAGGAAGTGATCGCGAGTTCGACTCCGGCATCCTGCACCTTTTTTGAACATTTTTACAGAATAAAACAGAACATACATGGGCCGGCCTAGTTAGCCAGCGGAGTGGGTGAGCTGCAGGTGCCCGTTTGCAAACTGGTGCTTAAGCGCCAAATAGGATTCTTCAGTTTTTCATTTTTGTTTGCCATACATTGTTTTCTTTGTTTTTCACTGGTTTTCTTCACTTGTTTCCTTCGTATTATATAGTTTCTTTGAATTTAGTTTTGTTTCTTTGTTGATTTTAATTGGGTCTTTTAAGTTTTAACACATGTCCACTTTTTCTCAGCACACATTCTACATTTTTACTGCACACATGAAATATTTTTCTGATAAAGTTTGAACATTTTTTGAATACATGGTTTACATATAAAAAAATACAATGAACGCTTGTTTGAATACATGAAAATATTTTTGCGAAATACACGAAGTACATGTCTCTAGAAGTATTTCAAAAGGCCACATATATATTTTCAGGATTTGAGAAAGTGGTATGATATTTTATTTAAACCGAAATAAATTAGAGAAATTAGAAAACAGAAGAAAAATCAATAAAAGAATTATCTGGGCCACTTACCTGTAAAGAACAGTCCCAGTCCACAGGGGCATCCCCGTCTTCTACCTCCAGCCAGTAGGCAGAGGAGAAGCGTGTCGTGCACCCGAGAGCCATCGGCCACCTCCTGCTTCCACCTGGGAGCCCCGAGCTAAATCACTGACACTGGGCCATGTCCTGTTAACTAGAATTAGTTGGGTTTAATTAAATCTGTTTAGAAACTGTGGCTATGACGTGCGGGTCCCGCCGGTCAGGTTTGACCTGGACCTGGCGCGGTTGAGTTTTTGACGCAGTGCTGATGCTGCACTGACTTCATAAATCATTTACTGGATTTTCTTATTTAGCCATAAATCTGAAAATTCTAGAAATTGTTTCAAGCTTCAAAAGTTCACAGAAATTCAACCATAGCTCCAAATGAAATACGTTATATATGTAAAACAATTAGAAAAATCCAATCTTTCCATATATATCATTTTCATGCATGTTTGCACAATTTAAACATATTGTTTAGGTCAATTTCATTAAAGCCATTTAAATGCTTATAAATGGAGCGGGAATTGATCTATATTGATCAAATGACCTCCATTTTACTTGTGACCAGTTGCATTAGGTAAATTTAGCACCATGTCAACATGGCATGACCATGCATTATTGTGAAGCATTTGTCGTGTTTAAAATGTTCCTTGTTTGCCCTTGTCGATAGACTTGCGAGACGTAGTTATCGACGACATCGAGGAACAACCTTGTTCTTCCAGACTTTTAGGCAAGCAAAACCCCTTGAGCATTCCGATATAATCCCACTCTCTCGCTCTTGCTCCATGTTCAATGCATTAGGACAATGCGATTCAACTGTTACTTTTGTTCCGGTAGTTGAACCCATTTACTTGCATGACCTGTCATTGTCACAGTAAATAGCTAAATCGTTCTAACATGATTAACACTTGCTTGAGCCATGTTATGACCCTTCATCCATGTCATGCTTGCTATTCTTAGAGTTGAGTTGGTCTGATCCATTTGGGTGATACGTTTCTCGCTGCTCGCTGCTGCTGCTCGCTGCCGGCCCTTGCAGGTTTTGGATCAATAGTGGGGAATAGGCCGAATAGGCACTTACTCTGATAGATACGGATGTGATATGGTGATACATTCCAAAACACACAGATTTACATTAGCTATAATAAAAATAGTTCTTCTGCACAAATGGAAAACTATAGTGGAAAACTTAGAATTATAGGTAAACATTGCCAAAACAAAGCGACATAATTCACAGAATCAATCCTGGTTAATTGCTTGCTTACGTAATGGGCTCTTCACCTCACAACATTTGATGGATATACAAGAGCGTTTCAGCAAGATGGGTAATTTGTTCATCCATTCTTCTTGCTAATATTTTTCGCTATGGTGTTGATTAGTGAGAGCGTAGCTCACAATAATTTTATGGGTGCCAATGTTTTGCACCATTCTTTTAGTTTGTCCTTTCATTTTTACTGAAAAGCTGTAGGTAAATCCTGATAGTCAACCTCATTTTAATCCAGCTTATCTCGATGCATAGGTACTATGCACGTAGTGACCCGAACCTAACTTGTGATGCAACCAGGGTGAAAATTACTGAAGAAAAGTTATTTAAGTACTCCTGGTGCTACTGGAATAAACTGAAGGTACATGTTCGGTTTTGCTTTCTTTCATGTGATGGAACTCTATCCTACGTTCATAGCAGTGATGAAACGTAGCGTACTCTCACCTTTTTTCGCCAGCGTCGTGGACCAGCGTTGGGCTTGCCGGCGTTGTGGTTAAGACGGTTGGCTGCCTCCTCTCCCCAGCAAGTCAATGTGGGCCATAGATCGAGTTGATGGTGGATAAGGAAGGTGTGACCGATTTCACTAGGCTGGAGCTGAAGGTCCCGAAGTCCTATGGCATGAACCGGCCATGGTGCATGCGTCCGGATGCACTTTCTCAACACCTTTCCATCTCTGTACAATCAGGTAGAAATGTCCTCACGTGCCAAATATTATTTCAGGTTTCCAAATAGCAGGTAAGGAACTATAGAAAGTGGATTGCTGAGTTTGCCAAGCATAATTGCACACATTTTGTCAGATGGCTTGCAAAGTATATCAAGCAAAGATGCTTTCAAATTTACGCATGCCTATATTAGGTCCCTATAAACTCCTGTATTCTTCTCAGGCATCCTTTGGTTTGGAGGAATTTTGTAGGAATTCTATAGGATAGGATCTCTATAGAAAATATTCCTTTGGAGTCCTTTGGTTTGTAGGAATGGATTCCTATTCCTATGGAGGAATTCTTCCTATCCTCCATAATTCATAGGAAAATAAACATTAGTCTAGACTCAACGGAAATATTCCTATGATGTGAACCAAAGGACATCTCTTTTCTTATTCCTATTCGTAGGATTTGAGATGCATGACATCTCATTTCCTATAAATTTCCTATTCCAATAATATTCCTATCCTATGAACCAATAGATTGCCACAATAGCTTCTTTAATGCACCAGGGAGTTATCTTTTCTATATCAGGTGAATAGCTATACACCAGTTTCATGGCAAGTGCCTTGATGTCTGCATATAGCAGTGGGTGATACTACTACATCAATCATTAAACTCCTTACACAAACATCTCTTAGAGTAGCAGTGTACATACATTGTACACTGTACATACATTGGCAGTGGAAGATAATAGATCGATTGTTGAATTGCTCATACAAATTTCTCTTGGAATACTGTTCTCTAAATGTAATTATTATATGTCCAACTGATCTTACAGGATTGCACTAGGAAGCAATCCATAGGTTTGAGTTGAGATTGGAAGAAGCACAAACATAACCAGACCCGGTTGAGCCAAAGGTGTAAATTTTTGGCCGTCACTTTGTTCAGTTTTCCTTGTACCTGCCCTTTTTGTCTTCACCTTGAACCTATCTTCATACTTACAGGAAAGTAATAACACTTTGCATCAGACTTGTGAGCAACTGTAAGTTGTTTTGCATGTGATGGGGGTCAGTGCTATGAACATCAAGCTTCACCTCTACTAGTGACATCAATTTGTTGTTTTTGCTTTATATCACATAATTACCATTCTTCAGCTTTGCATATAATATGATTGGTTCGTCAATTTGTACTTTGTTATTTCTGTTCTCTTATTTCTAATATGCCTTCTACCACCGTTTATCACATGAAAAGTCGAAATGTGTCGAATAGAGAACTATTACGGTTAATAAGTGTTGTTTTCTCATGCAGACTCAAAATTGTCTATAATTCAAGTGGTTTTTGAAATTTATCTAATGTGCAAAATATGTAGAAGCCTTGTGAGCGGCCATTTAGCCAAGTACGGGGTACTTGTCTAATTTCTCTTGTAACTTAGCTATTCGTATTATGAAAGGCTTTGAGGATTCTTAATCTTAACTAGATTTTTATACATGTAGTATTCTTATGTTATGATTTAATCTTGCACCACCTTAGGCCATAGGGTTGAACTTGCTGCAAATGTTGTAGGAATCAAGGGTTGTACTTGCTGAAAATTTCAATTGATCAACACGGGAGCAGTGGTCCCATGATCTAAGAGTGGATTCATTTATTCTGTTCAAATATGTATTTAAGAGGGGGATAAAAAAGTTTGTGCTTAGGTTATAATTGTGCATTGCAAGTGAATGCTTAGTTTAGTAGCAAGGTTATCTGCCTCTTCTCTTTAACCATGTGTTGTTGCTGCATCGAGTCACCACTTAAACAAAAAACGAATATGTGCTAGCTAGGGACATGAACTTAACTGAAACAATACATCGAGTCACAACTTAAATCAATAGCTTAAGCTCTTAGTACATATACTTGTGCTTATGCTTTAAACATTTACACTTGTATATTGTTCTGATCCCTCAGTTACATGCTTGCTGGCACAATATTAGTCCAATTAGTCCGACGACAGTTCTTTTTAACAATGGGGCTGGAATAATTGTATGGCGTATGTTATGTTGGACTCATTAATTAGAACTTTTTTTATTTCTTGATTGCAGGATCCAATGAACAAGCTGGACTGGACTCTATCATGGAAAGTTTAGTCTTCGTACTTAATTAGGATGGCTAAATTACATTTGAGTTTCATTTTATGGATATTTGCTGTGAGAATTATGAATGTTATGCATCTAAATATTATATGTATGGTTTTGAATATTGTAATTGAATGCATGTATTTTTTTTATCGGTTGCAATAGGCTATTACCACAACCCAATTTCGGGTGCCACATGTTAGCACCAATAAAAATATAGTGTTGCGTCAAATCTCAGTCACCACGCCTACCTCTTTTGTTGCACTAGGATGTTGCAACGAAGCATTTTATATTGTCGCAATAGCTTGGCACCACCAAAGTAAAATTTGTTGAAATAGAGTATCGTCACGAAGATTTTACATTGTCGCAGTAGCTTCTAGTTACAAACATTTTGTCCGTTGCGATAACTCTTTGGCGCCACCAAGCTAAGTTTTGTTTAAATAGAGTATTGCCACAGAAATTTTAAATTGTCGCAATAGTTTCTCACTACAAACATTTTACCCATTGTGATACCTATTTATCACCACCAAAATGAGTATGTTGCAATTTCATGTTATGACGAATGGAATATTTGTTGCCATAAGTTAATGCCACAAGTGTAGCGGTTCGTGGCAACATGCCTAATGGCACGAAAACAAGAAATGTTGCCATAGTTTATTGCCACAATTGACTATTTCCACGGAAGAGTAAGGCGCCACAAAACAAGCGTCGTTGGCATAGGTTGTTGCCACAAATGTCTATCGCCACGAGCTATCAGTCGCCATGATTTGTTACATGTTGCATTAAAGTTATCTCCACAAATCAAATTATGGCATCAGGTGAGTGTTGCCATGGGAAAATATGTGGCAACTCCCCACATGAATGTTGCAATAGCATGCTTTATTGCCACAATTGCTTTTTTCATGGCAATAACCTATTACCATGCGTCGAGCCGCAACGGCTACCAACGAATGTCGTTTCGCGGCAATAGGTACTTATCGTTACAAATCAGCATGTATTGCAACAAATGGTTTTGTTGTAATAGACCTGAATCCTTGTAGTGAACCTACTTATGATTACCCCCTCTCACAAGCATCCGCAACTATGAAAGAATAATTAAGATTAATCTAACCGTAGCATGAAACATGTGGATCCAAATCAGCCCCTTATGAAGCAACAGATAAACTGGGGTTTAAGCTTCTGTCACTCTAGCAACCCATCATCTACTTGTTACTCCACAATGACTTCCCTTAGGCCCATAACATGGTGAAGTGTCATGTAGTTGACGTTCACATGGCACCACTAAGAGAAGTAACAACATACATATCATCAAAATATCGAAAGAATACCAACTTCACATGATTACTTATAACAACACTTCTCCCATGTACTGAGGAACAATAGTAACTACTCACACCTCATCAAGATGTTCAAGATCAGAGGTGCAATAATAATAATTAAGGATTTGAACATAATATCTTCCATAAAGTAATCCAACAAGCATCAACTACAAGATGTAATCAACACAACTAGTAACCCACAGGTACCAATATGAGGTTTTGAGACAAAGATTGAATACAAGAGATGAACTAGGGTTGGAGATGAGATGGTGCTGGTGAAGATCTTGATGAGGATTGATCCTCCCACGAAGGAGGAAGCGTTGGTGATGACGATGGCTTCGATCTCCCCCTCCTGGAGAGGAATTTCCCCTACAGAATCTGACTGTCGGAGTGCAAAAGGGACTCTACCCAGATTTCCGCCTCGAGACGGCAGCGCTTCATCCCGAAAGGTTGCTTAAGATTTCTTCTAGGGTAAAACACACCATATAGGAGAAGAGGGGCCTCGGGAGGCCACCAGGGGCCCCACAAGCCATCTGGGCGTGGCCTGGGGGCGCCCTGTTGGCTTGTGGCCAGCTGGTAGCCCCCCTCTGGTATATTTTTGGCCCAGCAAATTTTAAATATTCAATAAAAATTCTCCGTGAAGTTTCAGGTCAGTTGGAGTCTGGTTATTTTTCTGCCTTTTTCTCGGTTTTTCAGTCCAGAATTCCAGTTTCTAGATATTTCCCTCTTTGTGATGTACCTTGCATATTCAGAGGGAAACGTCATAAGAATTGCATAATAATATGGAATAATGGACAATAATGAAGTAGATAGTAATAAGAAATTATGATGCAAAATGGACGTATCAACGGTGGTTTGGCTTTGAGTGGTCTCTGGCTCGCTCTCGTGGGAAAAACACGGGGTTAAGAGGGCTTCGGGTTCCTGGGAATAGGGAGAGCGGAGGGCGAAGAAATGTGGACCGGAGGGGCACCATACCGTTCGGACAGTGGTGACCCGTGGCGCCGAAGCTCCGGCTCGAATTCGAGCACAGAGAGCGGGGGAGGGAGAGTTGGCGGCATGGGCATTCGGTTGAGAGGGAGAGGGAGCTGTCGGAAGAGAGAGAGAGAGAGAGAGAGAGGCTTGGGGCAGCCTTATAAGGCAAGACCGAGGTCCACCATGGACGACGCCCACGGCCATGGCCCGGGGCATCGCCAGAGGCCACGGGAGCGCTCCGAGTCATGTCTTTGGTGTTCTTGGGCGAGGTTCGGGTTCATGGGATGGAAGAGGGGGAGAAGGGAGCGCTCTGGTGCTTGTGCGTGCGAGGCCAGGCATTGGCCGAGCTGGGCCGCCACGGGCACGCGCCAGTAGGGGCAAGAGAGAAGGAGAGAGGAAGGGCGATAGCCTAGCATGTTGTGGACGCCGAGGGGGCTCGACACGCATGCGGGGGAAGCCCAAGGTGGTCGGTGGCAAGGGATGGGTGCCGCTACACTGCTCTGGTGCACTGTAGAGTGCTCTAGAGCGTGCAAATGGCCGACATGGCCTTTGCATGCGTGCTCTGGCGTGTCTACTAGTGCCCTCGAGGTTTCTTGGATGCCCTGATGTGCTTAAGTGCTAAGGAGAGTTGTTGGACTAAAGAAATGGAGAGAGATCATGAGGGGGCCCTTTCCATGGGGAATAGAGAAGAAAAAGAGGGCTTTAGCCCCCCTCCAATAATTGAACTACCGAGGAGGGGAAGTTACTAGAGGTAGGAGGTGATCATGTGGAGCTCTGGTAAAATTCTGAGCACAAGAATAATAGAAAAGGGGGGCAAAACGGTAATTTTTTCATTTAACCAGAAGGTGTTTGTGCTGGGTTTGGGCTAGGTAAAGGAATCGAATGGCCTTGAAATTTACTAGGGGTGTAACTCAGGACCAAATGAACTTGTGGTAAATATCTCAGCTCAATAGGACAAACTTGCCAATGCAATTATTGCAAACCCTAGAATATAACATAATAGGTTGTGAGTAGATTTGGACATGTTGCACGGTTCTCTTCTTGAACCACCTGGTCTAGATGCAAGATAGGCAATTTAAGCATGCGTACCAAATATGATCTTATTTGGAGAAACTTGATAGTACAAAGTTGTTCAAACTAGGAAATGGGAGAGAGGGTTTTGAGATGCTTTGATGAACCAAACAACTTGGATTGAGATGAAACTTGGCAAGATCAACATTGAGGCATATGTGACTTGCTGGAATTTTCCTGTATTTATTTGACAATATTTCTTATAACAATATTTCAAATACTTTAAATACCCATTAAGGGTTTTGTTCAATATTTTGAACATGATCATGTGTTTAAACACATATATATGGAAAATATATGTCCATTGAGTTTCCCTAAATTTTCTCAAATATTTTTAAAACAGAAAAATATTTTCTCCTATAAAAGATCATTTCTGGCCTCATGAAAAAGCCTTAAAAATATAAAAATGAGTTTTAAAATATTATTTTTGTGGTATTGGGAAGTGTTATAGATAATAGGTTCCAAATATAATTTTTGAAAGATTTTAAATACCCTAATTTAAAGACTTGTAGTTCAAGTCTTAACTCAGGGGTTTTTGAAAACCTAAATTTAATAAATGCTTTTTGCCAAATTATTTTTGTATAAAAATAGTTTGATGCCCTATACACATTGCATAATCATTGGGCAAGGTTTTAGATCAAGGAGAGGAGTTATGAGAGTTGGAGGGTTTTTGTGAATTAAGAGCACACTCAAACACGCAAATAACAATTCAATCAAGCATCACATCCACACAAAAAGTTTTTGTTGGTCCAAATTTTTAAGCTATATTAATCATAGTGATGTGATACAAAGCATAGGATGTGACAACGCAACTCTGAAGATTGGGAAATTGACAAAGGTAAAGAGTCAGGTATAAATCTTGAGTTTGATTGTGTTAAGTCTTTTATGGAAACCGATGCTTTTCATAAGTTTAATGCAAAATATGGCCTTGACTCTGAGATAGTAGCTACTTTGTGTGAATCATTTGCTTCTAATGTTGATCTCCTTAGGGAGAAGTGGTTTAAGTAGCATCCACCTATTGAAAACTTGTGAGGAACATGTCATAGCTAAGGAGGAAACAACCATTTATAATGTTGATCCAGTTGCGCCTACCACTTATATTGACAAACCTCCTTTTCCTGATAGAATTAAGGAACATGCTAAAGTTGCAACTATGGTTAATAAGAGTAATATGAAAACACATAGATCCTGTGCACAAATAAAAGTGGAACCTAATATTGCAATGAGTAAAGATCTATTAGTTGACCATATTGATGGTCATGTCATATATTTCTCTGATGAAGCAACTGGGATTGCTAAGCAGGACCCTAAAGACAAAAATAAACCTAGTGTTCGCATGCCCGTTGTTTCTGTTAAGATTAGATATCATTGTTATCATGGTTTATGTGATATGGGTTCTAGTGTAAGTGTCATTCCATTCACTCTTTATCAAGAAGTTATGCATGATATTGCAATTGTTGAGCAGTGAGTGTTAATTTTGGTGATGTATCTCATGAATTCAATTTCTGCAATTTTAGTAGACAACCACATGACAAGGGGTTACCTAGTAAATATGAAATTATTGGTCTTGCTTCCATTGTTGTGCCTCCTACCGGTACATTAGAACAATATTTGCTAGACCATAAAATGATATGCATATGAATGGAATGAATGAAAGAGATGATATATTTTTCAGTCAAGCACCTATCCTCAAATACAATTTGCCTGTTGAAACTTTGGGAGACCCTCTCACTCCTAAGAGTGATCCTGTGTTTGAATTAAAGAAGCTGCCTGATACACTAAAATACGCTTATCTCGATGAAAAGAAGATATATCCTGTTATTATTAGTGCTAACCTTTCAGAGCATCAAGAGAAGAGATTACTTAAAATTCTAAGGAAGCACCATGCTGCAATTGGATATACTCTTGATGATCTTAAGGGCATTGGTCCCACTTTATACCAACACAAGATTAATATGGAACCAGATGCTAAACCATTCGTTGATCATCAACGTCGTTTGAATCCCAAAATGAAGGATGTGGTAAGAATTGAAATGGTAAAGCTTCTGGATGCAGGTATAATTTATCCTATAGATGTTAGTAGATGGGCAAGTCATGTTCATTGTGTCCCTAAGAAAGGAGGCATTAATCTTATTCCTAATGATATAAATGAACATATCCCTCAAAAAATTCTAACTAGTTATAGGATTGTAATTGATTTCAGAAAATTAGATAAAGCTACTAGAAAAGATCACTACCCATTGCCTTTTATTGATCAAATGTTAGAAAGATTATCTAAGCATACATATTTTAGTTAATTTCCAAGATAGATATTCTAGTTTTTCGCAGATACCTGTAGCAAAAAGAAGATCAAGAGAAAACCACTACTTGTCATTTTGCAACATATGCTTAGAGACGTATGCCTTTTGGTTTATGCAATGCACCTTCTACATTTCAAAGATGTATGACTGCTATATTCTCTAATTTTTGTGAAAATATTGTTGGCGTATTCATTGATGATTTTTTTCCTTTTACAAAACCTCTTTTGATGATTTCTTAAACAACCTTGATCGAGTTATGTAGAGATCTGAAAAGACTAATCTTGTCTTGAATTAGGAGAAGTGTCACTTTTTGGTGAATGAAGGTATAGTCCTTGGGCATAAGATCTCCGAAAGAGGTATTGAGGTAGATAAATCTAAAGTTGATGCAATTGAGAAAATGCCATGTCCTAAAGCTATCAAAGTTATTAGAAGTTGCCTAGGTCATGCTGGCTTTTATAGAAAGTTCATAAAAGATTTCTCTAAAATTTCTAGGCCTCTTAACAATCTTTTGCAAAAAGATGTTCCATTTGGTTTTTACGATGATTGTCTAGAAGCCTTTGAAATACTTAAGGAAGCCTTAATTTCTGCACCCATTGTTCAACCACCTGACTCGAACCTACCCTTTGAAATAATGTGTGATGCTGGTGATTATGTTGTTGGTGCTGTTCTAGGACAAAGAGTTGATAAAATTTTGAATGCTATTCATTATGCTAGTAAAACCTTAAACAATGCTCAAAAGAATTATGCTACCACTAAGAAAGAATTCTTAGCAGCTATGATAAATTCAGATCTTATATTGTTGATTGTAAAGTAATAATTCATACTGATCATGCTGCTATTAAATATCTTATGAAAAAGAAAGATGCTAAACCTAGACTGATTAGGTTGGTTCTTTTACTGAAATAGCTTGATTTGCATATTGTTGATAGGAAGGAAGTCGAAACCCTGTAGCAAATAATTTTTCTAGGATGGAAATTTTTCTTGATGACCCACTGCCTATTTGATGCGGAGCATCCCATGATCACCCCCATGGACCCATCACCAACACCTCAAACTACGAAAGGACCCAGGACAAGAGGCCGTGCACGTTCCATTGCAAACGAGGTGACATCTCTCCTATTTGATTCTCCCTTTGATGTTCATGGAACTTGGATGCTACCTCAAGCGGAGACTCTTTGCATGCTCACGTACAATGAACATGGTCTAGGAGACGCTCGGAGTGAAGTCCAAGCCCCTATGTAGATGGATCTGAAGACGCATGGAAGAGAGGACCAAAAGAAGGCCAAGTCACCTCCCAGGCCCCGGACATTCGGCCACCGGCCCGGACATCCGGCCCCTGGGAACTCCACCAGTGCCAAGGCAAAGCTACAGGCGCCGGACATCCGGCCCCAGCCCGGACATCCGGCCAGCCCCCGGATTTCCGGCCCTCGCCCCTGGATTTCTGGCCCAACGAAGCCAGAACCGAGCGTAATCCAGTCGCTGCAGCCCGGACATCCGGCCCCCAAGCCCGGACATCTGGCCGACCACTGAAGCCCCGGACATACGGGTCCCTAGCCCGGACATCCGGCCCCTGTGCGGGTAGACGCGGGTCCAAGTGGCCATGTACCCTCTCCTTCGCCCCTCTTTCCCCTAGAACTATATAAGAGACTCCTCCACCCCAAGTTTGGGTTAGTTATTGTTTGGCAAAGACCTCTTCTTGAGCATAGGTCCATCCCTTACTTCTCCCTAGGAGATTACCCTCCGTTGAGAGAAGATCCAAGCGATGACAAGGCCTCTCTAAGGGAAGATCCCACGGGATTCAAGACCTCCTCCTTCGGAGCGAGAAGACTATCGTTACTTGTATCCTTTTGTTGATTGTGGACCCGGTAACTCATGTACTCGTGTGATTCTAGTGGATGTGTGATCGAACGTTGTCCTTGAGGGTTTGTATTCCTCTCGTGTTTCTCTTGTGTTCTTCGTGTTCCTCGTGAGATCCCCACCAATTTGTGAAAGATCGATGCACACGGGCGTGCACCGTATCATATGGTGTCAAGAGCCAAGGTTTCTCACGAATTTGGAGTCTCCCCACCGTTTTCTAGCCAAGTTTGTTTCGTTTTGACCTAATTTCGAAAATCCCCACAAAAAATAGCCCTACCAAATTTCTTGGACTTGTTTGATTTGAGGAGATTTTGTTGATTTTGATCCGTGGATTTCGTTGTGGACAGGTAGATCTAGCTTTTCCCCTCCATCCCCATCATTTTCCACCGCCAAATCGACCGAATTTTGCCGAAATTTTTTGTGTTCATTCTCTAGTTCATAGGGATCCTGAGATTGGATCTAGATTTGGGAAGCCCGAACATCCGGCCCGTACCCCGGACATCCGGCCCAGGGAGAACAGCAAAGCTGTTTTGTCTCCCATTTTGACAGATTTTGTCCTTTGCCACCATTTCTTCCGCATCATTCCACCATTTCTTCCGCAACACATTTGCATTTGAGATTTTGAGTCGCGAGCATCGCCACTTCCTAAGGTGTTTCGGCTACTTAGGAGTGGTTCTTCATCGACATCGCCGCTCATCATCGCTCCGGATCGTCGCCAACCAACTCTTCATTGACACCTCATGGTAAGCAAGGACGGTAACCGCGACGACACTCTTCTCTATACCCTTGCCATTGCATTGTTACCTCGAGCCACTTTGCGTTACTTGCCTATCGAGACTAGCCATTGAGTATTGCCGGGCTACGCTACTTGTGCACTTTAGTGATACATACTCCGCATGGCTTCATTTGCGTGCATATATCTTAGTATCGTTTCGGTATCATATTGGTATTTTTTGTGTTCAAGTAGTTCCCGCATACATAATTGCTATCTCGGTGTGCACGTCCCGCTTTGTGACCATACAAAACATCATTGCAAAAGAAAAGAGAAGCAAAGCTTTTAAGCAAGAGCAAAATAGCGAGAGAACAATAGCATCGCAAGTTTCGCATTGCATACTTGATCATCTTGGATCACTTGAGCGAGTGACACGTGCCACATACACACATAGCAAGTCGGGAATAGGAAGACGACACATTTGGTTCATTTTAGGGTGTGCACAAGTGTGTATCATGCCCATTGGAGCAATCATGCTACCGTCTCTCTAGTGTTGTGCAACGAGAGCATTTTCCGTGGATTCCACATTTTGGCTCATCCTTGGTTGCACGACCCCAATTTTCTTCCGTGAGTGTGTTTACGTGTATACCCATTGCTATTGATCTACATTGTCTCATTTGCGAATTTTACGAATCTCTTTCAACATTATTGAATCTTATTTTTCGAATTGCTTGAAATTTGTGCCACTATCCTAACCAAGCTACTCCATAAGCCTTATTTGTGTAGGTGTGAGAAGGAGGATCTTCGGTACCAATTCTACTATTTCCATACTTGCACATTGAGTGATCTTGACCCACTTTCAACTTTTGGAACGGTAATTGGTATTGTCTTCTCACTCTTCCACTTATATCTTCTTGAGTGCTATGGATAGGAACATCATGTCAAACCCGGCCTTCGAGGAGAATGAAGACGGCGTGAACAACCACGTCACCAAGTTGCACTTCTTCGGCGCACACAAGGCAATTACTCAAGCTCAAGATGTCTTGCATGACTGCATCGACCAACTCGCCTCCAGCTTGCGTGAATCCGAAATGCGCACAAGGGAATACCTCGACACCAAGCTCTCAAGCCAAATGGAGGAGTTCCGGTCCTTGATGGTCACTCGTGCACCTTCCTCGTCTACATCGACAAGGAGTCGTCACACAAGTCGCAACTCGACGACGTACTCTTCCGACGCAAGTCCACAAGCTCGTCATCACCATCGTGACGAACACTCCGGCCCAAGTTCTCCACAAGGTCGTCACCGTCAAGACAATCCATTTCATGGCAATGGATTGCAAGATCGTGTTCGCGCTAGAGACCGTTGCCGCCAACAAGATCAAGATGCGTTGGAGCAAGAACAACAACGCCAAGAAGAAGAACAACGACGCCGAGAAGAAGAAGAACATCGCAGTCATGAACGTGCACTTGAAGCACATCGCGCTCTACAAATAGCTACTCGTGCCTTGGAGGAGCGCAACCGCCAAGCTCATCACGAGCAAGAAGCACTTCGCCAAGCACAACAAGAAGAACTTCGTCGACAACGACAAGAAGAAGCCAATCGCCAAGAGGAGCACCAAGAAAGGCACAACCGAGTGCATCCACCTCGTCGCCGTCCTCACGATCATCGCGACGAACCCGACCATGAAGATGAGCAAGGACAAGATCAATGTCAAAATGCTCAAGGCAATGAGAATGAGGATCCACATCCAAGACAAGGATTTCGGCATCACCACCACAATGATGAACAATGCTTCGGCAAGCTCAAGTTCACAATGCCAAAGTTTTCCGGAAGCAATGATCCCGAAGACTACTTGTCATGGGCCCTCAAGGTTGACAAGATCTTTCGCCTACACAACTATGATGAAGAGAAGAAGATAGCCATGGCTTCCCTTGAGTTCCAAGACTATGTCCTTATTTGGTGGGACCAAGTAATTGAGCGAAGAAGGGAGAGAGGTGAACCTCCTATCACCACTTGGGCCCAAATGAAGGATCTCATGCGAGCTCGTTTTGTGCCTACACACTACAACCGGGATCTCTTCAAGAAGCTCCAACAACTCAAGCAAGGCACCAAGTCGGTAGAAGAGTACTACCAAGAGATGGAAATCGCTATGATCCGAGCCAATGTCAAGGAAGATGACGAGCAAACAATGGCACGCTTCTTGAATGGCCTCAACTACCAAGTCAAGAAAATTGCCGATTTTCAACCATACTCCAACCTTATAGAGCTTGTGCATCAAGCAACCAAGGCGGAACGGCAAGTGCAAGATGACTACAATTACTCCAAGTTCTCCTCCAAGACCTACGGCTCAAGTGCTCAAGCTACTACGACAACGCCACCTTCAACTATGAAATCTACAACTCCGATCGGCGACAAGTCAAGTTACAAGGACAATACGACTTCGTCAAGCCGACCAACCTCAAGCACCTACAAGCCGAGAGCGTCATCCTCTACCCCAACAACGGATGCTACCGCCAAGACAAGCTCCATCAAGTGTTTCACGTGCCAAGGCCGAGGCCACAAGACCTTCGAATGTCCAACCAAACGCAACATGATCCTCCTCGACGATGGCACCTATGACTCTATGAGTGACGACGAGATGGAAGCTTTGGAGCAAGTGGCCATACACCGCCAAGTGAATGAAGATGAAGATTCGCAAATCTTTTGCGACAACGATTTGAGCCCAGCTCTCGTTGTCTCCAAAGTTTTGACACTCCAACATCATGAAGACGAGGACCAACGTTGCCACATCTTCCACACCAAGGCGGGCATCCAAGGAAAATCCGTCAAGGTCATCATTGACGGCGGGAGTTGCCACAACTTGGCAAGTGAAGACCTTTGTTCCAAGCTACACTTGGTCAAGAAAAAGAACCCTCGCCCCTACAAGGTCCAATGGTTAAGTGATTCCGGAACCCTCCAAGTTGACCACACCGTGGAAGTTTCCTTCAAGATAGGCGCTTATGAAGACACTTTGGAGTGTGATGTGGTTCCAATGTCCGTTTGCCACCTCCTACTTGGTAGACCTTGGCAATTCGACCATGGAGTCACACACAACGGTCGGACAAACCAATATAGCTTCAAGATAAAGGGCAAGCAATATGTGCTCCGACCAATGACTCCAAGTCAAGTCATCGCCGACAAACAAGCTTCATCCAATCGTGGAGATAAAAGTGAGAGAGTGATCCACCTCAAAGAGAGTGAGTGCCACAAGCCAAAAATGAGAGACTCCACGATGAGGGACATGAGAGATATAGTTCTTTTAGCCACCAAACGAGATTTGAGGGATGTGCGTGAGAGCCCATCAACCGTTCTTCACTATGTACTTGTGTGCAAAGATGACGTCGTTCGGACTAACCCTTCACAACATCTTCCTCTTGTGTTATCTAAGTTGTTGCAGGAATTCCAAGATGTTTTTCCCGATGATCTACCTCCGGGACTACCAGCAAAACCAGGGATCAAACACCGCATCGACCGCATCCCCGGAGCACCGCTTCCTAACAAGGCTCCCTACCGCGTCAACCCCGAAGAAATAAAGGTAATACAAAGGCAAGTCCAAAAACTCCTAGATAAAGGGCATGTCCGCGAGAGTTTGAGTCCTTGTGCGGTTCCGATCATACTTGTGCCTAAGCAAGATGGTAGTATGCGCATGTGTTCCGATTGTCGTCCTATCAATGCTATCACCATTCGATACCGTCACCCCATTCCACGCTTAGATGATATGCTTGATGAACTTAGTGGTGCCACTATATTTTCTAAGATTGACTTAAAAAGTGGTTACTACCAAATTCGCATACAAGAGGGTGACGAGTGGAAAACTGCATTCAAGACTAAATTTGGTCTCTATGAATGGTTGGTTATGCCCATGGGCTTATCCGAAGCACCGGGTACTTTCATGCGTGTTATGCACTATGTTTTGCGACCCCTCATAGGATATTGTGTTGTGGTATATTTTGATGATATTCTTGTCTTTAGCAAGTCTCTTGAGGAGCATGCTACACATGTTTGTGATGTTTTGCAAATCCTTTGGAAAGAACAACTCTATGCAAACATGGAGAAATGCACATTTGGTGTTGATAAGGTAGTCTTCCTAGGTTTTGTTGTATCTTCTAAGGGCGTTCATGTAGACGAAACTAAGATTGATGCTATTAAAACTTGGCCCACACCAACGAATTTGCAACAAGTGCGCAGTTTTTTAGGACTAGCCGGTTTCTATCGCCGCTTTGTCAAAGACTTTAGCACTATTGCTTCTCCTATCCATGCTTTGAGAAAGAAGAATGCACCATTTATTTGGGGTCCTCCACAAGACACCGCATTCCATGAACTTAAAAATTAGCTCACCCATGCACCTTTGCTTGCTTTGCCCAACTTTTATAAAACATTTGAAGTGCATTGTGATGCTAGTGGTAGTGGAATAGGTGGTGTGCTTATGCAAGAGAAGCGTCCTATCGCGTACTTTAGCGAGAAACTATCCGGCGCTCAACTTATCTACCCCATCTATGACAAAGAATTGTATGCTTTGGTGAGAGTTTTACATGTGTGGGAACATTATTTGCAACCTCATGAGTTTGTTATCCATACCGACCATGAAACGCTCAAGTACTTAAAGGGTCAAACTAAGTTGAACAAACGGCATGCTAAATGGGGTGAATTTATTGAGTCCTTCCCTTATGTCATCAAATACATCAAGGGTAAGGAAAACGTTGTAGCGGATGCCCTTTCATGCAAATGCATGCTCGTTAGTCAACTTGAATTGAATGTTATTGGATTTGAGCACATCAAAGACTTGTATGCGCATGATGTTTATTTTGCTAATCCTTACGCTATGTGCCAAGTAAAAACTTCTTGGGAAAACTACTATATGAAAGATGGCTATCTTATGCGCGCTAACAAACTTTGTATACCCGAGTCTTCTCTTCATTTGTTTCTTTTGCAAGAGGCTCATGGTGGAGAACTAATGGGTCACTTCGGACGCGACAAGACGTATGCCACACTATCCAACAAGTACTTTTGGCCCAAGATGTTTCGCGATGTTGCATGCTTCACCAACCGATGCTCGACATGCCGCAAAGCTAAGTCCAAAGCTCAATCCCATGCTCTTTATATGCCTCTCCCTATACCTTTCCAACCTTGGGAAGAAATTAGTATGGATTTTGTGCTTGGTTTGCCACGAACTAAACATGGCCATGATTCAGTTTTTGCCGTTGTGGACCGTTTTTCCAAGATGGCTCATTTCATTCCATGTCACAAGATAGACGATGCTTCACATATTGCCAATCTCTTTTGTAGGGACATCTTGCGACTACATGGCCTACCCAAGACCATTGTCTCGGATCGCGACGTCAAGTTCTTGTGTTACTTTTGGAAGACCCTATGCGCCAAACTCGGAATCAAGCTTCTTTTCTCTTCGGCATATCACCCTCAAACCAATGGACAAACGGAGGTGACGAACCTGACACTTTCTACCCTACTCCGCGTGTTGATCAAGCAGAACATCAAGGAATGGGAAGATTGCCTCCCCATCGCCGAGTACGCCTACAACCGCGCAAGTCACTCAACCACCGGCAAGTCTCCGTTCGAAGTGGTCTACGGCTTCAATCGTTTGTCCCCATTGGACATCCTACCCCTACCTCTCCAAGAGCGCGTCAACATGGACGCAAGTGCAAGGGCAAGCTACATCAAGAGGATGCATGAAGATACAAGACGCACGATTGAACGTCAAGTGGAATGCGTCACCAACAAGCGCAACATCAACAAGGTGTTCAAGACCGGTGATCTTGTGTGGCTACACCTTCGCAAGGACCGTTTCCCCGCCGAGAGCAAGTCCAAGCTGCTTCCTCGAGCCGATGGACCCTTCAAGGTGTTGGCACGCTACAACAACAATGCCTACAAGATCGACATTCCACGCGACAAGTACAACGTGAGCGACACCTTCAACGTCATGGACCTATCCCCTTTCCATGGTGATGAAGATCTTGATCCGAGGACGGATCTCTCGCAAGGGGGGGGGAGATGATGCGGAGCATCCCATGATCACCCCCATGGACCCATCACCAACACCTCAAGCTACGAAAGGACCCATGACGAGAGGCCGTGCATGAGGTGACATCTCTCCTATTTGATTCTCCCTTTGATGTTCATGGAACTTGGATGCTACCTCAAGCAGAGACTCTTTGCATGCTCAGGTACAATGAACATGGTCTAGGAGACGCTCGGAGTGAAGTCCAAGTCCCTATGAAGATGGATCTGAAAACGCATGGACGAGAGGACCAAAAGAAGGCCAAGTCACCTCCCAGGCCCCGGACATCCGGCCACCGGCCCGGACATCCGGCCCCTGGTAACTCCACCAGCGCCAAGGAAAAGCTATAGGCGCCGGACATCCTGCCCCAGCCCGGACATCCGGCCAGCCCCCGGATTTCCGGCCCTCGCCCCTGGATTTCTGGCCCAACGAAGCCAGAACCGAGCGGAATCCAGCCCCTCCAGCCCGGACATCCGGCCCCCAAGCCCGGACATCCGGCCGACCACTGAAGCCCTGGACATTCGGCCCACTAGCCCGGACATCCGGCCCCTGTGCGAGCAGACTCGGGTCCAAGTGGCTATGTATCCTCTCCTTCGCCCCTCTTTCCCCTTGCACTATATAAGAGACTCCTCCACCCCAAGTTTGGGTTAGCTATTGTTTGGCAAAGACCTCTTGTTAAGCATAGCTCCATCACTTACTTCTCCCTAGGAGATTACCCTCCATTGAGAGAAGATCCAAGCGATGCCAAGGCCCCTCCAAGGGAAGATCCCACGGGATTCAAGACCTCCTCCTTCGGAGCGAGAAGACTATTGTTACTTATATCCTTTTGTTGATTGTGGACCCGGTAACTCGTGTACTCGTGTGATTCTAGTGGATGTGTGATCGAAGGTTGTCCTTGAGGGTTTGTTTTCCTCTCGTGTTTCTCTTGTGTTCTTCGTGTTCCTCGTGAGATCCCCTCCAATTCGTGAAAGATCGACGCACACGGGTGTGCCCCGTATTACTATTGATGATAGTTTCCTGATGAGCAATTAGCTGTTATAAATCCTCCTACTTCTGGCAATAGTCCTCGGCATGCAAATTTTGCTAATTACATTGTTGCTAAATATATACCACCTAGTTACACATACAAGCAAAAGAAAAAAGTTCTTCTTTTACTTAAGACATTACCTTTGGGATGACCCACATTTATATAAAGAAGGAGTAGATGGTATTATTAGACTATGTGTGCCTGAGCATGAACAGGAACAAATCCTACGGAAATGTCATACCAAAGCATACGGATGACACCATGTGGGAGATAGAACTGCACATAAGATATTGCTGATTGGGTTTTATTGTCCAACTTGTTTCAAGGATGCATGTAAGTTTGCCCTCTCTTGTGATGAATGTCAAAGAATTGGTAATATTGGTACACGTCAGGAACTGCCTATGAATTATTCAC
Organism: Elymus sibiricus; assembly: GCA_039707655.1. Taxonomy (NCBI): domain Eukaryota; kingdom Viridiplantae; phylum Streptophyta; class Magnoliopsida; order Poales; family Poaceae; genus Elymus; species Elymus sibiricus. The sequence continues at coordinate 206,574,852 of CM077673.1, read as the reverse complement.
TTGTTATTGAACCATTTGATGTTTGGGGTTTTGATTATATGGGACCTTTTGTTTCCTCTAATAGGTATACTCATATTTTAGTTGATGTTGATTATGTTACTAAGTGGGTAGAAGTTATTCCAACTAGTAGTGATGATCACAACATGTCGGGGTACATGAACAGGGGTGTTCATTTTCCCCCTGACTTGTGCACGGACGATGGGCCTCCGACCCGATGGCCTGAGCCTACCAAGAACAGCTACTGCCTCGCCAACACCAACACAAGACAAAGAAGCCGCTCTACGTAAGATCAAGAAGCACATCAAGAAGATAACGTCAACAGCCAAGCCCCCGGCAGAGGCAGATTACACTGGCTACCAATGCCGGCAAGCTCAAAACAACATCCCAGGAGGGGCCCAAAGTGTGCCAGCCACGTCCCCGGTGCCTGCCGGGGACCAAGGCGCGCGCATCTTCAGGAAGACCCGGCAAGCCATCTCCCGGCAGGCGTGAGCCGGTCGGCCACCGCTCCACCACATCACGACGCCAGTCACTTGTCGATGCGGTGTCGAGCCCTCCAGGTTGCTCTGTGGCTCTCGCCAAGCACGTGGCGACGCACCGGAAGACAGATTATGCCCAGTTGACACCCGTCCAGAGGCGTGTCAAGACACTAAGCAACAGCCAGCTAAGCGGTGGTGAGAGCTTGCCGGGGATGCATCCCCGCGCGCCACCTAGACTAGCAATCATGGTATTTTGTCCTAAATGCCAGAGTTAGGTACGATAGCTCTGTTAGCTATCTAATCGCTAGATAATGACTGTTTTGCCACTGTGGTTGCCCCTTGCTCTATAAAAGGAGGCCCAAGGCAACCTAGCTCAGGATTCGGACCTTTGGACACTTGTACTGGCGTAGTAGCTCGCCCGAAGGCAACCCTTGCCGGGTTAGAGAGCTGTGTGTGCTTCGTGTTCCCTGAGATCAATCCACCAAAGCAGGAGTAGGGTTTTACGCTTCTCAGTGGCCCGAACCTGGGTAAAAGCACTAATGTACCATCGTCGTGCTGCCCCATGGTCTCCGCTCTTTGTGCAACGTGACCTCCCCCTGCCGAACCACAAGGGGCCTCTGGCCCAATAGGTGATCATGTGCATCCATGCCCCGACATCTTTGACGCCCCCGGCAAGCGAATCACGGCAAGGTCCCGTCCGCCTATGCGCCCATCGCATAGGTCGTCGCGGGACCGTTGGGCTTGAAGGAAAGGAGGGAAGGCTTGGTCATTCATGTTTCCTCCTCCATTCCCGTTAGTTATGAACGCTTACGTTAACCCGACAGGCTCGTGCCGGAGATTGAACACATAACCAACAGGCTCCCAAGTTTCTCCATTTGCCCTTTTTTGTTTTTCCTCTGTCTCAGGACATAAGGTGGGTGCAAATGCATACCTTGACCAGGAAACGCAAAGAAGAAGATCGACCATAAATGGAAGGAGGAACAATGGGCGTGAATAGACACATGCCAAGACGGGAGGAGGGTCATGACAAAAGCTAAGTTGACATGATTATCAACTTCCATTAGAATTCTCATTTGCATATCCCCTCATCAACCAAAGGTTTCGTATGATAAATCTTGTGTGTGATGGAACCTTACTGTGTTTGTTTGCGCCTGTGTTTTGTTTCGAGCCTGCTCAACGAAACATGTGGCAGCATCAAACACCGCCGAGGGAAATCTCACCGGCAGCATGTCCTTGCCACCAGAATGCTAAGGACCCGTTCCTCAGAGCAATCGTGGCAACACGTTGTTGGCGGGTAACCGGAACGCGCAAGGAAAACAACCATACGAACGTCAGTAGGGAAGCGAAGGGGATAACATATGTTTGCATAAAAACATCAATTCAGCATGCATTAAAACAAAGAAAGTGCATGCCCTGATACGAGATACCTATTATGTCTTAAGTACAGGACAGCATGACAACAAGGAAAGCTCAAAGTTAACCCCGGTGGTTCCCTGGGTCCTTGTGACTGCGAGGACCTTGTCAGCAAGGGGACCGGCCTTCCTCACGGCAGCAGAGGTGTTGGCACCCGACGGCAACTTCTTGAAACCGTAGGAGAGGTCTAGCTCTGGATGGAAGAAGGCAAGGTTGCTCAGGACTAGGAAGAGGGCGTCGCGTGCCAGCTTCCGGGATTCGTTGGCGAAGCAGACGGCCCTGTCGTCCTCGTAAGTCTTCAACCCCTCGATCAGGCTGTCGAAGAAGAGTGTCAGTTTGACGCTTGGAACCTCGTGCTTGCCGACGGAGAAGGCCCAGCTCTTCATGTCCATCTTTGCAATCTGGGCAGTGAGGCGCTTGGCGATGTCAGTCATACTCCTGATCCAGAGGTCGCACCGTTGAATTTGGTTCTCCAGCTTGTCCTTTGCTTCTTTTTGGAGGGTCTTCTCATTGTTCAAGTCTGTCAGAAGCAATTTCTCGCGGACCCCGGCAAATTCAAGGTCCTTCTCCAAGGAAACAAGCCTGGATTTCATATCAGAGATAGTGTCGTTGGCGGCATCGAGATCTTGGCTCTTGGAGGAAAGCTGCGATTGCGCCTCTCCCAGGGTATTTTCCATCCTTCGTGCTTACTCCTTGAGGGCCCCGATCTCCTTGGTGCTCCCGGCAAGGTCCTCGGTCAGCTTGTTCAGTTGAACCTCGAGATTGGCCTTGGCGGCAGATGCAGCAGCGAGTTCGTCAGCCAGTTTCTTTAGTTGAGCTGCGGACTCCAAGGAGAATGCGTCAAGAGTGGTTTTGTGGTTGTCCTCTAGTTTCTTGGTATGCTGCCGAACGCGGGCCTCCAGGTCCTCATCCTTGCCACGAAGAGTAGCCTCGAGGGCCCCTTCCCGGGAGGAAATGCTCTTCTCTCTGGTGTCCAGAAGCGCTTCGCGCTCCACCAGTCGAGCCTTGGCCATGGATAGCGTCTCATGCTGCCTCTTAAGAGAATGGACCTGCCGGTTATACCACTCCTGAAGCTCGTTCCCTTTGTTCCTCAGCTGCTGGTCCACGAGCTCAGCCGAGTCGCACTACTCCTTGACCGCCTGCCACTTGAGGCTATACCTGCTCTACACGCCCTTGAGCCCTGCTGCCATGGATTCCAGGAAGGCCAAATCTTTGGCGCATTCAGCGGAACCATCAGCTCCTTTGATCCTCTAAGACAGCGGCGCCAGTATCCTATTGATTTCCTCCTCAAGGTATGCGCCCACTGAGAAGGGTGAGCCAGGAGTTGTGGGACCCAACTGAGCAGTGACCAATGCCAGGTGGCTCTGGGGAGATCGCAGAGCTGATGCCAGAGGATAGATTGACGAGGAGGGCCCCATGGACTGAAGGGGAGTCCTCTCCTCAATCACTATATCCGGGCCAGATGCGCTGCCGGGGGTTGGTTCCGTCCTTTCTGAGGACTCCTGAACATCCCTGGCAACCTGCCCGTGGCCCTCCGCGGCAGCGATCTTCATCGCCTCCGCGGCAGCATCCTTCCCGATGTCAGCCACTTCTTCCAGCAACTCATGCTCTTCAAATAGCGGAGCTGCGGACAAAAGCAATGAGCAGAAAAATAAAGAGTTGGAAAACAACAGAGCTCACAAAAAGAGGGAATAAGGGGAAGTGAAGATACAAACAAGTGAGATACCCGGCAGGGTTTGCTGAGGAGGGGGGTCCTCTCCCCCGGCAACATCGGTTGCCAACATGCTGTCCATCACCATCTCTTCTGTGGGGGCCTCGGTATGAGCGAACCCCTCGATGGAGGCCCTTGCCGGCGAATCCTCCCCCCCCCCCCCGACGAGAAGATTCTCTTCTTCATCCCCGCCAGCGGCCAAAGTCTATCCTGGAGTTCCGTGAAGAGGTCTGGGCCGGGGGCTAGGCGAGGAATCTCTTTCCACGCCTCCTGCCTGCCGCGGAACCCGGCTCAGCCGCGGGCTTGACCTGCTTGACTCGGTGCGCAAGTGGCTCCTCGTCCCTGTCAGAGTCAGCCATACAAGATCAGTCAAGAAGACAAGGACAGAAAATATTTGACAAAGATCGTCATTGAGTAACTCACTCTGAGACAATGAGCATAGAGCCCAGCTCATATGACACAGGCGGCGGGCTCGATCTGGCCCTCTTCAAGGTTGGAGGAGAGCAGCTTGGCGGGAGGGGGGGCGGGACCTCCGGCAGGGGCGAGCTTGTTGGAGAAGTTGGGCTTGCCGGGGGACTCGGGTCCACCCCCAGAGCAATCCGTTGCTTGGCGGAAGGAGGCTTGGCATGAGAAAGGCGGGAGGATTGGCAACGTGCTGCTTCATGCTTGCCTCCTCTAGTGGTCGTCTTCTTCACCTTCTGGGCGCCTCGCGAAGACACAGGGACCGACGCCTCGCGATTGACGCGCTCACGGAGGCGGCGCCTTGGCTTTGGTGCTTGAGGCCCCCTTTCAAGCTCTCCTTCCTCTGTCTCTGGCTCCTTTGCCTCTTCCGTCATGCTCCCCTCTTGGGTTCCTGTCGCCGCGGTTTGGGACGCCCTGGCCCCGGCAGACTCAAACCAGGTAGCCTCCACCAAAGCGTGCTTTTCGCTCCCCTCCTCCTCAGAGGAGTCGTCTCCCTCGGACTCCTCCTCCTCCTCCTCTTCTTCGAAGCCCATCTTCCTAGCGGCCTTGGCCTCCTTGTCTTCGTCAATTCGAGCGGCGATGAATGCCTCCTCCGCTCCGGTGGTTGGCTGGATCAGTTTGTCCTCCGCCTTGGAAGGTCTTTCTTCCAGGCGGGAGACCCAGTCCATCTTCTCGTCTAGGGTAGGCAGCTCCCAATCGGATTTAAACCCAGAGGCATTGCAGTCTGGCATCCATTGCAGAATCTGGCTCTGGGCTGAATTGAGGTGTAGAGGGACGACGCTTGCCGGCAAATGGAATGGCCTGAGGCGGTCGAACAGCTGCTCGCACAACCAGCCATGGTCGTAAACAGTCAGGTTGTTGGCGGGCCTGGGTACAGCCGCATCCTGTCAGCAGCCATGTTGAACTCCCATGCAAATCTGTCCCTTTTCTGCAGCGGCGCAATGAGTCACCGGAGCAAGTCGGCCCCCACATGCTCGATGGTCAACCCGATAGCTTTCAGGCGGGTGATCCTGTTCAGCGCCGGGCGGAGCATGTCATCGGTGAGGCCCGGCTTGCCCTAGTCACTGCCGCGCGCGACACATCCGGTCCACGCTAAGCAGAACCCGGGGGCTTCTTCATCCTTAATCCAGCACCAGTCGCCCCTCCACTCTTCCCACTTCCCGCGCTACTATCCAGGGAGGTAATCCCAGTCATCCTTCTTGCCCGGGGGATCCAGCTTATATTCCCTGAGCGGTGGGATTTGTCCTCAATCCGAGGAACAAAGAAGTGCCTGAACAAATCCACATTGGGGCAACTCCGACGAAGTTCTCGCACAGATGGGCAAAGATCGCCATGCATGCCATTGCATTGGTTGTGAAGTTCAGAAGATGGAATCCATACACCGACATCATGGCGCAGAAGAAATCAGAGAAAGGGGGGGAAAGGCCATAGAAAAAGTACGCGCAAAAGAAGCGGTACGAATCTGACGACGTCTTCTCCTTGGGGCTGTCCGGCAGGACTACGGGTGCTCCGTGCCCCTTCGTCGCCCTCCCCCACATATATGCGTACCTTGCGATCAAGGCATTGCCGTCCAAATTCGACGGGGAGAATACCACATCTCTCCGTCGCAGCCTCTCCTGCTCTTCTGCTTTCCTTTTCCTCTCGACAGTCGCTAGGACCGCTGACACGGCCGACTGTTTACCCTTCACAGCACTCGTCTTCTCCCCCATCTCTTGAACGCCCAAGGGCAGCGGAGGGGCTAGCGGCGCTCGGAGGGCGAGCGGCGGCGGCGGAAGCAGTTTCTTGGCTTGAGAAGGAAGATGAAAGAAGGAGGAACGAACACGAATGAGCAGTGCCCGTGCACATTCCCTTTTTATTAGGAAACCGCACGGGGGCTGGCTCTTCGCTATCTCTTCAGGGAAATGCCATTCCTTTTTTGGGCAATGGATATTGTTCCACGACCCCACGACCTGCGGTAATTACGCAGAGTGGACGTGGGTTTGATGAGTCATCATAACCGAGCGCTCAAGGGCAGCACTTCCTCGACGCATGTCCGTGCACTGTTTGGGGCCTAACCCAACATGCCAAGCGACACATATGGCTCAGGCTCGGGGTACATGAACAGGGGTGTTCATTTTCCCCCTGACTTGTGCACGGACGATAGGCCTCCGACCCGATGGCATGAGCCTACCGGGAACAGCTATTGCCTCGCCAACACCAACAAAAGACAAAGAAGCCGCTCTATGTAAGATCAAGAAGCGCATCAAGAAGATAAAGTCAGCAGCCAATCCCCCGGCAGAGGCAGTCTACACTGGCTACCAACGCCGGCAGGCTCAAAACAATAGCCCAGGAGGGGCCCAAAGCACGCCAGCCACGTCCCCGGCGCCTGCCAAGGACCGAGGCGCGCGCATCTTCAGGAAGACCCGGCAAGCCATCTCCCGGCAGGCACGACCCGATCGGCTAATGCTCCATCGCATCGCGACGCCAGTCACTTGTCGATGCGGTGTCGAGCCCTCAGGTGGCTAAGTGGCTCTCGCCAAGCACGTGGCGACGCGCCGGAAGACAGATTATGCCCAGTTGACACCCGTCCAGAGGCGTGTCAAGACACTAAGCAACAGCCAGCTAAGCGGTGGTGAGAGCTTGCTAGGGATGCATCCCCGCGCGCCACCTAGACTAGCAATCATGGTATTTTTCCCTAAATGCCAGAGTTAGGTACAATAGCTTTGTTAGCTATCTAATCGCTAGATAATGATTGTTTTGCCATTGTGGTTGCCCCTTGCCCTATAAAAGGAGGCCCAAGGCAACCTAGCTCAGGATTCGGACCTTTGGAGACTTGTACTAGCGTAGTAGCTCGCCCGAAGGCAACCCTTGACGGTTAGAGCGTTGCGTGTGCTTCGTGTGCCCTGAGATCAATCCACCAAAGCAGGAGTAGGGTTTTATGCTTCTCAGCGGCCCGAACATGGGTAAAAACACCAGCGTACCATCATCGTGCTGCCCCATGGTCTCTGCTCTTTGTGCAACGTGACCTCCCCCTGCCGAACCACAAGGGGCCTCTGGCCCCATAGGTGATTGTGTGCATCCGTGCCCCGACACAACACCTTTATTAAAATTCTTAAAGAAGTTATCTTTCCAAGGTTTAGAGTCCCAAGATATTTAATGACTAATGGTGGTTCACATTTTATTCATGATGCATTTCGTAAACTCTTAGTTAAATATGATGTTAACCATAGAATTTCCTCTACATATCATCCTCAATCTAGTGGTCAAGTTGAATTGAGAAATAGAGAAATAAAATTAGTCTTGCAAAAGACGGTTAATAGGTCTAAGTAGAATTGGTCTATGAAACTTTATGATGCATTCTGGGCATATAGAAATGCTTATAAAAATCCTATGGGTATGTCCCCCTATAAAATGGTCTATGGAAAGTCTTATCAGGCAATTAAAGAATGAAACTATGATTTCAAACTTGCCGGTGAAAAGAGGTTATTTGATATTAGCTCTCTAGACGAATGGAGCACACAAGCCTATGAGAATGCCAAGTTGTTTAAAGAAAAAGTTAAAAGATGGCATGACAAAATAATACAAAAACAGGAATTTAATGTCGATGATGAAGTTTTATTAAAAAACTCTCGTTTGAGATTCTTTGCAGGAAGACTTCTCTCTAAATTGAAAGGACCCTATGTCATCGAGGAAGTTTATTGCTCCGGAGCTATCAAGATTAACAATGTCGAGGGCACAAATCATAAGGTGGATAAGGGGAAAATAATTAAACATTATATTTCAGGTACACCCATTAACAAGGAAACAAACATTATCCAAACGATGACATCGAAGGAACACATAAAAGTGAGCTTCCAAAATGCTCCAGAATCCTAAAAAAGAGTAGGTACGTGATACGGTAAGTAAACCGACTCCAAAATTCCATAAAAGTACTTTCCATTTGTTTTGGAATTTATAAAAAATAGAAAAAATAAACAATCAGGAAAGTGCACGAGGGAGCGACGAGCACAGGGGGCGCGCCCTACCCCCCAGGGTGCGCCGTGTGAGCTCGTGACTCCCCCATGGACTTTCCTGGCTCCATTTTGCTTTCGTAGACTTGTCATACACTGGAATTTTTTTAATATATAATCCTCACTATTTAGACCACTGTATCGCAGGTTTTCCCCTTATACTTCTTTCGAGCTATTTCTCTGAGAGATCAATATCGCCATGTCATCGTCAAGCTCGTCCAAGGACAAGTTCTATGAGAATGTCATCAATACCTATCTCCCGGAGGTGATGAAGGACCCTCAAACCATTGAGATGCGTGAGGGGGTGCTCCACATCTGGGACATGCAAGGACCGAAGAAGGAGGGAAGCGAGAAGACTAGGCTTCAAGCAGTGGTGCAGGAAATCTTCAAGTGACAAGGGATGGTGGAACAAGGACTTAGTGCTAACCAATCCATGATCACATATTTTATTCGTGAGTATAAGATGGACAACAAGGATATTGGAGAAGCTATCTTCAAGCTTCACACCTGGATCAAAGTTCTCCAAACTCAAATTTATGACCTACAAAACCCAAACTGTGAGTATGAATATCATTTTAAGAGGATGAGCATAACTATGGATTTCATGGTTCCGGAGACCTGCTCTTCCCTTTTCAATGGAGAACCTATGCCATGGAAAATGGAAGACAAGACCACCACTTCATCACCTCCATCACTGAAGAAAGAAACTTGAGTACACGGGTATGTGCACCACCCTTGGCTTGTTTCCAAGCTTGGGGGATGCGCCCCGATATCGTTTCACCATCACTTTTACCATCATTACCTATCTTAGTTCGATCTTTAGTTGTTCTATGATTTAGAGGAATAAAGTTTTAGTATGATTTAGTGTGAGAGTTATATAATAATGAGTAGTTTGAGTTTGGTTGCCTTGACTTTTTTGCATCAATCTTAGCAATGAAAAGAATAAATAGATCATATGATAATCCCATGGGGATTGATGAATTCACATAAAAATGTAATTAATAAAATTTATTGGAAGTTGACAAACATAGCATTGGTCATTGATGCAATTCATGAAAAAGTAATAACGAAAGAGAGGTCTCACATATAAATATACTATCTTGGACATCTTTTATGATTGTGAGCCCCCATTAAATATTCTATGTTTGATCGACTAGTTGACATTGGACAAGGAAGACAAAGTAGTGGGTTATGTTTGCTTATATTCACATAGAAGTTATATTGTCATGGATCCTCTAAATATCGTGCTTGCTCGTAATTTTTTGTTATCCAAAATTTGGCACTAAGTAGAGATACTACTTCTGCATCCAAAACACTTAAACCCGGTTTCTTGCCATGAGAGTCCATAATATCTACCTATGGATTGAATAAGATCCTTCAAGTAAGTCATCGTCGGTGCAAAAGCAATAAATATTGCTCCTAAATATGTGTGATCTTTTATCGTAAGGGAAAAATAAGCTTTGTACAAACTTGTGATGGTGAAGAAATAAAAACAACACCCAACATAATAAAGGTTGCTATCACAAGGGGTAATATAAACTGACGTTCCTTTCCATTAAGAGTTTGCGCATCCTAATGAAAAAGCGCATGACAACCTCTGCTTCCCTCTGCGAAGGGCCTATCTTTTACTTTTGCGTATTTACTTTTATGCAAGAGTCAATAATGTTCCTCCCTATTCCATACTTATTTATTGTCCACTTGGAAAGCATCATGTGGTAGGGAAAGATCCAGGCATATATATCCGTTGTATGTAGGTAATCATGAGTTATTATTGATGACATTATCCTTGAGATAAATATGTTGGGAGGTAGAAACTATAAACCCCCGTCTTTCTATGTGTCTCATTGAAACTTTTTGCTCCATAAGTATGACGTGAGTGTCATCAATCATAGAAGACTTAATGATAGTTGAGTATGTGATGCGGAGCATCCTACGGACATCACCATGACAAGAGCCCGTTTGGCAATGACACACGCGACATCTACTTCACATACATTAAGGTGAATCATCTCTTTTACACGTGTTCACTTGATCGCTTCGAGGATGGTATACTACTTGACAACCCCCTCGTGTGCATACATAGGAATTGTCGGAGCTTCACGAACGACGAGGAGAAGTGCAAGTGCCGAGGAAAGACTACACCATCCGCGAGGGAAGCATGGAAGCGACGACGGAAAAAGGCCAAGCAACCTTCAAGGCCTCGGACATCCAGCCCATGCCCCAGACGTCCGGCCCCTGGGCACTATATAGGCGCCAAGGCTAAGCAGCCACAGCTACAGGCGCCGGACATCCGGCCCTCAACCCCGGAATTCCGGCCGGACGATGCCAGTACCGAACGAGACCCCGGCGCCCGAGACCCCACATCCGGCCTCCACAGCCCGGACATCCGGCACCCCCATGAAGCCCCGGACATCCGGCCCCTGTGTGGCAGATGCAGGCCAACAGGCCATGTATCCCCTCTCTCTCGCCCCCAACTCTCCTAAGACTATAAATAGGACCCCTCCTCCTCATTTCTAGGGTTAGCAAAGTTATAGCTAATTCATAGATAGATGAGCTTTGCTCCTTCCTCTACTTCTCATATGGAGACCTAGGCTCCACCGAAGAAGATCCATAGAGGATGTCAAGGCCCCTTTCGAGGGAAGATCCGTCTACGGATTTCAAGGCCCATCTCTCCTAGAGATTTGGATGAACTACCCATGTATCTTTATTTCCGTTGTTTTTCTTGAATCTTGATGCATCCCGTGTCTTTCTTGTGATTTGAGGAGTACTTGTGTCGGGGTACACAAACAGGGGTGTTTATTTCCCCCTGACTTGTGCATGGACAATGAACCTCCGACCCGATGGCCTAAGCCTGCCGGGGGAAGCTACTACCCCGTCAACACCAGTCCAAGCGAGAGAAGCCGCTCTACGTGAAATCAAGGAGCACATCAAGAAGACGAAGCCAACATCCAAGACCAAGACCCCGGCAGAAGTAGCCTACGCTGGCTAGCAATGCCGGCAAGATCGATGCAACGGCCCAAAAAGGGCCCGAACCACGCTAGTTCCCCGGTGCCTGCCGGGGACTGAGGCGCACACATCTTCAGGAAGACCCAGCAAGCCATCCCCCGGCAGGCGCGAGCCGATCGGCCACCGCTCCACCGCATCGCAACGCCAGTCAGTTGTCGATGCGGTGTCGAGCCCTCAGGTGGCCAAGTGGCTCTAGCTAAGTACGTGGCGACGCGCTAGGAGACAGATTATGCCTGTTTGACACCAGTCCAGGGGCGTGTCAAGATACTAAGCAATAGCCAGCCAAGCGGTGGTAAAAGCTTGCCGGGGATGCATCCTCGCACGCCACCTAGGCTAGCATTTAGGGCATTTTGTCCTAAGTGTCAGAGTTAGGTATGATAGCACTGTTAGCTATCTAATCACTAGATAATGTCTGTTTTGCCACTGTGGTTGCCCCTTGAGCTATAAAAGGAGGCCCAAGGCAAACTAGCTAAAGATTCGGACCTTTGGACACTTGTACTAGCATAGTAGCTCTCCCGAAGGCAAGCTTGTCGGGTTTGATCGCTGCGTGTGCTTCGTGTTCCCCCGATCAATCCACCAAAGCAAGAGTAGGGTTTTACACTTCTCAGCGTACCGAACCTGGGTAAAACACTAGTGTCTCATCGCTGTGCTGCCTCACTACCTCTGCTCTTTGTGCAACGTGACCTCACCCCTGCCGAACCACAAAGGGCCCCATGGTTCCATAGGTGAGTGATGACCCACAAGTATAGGGGATCTATCGTAGTCCTTTCGATAAGTAAGAGTGTCGAACCCAACGAGGAGCAGAAGGAAATGACAACCGGTTTTCAGTAAGGTATTCTCTGCAAGCACTGAAATTATCGGTAACAGATAGTTTTGTGATAAGATAATTCGTAACGGGTAGCAAGTAACAATTGTAATAAAGGTGCAGCAAGGTGGCCCAATCCCTTTTGTAGCAAGGGACAAGCCTGGACAAACTCTTATATAAAGCAAAGCGCTCCCGAGGACACGTGGGAATTACTGTCAAGCTAGTTTTCATCATGCTCATATGATTCGCGTTCGCTACTTTGATAATTTGATATGTGGGTGGACCGGTGCTTGGGTACTGCCCTTACTTGGACAAGCATCCCACTTATGATTAACCACTCTCGCAAGCATCCGCAACTACGAAAGAAGAATTAAGATAAATCTAACCATAGCATGAAACGTGTGGATCCAAATCAGCCCCTTACGAAGCAACGCATAAACTAGGGTTTAAGCTTCTGTCACTCTAGCAACCCATCATCTACTTATTACTTCCCAATGCCTTCCTCTAGGCCCAAACAATGGTGAAGTGTCATGTAGTCGACGTTCACATAACACCACTAGAGGAGAGACAACATACATCTCATCAAAATATCGAACGAATACCAAATTCACATGATTACTTATAACAAGACTTATCCCATGTCCTCAGGAACAAACGTAACTACTCACAAAGCATATTCATGTTCATAATCAGAGGAGTATTAATGATGATCAAGGATCTGAACATATGATCTTCCACCAGGTAAACCAACTAGCATCAACTACAAGGAGTAATCAACACTACTAGCAACCCACAGGTATCAATCTGAGGTTTTGAGACAAAGATCGGATACAAGAGATGAACTAGGGTTTGAGAGGAGATGGTGCTGGTGAAGATGTTGATGGAGATTGACCCCCTCTCGATGAGAGGATCGTTGGTGATGACGATGGCTTCAATTTCCCCCTCCGGGAGGGAAGTTTCCCCGGCAGAACAACTCCGCAGGAGCCCTAGATTGGTTCTGCCCAAGTTCCGCCTCGAGACGGCGGCGCTTCGTCCCGAAAGCTCTCTTATGATTTTTTCCAGGTCAAAACCCTCCATATAGCAGAAGATGGGCACCGGAGGGCTGCCAGGTGGGCCACAAGCCACAGGGGGGCGCCCAGGGGGTAGGGCGCGCCCTCCTGGCTTGTGACTGCCTGGTGGGCCCCCTCTGGTATTTCTTTTGCCCATTATTTTTTATATATTCCAAAATAACTCTCCGTAAGTTTTCAGGACTTTTGGAGTTGTGCAGAATAGGTATCTCAGATTTGCTCCTTTTCCAGTCCAGAATTCCAGCTGCCGGCATTCTCCCTCTTCATGTAAACCTTGTAAAATAAGAGAGAAAAGGCATAAGTATCGTACCATAATGTGTAATAACAGCCCATAATGCAATAAATATCAATATAAAAGCATGATGCAAAATGGACGTATCAACTCCCCCAAGCTTAGACCTCGCTTGTCCTCAAGCGAAAGCCGAAATCGATAAATATGTCCACATGTTTATAGATAGAGGTGTCGATAAAACAAAATACGGACATGAGGGCATCATGATCATCTTTAGAACAGCAACATATATTGATATATAAGTTCTTATACTGAAGTAACAATTCGTTCACAAGGTAAAGTATGAATCAAGAACTCTATTGAGAGCCAACAAACTATGATCTCAGTCATTGAAGCAATTCCAATTTATCATAACGTAGGAAAGAGTCAATATAAGAGCTTGTAAAGCAAATCCACATACTCAATCATCTCTTAGTCTTTCACAATTGCTAACACTCATGAGGTACCTATGAGGTCAAAGTTTCAATCGGACACAAAGAAAGATAGGGGCTTATAGTATTGCCTCCCAACTATTTACCTCAAGGGTAATGTCAACAGAAATAACTCATGCTCTCCTACTTCCAAGTGGATATATGTGCCTAGATCATTCCCCAACACATGACGCTTGCCAAGAGATTAAGGCGAAATAAAGGAAGTGATGTAGATCACCGCGACTTTTGCATAAAGGTAAGTACTAGAAAATAAAAGTAACAGATAGGCCCTTCGCAGAGGGAAGCAGAGGTTGTCATACGCTTTTATAGTTGGATGCACAATCCCTTAATGCAAAAGAACGTCACTTTATATTGCCCCTTGTGATAGAAAACTTTATTATGCAGTCCGTCGCTTTTATTTCTTCCCTATCACAAGTTCGTATAAAGCTTATTTTCCTCACACTAATAGATCACACATATTTAGAGAGCAATTTTTATTGCTTGCACCGATGACAACTTACTTGAAGGATCTTACTCAATCCATAGGTAGGTATGGTGGACTCTCATGGCAAAACTGGGTTAAAGGTGTTTGGATGCACAAGTAGTATCTCTACTTGGTGCGGAAGTTTTGGCTGATATGAGGTGGAAGCAAGCGACACATGTTGAGGAATCTATAACCATATAACTTCTATTCGGAAGTAAGCAAACATAACCCATTATGTTGTCTTCCTTCTCCAACGTCAACTTCTTGACATATAATATTTTAATGAGTGCTCACAATCATAAAAGATGTCCAAGATAATATATTTATATGTGAACCGCTCTTTCTTTATTACTTCCTTTTAATTGCCACAATGACTAATAGCTGTGTTTGTCAACTCACAACAAGTTTCTATCAATATACTTCTTATATGTGAAGTCACCACTCCCCATAAGATGATCATATAAACTCTTTGCTTTTATTTTATATTTCTTTTTATTTCCTTATCCTCAAGATCAAGATCATATCAAGCAAGCAAAGCCCTCAACTCAAAACTACTCTTTATTATATAGCTCTCGGACTTGCTTACATAGGAGGAACATAAAGCAAAAACTCAAAACTAGATCACACTAAAAATTTATTCTACTAGATCAAGATATAACCAAAAGGATCGAACTGAGAAAAACGATAAAAGTAAAAAACAAAAGGTGTGATGGTAATACGATACCGGGGCACCTCCCCCAAGCTTGGCACAAGCCAAGGGGAGTGCCCATACCCATGTGTTTAGTTGTCTTGCTTAGGAGGTGGTGATGAACGGGTCTCTGGGATCCTCAAATCTGCAGCCAAACTCATTCTCTTAAATCTGTATTCATACTCACATTTTTGGTTTTGCAGGTCATAGATCTGGGCTTGGAGGTGCTCGATTTTCTCGTAAAGCTTGAAGATGTGCTCTCCGATGTCCTTGGCGTCCAGCTTGTGCTTATGGGTGAACTCCGCGATCATCATGTGATTGGCATTGAGTCCTTGTTCCACCATCCCTTGGCACTTGAAAACTTGTTGCTCCATCGCTTCGAGTCTTGTCTCCACGCTTCCGGTCTTCTTGGGCCCCTCAACATCACGGATGTGCAGCACCCCCTCATGCATCTCAATGATTTGAGGGTGTTGCAGCACCTCCGCAAGGTAGGGGTTGATGACCTTCTCGAAGAACTTGTCCTTCGAAACACTTGGGGACGTCATGTTGATCTAAATCTGCTACAGAAACAGCTCAAAGCAAGAACATGAGGTATTGTCGTGATACGAGGGTCAGAACCTTCGGGAGATTATATAATGAATTTTTACCGACCCGAAGGAGTATACCACAAGAAAACGGAGTCCGGAAGGTACACGAGGTAGCCACAAGCCACAGGGGCGCGCCTAGGGCGGTAGGGCGCGCCCCCCTGGCTTGTCGCATCCTCGTGCACTTTTCGGACTGCCATTAATTTTTCTAATTTTTTAAATATTCCAAAACGAATAAAATTTGCCATTGAAAAAGTTTTGGAGTCGGTTTACTTACCGTACCACATACCTATTCCTTTTCGGAGTCTGAAACGTTCTGGTAGGTCTCCCTAATGTACTCCTCTGGGGTTATGGTATTAATAATATTGGTTTCAACATTTATGGGAGTACCTGAGATATAATGTTTGATTCTTTGACCGTTCACCACCTTCGGGTTCGTGCCTTCGGCGTTGTTGATCTTGATGGCACCGGAACGATATACCTCCTCGATAACGTAAGGGCCTTCCCATTTAGAGAGAAATTTTCCTGCAAAAAATCTTAAACGAGAGTTGTATAGCAAGACATGATCACCTACATTAAATTCACGCTTTTGTATCCTTCTATCATGCCATCTCTTAACCTTTTCTTTGAACAACTTGGCATTCTCATAGGCTTGGGTTCTCCATTCATCAAGTGAGCTAATGTCAAATAACCTCTTCTCACCAGCAAGTTTGAAATCATAGTTGAGCTCTTTAATAGCCCAATAAGCTTTATGATCTAGTTCAAGAGGTAAGTGACATGCTTTACCATAAACCATCTTATACGGAGACATACCCATAGGGTTTTTATAAGAAGTTCTATAAGCCCATAATGCATCATCAAGTTTCTTAGACCAATTCTTCCTAGATCTATTAACAGTCTTCTGCAAGATCAATTTAATTTCTCTATTGCTCAATTCTACTTGACCACTAGACTGAGGATGATACGGAGATGCAATTCTATGATTAACATCATATTTAGCAAGCAATTTACGGAAAGCACCATGAATAAAGTGTGAACCACCATCAGTCATTAAATATCTAGGGACTCCAAATCTAGGGAAAATAACTTCTTTAAGCATTTTAATAGAAGTGTTATGATCAGCGCTACTAGTTGGAATAGCTTCTACCCACTTAGTAACATAATCAACAGCAACTAGAATATGAGTATACCCGTTAGATTGTGGAAAAGGTCCCATATAATCAAAGCCCCAGACATCAAACGGTTCAATAACGAGAGAATAATTCATAGGCATTTCCTGACGTCTACTAATATTACCAATTCTTTGACATTCATCACAAGACAAAACAAACTTACGAGCATCCTTGAAGAGAGTAGGCCAATAAAACCCAGATTGTAGTACCTTATGTGCAGTTCTATCTCCAGCGTGGTGTCCTCCGTAGGCCTCGGAGTGACACTTGCGTAAGATTTGTTCCTGTTCATGCTCAGGTACACAACGTCTAATAATACCATCTACTCCTTCTTTATAAAGGTGTGGATCATCCCAAAAGTAATGTCTTAAATCATAGAAGAACTTTTTCTTTTGCTGGTATGTGAAACTAGGCGGTATAAATTTAGCAACAATGTAATTAGCATAATCAGCATTCCATGGAGCATTATGTGAAGCCTTTATGACCGCTAATTGTTCATCAGGAAAGCTATCATCAAAAGGTAGTGGGTCATCAAGAACATTTTCTAACCTAGACAAGTTGTCTACTACAGGGTTATCAGCCCCCTTTCTATCAATAATGTGCAAATCAAATTCTTGTAGCAGAAGAACCCATCTAATAAGTCTAGGCTTAGCATCTTTCTTTTCCATAAGGTACTTAATAGCAGCATGATCGGTGTGAACAGTTACTTTGGAATCAACAATATAAGGCCTGAACTTATCACATGCAAACACAACCGCTAAAAATTCCTTTTCAGTAGTAGCATAATTTCTTTGAGCATTGTCTAGAGTTTTACTGGCATAATGAATAACATTTAATTTCTTATCAACTCTTTGTCCTAGAACAGCACCAACAGCATAATCACTAGCATCACACATAATTTCAAAGGGTAGATTCCAATCAGGTGGTTGAACAACAGGTGCGGTAATCAAGGCATTCTTAAGAATTTCAAATGCTTCTACACAATCATCATCAAAAACGAATGGAACATCTTTTTGTAAAAGATTAGTGAGAGGCCTAGAAATCTTAGAGAAGTCTTTAATAAACCTCCTATAGAAACCAGCATGACCAAGGAAGCTTCTTATACCTCTTATGTCCGTGGGACACGGCATTTTTTCAATAGCATCAACTTTAGCCTTATCAACTTCAATACCTCTTTCGGGGATCTTGTGCCCCAAGACAATGCCTTCATTAACCATAAAGTGGCACTTTTCCCAATTCAAGACAAGATTAGTTTCTTCACATCTCTACAAAACTCGATCAAGGTTGCTCAAGCAATCATCAAAAGAAGTTCCGTAAACGGAAAAATCATCCATGAAGACATCAAGAATCTTTTCACAAAAGTCAGAGAATATAGCCATCATACATCTTTGAAAGGTAGCAGGTGCATTGCATAAACCAAAAGGCATGCGTCTATAAGCAAAGGTACCGAAAGGGCAAGTAAAAGTGGTTTTTTCTTGATCCTCTCTTGATACAGGTATTTGAGAGAAACCAGAGTAACCATCTAGAAAGCAAAAATGAGTATGTTTGGATAGTCTTTCTAGCATTTGATCAATAAAAGGTAAAGGGTAATGATTTTTCTTAGTAGCTTTATTTAATTTTCTAAAATCAATTACCATTCTATAACCTGCAACAATTCTTTGCGGGTTCAACTCGTTTTTATCATTAGGAACAACGGTAATACCTCCTTTCTTAGGGACACAATGAACGGGACTAACCCATCTACTATCAGCAACAGGATAAATTATACTTGCCTCCAGAAGCTTTAGTATTTCTTTTCTTACCACTTCTTTCATCTTGGGATTCAACCATCGTTGGTGATCAATAACTGGTTTGGCATCAGGCTCCATATTAATTTTATGCTGACATAGAGTGGGACTAATGCCCTTAAGATCATCAAGAGTATATCCAATAGCAGCACGGTGCTTCCTCAGAGTTTTCAATAATCTCTTTTCTTCATGTTCTGAAAGGTTAGCACTAATAATAACAGGATATATCTCCTTTTCATCAAGATAAGCATATTTCAAAGTGTCGGGTAATTGTTTAAGCTCAAACACGGGATCACCCTTGGGTGGAGGAGGATCCCCAAGTATTTCAACAGGTAAGTTGTGTTTCAAAATAGGCTGCTGATCAAAGAAAATCTTATCTATTTCGTTCCTTTCATCCATATGCATATCATTTTCATGGTCTAGCAAATATTGTTCTAAAGGATCAGTAGGAGGCACAGCAATAGAAGCAAGACCAATAATTTCATCTTTACTAGGCAATTCTTTGTCATGAGGTTGTCTACGAAATTTAGAGAAATTGAACTCATGAGACACATCCCCAAAACTCACAGTAACAGTTTCTTTCTCACAATCAATCCTAGCATTACCAGTATTCAAGAAGGGTCTACCAAATATAATGGGACAAAAATCATCTTGTGGGGAACCGAGAACAAGAAAATCAGTAGGATACTTTATTTTCCCACACAAGACTTCAACATCTCTAATAATTCCCATTGGTGCAATAGTCTCTCTATTAGCAAGCTTAATAGTGACATCAATTCCCTCTAGTTCAACTGGTGCTATATCATGCATAATTTCTTCATATAGGGAAAAGGGAATTGCACTCACGCTAGCACCCATATCACATAAGCCATGATAACAATGATCTCCTATTTTAACAGAAACAACAGGCACGCCAACAACTGGTCTATGTTTACTCTTAGTATCTGGCCTAGCAATTCTAGCAGCCTCATCACAGAAATGAATAACATGCCCATCAATATTATCAACCAAGAGATCTTTAACCATAGCAATACTAGGTTCAACTTTAATTTGTTCAGTGAGTGTAGGTGTTCTAATACAACTCTTACGAACCACAGTTGAAGCTTTAGCATGTTCCTTTATCCTAACAGGGAAGGGTGGTTTCTCAATGTAAGCAGTAGGAATAACAGGATCAGCATTATAAATAATAGTTTCTTCCTCAACTTTAATAGGTTCTAACACTTTTACTTCTATGGGAGGATGATATTTAAACCACTTCTCCTTAGGGAGATCAACATGAGTAGCAAAAGATTCACAGAAAGAAGCTACTATCTCAGAGTCAAGTCCATATTTAGTGCTAAATTCACGAAAAGCATCGGTGTCTATAAAGGATTTAACACAATCAAACTTAAGGTTTATACCTGACTCCTTATCTTTGTCGAGTTCCCAATCTTCAGAGTTGCGTTTAATTCTTTCCAATAAGTCCCATTTGAATTCAATATCTTTCTTCATAAAGGAACCGCCACAAGAAGTATCGAGCATGGATCGATCATTATGAGAAAGCCGAGCATAAAAATTCTGAATAATAATATCTCTCGAGAGCTCATGGTTGGGGCATGAGTATAACATTGACTTAAGCCTCCCCCAAGCTTGAGCAATTCTTTCTCCTTCACGAGGCCAAAAATTATAAATATAATTCCGATCACGATGAACCAGAAGCATAGGATAAAACTTCTGATGAAATTCCAATTTCAATCGGTTGTAGTTCCATGATCCAATATCATCACATAGCCTATACCATGTCAATGCCTTCTCCTTCAAAGATAAAGGAAAGACCTTCTTCTTGACAACATCTTCAGGCAAACCTGCAAGCTTAAATAATCCACAAACTTCATCTACATAGATTAGATGCAAATCAGGATGTAGTGTTCCATCTCCTGCATAAGGATTAGCTAGCAGTTTCTCTATCATACCCGAAGGAATTTCATAATAAATATTTTCAGTAGGTTCAGTAGGTTGAGGGGCAACTCTTTGTGCTTCCGGTCGAGGTGAAGATACCCCGAACAAGCCCCTCAAAGGATTACTTTCCATAGTAACAAGTGACAGTAAATTTCAGCACAGTATATTAATTTTTCCTTACCAAGTTCCACTCACCAAAGGCGCTTCACTCCCTGGCAACGGCGCCAGAAAAGAGTCTTGATGACCCACAAGTATAGGGGTTCTATCGTAGTCCTTTCGATAAGTAAGAGTGTCGAACCCAACGAGGATCAGAAGGAAATGACAACCGGTTTTCAGTAAGGTATTCTCTGCAAGCACTGAAATTATCGGTAACAGATAGTTTTGTGATAAGATAATTCGTAACGGGTAGCAAGTAACAATTGTAATAAAGGTGCAGCAAGGTGGCCCAATCCCTTTTGTAGCAAGGGACAAGCCTGGACAAACTCTTATATAAAGCAAAGCGCTCCCGAGGACACGTGGGAATTACTGTCAAGCTAGTTTTCATCATGCTCATATGATTCGCGTTCGCTACTTTGATAATTTGATATGTGGGTGGACCGGTGCTTGGGTACTGCCCTTACTTGGACAAGCATCCCACTTATGATTAACCACTCTTGCAAGCATCCGCAACTACGAAAGAAGAATTAAGATAAATCTAACCATAGCATGAAACGTGTGGATCCAAATCAGCCCCTTACGAAGCAACGCATAAACTAGGGTTTAAGCTTCTGTCACTCTAGCAACCCATCATCTACTTATTACTTCCAAATGCCTTCCTCTAGGCCCAAACAATGGTGAAGTGTCATGTAGTCGACGTTCACATAACACCACTAGAGGAGAGACAACATACATCTCATCAAAATATCGAACGAATACCAAATTCACATGATTACTTATAACAAGGCTTATCCCATGTCCTCAGGAACAAACGTAACTACTCACAAAGCATATTCATCTTCATAATCAGAGGAGTATTAATGATGATCAAGGATCTGAACATATGATCTTCCACTAAGTAAACCAACTAGCATCAACTACAAGGAGTAGTCAACACTACTAGCAACCCACAGGTACCAATCTGAGGTTTTGAGACAAAGATCGGATACAAGAGATGAACTAGGGTTTGAGAGGAGATGGTGCTGGTGAAGATGTTGATGGAGATTGACCCCCTCTCGATGAGAGGATCGTTGGTGATGACGATGGCTTCGATTTCCCCCTCCGGGAGGGAAGTTTCCCCGGCAGAACAGCTCCGCAGGAGCCCTAGATTGGTTCTGCCCAAGTTCCGCCTCGAGACGGCGGCGCTTCATCCCAAAAGCTCTCTTATGATTTTTTCCAGGTAAAAACCCTCCATATAGCTGAAGATGGGCACCGGAGGGCTGCCAGGTGGGCCACAAGCCACATGGGTGCGCCCAGGGGGGTAGGGCGCGCCCCCTGGCTTGTGACTGCCTGGTGGGCCCCCTCTGGTATTTCTTCTGCCCATTATTTTTTATATATTCCAAAATAATTCTCTGTAAGTTTTCAGGACTTTTGAAGTTGTGCAGAATAGGTATCTCAGATTTGCTCCTTTTCCAGTCCAGAATTCCAGCTGCCGGCATTCTCCCTCTTCATGTAAACCTTGTAAACTAAGAGAGAAAAGGCATAAGTATTGTACCATAATGTGTAGTAACAGCCCATAATGCAATAAATAAAGCATGATGCAAAATGGACGTATCAGTGAGCGTGTGCATCGTGACCCGACATCTTTGGCGCGCCAGGTAGGGGGAGCGTCATTAGCGCAAACCTAAGATTGAAGGTAGCGCATCGACTTTCATCGTCATCTCCTCCACTGGAGGCGTCGAGGGAAAGGAGCAATGCTACTCCCTAGGCCTCTTCCTCCCCGGATCCCGTCGCATGTCGCCGCTACAGCAATGGCGGCGACAAGGATGAGGGGCGTCGGCATTACGTCTGATGCGTCCAACGTAGACAGCACAACCGCGGTGTGGACCACGTTCGAGGAGGAGGTGAACTAAGCGGCTGCGCCATCACTATCGCAATCATCGAGCAAGCCCACCTAATCCCAGGGTGGCGCAGCTCGGTCCGATAGGCAAGAAAAAAAAGGTACATGGCTATACCCCCTCTCTCCTCTGCTTCCCCGCCTATGATCAGCTCTGCATAGCGATGGTGCCGCCAGTGTCGATAAGCTCGCATGAGACTCGGTCCTGCATTTACCCCGCCAAGGGTAAATCCCGAGCCGAATGCTAGAGCAAATCCATCGGCTGGCACCCCCGGCAAGCGAACCACGGTAAGGTCCTATTCGCCAACGCCTCCATGGCCTTTGGTCGCTACGGGACCGTTGGACGTGAAGGAAAGGAGAGGAGGCTCGGCCATTCATGTTTAAATCCCCCGTTTTTCGTTAGTTGTGAATGTTTGCATTAACCCGGCAAGCTCGTGCCGGGGATTGTACTCATAACTAACGGGCTCCCAAGTTTCTCCATTTGCCCCTCTTCGTTTTCCCTTCGTCTCAGGACAAAAGTGGGTAAAAATGCATGTATTCACCGGGAAACAAGAAGAGGAAGGGAGGCCGTGAATAGAGGGAGGGACAACGTGCGTGAATAAATACGCGCAAGGACGGAAGGGGAGTCATGACGAAAGCTAAGTTGACATGATTATCAACTTTCATTAGAGCTCGCATTTGTGTATTCCCCCCACTATCAACCAAGGTTTCGTATGTCGAGTCTTGTGCGCGATGGAACCTTACAATATTTGTTTGTGCCCTTGTTTTGTTTCGAGTCCGCTCAACAAAACATGCGGCATCATCCAACGCCGTCAAGGAAAAACTCACCGGCAGCGTGTCCTTGCCAGCAGAATGCTAAGGACCCGTTCCTCAAAGCAATCGCGGCAGCACGTTGATGGCGGGTAACCAAAGCACACAAAGAAAACGACTATGCGAGCCAGTAGTAAGGCGAGGGGGATAGCATGCGTTTACATAAAGACATCAGTTCCGCAAACATTAAAGCGAAAATAGTGCATAACCTAATACGGGATACATATTGTGTCTTAAGTACAGGACAGCACGGCAGCAAGGTTGACTCAAAGCTAACCCCGGCGACTCCCCTGGGTCCTTGGGACTGAGAGGACCCTGTCAGCAAGGGGACCGGCTTTATCCATGGCAGCAGAGGTGTCGGCTCCCGGTGGCAGCTTCTTGAAACCATCGGAGAGGTCGAGATCCGGATGGAAGAAGGCGAGGTTGCTCAGGACCAGGAAGAGAGCGTCGTGAGCCAGCTTCCGGGATTCGTTGGCAAAGCAGGCGGCCCTGTCGTCCTCGTACATCTTCAACCCCTTTATTAGGCCTTCAAAGAAGAGTGTCAGCTTGACGCTTGGAACTTCGTGCTTGCCGACAGAGAAGGCGCAGCTCTTCATGTCGATGCTCGCAATCTGGGCAGTGAGGCGCTCAGCAATGTCAATCATGCTCTTGATCCAAAGGTCGCGCTGCTGAATCTGGTTCTCCAGCTTGTCTTCTGCATCTTTTTGGATGGTCTTCGCATTGGTCAGGTCTGTCAGTAGCAGCTTCTCGTGGACATCAATAGATTCAATGTCTTTCTCCAAGGAGGCAAGCCTAGATTTCATACTGGAGATAGTGTCATTGGCGGCATCGAGATCTTGGCTCTTCGAGAAAAGCTACGATTGCGCCCCTTCCAGAGTGGCTTTTGCTTTCTACGCTTCCTCCTTGAGGGCCTCGATCTCCCTGGTACTCCCGGCAAGGTCTTCCATCAGCTTCCTTAGTTAGGCCTCGAGATTGGTCTTGGCGGCACATGCGGCAGCGAGCTCGTCGGCCACTTTCTTCAGTTGGGCTGAGGACTCCAGAGAAAGTGAGTCGAGAGTGGCCTTGTGGCCGTCCTCCAGCTCTTTGGTGCGTTGCGGAACACGGGCCTCCAACTCCTCATCCTTGTCGTGGAGAGTAGCTTCGAGGGCCCCTTCCCGGGAGGAGATGTTCGTCTCTCTGGTGTTCAGCAGCTCTTCGCGCTCCACCAGTCGAGCCTCCTGGGCTGCATTGTCCTCCTTGGCCATGGCCAGCGTCTCATGATGTCTCTTAAGGGAAAGGACCTGCTGGTTCTACCACCCTCGCAACTCGTTCCCTTTGTCCCTCAGCTGGTGGTCCACGAGCTCGGTCGAGTCGCGCTGCTCCTTGACCGCCTGCCATTTGACGCTGTACTTGCTCTACACATCCTTGAGCCCCGCCGCCATGGATTCCAAGAAAGCCAAATCTTTGGCGCCATCAGCGGAACCGTCAGCTTCTTCAACCCTCTGAGAGAGCGGCACCAGTATCCGTGTGATTTCCTCATCGAAATCCACACCCGCTGAGAAGGATGAGCCAGGAGTTGTGGGACCAAGTTGAGCAGTGACCAGCGCAAGTTTGCTCAGGGGAGATTGCAGGGCTGATGCCAGGGGATAGCTCGAGGTGGAGGGCCCCATGGACTGGAGAGGAGTCTTCTCCTCAATGATTGTATCCGGGCCAGATGCGTCGCCGGGGTCTGGTTCCGTTCTTTCTGAGGATTCCTGAATGTCCCCGGCAACCTTCCCGTGGCCCTCCGCGGCAGCAATCTTCATCGCCTCCTCAGCAGCATCTTTCTCGATGCCGGCCACTTCTTCCAGCAACTCAGGCTCTTCAAGTGGCGAGGCTGCGGACAAAGACAGTAAGTAGAAAAATGAAAGTCAGGAATCAACAAGACGCACAAGAAAAGAGAAAAGGGGGAAGTGAAAATGCAGGCAAGTGGGTTACCCGATGGAGGTTGCTGAGGAGGGGCATCCTCTTCCCTGGCAACGTCGGTTGCCGGCGTGCGATCTGTCCTCACCCCTTCGGTGGTGACCTCAACGCGGGCAAACCCCTCGGTGGAGGCCCTTGCCGGGGACTCCTCCCCACGGGCGATGGTCGACGAGGGATCTTGGAAGGAGAGCTCCCCCTGGCTAGCCCCTCCTTGATAGCTCTCTCCCATCTCCCTGTCAGGTGTGGGAAGATGCCCTTCCTCATCCCCGCCAGCAGTCGAGGTCAGCCCTAGAGTTTCGCGAAGAGGGCTGGACCGGGGGCTAGGCACAGGATCTTCGTCCGCGCCTCCTATCTGGCTCATGCCTGCTGCAGAACCCGGCTCTTCCACGGATTTGACCCGCTTGGCTCGATGCGCAAGGGCCTCCCTATCCCTGTCAGATTCAACTATACAAGATCAGTCAAGAAATCAAGGACAGAAATCATCGACAAGGATCGTAATTGGGTAACTCACACTGAGGCGATGAGTATGGATCCCAGCTCGTATGACACAGGCGGCGGAGTTGATCTACCCCTTTTCAAAGTTGGAGGAGAGGGGCTTGGCGGAAGGACCGGGACCTTCGGCAGGGTCGAACTTGGCGGAGGAGTTGGGCTCGCCGGGAGGCTGGGGTCCACCCCCGTAACCGTCCGTCGCTTGGCAGGAGGAGGCTCAGCCTGAGAGGGGCGGAGAGACTGGCGGCGTGCTGCGTCGTGGTTGCCTCCCCTGTCGGTCGTCTTCTTTACCTTCTGGGTGCTCCGCGAAGACACAGGGGCCGCTGACTCTCGGTTGACGCGCTCGCGGAGGTGGCGCCCTGGCTCAGGAGCTTGAGGGCCAATTTCGAGCTCTTCTCTGTCCACCTCCGGCTCCTTCGCCCCCTCCGTCTCAACCCCCTCCTAGGTTCCTGTCGCCGCAGTTTGGGAAGCCCCGGCCCCGGCAGATTCGAACCCGGCAACCTCTCCCACGGCGCGCTTTTCGCTCCCCTCTTCAGAAGAATCATCACCATCGGGCTCCTCCTCTTCCTCTTCCCCGGAGCCCATTCTCTTGGCGGCCCTGACCTTCTTGTCCTCGTCAATCCGAGCGGCAAAGAATGCCTCCTCCGCCCTGGTAGTTGGCTTGATCAGATTGTCCTCCACCTTGGAAGCTCTTTCTTTCAAGCGAGAGATCCAATCTATCTCGTCTTCCAGGGCAGGCAGCTCCCAATCGGGCTTGACCCCAGAGGTGTTGCGGTCGGGCATCCATTGCAGAATCTGGCTCCGGGCAGAATTGAGATGCAGGGGAACAACTCTTGCCGGCAAGTGGAACGGCCCAAGATGGCCGAACAGCTGCTCGCACAGCCTGCCATAGCCGTGAACCGTCAAGTTGTTGGCAGGGCCTGGGTACAGTCGCATCCTATCGGCAGAGCCGTGGTACTCCCATGCAAATATATCCCTCCTCTGCAGCGACGCAATGCGGCACCGGAGGAAGTCGGCCCCCACATGTTCGATGGTCAGCCCGGCAGCTTTCAGACGGATAATCCTGTTCAGCGTCGGGCGGAGCCTGTCATCAGTGAGGCCCAACTTACTCCAGTCGCTTCCGCGCATGACACATCCAGTCCGCATCGAGCAGAACTCGGGGGCTTTTTCATCCTTGATCCAGCACCAGTCGCCCCTCCACTCTTCCCACTTCCCGCGCTGTTGGCCAGGGAGATAATCTCAGTCTTCCTTCCCGCACCGAGGAATCCAGCTTATGTTCCCCGAGCGGTGTGATTTGTTTTCTATCCGAGGGACGAAGAAGTGTTTGAACAAATTCACATTGGGGGCAACTCCAACAAAGTTCTCGCACAGATGGGCGAAGATCGCCATGCACGCCATTGCATTGGGGGTGACATCCAAGAGGTGGAATCCATACACCGTCATCATGGCGCAGAAGAAATCAGAGAAGGGGGAGGAGAGGCCACAGAGAAAGTGTGCGCAGAAGAAGCGGTATGAATCTGATGGCGTATTTTCTTTGGGGCTATCCGGCAGAACTACGGGCGCTCCATGCCCATTGGTTTCGCTCCCCCACATGTAGGCTTACCTTGCGATCAAGGCGTTGCCGTCCAGGTTCAACGGGGAGAAAACCACATCTTTTTGTCGCCGCTTCTCCAGTTCTTCTGCTTTCCTCTTCCTCTCTTCAACCGCTGGGTCCGCCGATGCGGCCGTCTGCTTCCCCATCACGGCGCTCGTTTTCTTCCCCATCTCTCGGGATCTCAAGAGCGGCGGAGGATCTAGCAGCGCTCGTTGGGTATGTGGTCGCGGCAGAAGCAATTTCTTAGCTTGAGAAGGAAGATGGAGGAAGAAGAAACGGACGCGAATGAGCAGCGCCCCTGCGCATTACCTTGTTATAGGGAACTCGCGCGGGAGCTGGCACTTCGCGATCTATTCGGGAAAATGCCATTTCTTTTGCTGGCAACGGCTACTGTTCCACGACCCCACGACCTGCGGTAATTACGCGGAGTGTACGTGGGTTTGACAAGTCATCACAACCAAGTACGTGAGGGCAGCATTTCTTCGACGCGTGTCCGTGCACTGTTTGGGGCCTAACCCAGCGATGCCTAGCGACACGTATGGCTCAGGCCCGGGGGCTTCTGTCGGGGTACACAAACAGGGGTGTTTATTTCCCCCTGACTTGTGCACGGACAATGAACCTCCGACCCGATGGCCTAAGCCTGCCAGGGGAAACTACTGCCCCGTCAACACAAGTCCAAGCCAGAGAAGCCGCTCTACGTGAAATCAAGGTGCACATCAAGCAGACGAAGCCAACATCCAAGACCAAGACCCCGGCAGAAGCAGCCTACGCTGGCTAGCAACGCCGGCAAGATCGATGCAACGGCCCAAAACGGGCCCGAACCGCGCCAGTCACGTCACCGGTGCCTGTCGGGGACCGAGGGGCGCACACATCTTCAGGAAGACTCGGCAAGCCATCCCCCGGCAAGCGCGAGCCGATCGGCCACCGCTCCACCGCATCGCAACGCCAGTCAGTTGTCGATGCGGTGTCGAGCCCTCAGGTGGCTAAGTGGCTCTCGCTAAGTACGTGGCGATGCGCTGGGAGACAGATTATGCCTGTTTGACACCCGTCCAGGGGCGTGTCAAGATACTAAGCAATAGCCAGCCAAGCGGTGGTAAAAGCTTGCCGGGGATGCATCCCCGCACGCCACCTAGGCTAGCATTTATGGCATTTTGTCCTAAGTGCCAGAGTTAGGTATGATAGCACTGTTAGTAATCTAATCACTAGATAATGTCTGTTTTGCCACTGTGGTTGCCCCTTGAGCTATAAAAGCAGGCCCAAGGCAACCTAGCTAAAGATTCGGACCTTCGGACACTTGTACTAGCGTAGTAGCTCTCCCGAAGGCAAGCTTGCCGAGTTTGAGCGTTGCGTGTGCTTCGTGTTCCCCCAATCAATCCACCAAAGCAGGAGTAGGGTTTTACGCTTCTCAGCGGCCCGAACCTGGGTAAAACAGTAGTGTCTCATCGCCAAGCTGCCTCACTACCTCTGCTCTTTCTGCAACGTGACCTCACCCCTGCCGAACCACAAAGGGGCCCGTGGCTCCATAGGTGATCGTGTGCATCGTGACCCGACAACTTGGTGTGGATCTACTCCAATAAAGTGTTTTCCCCTTTGATTTTCTCCACGTTTTCCACTCGTGTTCTTCGTGTTCTTCCTCGAATCCACCTCCAATTCGTGAAGATCGAGCCACCCTCGGGTTTGCCCCGTATCATGTTGGTATCATGAGCCACGTTGCCACGAATTTGGAGCCATACCCCCCATGTTCTAGCCATTAGTTCGAATTTTTCTTCCCAATTTCTAAAATTCCCCACAAAAAGAGCCCCAAAAAATTTCTTGTGATTTGTTGTTCTTGTGAGTTTTTGTTGATTTTGATCCATTGATTTGGTGTTTGGCAAGTGGATCTACCTCCCTTGGCATCCCCTAGCCCTAATTCCACATTTTCCCCATCAAATTTTGGCTTTGAAATCATGAAATTCTGCCCCATATCGAGTTTTCGATCCCCAAATCGAGATCTAGGTTCGACATCCGGGCCCCACGCCGGACATCCGGGCTATTGGGCCGGACATCCGGCTCCTGGAGCGCAAATCGCCCAAGTTTCTGGACATCAGGCCCCGGAAATCCGGCCCTACACCCCGGATATCCGGCCCATGTAGTTTCAGCCTTTCGTGTTTCACCGTTTCGGCCATAACTAATTCATCCGCAGTCCGATTTAGGCGTTCTTTAGCTCGTTTTGTAGCTATTGACATCCACCATCAATAAAAAATAGTTCCACAATCATTTGACACCATCATAGTTTTCAAATTTTGGCAAGTTTTCCTAGGCCCTCCACCATATCATCCGCAATACCACCATAGACTTCCGCAACCTAACCCATTTTGGTTCCCATTGCATTTGTGGTTGCTTGAGTTGTAATTTGAGTCTCCTAAGGTGTTTCGGCTACTTAGGGACGGTTACTTCCTCGTCAACCACCGGACACTTGTATCGGTCCATCATCTACATCGACCCCTAACGATCGACATCGACGACGACCATCCATCCTTTGAGACCAACTTCAACCGGAAGCAAGGCCAGTTACTCCCGACTTCGTGAAAGGTTAAGTATGATGAAGGTATCCATTCCGTCATAAACTTTTCCTCCATTGCCATTATACCTTGATAGCCCCACCATCTTTGCGCATACCTTCATACCTATTGAGACTAGCTATCCGAGTATTACCGGGCTTCGCGAAAACTTGTCCACCATAGTGATACGATATCATATTCTTTCATCATTTGCAATATCATATAGTGCAATTGCTTGCTCTCGTGCATATCTGGTGATACTTGTCTCATATATTTGGTTGAGGCTCAATAAGAAAAAAAAATAAGAAAAAAAGATTCTAAGCAAGAAAGAAATATCAAAAGTTCATAAGCATAGAGTTGAGCATGAAAAGAGATACTTGTGCATGAGGATACATGGAATAGGAAAAGTTTTGCTTGCATGAATAGGATTGGTGCCAAGTGGTGAATAATGCCCAAACGTGCAATCAAGCTAGCGTCTCTCCTTGTGTTTGTGCAACACGAGCTTTAGTCTTCGTTAGGCAATTTTGTATTGCTTATTACTATAGTTGCACAAGCCCCATTATCCCACCGCGTGTGTTTCTCTATTGCCTTCCTCTATATTTGTGATCATTTGCTTTACATTTTGAGTCCATTGGATTTATTTCAACATTAACAATATCTTGTACTTTATTTTGCTTGATATTTTGTGCCACTAACCCCACCGAGCTCCACTATAAGCAATTTGTTTAGGTTGTGAGAATTGGACAAGGTTTT
This sequence comes from Elymus sibiricus, assembly GCA_039707655.1. Lineage (NCBI taxonomy): Eukaryota > Viridiplantae > Streptophyta > Magnoliopsida > Poales > Poaceae > Elymus > Elymus sibiricus. The sequence continues at coordinate 206,544,412 of CM077673.1, read as the reverse complement.
TCACCAAGTGCACTCTTTTCCTTGGATACATTGTGGTGTTTTGAGATCCATCTACAACTTCGGAAAGAGGTAACTTCGGTATGTTCATTCCAACTCCTTCTCACACCTTCTCAAGTGCTTCTATGGATAGGGACGTCACATCTCCTTCGGTCTACAACAACAACGACAAGTTCGACGCCATGAAGACCTTCATCGATGCCAAGATAGATGCTCAAATGGAGGAACTCAAGGTCCTCATCAAGAACTTCAAGAGGTCTTCCTCATCTTCGAGAAGATGCTCAAGTGCACATGCTCCCGAGCTACCATCTCCGGCAAGATCTCATCGGCATCGACACCATCAAAGACATGAAGAAATAATGATGCCAACATCAAGGTGTCCAACAAAGAACAAGTGTGAAGGTCACGAGCTTGACACCAACCACCGCTCGATGACTTCACCACCTACCTTGGCATCTTCGCCAAGTGACTTCAAGGCATCTTCGCTTTTGGATATGCGGCATCTTCGCCGACAAGCACCTCAAGAGAAGCTCCCCAAGCTCAAGCCCGCGACTTCCACGAGCTACTACGACCTCGACATCGACCATGAGATTCCTTTCTTTGGGAGTCAAGACCCCGAGTAGTATATCGAGTGGGTGCGCAAGATGGACCACTACCTCAAGCTACTTCAAATCCCTTTCGAAGATCAAGTGAAGTGCGCCACAAGAAACTTCCACGGCGACGTGTCAACATGGTGGCTTCACACATCTTCGAAGATCTTTGACATGAGTTGGTGCAAGACAAAGAAAGCGATGCGGCGAGAATTTGTGCCTTCCACCTACATGGAACATCTTCAATGCAACTTGGAGAACACCATACAAGGATCCAAGTCCATGGACGAGTACTTCATGAAGATGAACAAAGCCTTGTGACGAGCCAGCGTGGACAACCCCATTTGGATGAAGTTCTACTTCATGATGGGATTGAACAACGACATCGCCAAGACTATCTTCAACAACAACTATGAGTATCTCGAAGAACTCTACATTGGTGCTCTCAAGGCGGAACAAGAACTCAAGGCCAACGCTACTCGATCCCGCGCACACTTCACGGCGACCAAGCTCCACGACGACGAGCATGAGGATGGTACCACCAAGATGTCCAAGCCCGACGAGCTCCAAGACAACGCTCCCAAGTTCGACTTCACCACCATCCCTCTTTGTGGCATTGACGATGCCGAGTCTACCAAGACTCTTTTTTTAAGACGGTGCAGTGATGAATACAACTACGGAGCCAATCAAGGAACATGCTTTGGAGGCAAGCGTCAAGGTAGCGAGCAAGGATGAGGCTTCCATCTTTGGAGGCAAGAGTGTGATGATCGAGCATGGGATTTTCCCTTCGGTATCGAGGCTAGTGATGATGTGCCATCCTTCATCCACGGTGATGATGATGAGATGGTTGAGCATGGGATTTTTCCCTCGACCATGGCGATGTTTGGAGATGAGTTGAGAGACTTATCCCACCATATTGAGAGTGAGAGTGCCTTCACCACTAGCCCCATATATGATGAGTTGCCCCAATTTCCATGTGAGGAGAGACACAACCCGCACCACTTGAGTGAGATGAGTGACTCCACCATATGTGAGTTTGAGCGCACCTACCTTGAGGGAGTGTGTGAGCCACCAAATAGAGAGAGTGAGGTAGTTGATAGGGCATGTGAGGCCATTTCAATTTCTAACAACTTAACCTCTACCTCTATTGTGTCTTCTCCTTTGGTGCTAGGTCCAATATATGATGACGTGCCTATCCTCGATGACTTCGTCCTCCCTCTGGACAAGATGATGTCCATGGTGGAATATGATGCACCCCCACATGGTTTCATCACGATGAAGATGACCACAAGTTGGTCTATGCCACCTCACCTACACCACATGTGTGGAATAACAAAGGTAACATAGGTGAAGGTGATGCTCTTGTCCCACTTGTGGACATTGATTGCTTTCATGATGTCGATCCACCTATTGCCCCGCTTCATGATTATGCGACTTTCAAATGTGATGAATTACCCATTTATGATGAGTTTGACGATTCTCATGTGGAGTCTATTAGTTGTGATGCCATATTGCATAGGACAATCCGCTTGACTTGTCATATGCTATGAATGAGATAACACATATCGTATCCTTGCAATCTCTTTGTAGTAACTATGCATATGCCATTAAAATAAATCCAATTTGCACATATGGCATAGATGAAAACTCATTTCCATTGGCATTTGTTTTTCTTGTGATGATATTGCCATGCTACCTTTGCATCATTTGCGCAATTATTCACTATTGCCATGCCATGATCACTATACTTTGGAAATGCATTGTTTTGGATGTTGTCCATATTCTCCATATTATGCTTCCGCTATCGCACAAGAGGAGACCTCCATAGTTTCCTCATGTATGTTAGGAGATTTTGACCCATCCCATACATTGCATGATTTCGATATTTGTGTGCACAATATGCTTCCCATGAATAAAAATGCTATTGATGTGCCATACAGTTGTACGCTCAATTTGTGTCCCCATCATGTTATACACAATAACTATTCTTTCATGATGGATGGCATGTTCCTATACCATGCATCGAATTTCTTTGATCATTGCTTACCTTGTGCTAACTATCACGTGCACATACACATCGTGATGGATGATGTGTACATTTATCATGCACATACTTTGTTTCGTGTGTCTCCTTTTTGTGTAGGTACACATGATTCTTCGTCAACCTCGCAAGCGCACGAGTTGACGAAAAGAGCTCTAGAGAACAATGAAGACGTGTGCTACCATGGAGTGCTTACCCTCCACCCACCCTCTTTGCGCATATACTTCGCGCATTTATTTTACATGGCCCTCACATGGTTATGGCTTATTTTCAATTTTATATCCTTTACCCATATTTCCATGTTCACTTTGCATGATATGCTCATTTCTATGCCCTTGCCATGCATTTGTGACCCATGCTTTGCATTACACATGACCCATGATTCTCGTATCTATATGTGTATTTGCAAGGTTGGTGGAGATATTTCTTGCCATTACCATGTTCCTTTTGTGTGCCATGCTATTGTTCATTCTTGTGCTGGGAGAGTCATGTTGACCAATTGCTCTTTGCAAAGGACTTCTTGCCAATACAATGATGATACTTTGATCATATCTTGTTTCCGTGCTTGTGATATGTCATGCGCATTGTCTATGCCTATTATTTGCTCACATGACATGATTGCCATGATTTCCTCTAGTATGTTGCATCTTCGCACTACTAGTTTGCACGACATGATCACTATGCTTGCTTATGTTGCATCGCCGATGATTACTACTTGCTCATTTCATGCGGTTGATGACATCCATTGCCATGCTTCGTACATGATTGCTATTGCTTGTTGTCATATGTCTCCATATGTTGCCTCTCTCATGCTAGATGATTTGCCATGTATTGAGTGCAACAATGCTATTCATTTTGCTAATGAGATTGCCCCCATAGCTTTCTCTCATATTATTGGAGCTTTTGGCATCTCGCATGTGAAGCATGCTTGCCTTCCTTCTTTGCACCATATACCTAGTGCCATGAATATTGCCAATGTTGCATCCTATTATTCATGCACTTGTGATCCTAACGGTTATGTGCGAGAGAAGAGAACCATCCTGATGGATGATGTGTTTGTATACCATGCACATACATTGTTTCCTTTGTTGTGTGTATGTGTAGGATACTTCGACTACATGTCAACTTCCATCACGTGAGTTGACAATTCGAGCTCTTGAGAGCGATCCAAGCTACACCGACGTGATTCTACATCGCACTTGCTTGCGCATCGACATTGTGAAGGACGCACAAGGACAAGTTTTCAAGGTGACATCATTCTTGAGCATGGATATTGTGGATCATCCTAATTGTGTTGCTTGTACCATGCCATATATTGGCCATCTTGGACCACTTACTTGCACACATGATAGAGATATTGCTTCCACTCATGATTGTCATGTTTCCATGCCTCATGACATATATACCTTGTGTGTTGCATCCACCTTGTGGATTGATTTATCCTATCATATGTTTGGTAGCAACAATGTCATTTCTTCACATATGCCATGCCCGATTGCTTGCTACATGCTTGACTTGATGGCCGCACACATGATGACCAATTGCTCTTTCTGTTGTGTTGAGTGCCACCCTATCTTCACTACACCATAAGCACATTATGCTTGGATTGCCTTTCACATTGGATTGCGGTAACATCCCAAATTTTGGAATGTTATATTAATTAATTAAATGATTGTTTGATTGATTGAGTGATTGAATTTGAGTAAAAATTTGAAACTTTTTGAAACTTTTGAATGAGTGGGAATAACATGATTTTCCCTTTTGTTTTTGAATTCAAATTCATTCAATCCAAACTAGTGAGAGAAGATAACATGACTTCTTCAAAATAAAGGATTTGAAAAAAAATGGAATTGAAAACTATTGAAAATTTTCTATTTAATACTTGGTCCATTTTAACTTTTGAATGAATTCAAATTCACTTGCCCATATTCAAAAAAATATTGAGAGGAGGAACATGACCCTCCACACCAGGGGTATTTTTGTGAAATATTGAACCATAAAACTCAGGGGGTTATTTGAAAAATATTTGCAAAAGAAAATAAAACCAATTTTTGGTATTTTCTGAAAAATATTTTTTTAAAAGTATTTATTTTGGCCGTGGAAAGAATGTCCATCTTATTGCATTTAATTTTATGATATTTCTAGTATATAAAATTTCCATGTTTATGTTTGGTTTGATTTTCCAAATCATCAATTTACTTCTCTTTTTTTATTAAATAGGAAAACTTCTTTTATTAGGAAATTCCCCGAGGCCCATGTTGGGGAACGTTGCATGGGAAACAAAAAATTTCCTACGCACACACAAGATCTATCCATGGTGATGAGCATCTACGAGAGGGAGAGTGAATCTACATACCCTTGTAGATCGCTAAGCGGAAGCGTTAAGAAACGCGGTTGATGTAGTCGAACGTCTCCGCGATCCAAATCACAAGTCGTCCCTCGATCCGATCACGAACTAGTGCCGAACGGACGACACCTCCGCGTTCAACACACGTACGGCTTGATGACGCCTTCACCTCCTCGATCCAGCGAGCGATGATGAAGTAGTAGATGAGTTCCGGCAGCACAACGGCGTGGTGATGGTGGTGAGGAACAATCTCTGCAGGGCTTCGCCAAGCACTACGGAGATTATGACGGGAGAACTAGAGGGTTAGGGTTGCCGACACACGGCTTGGGAAATCTTGATGTGTCCTGTGTGCTAGCCCTGCCCCTCTATTTATATGTTGAGCCTTGGGGTCTAAACTTGGAGTAAAAGCCTTCTCCAGGTCGGTTTTGCCCGCACAAGGTCAGTTTGGCCCGCAGGGAAAGAGTCCAACTCGGATCCCTGCAGTACCGCGCACAAGCGGTAGTACCGCTTGAGCGGTAGTACCGCTTCATACAAGCGGTAGTACCGCTTACGCGGTAGTACTGCCTTACCAGCGGTAGTACCGCTTAAGGCAGCAGCAAAACTTCCTTTTGCACTTTCCAATACCTCGTGGGCTTTACCCCTTTGGTTCATATAAAGTGTTGCTGCACCCGAACACTTCGGTAAACATCCGGAACCTCTTCCGGTGAATTCCGGAACCCTTCCGGAGATCAAAACACTATTATCACATATATCAATCTTTACCTCCGGACTCTTCCGGAGATCCTCGTCATGTCCGGGATCTTATCCGGGACTCCGAACAACCTTCGGTCACCAACAAAATAACTCAACTATACTAATCGTCACCAAACGTTAAGTGTGTAGACCCTGCGGGTTCGAGAACTATGTAGACATGACCGAGACACCTCTACGGCCAATAACCAATAGCGGGACCTGGATGCCCATATTGGCTCCTACATATTCTACGAAGATCTTTATCGGTCGAACCTCTATGTCAAGGATTCAGTTAATCCCGTATGTTGTTCCCTTTGTTCTTTCGGTATGTTACTTGCCCGAGATTCGATCGTCGGTATCTCTATACCTAGTTCAATCTCGTTACCGGCAAGTCTCTTTACTCGTTCCGTAATACAAGATCTCGTGGCTAACACTTTAGTCACATTGCTTGCAAGGCTCATTGTGATGTTGTATTACCGAGTGGGCCCTGAGATACCTCTCCGTCACACGGAGTAACAAATCCCAGTCTTGATCCATGCCAACCCAACAGACACCCTCGGAGATACCTGTAGAGCACCTTTATAGTCACCCAGTTACGTTGCGACGTTTGATACACACAAGGTACTCCTCCGATGTCAGGGAGTTGCATGATATCATGGTCATAGGAACAGATACTTGACATGCAGAAAACAATAGCAATAAACTGACACGATCATATGCTACGTTCGTAGTTTGGGTCTTGTCCATCACATCATTATCCTAATGATGTGATCCCGTTATCAAATGACATCTCATGTCCATGGCTAGGAAACCTTCACCATCTTTTGATCAACGAGCTAGTCAACTAGAGGCTTACTAGGGACACAGTGTTGTCTATGTACCCACACATGTATTTGAGTTTCCAATCAATACAATTATAGCATGGATAATAAACGATTATCATGAACAAGGAAATATAATAATAACCAATTTATTATTGCCTCTAGGGCATATTTCCAACAGCCCAACGGGAAAAGATCCGGCCCGTATCACCTCGCCAGATCCGAAAACGATTCGGATCGGCCACCGATCCCACGCCGATCTCCCTCTCTCTCTGACCGTGGCCCCTGCCCGATCTCCTTTCCCCGCGGCCCTCTCCTTCCTTCTCTTCTTCCTCCTCCTTCCAACCTCGCCGGAGCCGATCGGATCCGCGGCGGATCCGTTGATTCCATTCCTCCGCGAGCCCCTGACTCCTCCTATAAGTAGCGGAGCACCTCCGCTGCTCATTTTTCCCCAAACCCCCACAAGCCCCGCACCAGAGACGCCGCCCCCGACCTCACCGGAGCCCTGCTCGAGCCCGAACCTCCACGAGCTCGAGGAGCTCGCACCCATCGCCCCCGAGCTCTACCGCCGCCCCAGATCGACGCCAGAGCGTCACCGCTTTCACCTGGTGCCCTCACCGACGTCAGAGACTCACCAGAGAGCTCGCCCGCGTCAATCTCGAGCCGCCGCCACCGCCGGACATCGCCGGACTTCCACCTCCTCCTTTGCAAGTCACCGGCGACGTTTTCCTCCGTTGGATCTAAACCTACGGTGTAGATTAGATTGCCCGTACCCCTTCGGTTTATCTAAATAATCCGGCCGACTTTATTGGTTTTAGTTTTAGCCGAACCGTTTTCTGTTATATAGTGGCCGTTCGCTCGTTTAACACTCGCACGCACACTCCTTAGCCAATCAGGAGAAGCCCCGTAGTGCACCTGTTCGTTAGTTTAGGTTTTAGTTTTCTGTTTTTGTTTTAGTTAATAGAATAGAATCTGTTTTTGTTTTAGCTATATCTTTTAGGTTTTTAAATATTTTAATTTGATTCTTTTTGCATTGTGTCACAAATTTATTCTAGTTTCTGTGATATAAAGTTTGACAATATTTGAATATCTTAATTTTGAATTCAAACATATTTGATTCAAATCTTGTTTTGTGAATATCTTGAGTTTAAAAATAGATTTTGAGTTGATTCTTTTTGCTACTAGTCACTAGTGACTTTATTTAACAGTAGGTAGAATCTGAGAATTTTTTAGAATTTGTTAAATTAGGATTTTTAACAAAACAGAATCTGTTTTAGTTCTTTAAGGTTTATCTCTATTTCTTTTGTTTTAGTTGGTTTTAATTTGTTTTCTTTTGTATTAATTGACAAGTTTTACTTTGTTTTCTATTAGTTAGCAGTAGTGTTTCAACCAAGTTTATTTTTATGTTATTTCTGCTTTGTTTGCATGAAATCAATTCTAGTTTTATCATAACTTGCAAATTGATTTCATTGCTACTAGATTTACTAATTGAAAATAGTTTCTATAAATTGTTTATAAGTTTCGTTAACTATAGTTAGATCATCAAACAATTTGTGTTAAAGTTGAAATTGTTTGTGGTTTAATTTAAGGTTGACATTGTTTAGGTCATAAGATGAGTTTGATAAAAACTTTCATTAGTTCTTAGTTGTTCTTCAAAAGTAATTATTTCTACTGGTAAAAGAGTTACTAAAATCCTTTTGTTATATTTTACCTAGTTGTTGTTTTGTTGCTATTGAAGATAGATTATTTGTAGGGAAAACTACACATGGTTGATTTGATGAAGTTTTGATTATTTTGACTTTTGTCTTAAGTATTTCCTTCATCACAAAACTTTTGTGTTTTGTTTTTGTGTTGCTTTTAATTGGTAGTATTGATTGCTAGAAGTGGTTGCTTAAGAGTGTAATGTTTGATTATATAGATTTCATCGGAGAGTGACGAATAGTTCTATCAAGTTAATACTGAGAGCGATATTTATCTTCATCAACCTTACCAGGCAAGTTCACTTTGACCATCTATTTCATACCTATGTTTTATTGCATGTAGTGACATCATTCAACAAATCCCTCCAGTAGTGTTATTGAATTCATGTAGTTGAGTAGAATGCATGAGGTAGGAACCCACCACTTGTTACTAAAGCCCCGGGAACGCTATTTATTTTAATGCTACGCTAAAGTAGACGGGGTCTGGTATGAGTGTTCGTGAGTGGTGTGAGAAGGAGGACTCCACGTCAAAACGACAACTTCATGAAGGCATCTTCAAGTCCTGCATCTTCAAGACCTCAAGACTTCGAGACTCAAGAAACAAGTTTTCAATACACACTACTGGGTGAAGGATGGATTTGATGGGCACCCTGGAGTAACCAGTGGATGGCCGGGATGCATGGAGAAGCGCCATGACATCTTGCGGAAAGCTTCACCCAGACTCAAAGAGACGGATGAATACTTCATGCCCGGAAGCTTACCTGTGTAGCCACAAGTCATTATGGGCTCTGGCTTGGTTGATCTTTGTTGTGACTCTGGCTGGGCAGTGCTACGAGATGTAGTCGATGTTAGAATTGGATGGGCACTGACAGTAGTCAGGGAAACACTCTGAAAGACCATGTTTCGTTCGTCCTGTTCTCAAACACCCGGCAGTGCGAGGACTTACAAGGAGGGAACGAATCTGGTGGGTAAAGTACACAACACTGTGCAGAGTTAAACCTAATCGATTAGCCGTGTCCCCGGTTACGGACAATTTGAGCCTCTGGACTTGGATCTATCTCTGAACTCTCAACACCTCACTGATAACTAATTGTGGGCAACTTTCGATACTTGTGGGCATTGAGACATCGGTTGGCGGAACCATGTCATAATAGATATTTCCATAGTGAAAACTCCTGATATTCCTTTGTTGTAGGAAAACAAAATAAAATCAGCTTTTATGCAAAAAAACTCAGACACAGAGCCACAAAGCTTTATTGCATATAGAATAGCCTCATCATCTGTTTTGTCTTATTGTGATCTTGCCAGTACATTCAATGTACTGACCTACATGGCTGCAACGTCTTATGTTGCAGATAAGTTTCTACGACGAGTAAGAGTATGATTCAGGGTTACGGTCTACACTCAACCTGCCGTTGGTGTTTATTGGGACTCCACTCCCGTTGACTGTTTCCGTTGAGAATTTTAAGGTATATATCAGTTTACATTAATTACATGTGATTACACTTTGATATATACATTGATGTACTGTGTGTGCCAGCATACTGATCCAGGGATGGCACGGTCACACAGAGGCTTGACTCGTTTTGAGTCGGGACGCTACAATTGCCCCATATGTTTAGACACTTCACTTTACTTGGTGTTGTGAATGATTCATATGCCTACCATAGACCTTTCGTTGATTGCTTTGTGCATGCTTGCTATGACCTTGAGGTAGATGCTTGTTCTATTGTCACACATTTTAGCATCCCTACCTCACCTTTGCATACCTGTTCCCATAATGACTCCGCTTGTGCTCAAATTATATGCATACATGCCATGTCTCTTTCCTTTGTCAAACCATATGTTATGCATGACGACGACACATGTTCGGTGAATAACTGCTTGAATGTTTGGTTTTACACTAACGCTAACCACATATGTTTTTCCAAGTGTTTGTCGTATTTGCTCCTTTTGAAGGACTTACTAGACGGTGCAACATTGGAGATTGCCCCTTTCGAGTTTGATGATGATGAGTGCTTGGTGATCGTCCACTTCGACACGATGACGCCATCTCTTTCCCATGGAGATTTGGATTTCGATCCGAGGACGGATCTTTCCCAAGGGGGAGGGGATGATGCGGAGCATCCTACGGACATCACCATGACAAGAGCCCGTTTGGCAAGTGACACGTGCGACATCTACTTCACATACATTAAGGTGAATCATCTCCTTTACATCTGTTCACTCGATCCCTTCGAGGATGGTATACCACTTGACACTCCACTCGTGTGCATACATAGGTATTGTCGGAGCTCCACGGACGACGAGGAGGAGTGCAAGTGCCGAGGAACGACTACACCATCCGCGAGGGAAGCATGGAAGCGACGAAGGAAGAAGGCCAAGCAACCTCCCAGGCCTCGGACATCCAGCCCATGCCCCGGACGTCCGGCCCCTAGGGACTACACAGGTGCCAAGGCCAAGCAGCCACAGCTACAGGCGCCGGACATCCGGTCCCCAGCCCGGAAATCTGACCCTCAGCCCCGGAAATCCGGCCGGACGATGCCAGTACCGAACGAGGCCCCGGCGCCCGAGCCCAGGACATCCGGCCTCCACAGCCCGGACATCTGGCACCCCCATGAAGCCCCGGACATCCGGCCCCTGGACCGGACATCCGGCCCCTGTGTGGCAGACGCGGGCCAACAGGCCATGTATCCCCTCTCTCTCGCCCCCAACTCTCCTAAGACTATAAATAGGACCCCTCTTGCTCATTTCTAGGGTTAGCAAAGTTATAGCTCATTCATAGATAGATGAGCTTTGCTCCTTCCTCTACTTCTCATATGGAGACCGAGGCCTCCACCGGAGAAGATCCCTAGAGGATGTCAATGCCCCTTTCGAGGGAAGATTCGTCTACGGATTTCAAGGCCCATCTCTCCTAGAGATTTGGATGAACTACCCATGTATCTTTATTTCCGTTGTTGTTCTTTGATCTTGATGCAACCCGTGTATTGCTTGTGATTAGAGGATTACTTGGTGTGGATCTTGTCCAATAGAGTGTTTTCCCCTTTGATTTTCTCCACATTTTCCCCTCGTGTTCTTCGTGTTCTTCCTCGAATCCACCTCCAATTCGTGAAGATCGGGCCACCCTCGGGTTTGCCCCGTATCAGTATGTGCACTTGCTAAACAATGATCTTACATACTCTCTTTCTAAAAATATGACGGACTGCAGTTGTTTCAATGAATAAGATCATAGTTTGTTAGTTTTCAATGAAGTTTGTAGTTCATACTTTAGCTTGTGAATGAATTATCACTTGTTCATGAGAAGTTTTATGATATTATATTGCTACTATGATAATGATCATGATGCTTTCATGTTTGTATATTATTTTATCAACGCCTCTCTCTCTCTCTAAACAAGTGGTCATGAATATCGAGTTTGGCTTTCGCTTGAGGACAAGCGTGGTCTAAGCATGGGGAAGTTGATATGTCCATTTTGCATCATGGTTTCTTACTGATCTTTATTATGTTTCTTACTGATCCTAATGCCTTTTCTCTCTTATTTTGCAAGTTTCACACAAAGAGGGAGATTGTCGGCAACTGGAATTCTCGATCGGAAAAGGCTACAGAAGAGTTATATATTCTGTGCAACTCCAAATGACTTGAAAATTTACAGAGAATTATTTTGGAATATATAAAAAATACTAGTGGAACAATTATGAGGAGGGGACCCACCAGGGAGTCACGAGCTTACGGGCGGGCCATACCACCCAGGGCATGCCCATCGAGCTCGTGGCTCCACCAGCAGCCCCCCGAGGCCCATCTTCTCCTATATGATGCTATTTGCAATAGGAAAAAAATAGAAGAACACTTTTGGGATGACGCCCCGTTGTCTCGAGGCAGAACTTGGGCATGAGCACTTTTGCTCTTTGGCGGAGCGATTCCGTCGGGGAAACTTCCCTCAGGGAGGGGGAAATCGAAGCCATCGTCCTCACCAACACTTCCTCCATCGTGGGAGGACCAATATTCATCAACATCATCACCAACATCATCTCATCTCAAACCCTAGTTCATCTCTTCCACTCAATATTTATCTCCAAACCTTAGATTGGTACTTGTGGGTTGCTAGTAGTGTTGATTACATCTTGTAGTTGATGCTAGTTGGTTTACTTGGTGGAAGATTATATGTTCAGATCCTTAAGCATATTAAATACACCTCTAATCTGGAACATGAATATGATTTGTGAGTATTAACCATTGTTCTTGAGCACATGGGAGATGTCTTGTTATAAGTAATCATGTGAAGTTGATATTCGTTACATATTTTGATGATGTGTATGTTGCTATTCCTTTAGTGGTGCCATGTGAACATCGAATATATGATACTTCACCACACTTCGGACTAAGGGAAGGCATTGGGAAGTAATAAGTAGATGATGGGTTGCGAGGGTGACAAAAGCTTAAACCCTAGTTTATGTGTTATTCCGTAAGGGGCTGATTTGGATCCACATGTTGCATGCTATATTTAGATTTATCTTAATTCTTCTTTCAAAGTTGCGGATGCTTGCGAGAGGGGGTAATCATAGGTTTCTTGTTCAAGTAAGAACAACACCCTAGCACCGGTCCACCCACATATCAAATTATCAAAGTAACGAATGTGAATCAACTAAACATGATGAAACGTGACTAGACGAGAATTCCCATGTGTCCTCAAGAATTCTTTGCTTGCTATAAGAGAACTTTCTGGCTTGTCCTTTCCTATAAAAAGGATTGGGCCACCTTGTTGCACCATTGTTACTATTGTTACGTGTTACTTGATACGAATCTCCTTGCTACAAAACTAATTGTTATCGCTACTTTCAGCCCTTGTAGAGAATACCTTGCTGAAAACCACTTGTCATTTCCTTCTGTTCCTTGTTGGGTTCGACATCTTACTTATCGAAAGGACTATGCTTAATACCCTATACTTGTGGGTCATCAGGGTGTCTCAGCAAATCTAGCGATGAGGCGGTCGCAGGATGGGCAAGATCCATGATATGTCTCCGTCGTATCTATAATTGTTGATTGTTTCATGCCAATATTCTATAACTTTCACATACTTTTGGCAAATATTTATATTATTTTTGGGACTAACATACTGATCCAGTGCCCAGTGATAGTTCCTGTTTTTTGCATGTTTTTTATTTCGCAAAAAATCCATATCAAACGTAGTCCAAACGCGATAAAAATTTACGAAGATTGTTCTTTGGAATATATGTGATTTTTGGGAAGAAGAATCAATGTGAAGTGATGCCCGAGTGCCCCTATAAGACAATAGGGCGCGACCTAAGGGGTGGCCGCGCCCTGATGCCTCGTGGTCACCCCTTCAGTCGGTTTGTGCTCTTCTTTCGCCACAAGAAAGACAACTTCCGTAGGAAAATCTCCTCAAAGCTTCAGCCCGATCGAGTTAAGGATCTCCAGGAATACAAGAAATGGTTTTTTGCCAGAGCAGAGATGCAGAAAACAGAAGAGAAACACAGAGAGAGATCCAATCTAGAGGGGCTCTGGCCCCTCGGGGGCCATGGCGGACAAGGACCAGAGGGGAAACCCTCCTCCCGTCTAGGGAGGAGGCTAAGCAAGAGGAAGAAGGAGGGGCCCCTCTCCCCCTCTCCTCCGGCGGCGCCGGAGCGGTGTTGGGGGACTCATCATGGTGGCGATCTACACCGACAACATTGTCGTCTTCCTGAATACCACCATCTCCTTCCCTCATCTATTTATAGTGGTCCACTCTCCCGCAATCCGCTGAACCCCCTATCAGTGTCAAAACCGACAGACCTCGGATCAAAACATATTCAATCACAGGAGAGAAGTCACTGGTTTGATAGGACTAGGGAGAGTACCCTGATCACCTTGACAACGAATTCAAGGCCTTAAGAATCATTCCGACTCGGCCCGGGAAAGTGCTCGCAACAACACAAAGAAAGGGGTCCATGTAGCTGCTGCGCTCGCCCATTGAGCAGGGGGGCTTGAGCTGTGAGATCGGATCGAGGGTAACATGATACGAAGAACACAAGGCTTTTACCTGGGGTCAGGCCCCATCAATGGAGGTAAAACCCTACGTCCTTCTCTTGTTGTATTGATGATGTAGCAAGTATAGAGTTGATCTACCTCGAGATCGTAAGTTTGTGGTCTAAACCCGAGGGGTTATGATGTTGTGTATCGATATCCTCTACGGGCTAAACCCTATGGTTTATATAGGCACCATGGGTATCTAGGGTTACATGAATGTCGATTATCATCTACAGATTACATGCCGAATGAATGATTCTCTTCCTGGAGTGCACACCAAGTCTTTAGTAGAATCCGATCAGCTCACGTCCCTTCATTGGGCCTCCGAAGTACTTCCTCCCGGGTGGGCCTCTAGCACAACCCATGGACTAAACCAATGCGACTGGGAACCCCTAGTCCAGGACTCCTCAGTAGCCCCCGAACTAATCTTCGACACCGAGAAATACAACCTTTATCAGACAATCTTCTTAGGATGCATAGCTTGGGATAATTGAATCTTCGGCTCGACAGACCAGTACAACAGCTCTCAAGTAATTTGCATGACGCTTTTCCTAACCCAAAGTGTATAACTTGGTTCCAAGGACTAAATATTAGGCATGCCAAGTCACAAGGTACTGACAACCTTTTCTGAATCGTCACATAAATGACGTCATGCATATCGGTCATAACTTATTCAAGTCGCGGTTCGAGGTGACTCTTGACATGCCATATCAAAACAAAGATCATGCCCCACATTTTAGGTGATATCATCAGTCGAGTACTTCACACCACGCGTCCATAACGGCTCGATCCAATCGAAACGTGGCGATTTTACCGGCGTGGTTAAGGGGACTCTTCATCTTTTCACTAGCCTATGAAGGCCTGGGGTGTTTAAACCTTTTCCTCTGCGCTCCCTTACTGCTCCTGCATCAAAACCTCCTCTGATTCCAGCGCCCACAAACCTCCTTGTTCAAGCTCTCCCATCGTAATGGCGACCGCTGATTTGAAGGGGCAGTGGGTCCCTTCAAAGGTCGACCTCGCCACCATCGATGAGATCCCCACTGCGGGGTATATTCCCGCAAGCGTCGCCTGCAGATTGCCAGAGCCTGACCAGTGCATCCCTACTCCCCGAGTCGGGGAGTGGGTCATCTTTGTCTCCCACCTTTCAGAGGTCTAGGCTTCCCCCTGCATCCTTTCGCGCGGGGGGTTCTTTTCTTCTACGGTATCAATTTCTACAACCTCGCCCCCAATTCCATCCTCCACCTCGCTGCATTTATCACGATATGTGAGGACTTTGAGGATCCCACCACACTTCGGCTTATGGCTGAAGACGTTCTCCTATAAGCTAAAGAGCGGTGTCGGCCGCGGTGGCTTCTCCGAATGCGGTGGGGCGATGATTAGAAAAGACGGGAAAGCGGATTGGCTGGAGGGGACCTATGTGGAGACGATGAAGTTGTGGCAGCAGGAATGGTTCTACATCACCGAGCCCCGCGCCGAGAACCTGGCCAGACTTCCACCCTTCACAGGGCTGCCTATGAGGAAGTTGAACTCCTAGCAGCCGAAGAGGCTGAACTGGGGCAACTCCGAGGAGGTCTCCATCCTCCAGTCGAAGATCCGAAACTTTGGAAAAGCCAAGCTGGTGGACGTCATCGACGTGATGCTGCATCGCCGCATCTTGCCACACCAATTTCGGGCCAGCCCAATGTGGCTCTACAAGCCCGAAGACCCCCGGACGATCCACCAC
Source organism: Elymus sibiricus (assembly GCA_039707655.1). Taxonomy (NCBI): domain Eukaryota; kingdom Viridiplantae; phylum Streptophyta; class Magnoliopsida; order Poales; family Poaceae; genus Elymus; species Elymus sibiricus. The sequence continues at coordinate 206,528,437 of CM077673.1, read as the reverse complement.
TTCTTCCGCACTGACCTGAAAGGCATGTGGTTGGCCCTCTTCAAGCCGAAGTAGAACAAGTTACCCGTGGCGGCGCCTGACAGCGGCTATTTGGAGACACATGCTCCGAAGAAGGTAACTTCCCCTTCCGCTAACCCTTTGAATCTGAAGGTTATTCTTTTATAGATAAGACATTTTTCTCCATCTGCAGAATTGGCTGGATCAGGCAGCAAACATAAACTGCCCTGCCCCTCTGCCCGAAGAAGTCATCTCCCCTGATGTCGAGACGCTACTCGCCGCAGTGCCCCTAAAGGGGCCAGTCAAAGCAAAAAAGGGAGCTGGGGAGGAAGCGAAAGAGGACTGAAGGTCCTCAAGAAGAGGGGCCCTTGGATTCCAAATCCAAGGACCTCAAGTGCATCTCCTCAGAAGGAGGAGGCGAGGAGGAAGAGGAAGAAGAGGAGGAGGGCGAGGACAACTCGTCCCCTTCAAGGAAGGAAGCGACGTCCGAGGACGTCGTAAGGGTGGAGACTCCGGGCGGTCTAAAGAGCATCAGGAAGGCATATGATGCCACAGGCCACAAGGCCTTTGCTAAGCCCAAGGCATCGTCCTTTCCTCCTCGGAGAACGAGAAGTCCGAGGCGGGCAAGACAAAGTCGCCACCACAGAGGTAAGTGCTCAACTTCTATCCTATACCGTACATATTACGTCCCCTTGTCTATGTGTTTAGCGATTTACCCCCTTTCGCCCTTTACAGGACCCAAAAGTTGGTCCCAAGTGATGGGGGATCAAGCTGGCTTCCTCCAGGCAGCTCATCCGACGGGCATCGCCCTTCCCCAAGCACGCGCGAAGTGTCAGGGTAGGCGACCTTACCAACCCCGCGCATGATTACCACGGGCGCCAGCGGCAGCATACCCATGGTCGAAGTGGAATCTTCGGCCGCTGAGGATCCACTGACAAAGGCCGCCGAGGACCCATGGTCTTCCGGGGCCTCTTTCATGCCTTTGAGTTAAGTTGTGCTTGTGATTCTGCTTTATAATGGAATAAGCATAGAGAATTGCTAGGAGCTATGACACAGTGAATGATTGTCATTAGGAAATAATTGGTCCGAGGACTATATGTGTCTGACAACAGTAGATTCCGAGCCTTGAGTGAGATCTGAGGATCTTACTCGGGAGTCTTAATTTGAAGTGAACAACAAATAGCAGTAGCCCCCAAGACCCTGCTCGGATGAAATTATACAAGTAGGGGATCGATGTCATCTGAGGAGTATTAATGTCTGTTTGTTGTTTTTTATGTAGGTTGCACCTTCCACCTCCCAGGAGCTGGAAGACATGAACCACAAGCTCGAGATGTCCGAAAAGGACATGGAGCTGATGAAAAATAAAATGGAGGAAGCGCCAGGTAAAACTGAGAATTATGATTTTGGCGTTTATATTTCTGCATCCAATCTGTTGTTGTAGCCATAGGCTCTAAAGCACTAATGCACTTCATATTGCAGCTTACTCCATGGTACTGGAGAAACTCCAGGCCGAGCTGGAAACAGCGCGGAAGGAGGCCGAGTAGCACAGGACTGTGGTAGGGCAGGCCAGCAAGGAGCTGGCCATGACGAAGGCGGCCACGGACAAGCACGCGGTTTAGGTCCAGGAGGTAACGGCGGACCTGTAGGGGGTCTACTCTGAGCGGGACAACCTATGGGAGGAGAAGAAAAAACTCTCCGCCGAGCTTGCCAAGGCAAGCACGGAGTGCAAGAAGGTGCTACTTGTAAACTGCGTTGGGATTTTCACCGAAGAGGAGAGGAGATGCAATACAGTAGAGATAAGTATTTCCCTCAGTGATAAACAAGTTTATCAAACCATTAGGAGAACCAAGAAAACACCGGTCAACAGCACCTGCACACAATGAATAAAACACTTGCACCCAATACGGGCAAGAGGGTTGTCAAGCCCCTTGAACTCGTTACTTGCAAGATTAAAACTTGATAGATAGATATTATAAATGGAAAATAAAATAAAAGTAATAAAATAATAGCAAGGTATTTTTGGTATTTTAGTATTTATATGTGAGTAGACCCCAGGGCCATAGTGTTCACTAGACGCTTCTCTCTCGAAGAAAGCATACTGTGGGTAAACAAATTATTGTTAGATAATTGATAGAAAAGCTCATAGTTATTACAATCATCCAAGGCAATGATCATGTATATAGGCATCACGTCCGTAGGCAAGTAGATCGACTCATGCCTGCATCTACTACTATTACTCCACCCATCGACCGCTATCCAGCATGCATCTAGAGTAATAAGTATAATACGGAGTAACGCTTTGAGCAAGATGACATGAGGTAGACAAAGTAAACTCAACTAATATGAATAAACCCCATCGTTTTCCCCTTAACGGCAGTAATACAATACGTGTCTTCACCCCTTCTGTCACGAGGATATAGAACCGCAAGATTAAACCCATCACAACACACCACTCCCACTGAATATAAATCAATCTAGTTGGCCAAACCAAAGCGATAGATCGGAGAGAAATATGAATCTATAACAATCATGCATATTAGGAATTCAGAATAGACTCAATTAATATTCATGGATAATATGATCATATACCCACAATTCATTGGATACTAATAAACACACCACAAAGAAGATTACATCGAATAGATCACCACGGGAATCACGATGAACTTTGTATTGAAGATCATAGAGAGATAGAAAGCCATCTAGGTACTAGCTATGGATCCATAGGTCTGTAGTGGACTACTCACACATCATCATGGGAGCAGCAAGGTTGATGTGGAGGCCCTCCGTGATTGATCCCCCCTCCGGCAGAGTACCGAAACAGGGCTCCAGATGGGCACACGGCGGCAGAGAGACATGTGATGGCGGAAAAAGGGTTTCAGGTGGCTCTCTGTTTATTTCCTGATTTTAGAGAATAAATAGAGTTGGAATCAGGTCATGAGCGTGTGGGAGGTGGTACCAAGCCATCAGGGCACCCCTCCAGGGCACGCCCTGTTGGCTTGGCACTACCTCGTGTGGCCTCCGGTCTTCTTCCAAAGCTTCCAAGTCTTATTTTTGTCCAGAAAAATCATCAAAATGTTTCGGGGCATTTGGACTTCGTTTGGTACAGCATTCCTGAAAGGCCAAAAAACAAGCAGAAAACAACAACTAGCACTAGGCACTAGGTTAATAGGTTAGTTCACAAAAATGCTATAAAATAGCATATAAATGCATATAAAATATCCTAGAATGATAATATAACAGCTTGGAACAATAAAAAAATCATAGATACGTTGGAGACGTATCAGCATCCCGAAGCTTAATTCATGCTCGTCCTAGAGTAGGTAAATGATAAAAACAGAATTTTGGTGCGACATGCTTCCCAACATGTAATCTCTTTTAGGAATGATCTATGATAAACGATGAACTAATAAACATCAACATAATAATATCCATAAACATAAGCAACATAATCATTAACTTTCAAAATATACGATCCTTAAAGAATGTTACTCCCCACTCAATTTATCATATTAGCATGGTATGACTTCGTCTTCACCACATACGTACAAATCATGAGCACCAAGGTATCAAGTCATGCAATTGGATCGTACTTCTAATGCGCTTCACCATTTTCAACCTCACTCAATATATGAGTGTGAACCATGGATATGGCATATGGGTGGAAAATAGAATATGGTGGTAGATATCAAAGGAGTCAAAGTAGAAAAGAAAATCTCGCATCAACTAGGCGTATCAATGGGCTATGGAGATGCCCATCAATAGATATCAATGCAAGGAGTAGGGATTGCCATGAAACGAATGCACTACAGCTATAAGTGTATGAATGCTCAACGGAAGCTAAGTGGGTGTGAGGGAGTCCTGGTTTAAGGGGTCCTCGGGAGGCCGGCCTATCTACTATAGGCCGGACTGTATGGGCCGTTTGCCGGACACTGGATTGATTGAAGACCCAGACTCCAGGAAGGAAGCTTCTAGAATCGTGGTGTATCCTCCACGTTTAAAGTAGTAAATAGGCATGTTTATCCCTTCGACGTGTAACCGACCATGTGTAAACCCTAGGTACCCTCGGCGTCTATATAAGCCGAAGGGTTTTAGGTTATAGGCCAATAGAACTCATCTAGGGTTTAGCTACTTGATCTCGAGGTAGATCCACTCTGTAATCTTCTTACAATCAATATAATCAAGCAGGACGTAGGGTATTACCTCCATAGGAGGGCCCGAACCTGGGTAAGACCTTGTCCCCTTCGTCTCTTGTTACCATCGATCCAAGTCTCACAGCTCGGGACCCCCTACCCGAGATCCGCCGGTTTTGACACCGACATTGGTGCTTTCATTGAGAGTTCCGTTGTGATCGTCAGAAGGAATCGATGGCTCGCCTAGTCATCAACGAAGAGGTCCGCAATACGGGCACTTTTGTCCCTGGACAGATCTTCGCTTTCGGCAGCATAGTAATGCACGCCGACCCGACCGGCCATCTTGGCCGCGTCGGAAGTTTCGCCCCTGATCAAGAGGTCAGATTCGGGAACTTAGAGTTCTCCGTAGACTCTCGAGGCGATCTATCACTAACCGGGCTCGCAGTCTCGCCTGCCATGCCCGAAGACTCTGAGGCTTTAACCCCAGACCCATCTTTCGGCTCCGCCCATGGGATCTACCCCGGCGAGGGCCCGACTTTCAGTCCGGATTAGGTCATAGTGCCCGACGTCCGGACATCAGTTCTTACTGAACACTCTCCTTGCACGGACGCATCGGAGGTTCACTCCGGAAGCTCTGGGCAGACCGGTCCGATCGAGCTTTCGATACTCGACGAGGCTCTAGATCGGATCTCGTCGATGAAGATCAACGACGACCCAACCCCGATCTATTTTCAGATCGGGCGTCAGACGGGTCAGGACGGATTTTTCGTCCCACCCACCACCCACTTGATAGCCACTGTCGAGGATTTAACCAACATGCTAGACTACGCTTCTGAGGAAGCAGAGTACATGGATGAGGAAGATCACTCCCTCACCCCCTCTAAGACCGGGCAGTGGACTGACACCTCTACATACGACGTCTACATGGTGGACACTCCGAAAAACAACGGCGATAAATCGGATGAAGCGTCGTCAAGACGCCGAAAGCCGCATAAACGGTCAAAAGGAAAAAAGGGGCGAAAGTCTATCGATGGCACCGGGGATGGAGATACCCCGGAAGACATCGGCGGTCCCGAAATTCCCGAACACCCGTTAGAGGGTCAGGAGAGGCCCGAAGACCGCCGCAACCCCGATGATCCAGATGATCCTGAGGACGACGACTACCTCCGCTCTATTGAGGGGGATGACAATGCCGAAGCCGCTGACTTTGCCATTCCCGACAATCCTGCAGATCAGGAGCTGTTCAGGCAACAGCTCATATCCACGGCTCGCAGCCTGAAAGCAAAAGAGCGACAGCTCAAAGCCGAACAAGACGACCTCAATGACCGATGGACGAGAGTCCTCTCAGCTGAGGAAGGATACGGCACCGGTCTATCGGACCAACCTAAGACCTACCCACGCAGAAGGCTGCTGCCACAATTCGATGACGAGCTCACTGATACGCCGTCTCCCAAGCATACCCCATACGACAAGCCAGACCGCCCTCCTTGAGGACGCGACAGGACGGCTGACGATACCGGCTATAGGCCGACGATACCCCGTAGACGGGGAAAGGAGCCACTAGATCCCGATGATAGGTTCGACCTACGACACGACCTAGACTATAGAGCAGGCCGTACGCGATCCATCTACGGATCCAGAGGATACTCACCCGATAGACGGGAAGGGTACCGGCCTTGGTTCGACCGCAATGAAAATCGGGAACGAACCCGAGCTAGGATAGACACCGATCACCGGCGCGTCATCGCTCGGGTCAGAGGCGCCGCCCACCCACTGTGCTTCACGGACGAGGTGATGCGGCATCAGTTCCCGGAAGGGTTTAAGCCCGTAAACATAGAGCAATACGATGGGACAACTGACCCAACCGTATGGATTGAGGATTTCCTCCTCCACATCCACATGGCGCGAGGAGATGATCTCCACGCCATCAAATACTTACCCCTGAAGCTCAAGGGGCCAGCTCGGCACTGGTTAAATAGCCTCCCTGAAAACTCTATTGGGTGCTGGGAAGACCTAGAAGAGGCATTCCGATCTAACTTCCAGGGCACTTATGTTCGGCCGCCGGACTCCTCCGATCTAAGCAACGTCGTTCAGAAGCCAGGAGAGTCCGTGCGGCTATTCTGGAATCGTTTCCTGACCAAGAAGAACCAGATCGTAGACTGCCCGGACGCCGAAGCTATAGCCTCCTTTAGGCATAATATTCGGGATGAAAGGCTGGCTCGACAGCTCGGCCAGGACAAACCAAGGACAATGTCCGCCCTCACATCACTCATGACCCGCTTTTGCGCGGGCGAGGATAACTGGCTAGCTAGACGTAGCCATAACCCCGAAGACCCCGGAACCTCTGAAGTTCGGGATGGAAACGGGAAACCGAAGCACAACAAAAACAAGCGCCGGCACAATAATAGTGATGCCGATGACACGGCTGTTAACGCCGGCTTCCGCAATTCCCGGCCTGGGCAGCGGAAGAAGCCTCCTAAAGGCAAACACGACGGACCCACCCCGCTGGACAAGATACTAGAGAGGCCTTGCCAGATCCACGGCACTCAAGAGAAGCCCGCCAATCACACCAACCGTAACTGTTGGGTCTTCAAACAGGCCGGCAAGCTCGTATCCGAGGACCAAGGCAAGAGCCCACGCAGCGAGGACGAGGATGAGCCTCGTGGTCCGATCGGTGGCAGTCAAAAGGAATTCCCTCCAGAGGTAAAGACAGTAAACATGATCTACGCCACTCATATACCCAAAAAGGAGAGGAAGCGCTTCCTTCGAGATGTCTACGCCATAGAGCCTGTAGCCCCAAAGTATAACCCATGGTCGGCATACCCGATCACTTTCGATCGACGCGACCATCCGACCAGTATCCGTCACGGGGGTTCGGCCGCACTCGTCCTAGACCCGATCATAGATGGGTACCACCTCACTAAAGTCCTCATGGACGGTGGAAGTAGCCTCAATCTGATTTACTCAGATACGGTGAAAAAGATGGGCATAGATCCGTCAAGGATCAAGCCCAGTAACACTACCTTCAAAGGAGTGATACCAGGCGTTGAAGCCCGGTGCACAGGCTCCGTAAGCCTGGAAGTAGTGTTCGGCTCGCCCGATAACTTTCGAAGCGAGGACTTGATCTTTGACATCGTACCTTTCCGCAGCGGCTATCACGCCCTGCTCGGCCGTACAACGTTCGCTCGCTTCAACGCCATCCCGCACTATGCATACCTCAAGCTCAAGATGTCAGGCCCTAGGGGGGTCATTACAGTGAGTGGCAACACAGAGCGCTCCCTCCGAACTGAGGAACATGCGTTGGCCCTGGCGGCCGAATTCCATTACACCGATGATTGGCAAGTGCCGACATCTGCCGTAAAGGCACCCAAGGCTGGGAAGCGAGCTCGGTCTCAATCCGAAGTACCAGAACCTTCCTCTCCCCATAAATAGGGACTCGCCCCCCATCGCACGGCCCTAGCACCAGCAAAGTACGTGCCAAGGAGGCACAACTTCGCGCTCAAAATTCCATGGGCAGTGGTGGGGAAAAACTATTAGAGGGTAGGTGTTCGGCTGGACCGAACTATTACCGGCAAAAGGCGTCAAGCTCATCCATACTTCGGCGACTTCTCAAGACTCTTTCTTCAAGGTCCGTTCGCCGAACAAAGCAAACCCCATAAAGGCATACACCTCCTTAGGAGATGCAGGAGCGGATAAGCGACAGGGCACATCAAGGACGTCGGGTCATCCATCGAAGGCCCTTGGTACAACCCCTCCTGAAAAGTTTATATTTCATTTATCAAATACCTGTAAACAGTTGCATCGGCAATTTGAATAATAAGAGTTGTTGAGTAAAATACAGATATATCATTATCTCTTTGTTGTCCCTTTTCGGAACACCCTTTGTTTTCTCCCTCTTCTCGCGAGCCTGTTTGGTATACTTTACGATGCAACCGGCTAATCGACCGGGGGCTCGACCTTAAAAATCGCCCTAATCACAACTGCTTTAGTGTTCGGCGTCTTGGAATTCCGCTTTATATGCATTGGTTCCGAACTATGTCTTGGGTCAATAGTTGGGTTGCCCGGCTCCTATGCTTGCCCCTTTACGTTCCGCTAGTTCGGCTAAAAGGGCAAAGGGAGCACCGCTGCGATTGCGCTTCCGGCTAGTCTGGTTAAGCACCTCAGCAGAGAAAGCCGAAAAGTGACTATCATGGTATGCGAGAACCGGTCTGCGAATCCGAGCTTAGCTAAATCTCGTCAGAGGTTATTCCGTGTCATACGATGGGTTTGGTGTTAGTACAAACCAGGTGATATAGGCTTTGGCCGCGGTTTATCCGAACATCACAAACGCCTGGGGGCTAGTCATCAGCCCCCACACTCCTTTCTCGCGCCCCTACGGCTAAGTGAAAGCAATAAAGCATTATGGTCTGATTGCCTTGTCCGCCTCACACTTCCGCCTTCGGGTACCGATAGCTCGGCTAAGGGTCATAGTGCGATTAGCAGAGACACCCCGTGTAGTATCTACGTGGGGGCTGAAGCCGACGACTCATAGCTTTCAGTTTCAACGGCCACACAGGAGTTATAAAGGATGCAAAACATGAAAGGCATGATAAAACCAAGCAACTTTGATATAAACACATTAAAAGATCTTCGGACATATTACATAAGCGTTTACTCATACACAGTTTCTCTCGAACATTGCGCCTCTATTGCCCGAGCACCCTCCATTACTCCGGAGAAGTACAGCTCGAGGCGCCTATGACCTTTTCCAGGAGGCGGAGGGGCGGTGGCTACCTTCATTGGATCCAGCCCCGGCCAGTGCACCTTGGCCTTCGCAAAGGTCATCCGAGCCCCCTCGATACAGGAGGATCGCCTTAGCGCGTCGATCCGGGGCGAGGCGTCGCTCAGCTTCTGCACCAGGCCGAAGTAGCTGCCCGGCAGTGGCTCGTTGGGCCATAGCTGGATGAAGAGATCCTTTATGGCCGGCTCCGCCATCCGGTGAAGCTCCATCAGCTGTTTCAGCTGCCTGATAAGGAGAGGAGAACGCTCGGGGGCTTCGAACTGTGCCCAGAATAGCCGAGCTTCATCTCCTTCTCCCCGCGAAGCATAGAACTGCTTCGCGTCCACCGTGCTCTTCTGGAGGTCCGAGCAGGCGCCTGATGAACGCCATACTTGGGTAAGCAAGTCGAACTTGCTATCCCCGAAGATACACTGGAATACGGCTTACCATCCATGATAGCTCTGGCCTGGTTGACCTCCTCTTCAAATGACCGCCTATCCACCCGCTCCTTTTGGAGATTGGTTTTCAGGGTGGATAGTTCGGCGGCCTGCTCCTTGCCTTTCCGCTCCAGGTCCTCGCACTTCTGCCCGGCATCCTTGAGATCCTGCTGGATTTCCTCCACCCGAGCCTCGTGCTTGTCGCTGGTGGCTCTTAGGGCGGATAGCGCGGTAGCTGCTTCTTTGGCAGCCGCCTTCTCCACCGCAGCCTCCTGCTTGGCCTTCTCAAGCTCGACCTTGAGCTTCTCAATCTCCTTCGCCGAGGCTGCGCAAGCATTAAGCATATCAAAAAACACTGCGTTGACAGTACGGTAACGAAGAGTTTTTGAATACTCTAATTCGACTTACCTTGCGCCTCGTCGAATCTTTTGTTTAGAGCGTCAAGCTCGTCTTCGGAGCTCTTGAGCTTTCGATTTAGCTCCTCTAGCTCGGCAGCGTTAGTAGCCGCTGCCATCAACGAAGCCTGTAACAAACAAAATCATATAACATTACAGGGGTTTACAACCTCCGAACTGTCACTAAAATGATCCTGTGTCCGGTCCTCTTAAGGGCTGACAGAACGATCCGAACATATATTGTCCTATGCATAGTTCGGATAGGGATCTATGTTTGACCCCCCGGTAAGTTTTTCCAAACTCACCTAGGGCTCGGGGGCTGCCATGCATATAATCATAACTTACAGAAAATAATATTCCGCAAATTAGAGCATTACATGGCTTACCTGGAAGCCCGTCAGGAGACCTTTGAAGGCCTCCTTCAGTCCGTGGTCTACGGACTGAATGCTCTGCTCCCCAGAGATGGAGGCGCTTGATAGAGCCTCCCCCATGACATGCCACCCATTCGTCGGTGGTGCCGGTGGGGATCGGCTGACCCGATCTCCAACCGGAGATTGAATCGGTGCCTCCGGAGGCATGGTGCGCTCCGGAGACCGCCTTGGAGGTGACTGGACGTCTTCTTGTCCGGTCTCCTCAGTATCCGGGAGGGGCCTCTCCCCCGGGTCTCCGGCGGCCGAGGTGTTGGCCTCGGCCATGACGTCATCATCCCCAGTGTCCGGCTCCAAAGGAGCCTGTTGGGAGGACACTTCCGCGGCATCCTTCGCGGCGCCCGGAGGAGAGGGGTGCGGCGTGGTCCCGCTCTCCGCTAGCTCGGCGGGCGGGGTCTCCCCGTCCGAAACTTGATCGGTGGGAAGGACTTGTGATGGGCTGCAAGTCAATAAACGCTCACATATTAGTAACATTCGAAACTTAGCATTAATAGCTCGAAAGGGTCTTCCGATCTGTACCTTCGAGGTGGGGGCTTGACCCTGAGGTTCCTCCGTGGAACCCTCTCGAAGTCCTCGGACTCGGTATTCGAATCCGAACTGTCGTCGGACAGGACTACCAGTGTCCGGCGCGGTTTCTTCTGGGCGGGAGGAGCTACCTCCTCCGAGGCGTCCGATGACGCCGCCCTCTTTCCTGTGAGGGGGCAATCGCCTCCCCCCTCCGCCTCGTGCTCCTCCTCTTGATTCGAGGAAGCATGCGTCTCTTCGGACACAGCCCCTGGCTGGTCCCTGTTGCGCAGGCTTGTTCGGCCTGGCTTCTTCTTCTCCTTCTTCTCTGGCGCCTTGTAAGGCGCCACGACGAGCATCTCCAACAGCAACGGAGACTTGGGGTCTTCGGGCTGTGGAGCCGGACACTTGATGCCCGCGGCTTTGCTCAACCATTCCTGTGAAAGGTGATTGGAAAATGCTTAGACTATCTTTAGGAAGACAGAGCCGATGAAATGAAACTATGCTATACCTCGGGTGGGGGCTTGATGGCGCTTGATGTCTACTACGCAACCTTCTTCTTGTAGACTCGTGTTGGGCCTCCAAGCGCAGAGTTTTGTAGGACAGTAGCAAATTTCCCTCAAGTGGATGACCTAAGGTTTATCAATCCGTGGGAGGTGTAGGATGAAGATGGTCTCTCTCAAGCAACCCTGCAATCAAATAACAAAGAGTCTCTTGTGTCCCCAACACACCCAATACAATGGTAGATTGTATAGGTGCACTAGTTCGGCGAAGAGATGGTGATACAAGTGCAATATGGATGGTAGATATAGGTTTTTGTAATCTGAAAATATAAAAACAGCAAGGTAGCAAGTAACAAAAGTGAGCAAAAACGGTATTGCAATGCTTAGAAACAAGGCCTAGGGTTCATACTTTCACTAGTGCAAGTTCTCTCAACAATACTAACATAGTTGAATCATATATAAATCCCTCACGTGCGACAAAGAGTTCACTCCAAAGTCACAAATAGCGGAGAACCAACGAAGAAATTATTGTAGGGTACGAAACCACCTCAAAGTTATCTTTTCTGATCAATCTTATGAGCTATTCCTATAAGTGTCACAAACAACCCTAGAGTTCGTACTAAAATAACACCTTAAGATACACATCAACCAAAACCCTAATGTCACCTAGATACTGTTGGGGAACGTTGCATGGGAAACAAAAATTTTCCTACGCACACATAAGATCTATCCATGGTGATGAGCATCTACGAGAGGGAGAGTGAATCTACATACCCTTGTAGATCGCTAAGCGGAAGCGTTAATAAACGCGGTTGATGTAGTCGAACGTCTTCGCGATCCAAATCGCCGAGCGTCCCGCGATCCAATCACGATCCTTCCGATCTAGTGCCGAACGGACGGCACCTCCGCGTTCAACACACGTACGGCTTGATGACGCCTTCACCTCCTCGATCCAGCGAGCGATGGTGAAGTAGTGGTTGAGTTCCAGCAGCACGACGGCGTGGTGATGGTGGTGAGGAACAATCTCTGCAGGGCTTCGCCAAGCACTACGGAGATTATGACGGAGGAACTAGAGGGCTAGGGTTGCCGGCACACGGCTTGGGAAATCCTGATGTGTCCCGTGTGCTAGCCCTGCCCCTCTATTTATATGTTGAGCCTTGGGGTCTAAACTTGGAGTAAAAGCCTCCTCCGGGTCGGTTTTGCCCGCACAAGGTCGGTTTGGCCCGCAGGAAAAGAGTCCAATTCGGACCCTGCCGAATCGTGCACAGCCGCGCACAAGCGGTAGTACCGCTTCACACAAGCGGTAGTACCGCTTGGGCGGTAGTACCGCTTCACACAAGCGGTAGTACCGCTCCGGCGGTAGTACCGCTTCACCAAGCGGTAGTACCGCTTACGCGGCAGCAAAACTACTTTTGCACTTTCCAATACCTTGTGGGCTTTATCCCTTTGGCTCATATAAAGTGTTGCTGCACCCGAACACTTCGGTAAACATCCGGAATCCCTTCCGGTGAACTCCGGAACCCTTCCAGAGATCAAAACACTATTATCACATATATCAATCTTTACCTCCGGACTATTCCGGAGATCCTCGTCATGTCCGGGATCTTATCCGGGACTCCGAACAACTTTCGGTCACCAACATAATAACTCAATTATACTAATCGTCACCAAACGTTAAGTGTGTAGACCCTGCGGGTTCGAGAACTATGTAGACATGACCGAGACACCTCTACGGCCAATAACCAATAGCGGGACCTGGATGCCCATATTGGCTCCTACATATTCTACGAAGATCTTTATCGGTCGAACCTCTATGTCAAGGATTCAGTTAATCCCGTATGCTGTTCCCTTTGTTCTTCGGTATGTTACTTGCCCGAGATTCGATCGTCGGTATCACTATACCTAGTTCAATCTCGTTACCGGCAAGTCTCTTTACTCGTTCCGTAATACAAGATCTCGTGGCTAACACTTTAGTCACATTGCTTGCAAGGCTCATTGTGATGTTGTATTACCGAGTGGGCCCTGAGATACCTCTCCGTCATACGGAGTAACAAATCCCAGTCTTGATCCATGCCAACCCAACAGACACCCTCGGAGATACCTGTAGAGCACCTTTATAGTCACCCAGTTACGTTGCGACGTTTGATACACACAAGGTATTCCTCCGGTGTCAGTGAGTTGCATGATCTCATGGTCAAAGGAACAGATACTTGACATGCAGAAAACAATAGCAATAAACTGACACGATCAAATGCTACGTTTACAGTTTGGGTCTTGTCCATCACATCATTCTCCTAATGATGTGATCCCGTTATCAAATGACATCTCATGTCTATGGCTAGGAAACCTTAACCATCTTTGATCAACGAGCTAGTCAACTAGAGGCTTACTAGGGACACAGTGTTGTCTATGTACCCACACATGTATTTGAGTTTCCAATCAATACAATTATAGCATGGATAATAAACGATTATCATGAACAAGGAAATATAATAATAACCAATTTATTATTGCCTCTAGGGCATATTTCCAACAGTCTCCCACTTGCACTAGAGTCAATAATCTAGTTCACATCACTATGTGATTTACATTGTAATGAATCGAACACCCATGCAGTTCTGGTGTTGTTCATGTTTAGCCCTTGGAAGAGGTTTAGTCATCGGATCTGCAACATTTAGATCCGTGTGTACTTTGCAAATATTTATGTCGTCCTCCTTGATGTAATCGCGGATGGAATTGAAACGTCGCTTTATGTGTCTGGTCCTCTTGTGAAATCTTGGTTCCTTGGCTAGAGCAATGGCACCAGTATTATCACAAAACAGAGTCATTGGGTTAAGTGCACTAGGCACTACTCCAAGATCTGTCATGAACTCCTTCATCCAGACACCTTCCTTCGCCGCCTCCGAGGCAGCGATGTACTCCGCTTCGCATGTAGAATCTGCTACCACGCTTTGCTTGGAACTGCACCAGCTAACCGCACCCCCATTAAGAATAAATACGTATCCGGTTTGCGACTTAGAGTCATCCGGATCAGTGTCAAAGCTTGCATCGACGTAACCCTTTACGACGAGCTCTTGATCACCTCCATAAACGAGAAACATGTCCTTAGTCCTTTTCAGGTACTTCAGGATATTCTTGACCGCCGTCCAGTGTTCCATTCCTGGATCACTTTGAAACCTTCCGACCATACTTATGGCAAGGCTGACATCGGGTCTTGTGCACAGCATTGCATACATGATAGAGCCTATGGCCGAAGCATAGGGGATGACACTCATCTTTTCTCTATCTTCTGCAGTCACTGGGCATTGAGTCTTACTCAACTTCACACCTTGCAAAACAGGCAAGAACCCCTTCTTGGACTGATCCATTTTGAACTTCTTCAAAATCTTATCAAGGTATGTGCTTTGTGAAAGTCCTATTAAGCGTCTTGATCTATCTCTATAGATCTTGATGCCTAATATGAAAGCAGCTTCTCCTAGGTCCTTCATTGAAAAACTCTTGTTCAAATATTCCTTTACGCTTTCCAGCATTTCTATATTGTTTCCAATCAGCAATATGTCATCCACATATAATATTAGAAACGCTATAGAGCTCCCACTCACTTTCTTGTAAATACAAGCTTCTCCGTAAACTTGTATAAACTCGAACGCTTTGATCACTTCATCAAAGCGAAGATTCCAACTCCGAGATGCTTGCACCAGTCCATAAATGGATCGCTGGAGTTTGCCTCTTAAAGATCCATTTGTTCTGAATGGCCTTACGCCCTTCAGGTAATACTTCCAAAGTCCATACTTTGTTTTCATACATGGATCCCATCTCGGATTTCATGGCCTCTAACCACTTCTCGGAATCCGGGCCCATCATCGCTTCTCCATAGCTCGTAGGTTCATCGTTGTTTAACAACATGACCTCTAAGACAGGGTTGCCGTACCACTCAGGAGTAGTACACGTCCTTGTCGACCTACGAGGTTCGATAGCAACTTGATCCAAAGCTTCATGATCATCATCATTAACTTCCTCTTCAGCTAATGTAGGCTCCACAGAAACAACTTTCTGCGCTGCGCTACTCTCAGGTTGAAGTAAAGGTTCAACAACCTCATCAAGTTCTATCTTCCTCCCACTCAATTCTTTCGAGAGAAACTCTTTCTCAAGAAATGTTCCGTTTTTAGCGACAAACATTTTGCCTTCGGATCTGAGATAGAAGGTATACCCAACTGTCTCTTTTGGGTATCCTATGAAGACGCATTTCTCCGCTTTGGGTTCCAGCTTTTCAGGCTGAAGCTTTTTGACATAAGCATCACATCCCCAAACTTTAAGAAACGACAGCTTTGGCTTCTTGCCAAACCAAAGTTCATATGGCGTCGTCTCAACGGATTTCGATGGTGCCCTATTTAAAGTGAATGCAGCTGTCTCTAATGCATAACCCCAAAACGATAGTGGCAAATCGGCAAGAGACATCATAGATCGCACCATATCCAATAAGGTACGATTACGACGTTCGGACACACCATTACGCTGTGGTGTTCCAGGCGGTGTTAATTGTGAAACAATTCCACACTGTCTTAAGTGACTGCCAAACTCATAACTCAGATATTCTCCTCCTCGATCAGATCGTAGGAATTTAATCTTCTTGTTACGATGATTCTCAACTTCACTCTGAAATTGTTTGAACTTTTCAAATGTTTCAGACTTGTGTTTCATTAAGTAAATATACCCATATCTACTTAAGTCATCAGTGAAGGTGAGAAAGTAACGATAACCACTGCGCGCTTCAATACTCATCGGACCGCACACATCAGTATGTATGATTTCCAATAAGTCACTTGCCCGTTCCATTGTTCCAGAGAACGGCGTTTTAGTCATCTTGCCCATGAGGCATGGCTCACATGTGTCAAGTGATTCAAAATCAAGTGACTCCAAAAGTCCATCAGCATGGAGCTTCCTCATGCGTTTTACGCCAATATGACCTAAACGGCAGTGCCACAAGAAAGTGGTATTATCATTATCAATTCTACATCTTTTGGCATCAATGTTATGAACATGTGTATTATTACTATCGAGATTCAATAAGAATAAACCCCTCACATTGGGTGCATGACCATAAAAGATATTACTCATATAAATAGAACAACCATTATTCTCTGATTTAAATGAGTAACCGTCTCGCAATAAACAAGATCCAGATATAATGTTCATGCTTAACGCAGGCACCAAATAACACTTATTTAGGTTCATCACTAATCCCGACGGTAATCGAAGAGCGAGCGTGCCGACGGCGATCACATCAACCTTGGAACCATTTCCCACGCGCATCGTCACTTCGTCCTTTGCCAGCCTCCGTCTATTCCGCAGTTCCTGTTTTGAGTTGCAAATATGAGCAACCGCACCGGTATCAAATACCCAGGCACTACAACGAGAGTTGGTAAGGTACACATCAATAACATGTATATCATATATACCTTGTTTGTTGTTGGCCGCCTTCTTGTCAGCCAAATACTTGGGGCAGTTCCGCTTCCAGTGTCCAGTTCCCTTGCAATGAAAACACTCAGTTTCTGGTTTGGGTCCAGCCTTGGGTTTCTTCACGAGAGGAGCAACTTCTTTGCCACTCTTCTTAGAGTTACCCTTCTTACCCTTGCCATTTCTCTTGAAACTAGTGGTTTTATTGACCATCAACACTTGATGCTCCTTCTGAATTTCAGACTCAGCGACTTTCAGCATCGCAAACAGCTCGGCGACTGACTTGTTCATCCCGTGCATGTTATAGTTCAACACGAAGCTCTTGTAGCTAGGCGGCAATGATTGAAGAACTCTGTCAGTGATAGCCTCTGGCGGAAGGGGCATCCCTAACTCAGCCAGACGGGTGGAGTACCCAGACATTCTGAGCACGTGATCACTGATAGACCCGTTCTCCTCCATCTTGCAAGCATAGAACTTATCGGAGATCTCATATCTCTCGATCCGGGCATTCTTCAGAAAGATAAACTTCAACTCCTGGAACATCTCATATGCTCCATGACGTTCAAAACGTCTTTGAAGTCCCGGTTCTAAGCCATACAACATTGCACATTGAACTATTGAGTAATCATCAGAACGAGCCTGCCAGGCGTTCACAACGTCTAGAGACTCAACTGGAGCGGGTGGATCACCAAGCGGTGCATCAAGGACATAAACCTTCTGGGAAGCCGTAAGGATAATCCTTAGATTACGGGCCCAGTCCACAAAGTTACTTCCATCATCTTTCAACTTAGCTTTCTCTAGGAACGCATTAAAATTCAGGGGTGCTACTGCGCGAGCCATGATCTACAACATAAATATAGCAAAGACAACTTAGACTATTGTTCTTAGATAATGAGTTTAGTTAATCATATTTAAAAAACTCCCACTCAAATTGACATCCCTCCGATCATTCGAGTGTAACATGATCCAAATCCACCAACTCAAGTCCGATCATCACGTGAGTTGAGGTGGTTTCAATGGTGAACATCTTCATGTTGATCATATCTACTATATGACTCATGTTCGACCTTTCGGTCTCTTGTGTTCCGAGGCCATGTCTGTACATGCTAGGCTCGTCAAGTTTAACCCGAGTGTTCCGCACGTGTAACATGGCTTACACCCGTTGTATGCGAACGTAGAGTCTATCACACCCGATCGTCACGGCGTGTCTCGAAACGACGAACTTTCGCAACGGTGCACACTTGGGGAGAACACAATTTTATCTTGAAATTTAAGTGAGGGATCACCTTATAATGCTACCGTCGTCCTAAGCAAAATAAGATGCATAAAAGGATTAACATCACATGCAAATCATAAGTGACATGATATGGCCATGAACTTGTGCTTTTGATCTCCATCTCCAAAGCACCGGCATGATCTCCATCGTCACCGGCATGACACCATGATCTCCATCATCTTGATCTCCATCAACGTGTCGCCATAAGGTTGTCGCGCCGACTGTTGCTTCCACGACTATAGCTAACGTTTAGCGATAAAGTAAAGCATTACATAGCGCTTAATGATTGACACGCAGGTCATACAATAATTAAAGACAACTCTATGGCTCCTGCCAGTTGCCGTACTCATCGACATGCAAGTCGTGATATTCTATACAAAACATGATCATCTCATACATCACATATATCTCATCATGTAATTGGCCATATCACATCACAACATACCCTGCAAAAACAAGTTAGACGTCCTCTAATTGTTGTTGCAAATTTTACGTGGCTGCTACGGGTTTGCAAGAACCGTTCTTACCTACGCAAAACCACAACGTGGTGTAGTGATTGCTTTTTGATCTTCTAAAAGAACCCTCTTCATTGAAATCGATTCAACTAAAGTGAGAGAGACAGACACCCGCTAGCCATCTTTATGCAACGAAGTTACATGTTAGTTGAAGGAACCTGTCTCGCGTAAGTGTACGCGTAATGTCGGTCCGGGCCGCTTCATCTCACAGTACCGCCGAATCAAATATCAACTAGTAACGGCAAGCAATATGTATACACCCACGCCCACAACTCGTTTGTGTTCTACTCGAGATCTCATCTACGCATAGACCTAGCTCAGATGCCACTGTTGGGGAACGTTGCATGGGAAACAAAAATTTTCCTACGCACACATAAGATCTATCCATGGTGATGAGCATCTACGAGAGGGAGAGTGAATCTACATACCCTTGTAGATCGCTAAGCGGAAGCGTTAATAAACGCGGTTGATGTAGTCGAACGTCTTCGCGATCCAAATCGCCGAGCGTCCCGCGATCCAATCACGATCCTTCCGATCTAGTGCCGAACGGACGGCACCTCCGCGTTCAACACACGTACGGCTTGATGACGCCTTCACCTCCTCGATCCAGCGAGCGATGGTGAAGTAGTGGTTGAGTTCCAGCAGCACGACGGCGTGGTGATGGTGGTGAGGAACAATCTCTGCAGGGCTTCGCCAAGCACTACGGAGATTATGACGGAGGAACTAGAGGGCTAGGGTTGCCGGCACACGGCTTGGGAAATCCTGATGTGTCCCGTGTGCTAGCCCTGCCCCTCTATTTATATGTTGAGCCTTGGGGTCTAAACTTGGAGTAAAAGCCTCCTCCGGGTCGGTTTTGCCCGCACAAGGTCGGTTTGGCCCGCAGGAAAAGAGTCCAATTCGGACCCTGCCGAATCGTGCACAGCCGCGCACAAGCGGTAGTACCGCTTCACACAAGCGGTAGTACCGCTTGGGCGGTAGTACCGCTTCACACAAGCGGTAGTACCGCTCCGGCGGTAGTACCGCTTCACCAAGCGGTAGTACCGCTTACGCGGCAGCAAAACTACTTTTGCACTTTCCAATACCTTGTGGGCTTTATCCCTTTGGCTCATATAAAGTGTTGCTGCACCCGAACACTTCGGTAAACATCCGGAATCCCTTCCGGTGAACTCCGGAACCCTTCCAGAGATCAAAACACTATTATCACATATATCAATCTTTACCTCCGGACTATTCCGGAGATCCTCGTCATGTCCGGGATCTTATCCGGGACTCCGAACAACTTTCGGTCACCAACATAATAACTCAATTATACTAATCGTCACCAAACGTTAAGTGTGTAGACCCTGCGGGTTCGAGAACTATGTAGACATGACCGAGACACCTCTACGGCCAATAACCAATAGCGGGACCTGGATGCCCATATTGGCTCCTACATATTCTACGAAGATCTTTATCGGTCGAACCTCTATGTCAAGGATTCAGTTAATCCCGTATGCTGTTCCCTTTGTTCTTCGGTATGTTACTTGCCCGAGATTCGATCGTCGGTATCACTATACCTAGTTCAATCTCGTTACCGGCAAGTCTCTTTACTCGTTCCGTAATACAAGATCTCGTGGCTAACACTTTAGTCACATTGCTTGCAAGGCTCATTGTGATGTTGTATTACCGAGTGGGCCCTGAGATACCTCTCCGTCATACGGAGTAACAAATCCCAGTCTTGATCCATGCCAACCCAACAGACACCCTCGGAGATACCTGTAGAGCACCTTTATAGTCACCCAGTTACGTTGCGACGTTTGATACACACAAGGTATTCCTCCGGTGTCAGTGAGTTGCATGATCTCATGGTCAAAGGAACAGATACTTGACATGCAGAAAACAATAGCAATAAACTGACACGATCAAATGCTACGTTTACAGTTTGGGTCTTGTCCATCACATCATTCTCCTAATGATGTGATCCCGTTATCAAATGACATCTCATGTCTATGGCTAGGAAACCTTAACCATCTTTGATCAACGAGCTAGTCAACTAGAGGCTTACTAGGGACACAGTGTTGTCTATGTACCCACACATGTATTTGAGTTTCCAATCAATACAATTATAGCATGGATAATAAACGATTATCATGAACAAGGAAATATAATAATAACCAATTTATTATTGCCTCTAGGGCATATTTCCAACAGATACTCCAATGTCACCACAAGTACCCATGGGCTTGATTATACGATATGCATCACATAGTTTCAGATTCATCATGTTCACTCCAACACAAAGAACTTCAAAGAGTGCCCCAAAGTTTGTACCGGTGAGTCAAGACGAAAACGTGTGCCAACCCCTATGCATAGATTCCCATGGTCACGGAACCCGCAAGTTGATCACAATAACATGCATCAAGTAACTCAATAGAACATCCCATTGTCACCACGGATATCCCATCGCAAGACATACATCAAGTGTTCTCAAATCCTTAAAGACTCAATCCGATAAGTAAACTTCAAAGGGAAAACTCAATTCATCACAAGAAGATAGAGAGGGGAAACTCCATATGATTCATCTATATCAATAAAGCTCGCGCTACATCAAGATCGTGTCATCTCAAGAACACGAGAGAGAGAGATCAAACACATAGCTACTGGTACATACCCTCAGCCCCGAGGGTGAACTACTCCCTCCTCGTCATGGAGAGCGTCGGGATGATGAAGATGGCCTCCGGTGATGGTTTCCCCCTCCGGCAGGGTGCCCGAACGGGCTCCCGATTGGTTTTTCGTGGCTCTGGAGGCTTGCGGCGGCGGCACTCCCGATCTAGGTTTATTTTCGGAGGTTTCTGTATTTATAGGAATTTATGGCGGTGGAAACAAGTCCTGGGGGGCCACGAGGAAGTCACAAGCCACAGGGACGCGCCCGGGCGGTACGGGGGTCTCATGGCTCTTCTGGCCCAACTCCAATGCTTCGGGGGTCTCTTTTGGTCCCAAAAAAATCACCGTAAATTTTTATTCCGTTTGGACTCCGTTTGATATTCCTTTTCTGTAAAACTCAAAAACAAGGAAAAAACAGGAACTGGCACTGGGCTCTAGGTTAATAGGTTAGTCCCAAAAATAATATAAAGTTGTAGTAAAATGATTGCAAAACATCCAAGAATGATAATATAGCAACATGGAACAAGCAAAAATTATAGATACGTTGGAGACGTATCAGCATCCCCAAGCTTAATTCCTGCTCGTCCTCGAGTAGGTAAATGATAAAAACAGAATTTTTGATGTGGAATGCTGCCTAACATGTTCATCATATTCTTTTCTTCTATGTATAGCATGGACATTTGGACTTGTAAATGATTCAAAGCAATAGTCTAGTTTTAACATAATGACTTCAATACTCAAGCATGTCAACAAGCAACCATGTCTTTCAAAATATCAACACTAAAGAAAGTTATCCCTAGCCCATCATGCTCAATCATTGATCCATTCATGAAACACACTCAAATATTAGCTATGCCCAATGCTCAAGTACGATCATAGTGCCCCCTAGTTGGTGCTTATAAGAGAAGATGGAGACTCAAAGCAAAAATAAAAAATGTGTAAAGTAAATAGATAGGCCCTTCGCAGAGGGAAGTAGGGATTTGTAGAGGTGCCAGAGCTCAAGGTTTAAATTGAGAGAGAGAAAATATTTTGGGTGGCATGCTCTTCCTGTCAACGAAAACGACAAAGTAGCTCACAATACTTTCCATGCTAGATACATTATAGGCGGTTCCCAAGCAGAATAGTAAAGTTTTTACTCCCCCTCCACCAATCAATCACACTCCACGGGTACCGTCCATACAAACAACAATCCTGGGGGAGTTTTGTTTCATTATTTTTTTGATTTGAATTTTGAGCATGGGACTGGGCATCCCGAATACCAGCCATTTTCTCGTGAATGATAGTGAATCAACACATATCGTGAGAATAGCATGGAAAAATATTGGATACTCCCTACCGTTTCATGAGCGGTACGGGCACACAAAAGAGAAAATTTATTTTGAAGATTTAGAGATGGCACATACAAATTTGCTTGGAACGGCATGGAAATACCGCATATAGGTAGGTATGGTGGACTCATAAGGCAAAACTTGGTTTAAGGATTTTGGATGCACAAGTAGTATTTCTACTTAGTACAAATGAAGGCTAGCAAATAGATTGGGAAGCAACCAAACCAAGGAACGAAAAATCTCATAAGTGAGCATTGAGTCATAACTAACACCGAATAATGCACCACAAGTAGGATGTAACTTCATTGCATAACTATTGACTTTCGTGCATGCATAGGGAATCACAAACCTTAATACCAATATTCCTACTAAGCATAATTACTCACTAACATGACTCACATATTACTATCATCATGTTTCAAAACTATTACAAAGAATCAAGTTTAATTTGTCCCATGATCTTCATGAAAGTTTTTATTATATCCTCCTTGGATATCTATCACTTTGGGACTAGTTTCATATATTGCCATTGCTTTTTGGCAAGCTCAAACAAATTTAAGTGAAGTACAAGAGCATATCTCTCAAAAAGATATAAGTGAAGCACTAGAGCAAATGACAAGCTACTCTCAAAAGATATAAGTGAAGATCAATGAGTAGCCAAACAATTAAGGAGCTATGTGAGGACTCTCTCTCCCTCAATAAATATTTTCAGATCTGAGTATTTTATTCAACAGCAAGCAAAAGAAAAATATCATTCCAAGAATAGCACGCATCATGTGAACGAATAAAAATTTAGGCTCAACATAGGCTAACCGATAATTGTTGATGAAGAGAGGTGGGATGCGTAGCATCCCCAAGCTTAGATGCTTGAGACTTCTTGAATTATTTACTTGGGGTGCGTTGGGCATCCCCAAGCTTGAGCTTTTGTATCTCGTTCAATCCTCTCATATCATGGTTTCACCTATTCTCAAAAACATCATCCACACAAAACTCGAAAAGAACTCGTGAGATAGGTTAGTACACATAATAATAAATCAACTC
This sequence comes from Elymus sibiricus, assembly GCA_039707655.1. Taxonomy (NCBI): domain Eukaryota; kingdom Viridiplantae; phylum Streptophyta; class Magnoliopsida; order Poales; family Poaceae; genus Elymus; species Elymus sibiricus. The sequence continues at coordinate 206,505,021 of CM077673.1, read as the reverse complement.
TTTTATGTACTGCCAAGACAAGTTGCATAATAATTTTCAAACATTAGGTACTGTACACTATCATTTCCATAATTTATATCTACCAATATAGGCTATGGAAACTATAGGATAAGTAGATAACAAAACTATGACAGCAATCTGTCCAAACAGAACAGTCTGTAGCAATTTATGAAAACAGTGTACTTCTGTAGCTCAAACAATTATGAAAATTTAGAAAATGCTATAAAATTTATATGACATCGCGGTGTAAAAATTTCAGAAACTTTCCACGTTCCAGTAAAATATCAAAATTCAAACACTACAGCCAAAGTTTCTGTTTTTACACAACAGTCATCAAAACATGCAATGCAAGCATCCTAGGCAATTCTTGGAACTTTTTATTGAAAAACAAGATTATAAATAACACCTAATAGAGAACAACAAAATATAATGACGATCCAAGCAAAGCACATAATATGTGACGAATAAAAATATAGCTCCAAGTAAGATATACCGATAATGTTGAAGACGAAAGAGGGGATGCTTCCGGGGCATCCCCAAGCTTAGGCGCTTGAGTATTCCTTGGATATTACCTTGGGGTGCCTTAGGCATCCCCAAGCTTAGGTTCTTGTCACTCCTTATTCTCCTCATATCGGTGCCTCACCCAAAACTTGAAAACTTCAATCACACAAAACTTAACGGAACTTCGTGAGATGGGTTAGTATAATCAACAAAGATCATTCACTTAGGTACTGTCAAGACAAGATTCATAATTGTTCTCACATAATACCTACTGTATTCTATCATTCCCATAATTTATATCACTGAATATAAGCTATGGGAATACTAAAACAAGCAAACTATGCATGCAAAACAGAATCTGTCAAAAACAGAACAGTCTGTGAAGAACTGTAGTATAGCCATACTTCCCTGTCTCTAAATATTCTGAAAAATTAGGAAAATCTAGGCAATTTGTATATCAAGAATGTGTAAAAATTTCATATCAAAATCACGTGCCAGTGAATTTACAAAATTCCTGGACTGAGAGCAATAGTTTCTGTTTTTGCACAGAATCAAGTCAACTATCATCCACACTATCCCAAAGGCTTTACTTGGCACTTTATTGAAACAAAAGGTATAAAACATGATTATACAGTAGCTCAATCATGTGAACACACTAAAACAGTAAGGATAAATATTGGGTTGTCTCCCAACAAGCGCTTTTCTTTAAAGCCTTTCAGCTAGGCATGATGATTTCAATGATGCTCACATAGGAATAATAATTATAACATGAAAAAGAGCATCATGAATCTCATGACAAGCACATTTAAGTCTAACCCACTTCCTATGCATAGGGATTTTGCGAGCAAACAATTTATGGGAGCAAGAATCAACTAGCATAGTAAGGCAAAACAAACATAACTTCAAAAATTTGAACACATAGAGAGAAAACTTGATATTATTGCAATTCCTACAAGCATATATTCCTCCCTTATAATAATTTTCAGTAGCATCATGAAGGAATTTCACAATATAACCAGCACATAAAGCATTATCTTCATGATCCACAAGCATAGAAAATTTGTCACTCTCCACATAAGCAATTTTCTTCTCATTCATAATAGTGGGAGTATCATAAGAAACTTGAATACTGAAAATTGTTTCCACATTAAAAGAGTAATGTTCAGTAAAAGGATATTCAAAATTATGACAATAATTATTACTACTCTTTATAACATAAGTATCATCACAATAATCATCATAAGTAGCAATTTTGTTCTCATCATAGTCAATTGAAACCTCTTCCAAAATAGTGGAATCATTAATAAATAAAGTCGTGACCTCTCCAAATCCACTTTTATCATTATAATAAGATTCAACACCCTCCAAAATAGTGGGATAATTATTATCTAAAGTTGACACTCTCCCAAACCCACTTTCATAAATATTGCAATCATCATAAATAGGGGGTATGCTATCATCATAATAAATTTGCACATCAAAACTTGGGGGACTAAAAATATCATCTTCGTTAAACAAAGCATCCCCAAGCTTGGGACAAACATTTATTGCAGCAAATAAATTCTCAAACATGTCATTCTCATCAAACATAGCATCCCCAAGCTTGTGGCTTTGCATAATATAAGCATAATCACTCTCATCATTAATAGTATGAATAGCACCAATCGTATAACAATTATTATCATCACAATTTTCTAAGTTGGCGCCAAAAAGATTTTCAAGATTATAAGGGGTGTCATTATTTGGGAGAGATACCTCTTTACCTTTACTTTTCCTTCTTTTCTTCTTCTTCACCACATCATGTGTGGGTTTATTTAATTCCTCCAAGCTTCTTGAAGAGATTGGTTGAATAAAAAGCTCCTCCTCGTTACCTGATTCATCATAATCCCCTTCATTAATATTCTCTTCATCTTCTATTTGTTTTCTTGTCTTTAATTAATTGGCAATATAAGGATTCTCAATGCAATTTACCACGCAATACATATAGATTTCATTTAGATCAAAATCAAACATTTTCATGAGAGCCCATGCTGGAACATCCTTAGTTTCACGTTTCATTTCTTCATACCCCAAAAATAGACTAAGTTCATTATGATGCTCAAGGGTAATGAGGTTATCACAATTTTTGGACACAATTCGATCATGAAATAATTCGCATTGGAAATTATAATGACCATGTTCATTGCAAAGTTCACAAGGACGGCGAGAAATATAAAGTCTTTCAGCACAAACATATAGCCTCTCTTGCAACCATTTAGTTTCTAAATACTTGTGCCTCTTACAAAATCTATCTTCCCTTTTAGGCATGTCTACGCAAACTCTATGCACTCCACAAAAATTGACATGCTTATAAGAAATCTTTTTATCATGACTAGTGCAATCATCATTAGCACTATGGATATTCAAAGAATTCATACTAACAACATTGCAATCATGCTCATCACTCAAAGATTTAGTGCCAAATATTTTAATAACTTCTTCTTCTAACACTTGAGCACAATTTTCCTTTCCATCATTTTCACGAAAGACATTAAAAAGATGAAGCATATGAGGCAACCTCAATTTCATTTTTTTTTGTAGTTTTCTTTTATAAAACTAAACTAGTAATAAAGCAAGAAACTAAAAGATTCAATTGCAAGATCTAAAGATATACCTTCAAGCACTCACCTCCCCGGCAACAGCGCCAGAAAAGAGCTTGATGTCTACTACGCAACCTTCTTCTTGTAGACTCGTGTTGGGCCTCCAAGCGCAGAGTTTTGTAGGACAATAGCAAATTTCCCTCAAGTGGATGACCTAAGGTTTATCAATCCGTGGGAGGTGTAGGATGAAGATGGTCTCTCTCAAGCAACCCTGCAATCAAATAACAAAGAGTCTCTTGTGTCCCCAACACACCCAATACAATGGTAGATTGTATAGGTGCACTAGTTCGGCGAAGAGACGGTGATACAAGTGCAATATGGATGGTAGATATAGATTTTTGTAATCTGAAAATATAAAAACAGCAAGGTAGCAAGTAACAAAAGTGAGCAAAAACGGTATTGCAATGCTTAGAAACAAGGCCTAGGGTTCATACTTTCACTAGTGCAAGTTCTCTCAACAATACTAACATAGTTGAATCATATATAAATCCCTCACGTGCGACAAAGAGTTCACTCCAAAGTCACAAATAGCGGAGAACCAACGAAGAAATTATTGTAGGGTACGAAACCACCTCAAAGTTATCTTTTCTGATCAATCTTATGAGCTATTCCTATAAGTGTCACAAACAGCCCTAGAGTTCGTACTAAAATAACACCTTAAGATACACATCAACCAAAACCCTAATGTCACCTAGATACTCCAATGTCACCACAAGTACCCATGGGCTTGATTATACGATATGCATCACATAATTTCAGATTCATCATGTTCACTCCAACACAAAGAACTTCAAAGAGTGCCCCAAAGTTTCTACCGGAGAGTCAAGACGAAAACGTGTGCCAACCCCTATGCATAGATTCCCATGGTCACGGAACCCGCAAGTTGATCACAATAACATGCATCAAGTAACTCAATAGAACATCCCATTGTCACCACGGATATCCCATCGCAAGACATACATCAAGTGTTCTCAAATCCTTAAAGACTCAATCCGATAAGTAAACTTCAAAGGGAAAACTCAATTCATCACAAGAAGATAGAGAGGGGAAACTCCATATGATTCATCTATATCAATAAAGCTCGCGGTACATCAAGATCGTGTCATCTCAAGAACACGAGAGAGAGAGATCAAACACATAGCTACTGGTACATACCCTCAGCCCCGAGGGTGAACTACTCCCTCCTCGTCATGGAGAGCGTCGGGATGATGAAGATGGCCTCCGGTGATGGTTTCCCCCTCCGGCAGGGTGTCGGAACGGGCTCCTGATTGGTTTTTCGTGGCTCTGGAGGCTTGCGGAGGCGGAACTCCCGATCTAGGTTTATTTTCGGAGGTTTCTGTATTTATAGGAATTTATGGCGGTGGAAACAAGTCCTGGGGGGCCATGAGGAAGTCACAAGCCACAGGGACGCGCCCGGGCGGTACGGGCGCGCCCTGCTGGCTTGTGGCGGCCTCGTGGCTCTTCTGGCCCAACTCCAATGCTTCGGGGGTCTATTTTGGTCCCAAAAAAATCACCGTAAAATTTTATTCCGTTTGGACTCCGTTTGATATTCCTTTTCTGTAAAACTCAAAAACAAGGAAAAAACAGGAACTGGCACTGGGCTCTAGGTTAATAGGTTAGTCCCAAAAATAATATAAAGTTGTAGTAAAATGAATGTAAAACATCCAAGAATGATAATACAGCAGCATGGAACAAGCAAAAATTATAGATACATTGGAGATGTATCAGCGCTCAAGCCCTTGTCATCCTTCTTGCCCAGCCAGTTCTCCTGCGCCTTGAACAGCGCCTTCCATAGCTTCTCCCGAGTGGTACGGAAGAGTTGACGAACTGCAGGATCGTCGTCAGTCCGGTAATTCCACATAGGAGAAGTCCGGCGCTGGCAGGGGAGGATGCGCCGCCGAAGCATAACCTGGACCACGTTGGTCAGGCTGACTCCCTCCCTGATCATGGAGGCGATGCCCCTCTACAGGTCCTCCACCTCTGTGTCCGACCCCCAGTCGAGGCCCTTTCGGACCCATGAGGTCAATATGGTCGGGGGGCCGGATCTGAATTCGGCAGGAACAGTTCCGCCCTCCTCCCTTGGCTCAGTGATGTAAAACCACTCTTTTTGCCAAGTCTTGATGGTGTCGATGAAGGTGCCGGATGGCCACACTGCACGCGAAAGCTTGCCGATGACCGCCCCGCCGCAGTCCGCATGAGCGCCGGCGACACACTTCGGCTTGATGTTGAAGATCTTGAGCCACAGTCCGAAGTGTGGGTCGACTCGCAAGAAAGCCTCGCAGACTATGATGAAGGCCGATATATGCATGAAAGAGTTCGGCGGGAGGTCGTGGAAGTCGAGGCCGTAGAAGAACATGAGGCCCCTCACGAAGGGGTGAAGCGGGAAGCTCAGTCCTCGGATGAAGTGAGGGACAAAGACCACCATCTCGCCTGGTTTGGGGGTGGGGATCACCTGGCCCTCCTCTGCGGCCCGGTGGAAGACATTGGCGGGGAGGTAGCCGGCCTCCTTGAGGTCCCGGATGTCCTGGTCTGTGACCGAGGAAGCCTCCCATTTGCCGCTGGAGCCTGAGCCGGCCATGGCTGAGCTTGGAGGAGGAGGGATGGAAAACCTAGATCTGGGCTCTGGAAGATTGGGGAAGCAGGGGTGCGAATGGGGAGTGCGGATAAGCCTTGGGGTTTTCTTCTCCTTTTATTGGAGCTTGCTGCCGGTTAGCCTCCCTTCACGGCGCCGTGAATCTCTCCGCTTCCCAAGGTGAGCGTGCCATTATACGCGCATGATTAAACATATCCCGTGTAAAATGGGGCACGATCTGTGCATTGATGGATCGTGCTAGTGGAAACGGCCTCGAACCACGAATCGGGTCTTTACGACTGGTTCAGTGGTCGTGGTGGGCCGTGACCTTTCGTCTGAAAGGTTGTCAGAAATCACTATTTACTCCCTGACGTTTGGCCTTCAGGGCCGGTTACTCATGGTGTTCGGACGGTCTATGATCGGAAAAACTACACGTCGTCGGGGGCCGAACTATTCCCGACTGATCATTATTTGGGAAGGAGGAACTCGCCTCGCAAGCCGAAGACTTTGATCACATGAAGCAACCGAAGCTAGGAATCCTGGCATTGGAGGCTAGTTCGGGGGCTACTGAGGGAGTCCTGGTTTAAGGGGTCCTCGGGAGGCCGACCTATCTACTATAGGCCGGACTGTATGGGCCGTTTGTCGGACACTGGATTGATTGAAGACCCAGACTCCAGGAAGGAAGCTTCTAGAATCGTGGTGTATCCTCCACGTTTAAAGTAGTAAATAGGCATGTTTATCCCTTCGACATGTAACCGACCATGTGTAAACCCTAGGTACCCTCGGCCTCTATATAAGCCGAAGGGTTTTAGGTTGTAGGCCAACAGAACTCATCTAGGGTTTAGCTACTTGATCTCGAGGTAGATCAACTCTGTAATCTCCTTACAATCAATATAATCAAGCAGGACGTAGGGTATTACCTCCATAGGAGGGCCCAAACCTGGGTAAGACCTTGTCCCCTTCGTCTCTTGTTACCATCGATCCAAGTCTCACAGCTCGGGACCCCCTACCCGAGATCCGCCGGTTTTGACACCGACAGGGTGTGCATCCAACTTGCTTGCTCATGAAGACCACGGGCATTTGAGGAAGCCCGTCATCGGAATATACATGCCAAGTTCTATAATGAAAAATTCCCACTAGCATATGAAACTGACAACTCACATGACTCTCTATATGAAGAACATGGTGCCACTTTGAGGCACAAGTGTGGTAAAGGATAGTAGCAACGTCCCTTCTCTCATTTTCTCTCATTTATTATTTTTTATTATTTTTATTTTTTCTTTCTTTCTTTGTTTCGACTTTTTTCTTGGTGGGCACATTTGGCCTCCCCCATTTTTTTATTTTTTGTCCGGAGCTTATCTCGACTTGTGGGGGAATCATTACTCCATCATCCTTTCCTCACTGGGACAATGCTCTAGTAATGATGATCATCACACTTTTACTTACTTACAACTTGATATAACAACTCCACATAAAATAATTATGACTCTATATGAATGCCTCTGGCAGTGTACCAGGATTTGTAATGATCTACCGTAACATGTAAACAATGATGAATGGTGGCTTTGGCACAAAAACTGTGTCAACTACATGATCATGCAAAGCAATATGATGATGAACACACAAGTCATGTGACGTAACGGTGGAAGTTGCATGGCAATATATCTCGGAATGGCTATAGAAATGACATAATATGTAGCTATGGTGGCTGTTTTGAGGAAGATATAAGTAGGCTTATGTGTGATAGAGCGTATCATATCACGAGGTTTGGATGCACCGGTGAAAGCTACACCAATCCTCGAGGTGTGAATGGGCAATGCACGGTACCGAAGAGGCTAGCAATATACGGAAAGGTGAGTGTGCGTACATCCATGGATTCACATTAGTCATAAAGAACTCATAGACTTATTGCAAAGACTTATTAGCTCTCTCGAAGCAAAGTACTACCGCATGCCACTAGAGAGGAGGTTGGGAGGAGTTAACCATCGCGCGCCTCTGACCCGAACAACACTAGGTTTTGAACGAGGAATAAGAATGCTCACACATCATCACCGTGCCATAACCAATATTTAGATGAATAACAAACAACACGCTTTAGGTACCGATATTTCTATTAACTAACAATCATGTATTCATGCCCTTTCATATTACTACATCAATATCATTAACCCATGAATTCTTCTTATAGTGAGCTACATGAAGGTTTTATTATACACTCCTTGAATACCTATCCTGTTTGGACTAATCTTATAACCAGTGCAAATTACCGTTACCATTTATTTAGACTCTCAAACAAATTTAAGTGAAGTATGAGAGTTCAATTATTTCTATAAAATCTACATACCACCGTGCTCTAAAAGATATAAGTGAAGCACTAGAGCAACTGCTAAGCTCAAAAGATATAAGTGAAGCACATTAAGTATTCTAATAAATCATGATGAACATGTGTCTCTCTAAAATAGGTGTGTTAATCAAAAACTAAAAATAAAGCAAACTATAATACACGACGCTCCAAACAAAACTCATATCATGTGATGAATAAAAATATAGCTCCAAGTGACATACCGATGGAATGGAGACGAAAGAGGGGGGCCCAAAATAATAAGCGGAAACAGCCTGACGGCGGATCAGACTTTGTGCCCAACACTAATACAGGCTTCAAGAATCAGCGCCGGAACGGTCGACCTGGAGGGGCTTACAATGGGAACAAACCTCGCAATTATGAAGAGGCGCTTAAAGCACCTTGCCCTAAGCACAACACCCAAGATAAGCCAGCTAGCCACTCTTGGGAGTATTGTTATATCATGCAAGAGTTCCGTAGCCAGGCTTTCCAGAATAACTCAGGAGGCAATGGTGGAGGACACCCGGGTCAACATGGAGCTGGCGGGTCACAAGGCGGCCCGGGGGCTGGTTTTCAACATCAGGGAAATCATGGCAATGGGCAACATCCTAGCCAGGGCAATCCGCATAATAAGCAAGGAGGATTTCAAAGTAATCCCAAGCAGTTGAATAACGGTCAGTATCACTAGCACCTGAATCCCTAAATAAAATTCGTGCTCTGGAGGGTCTCAAAGAAGAAATTTTATGTCTCTAAGAGGGAAATAAGTCGGCCCTGGAACACGAGTGGCCTTATTATACTTAGTTATGCCGACTCCTTTTTTCTAATTTCTCCCCCCCCCCCACCCCGCAGACTTCTGTATATACTTCTTTATGTTTCGAGTATGAATAAAGCCGGCATATTTTTGTCGCTTCAACCTACAAATTGAGTTTGAGTCTTTATTTTCAGAAACAAAGGGCATCTGGGGGTTTCCAACTCATCGAGTTTAGCTTTCTCACCCTTGTGACCTGGCATAACGCCACAATACAAAGGGCATTTGGGGGCTTCCAGCCCACCGGACTTAGCTTTCTACCCTCTTAACCCGGCAAAAATGAACGCCATATATGGTTAAACCTACATGTATGCTTGATGCGGGTCCGATCAGATGACCCCGTGAACTCTTGATGAGTCAATCCATTTTTGGACCCTGAACTTGTTAAGGTTAAAACACTGGCTTGAGTCATGAGAGAGCCGGCATATAGAAATCTAGGATAAACCATAGGTTATCATACCCACTTCATTGAAGCAAGACCCGAGCCTCGAAAGCCGGACTTTTCCTCTCGAGCCTTGAAAGCCGGCAGATTATCTTGGCATTATGATCATATGTTATTTCATCCTCTACATCATGGCTAGGACCTTCAAACCTGCCTTCAAAAGGGGCTACCTTATATTTCTAAGCTTCAAGAAACAGTTCCCAAAACGAGTACTATGTGCTGAAACTCATCACATAAAATGTTTTTGGGCACACTTTTTACCGGTTTGTATAGACAATAACCTGGTTATTGACGTGGCTTGAGACTGCATCGGTATTTCCCCAAAGAGGAAGGGATGATGCAGCGTAGCGACGGTAAGTATTTCCCTTAGTTAAGAAACCAAGGTTATCGAACCAGTAGGAGGATCACCACCACCCAATAAGCAGCACCTGCACACAAACAACAAATACTTGCAACCCGACGCGAAAGAGAGGTTGTCAATCTCTCTACGGTAATAAGATAGATTGGGTAGTGATAGATAGGAGAGATAGATCTCTCAAGAACACAAATACAAATATTAAATATGCAGCAATATGTTATTGGGTTTTTTGTTTTGTAGATCTGAAAACAAAGATTGCAAAAAACGTAGATCGGAAAGCAATATGTTGGAAAAGTAGACCCGGGGGCCGTAGGGTTCACTAGTGGCTTCTCTCATGAGTATAGCGCACGGTGGGTGAACAAATTACTGTTGGGCAATTGATATAAAATCGAATAGTCATGACGATATACAAGGCGATGATCATTATATAGGCATCACGTCCAAGATAGATAGAACGACTCCTGCCTGCATCTACCTCTATTACTCCACACATCGACCGCTATCCAGCATGCATCTAGTGTATTAAGTTCATGAAAAAACGGAGTAACGCAATAATAATGATGACATGATGTAGACAAGATCTATTCATGTAGGAATAGATCCCATCTTGTTATCCTTAATAGCAACGATACATGCGTGTCTTGCTGCCCCTTCTATCACTGGGAAACAACACCGCAAGATCGAACCCATCACAAAGCACCTCTTCCCATGGCAAGAAAAATCGATCTAGTTGGCCTAACTAAACCAAAGATTCGAAGAAGAAATATGAGGCTATAAGCAATCATGCATATAAGAGATCAAAGAATACTCAAATAATATTCATGGATAGAAACTGATCATGAACTCAAAATTCATCGGATCCCAACAAACACACCGCAAAAGTTTACATCAAATAGATCTCCAAGAGACCATTGTATTGAGAATCATAAGAGAGAGAAGAAGCCATCTAGATACTGCCTACGGACCCGTAGGTCTATGGTGGACTACTCACGCATCATCGGAGAGGCACCTATGAAGAAGATGAACCCCTTCGTGATGGTGTTTAGATTGGATCTCGAGGTTCTGGAACTTGCGGCGACTGGAATTTTGTTTCGTCGACTCCCCTAGGGTTTTCCGAATATTTGAGAATTTATAGGCATCAGAGGCGGTGCGGAAGGGGGTCGAGGAGGGCACAACCCATCAGGGCACGCCGGGGCCCCCCTCTCCGGTAGTTGTTTGGCCCACTGTGTGTCTTTTGGTCCAGAAAAAATCTCCAAAAAGTTTCGTCGCGATTGGACTCCGTTTGGTATTGATTTTCTGCGAAGTAAAAAACAAGCAAAAACAGCAATTGGCACTTTGGCACTATGTCAATAGGTTAGTCCCAAAAAATGATATAAATTTGTTATAAAATGATTGTAAAACATCCAAGAATGATAATATAACAACATGGAACAAGCAAAAATTATAGATACGTTGGAGACGTATCAGCATCCCCAAGCTTAATTCCTACTCGTCCTCGAGTAGGTAAATGATAAAAACAGAATTTTTGATGTGGAATGCTGCCTAACATGTTCATCACATTCTTTTCTTTTATATAGCATGGACATTTGGACTTATAATGATTCAAAGCAATAGTCTAGTTTTAACATAATGACTTCCATACTCAAGCACGTCAACAAGCAACCATGTCTTTCAAAATATCAACACTAAAAAAAGTTATCCCTAGCCCATCATACTCAATCATTGATCCATTCATGAAACACACTCAAATATTAGCTATGCCCAATGCTCAAGTACGATCAATGTGCCCCCTAGTTGGTGCTTATAATAGAAGATGGAGACTCAAAGCAAAAATAAAAATTGCATAAAGTAAATAGATAGGCCCTTCGTAGAGGGAAGTAGGGATTCGTAGAGGTGCCAGAGCTCAAGGTTTAAAATTGAGAGAGAAAAATATTTTGGGTGGCATGGTTTTCCTGTCAACGAAAACGACAAAGTAGTTCACAATACTTTCCATGCTAGATATATCATAGGCGGTTCCCAAACAGAAAATAAAGTTTATTCCTTTTTCCACCAAACTTTCACTTTCCATGGCGGGCCGTATCCACGATTGCCTTCCATACCAACACTTTCCAAGGAATTCATTATTTAACAACATAAAGTAAATATTATTTTTTTTCGTTTTCATTTTGGGAATGGGCATCCCTATTACCGCCGTACTCTCGTGCAATGACAAGTGAATAAACACTCATCTTGAGAATAACACATCTAGCATGGAAAAATATTGGACACTTCCCACCGTTTCATGAGCGGTACGAGCACACAAAAGAAAATTTATTTTGGAAATTTAGAGATGGCACATACAAATTTGCTTGGAACGGCATGGAAATACCGCATATAGGTAGGTATGTTGGACTCATAAGGGAAAACTTGGTTTAAGGATTTTGGATGCACAAGTAGTATTTCTACTTAGTACAAATGAAGGCTAGCAAATAGATTGGGAAGCAACCAAACCAAGAAACGAAAAATCACATAAGTGAGCATTGAACATAACTAACACCGAATAATGCACCACAAGTAGGATATAACTTCATTGCATAACTATTGACTTTCGTGCATGCATAGGGAGTCCCAAACCTTAACACCAATATTCCTACTAAGCATAATTACTTATCAACATGACTCACATATTACTATCATCATGTTTCAAAACTATTACAAAGAATCAAGTTTAATTTGTCCAAAGATCTTCATGAAAGTTTTTACTATATCCTCCTTGGATATCTATCACCTTGGGACTAGTTTCATATATTGCCATTGCTTTTTGGCAAGCTCAAACAAATTTAGGTGAAGCACATGAGCATAAATATTTCATCTCTCAAAAAGGTATGAGTGAAGCATGAGAGGATTTCTTCAAAATTTACTAACTCTCAAATTAATCTAAGTGAAGCATGAGAGTATTTCTACAAAAGTTTCCAAGCACACCGTGCTCAAAAAGATATAAGTGAAGCACTAGAGCAATTCTAACAAATCATAGCATGGTTTTGGCTTTCTCAAATAGGTGTGTCCAGCAAGGATACAAAGGAAAAACTAACAAACAAAGAAATCAAAGATACAATACGCTCCAAGCAAAACACATGATATGTGACGAATAAAAATATAGATCCAAGTAAAATACCGATGGTCGTTAGAAGAAAGAGGGGATGCCACTCGGGGGCATCCCCAAGCTTAGTTGCTTGTTTCTCTTTGGATATATCTTGGGGGTGTGGTAGCATCCCCAAGCTTAGGCTTTTGCTACTCCTTATTCCTTCATCCATCGTGATCTCACCCAAAACTTGAAAACTTCAATCACACAAAACTCAACAAAATCTTCATGAGATCCGTTAGTATAAGAAAGCAAATCACTACTTTAGGTACTGTTGCAAACCCATTCATATTTTTTTATTGCATTATACCTACTGTATTTTCACTTTACCATGGCTTATACCCCCCCAATACAAACCATGGATTCATCAAAACAAGCACACAATGCAACGAAGACAGAATCTGTCTTAAACAGAACAGTCTGTAGTAATCTGTACTCTACCCATACTTATGTAACTCTAAAAATTCTGACAAATTAGGACAACGTAAGGAATTTGTATAGAAACACTGTGTTAAAATTTCAGCTCAAGATCAGTTCCAGCAAAAAATGAAAATTCATATACTGGACGCAAAGTTTCTGTTTCAGATTCAGCATCACTTATACTCATCCTATGAATCATCCTAACAGTTCTACTTGGCACAAACACTAAATAAACCATAAAAACACAATATTAACAGAGGCATAATTGTGTCAACACTCAAAAACAGAAAGGAAAAAAGCAAAAATTTATTTATTCATTGGGTTGCCTCCCAACAAGCGCTATCGTTTTACGCCTCTAGCTAGGCATAATGGATAGATTAGAGTATGGTCATCCTTGGTTTTGGATCCATAGGATTCCCTCATGATTGATTCATATGGTGGCTTAATTCTTTTTCTAGGGAAGTGTTCCATACCCTTTCTCAAGGGAAATTGAAAACGAATATTGCCTTCTTTCAGATCAATCACGACACCTATAGTGCGTAAAAACGTTCTACCAAGTATAATGGGACAAGACGGATTGCAATCAATATCAAGCACAATAAAATCAATAGGCACATAGTTCCTATTTGCAAGAATAAGAACATCATTAATTCTTCCCAAAGGCTTTTTAATAGTAGAATCCGCCAAGTGCAAATTAAGAGAGCATTCTTCAATGTTGGTAAGACCAAGCACATCACATAGAGATTTCGGAATCGTGGAAACACTAGCACCCAAATAACACAAAGCAAAGCATTCATAATTTTTAATCTTGACCTTAATGGTAGGTTCCCACTCATCATGCAATTTTCTAGGAATAGAAATCTCCAACTCCAACTTTTCTTCAAAAGATTTCATCATGGCATCAACGATATGTTTAGTAAAAGCTTTATTTTGCTCGTAAGCATGGGGTGGATTCAACATAGATTGCAACAAACAAATACATTCAATAAAAGAGCAACTATCATAGTTAAAATCTTTGCAATCCAAGATAGTGGGCACATCACTAGTTAAAGTTTTGACCTCTTCAAGCCCACTTTTATCAAAAATTTCATCAAGATTTTCACCCTCCAAATTATTGGGACGCCTTCTACCTAAAGTTGACTCTACTTCAGTCCCTTCATTATCAATTTTAATATTACTAAGCAAGGAATCAATAGAAGAAACACCAATCACTTTCAGATCTACATCGTTTTTATAGCGGCAATCACTAGAAGACGATTTTTCTAAGATTTCTCTTTTGGCTCTAAGCATAGCGGTTCTTTTCTTACTTTCATCCATAGAGACATATAAAGCTTTAATAGATTCATCAATCTTAGGCACAAAAGCTTTCAACTTGAGATTTTCAACATCATGAGAAATTCTATCAATGCTTCTAGACATATCATCAATCTTATTCAGCTTTTCTTCTATCATAGTATTGAAAGCCTTTTGCGCATTGATAAATTCTTTAATATTACTCTCAAGATCAGAGGTGTTCCTATTATTATTGTAAGAAGAATTACCATAGGAATTACCATAATTATTAGAGGAATTTCCAGGAAAAGGCGTAGGATTAAAATTACCTCTATAAGCATTGTTATTGAAATTGTTGCGCGAAACAAAATTCACATCTACGGATTCACTATTTTGCTCAATCAAAGTAGACAAAGGCACATCATTAAGATCAATAGGAGCACTTTTACTAGCAACCAATTTCATCAAAGCATCAACTGTATCACTCAAAGTACTAATTTCCTCTACCGAATTAACTTTTTTACTAGTACGTGCTCTTTCGGTATGCCATTGAGAATAATTAGCCATGATATTATCTAGCAATTTAGTAGCTTCACCCAAAGTAATGTCCATAAAAGTACCACCCACGGCGAAATCTAAAAGGTTTCTAGAGACAAAATTCAATCCCGCATAAAAAATTGTATGATCATCCAAAGATTCAAACCATGTGTAGGACAATTTCTTATCATCAACTTCATTCTTTCCCAAGATTGGGCAACATGTTCATGCTCGAGTTGCTTAAAATTCATGATTTGCATCCTAAGGGAAATAATTTTTGCGGGCGGAAAATACTTAGTGATAAAAGCATCCTTGCACTTATTCCAAGAATCGATACTATTGCGAGGCAAAGAGGAAAACCAAATATTTGCACGATCCCGCAAGGAAAAAGGAAATAGTTTCAACTTCACAATATCAGTCCACATATTTTTTTTCTTTTGCATATCACACAATTCAACAAACGTGTTTAGATGGGACGCGGCATCCTCATTAGGATTACCGGCAAATTGATCTTTCATGACAAGATTCAACAAAGCGGCATTAATATCACAAGACTCCGCACTAGTGGCGAGAGGAGCAATAGGCGTACTAATAAAATCATTCTAATTAGTATTGGAAAAAACACACAACTTGGTGTTCTCTTGAGTCATCGTGACTACACAAACAAGATTGCAAGCAAGGAAGAGATCCGGCAAGAAAAAGGGCAAACGAAAAAGAGGGCGAATAAAACGGCAAATTGGTGAAGTGGGGGAGAGGAAAACGAGAGGCAAATGGCAAATAATATAATTGCAAGGAGATGAGATTTGTGATTAGGAACCTGGTAGATGATGATGGAGTCCCCTCGGCGCCTACGATAGGCACATAGAAGAGACCGCTTCCTCCCTGGTAACGGCGCCAGAAATTCCTTTGACGTGGCTTGAGACTGCATCGGTATCTCCCCAAAGAGGAAGGGATGATGCAGCACAGCGACGGTAAGTATTTCCCTCAGTTATGAAACCAAGGTTATCGAACCAGTAGGAGGATCACCACCACCCAATAAGCAGTACCTGCACACAAACAACAAATACTTGCAACCCAACGCGAAAGAGAGGTTGTCAATCTCTCTACGGTAATAAGATAGATTAGGTAGTGATAAATAGGAGAGATAGATCTCTCAAGAACAAAAATAAAAAGAGTAAATATGCAGCAATATGTTTTTGGGTTTTTGGTTTTGTAGATCTGAAAACAAAGATTGCAAAAAACGTAGATCGGAAAGCAATATGTTGGAAAAGTAGACCCGGGGGCCGTAGGGTTCACTAGTGGCTTCTCTCATGAGTATAGCGCACGGTGGGTGAACAAATTACTGTTGGGCAATTGATAGAAAATCGAATAGTCATGACGATATCCAAGGCGATGATCATTATATAGGCATCACGTCCAAGATAGATAGACCGACTCCTGCATGCATCTACCTCTATAACTCCACACATCGACCGCTATCCAGCATGCATATAGTGTATTAAGTTCATGGAAAAACAGAGTAACGCAATAAGAACGATGACATGATGTAGACAAGATCTATTCATGTAGGAATAGACCCCATCTTATTATCCTTAATAGCAACGATACATGCGTGTCTTGCTGCCCCTTCTGTCAGTGGGAAAGAACACCGCAAGATCGAACCCATCACAAAGCACCTCTTCCCATGGCAAGAAAAATCGATCTAGTTGGCCTAACTAAACCAAAGATTCGAAGAAGAAACATGAGGCTATAAGCAATCATGCATATAAGAGATCAAAGAAGACTCAAATAATATTCATGGATAGAAACTGATCATGAACTCAAAATTCATCAAATCCCAACAAACACACCACAAAAGTTTACTTCAAATAGATCTCCAAGAGAGAGAGAAGAAGCCATCTAGCTACTGCCTACGGACCCGTAGGTCTATGGTGGACTACTCACGCATCATCGGAGAGGCACCTATGAAGAAGATGAACCCCTCCGTGATGGTGTTTAGATTGGATCTTGAGGTTCTGGAACTTGCGGCGGCTGGAATTGTGTTTCGTCGACTCCCCTAAGGTTTTCCGAATATTTGAGAATTTATAGGCATCAGAGGCGGTGCGGAAGGGGGCCGAGGAGGGCACAACCCATCAGGGCGCGTCGGGGCCCCCCTTGCGCGCTCTGGTGGGTTGTGCTCTCCACAGCCCACCTCTCCGGCAGTTGTTTGGCCCACTGGGTGTCTTCTGGTCCAGAAAAAATCTCCAAAAAGTTTCGTCGCGATTGGACTCCGTTTTGTATTGATTTTCTGCAAAGTAAAAAACAAGCAAAAACAACAACTGGCACTTTGGCACTATGTCAATAGGTTAGTCCCAAAAAATGATATAAAGTTGTTATAAAATGATTGTAAAACATCCAAAATGATAATATAACAGCATGGAACAAGCAAAAATTATAGATACGTTGAAGACGTATCAGTTATCAGTTGCATGACCAACATTAAATTATATTATTGGTTGAAAAGGCTAAAAAGACCTTAAAATTTTGAATATTAATGTTTGCCAGGCCTCATTGAGCCGGCTTATCAACATTACCTTACTTTGCTCATCATAGCAAGTTTTAGATTCAAAGTTACTACCGGCTCATACTTCAAGGGCCGGATTGAATGATTGAGTTTGCATAAACAATCAATCGACAAGACATCCAAATCTTCAACATTGTTGAAAGGAAAATAGATTGTTGAAATCTAGAAGGTCAAGACCTTTTGCCGACTCACTTCTCCCCGCTCTATTTTGCTAAAGGGCGTTCATGAGTAAATGGATTATAAAGTAAGCAGAAGAGGGATCAAAGACCAGAAAAATAAATATCTTGTGTCAGCAAAGACACAAAACACGTATGATGGCACGACAACAGTTTCCAGCTATCCCTATTACAAAGTTCAAGGAAGCCACAAATTGTTTCTCCACCCATACTTGGGGGCTTAAATGATGATTGATAAAACACAGATCACCGAATACATCATCCGGGTCGGCGGCGGATAATTCTGTGCGTGAGATGCCTCCGGGGTTATTCACCGATTGGTCTTCTGGCTCATGTATCTGAAGGTTGTCCGCATCCCAGTTGCAATAAGATAAGGCCTGGAACACAGCCTCGTCATCGACGATTGGAGATGGGTCAACTTCTGGGGCAAAGACATGCTCGTTCCGTTGGGGAGCCAAACTCTTTGATATTAAATAAGGTGGGGGAATCCGAATATGGTTGGCACCGTAAGCCGCTTGATAGTTCCTCAGTTTCATCTCAGAAACCAGTTGAGTCGACAGCATTTGAGCATCCTTGACACAGGCAGCATAATTCTCCCGGGAAAATTCTGACCCGTCATTCTTAAATTCGGGGAAACCTTTGGCTAGCTCAGCTGGATCGAGCTCTTCTCCATAAGCTAAAGCCCGGCTCAATACATATATCGCGCCAGATCGGGCGTCTGATCTTTTTAGCTCTGGAATATGTTGAGGAATGGTGGAAAGACACTCCAACACATTCTTGATAAACTTTAAGGGCTTCTTATCCCCCATCGTTGCCTTGATCGCAAGATGACTCCCAGCATAGAGTTGCTCTGTCAGGGAATAAACAGCCTTAAGCATCAACAAGCTATTATCATAAAAGTTGCTAGTCCGGGGGCCTGCAAAATAAAATCAATGCATGACCCGTATATAAAGGCAGGTCCCTGGGGACGAAAGACCCAAGTTACAACCTCTCGATAGCTAGGTTAGCGATTCTGCACCCTTGTAATCGAGATCTACTCATCAAATATACATGAAGCAGGACACAGGCTATTACCTCCATAGGAGGGGCCGAACCTGGGTAAACCCGACTCTCTCTCTCGTTTAACCCCTTCGAGTCGCCACCTAGCGGCGATGGCCTCACACCTAAGTCCTGTTACGAGGACATCTGCCGGGTTGACAAAACCACGACACGCCCCGTCAAATGGAAGGTCCGAAAGCAAGCACTAGAGCGGCAAGAATTCATTGCCGAAGAGATTAAAAACATAGAAGCAGCAGGTTTTATCAGAGGCGTGATCCACCCGACTTGGTTGGCAAAACCTGTGGTTGTGCACAAGGCAAATGGGAAATGGAGGCTTTGTATCAACTTCACCGTTGTCAACAAGGCATGCCCAAAAGACATGTTCCCCTTGCTGCGGATTGACCAGATAGTGGACTCAACCGCGGGCTGCGACCACTTGTCCTTCCTCGATGCATACTCAGGCTACCATCAGATCCTCTTGGCCAAGGAGGACGAGGAGAAAATGGCGTTCATCACCCCTTGTGGTGCGTACTGCTTCCGATGCATGTCGTTCGGGTTGAAGAGCGCCAGTTCCACATTCGCAAGAGCAGTCTAGATTGGTTTAGGCCCACAGCTGCACAGGAACGTGGAAGCTTACATGGATGATTTAGTGATCAAGACCAAGAACAAGGACACGCCGGTGCAACACCTGGAAGAAACCTATGCAAACCTGCGCAAGATCAACCTGAAGCTCAACCCTGAGAAGTGCGTCTTCGGAGTCCCCTCCGGAAAGCTCCTTGGGTTCTTCGTCTCGCAACGCGGGATTGAAGCCAATCCCGCCAAGATCGAGGCAATTGAGCAGCTGGAGGCGCCAAAGCGCATCAAGGACGTGCGCCATTTGGCGGGCTACATCGCCACCCTCAGCAGGTTCATTTCCAAGTCCGCAGAGCGTACCATCCCGTTTTTCAAGATTTTGAAGAAAGCGGGCCCAATGACTTGGAACACGGAAGCAGAGGCAGCACTGCAGGATCTGAAGAAGTACCTGTCCTCGACGCCAATCCTAGTTGCGCCTAAACCAGAGGAACCGTTGCTGCTGTACTTAGTAGCAACAAATCAAGTGGTTAGTGCTGCACTAGTGGCAGAGTGGGAAGCTGAGGGAGACAAGACAGAGTCCCCTGAACCGGCAGCCAACAAGCTAGAGTCAGATACAGATATGACGCAGGAAGGGAATCGGCAAGTTATGCGGAAGAACAAGATGGTGCAGCGACCAGTGTATTTTGTCAGCTCCCTCCTGCAGGGGGCTAGATCATGATACTCTGGGATGCAGAAGATGCTTTTCTGCCTCCTTATGGCCTCCCGAAAGCTGCGCCACTACTTCCAAGCACACCACATCACCGTCGTCACCTGGTTCTCGATGCAGCGTATCTTGAGGAATCCAGATGCAACCGGCAGGATCGTTGAATGGGCGTTGGAGCTGGCCAGCTTTGACTTGAGCTTCGAAAGTGCGGCGACAATCCAGAGCAGGGCCTTGGCGGGGTTCATAGCAGAATGGACACCAACGTCGGACGAAGAAATCCCCGAGACATCACTCCATGGCAAGGAAGCACCTCAGGAATGGGTCATGTACTTTGACGGAGCTTTCTCGCTGCAAGGCGCCGGTGTCGGAGTGCTACTCATTGCACCCACCGGGGAGCATCTCAAGTACGTGATCCAGATGCACTTTCCTAGGGAGGAGTCAACAAACAACACAACTGAGTATGAAGGGCTGCTGGCCAGGTTGAGGATATGATAGAGGCGAAGGTGTCCCGTCTTTCGATGAGATGGTGGCTATCGTTTTGGTGGAAGTCGACTTTCACGATCCGACTACGAACGTGCGAAGACGTCGCGCCTTAGCAATCGCTAAACCAACTCCAAGAGGTTATTGACCATGCCGGAGCACGATCAACCTGACCACGAAGGTCTATTTCCTGCACGCAAACGAAGAACAAGCAAGAAACTAAGATTGCAATCTGGATATTGCGTACTAAAGAGGAAAGCTTTATTGATGAAATGGGGTTCTGTGACGTCTTGGTCTGGTCGTGGAACACAAACGAAAGACGCGAAGTTGCAGCTATGGCGAACTTGTAATCTAACAAAACCCAAATCTAAAACGATGCCCTAAGGGCTGTATATATGAGGTAATAGAAGGGGATTTCGTGGCCCCTTGGAGGAGGGGTCCGAAACCAGCCCTAACTCCGTTTCCCCACACATACGGACTCTAAAAATAGCCTAATAAGTGGTATTTCGAAATTACATGGGCTGGCCCAAAAATAAGGTGACGCAGCACCTATATTAGCCTATGGACGAAATTTATGAAGTGGCCTCTTGTATATTTCGTCCAAGCCTCCAAGCACTCCTTATGGTGGCTTCAAAGTGCGAAAATCACCACTGGAAACTCCGTTGTTCCTTCCCGTGCGCGCACCTTCTCCCCCATGCTTGATCCTGCTCCAATGGCCATCCTTCTTGTCCATGCTAGGTCCTTCGTTCATAAGTAAAACAAAAGTATCTAATTTAGGCAGCATCATATGTTCATGAACATTAGAAGGATTTCCAAGAAACGAAAGTACCTGATAATTTAGTTGGCATGCGCGGGCTCTAGTAATTGGTCCAATCTGTGTAGCTGGTGGTGATGTGGGTGTAACATTAGTAGGGATGTCCTCATCATCCTCCCCTTCTTGAACTGAAGTCGTCCTCGACGGAAGCTCATCATCCTCACCCATATAAGGCTTCAAATCTGCAATGTTAAAAGTGGGACTAACCCCAAAATCTGCAGGCAGCTCAAGTTTATATGCATTATCATTTATTTTCTCTAACACCTTGAAAGGACCATCAGCACGTGGCATTAGCTTCGACTTGCGCAATTCAGGAAACCTATCCTTACGCAAATGTAACCAAACAAGATCTCCAGGTGCAAAGACAACATGTTTTCTACCCTTATCTCCAGCAAGTTTATATTTAGCATTCATACGCTCAATGTTCTCCTTAGTTAACGCATGCATCTTTAATATCAATTCAGCACGTTCTTTAGCATCAAAATTGACCTTCTCCGAAGATGGAAGAGGCAACAAATCAATAGGTGCACGAGGTAAGAAACCATACACTACTTCAAAAGGGCACATCTTAGTTGTAGAATGCAGCGAACGATTATAAGCAAATTCAATATGAGGCAAGCATTCTTCCCACATTTTCAGGTTATTCTTCAACACAGCCCTAAGCATAGTAGACAGTGATCTATTCACTACTTCAGTTTGTCCATCAGTTTGGGGGTGACATGTAGTACTAAAAAGCAGTTTAGTCCCCAATTTAGCCCATAAACATCTCCAAAAGTGGCTAAGAAATTTAACATCACGATCTGAAACAATTGTATTTGGCACACCATGCAAGCGAATAATTTCACGAAAGAACAAATCAGCAACATTAGCAGCAGCATCACTTTTATGACAGGGTATAAAGTGTGCCATTTTCGAAAATCTATCCACGACAACAAATATGCTATCCCTCCCCTTCTTTGTTCGAGGTAAACCTAAAACAAAGTCCATAGATATATCCTCCCAAGGAACACTAGGTACAGGCAAAGGCATATATAAACCATGAGGATTGAGTCGTGACTTAGCTTTTTGACATGTAGTGCAGCGAGCAACAAAACGCTCAACATCCCGTCACATCTTTGGCCAAAAGAAATGTGTAGCAAGTACGTCCTCCGTCTTCTTCACGCCAAAGTGTCCCATTAATCCCCCTCCATGCGCCTCCTGTAACAACAAAAGACGAACGGAGCTAGCTGGAATGCATAGCTTGTTAGCACGAAACACAAATCCATCATTAATGACGAACTTGTTCCATGTTCTCCCTTCTTTACAATTCTGCAACACATCTTGAAATTCGGCATCATGCATATATTGATCTTTGATGGTCTCCAAACCAAATATTTTAAAGTCAAGTTGTGAAAGCATAGTATAACGACGAGACAATGCATCAGCAATAACATTTTCTTTACCCTTCTTGTGTTTAATGACATAAGGGAAAGTCTCAATGAATTCAACCCATTTAGCATTCCTACGGTTCAGTTTTGCTTGACTTTTAATATGTTTCAAAGATTCATGATCAGAATGTATAACAAATTCTTTGGGCCATAAATAATGTTGCCATGTTTCCAAAGTCCGAACAAGAGCATATAATTCCTTATCATAAGTAGAATAATTCAGACTAGGCCCACTCAATTTTTCAGAAAAGTATGCAACAGGTTTACCATCTTGTAATAACACACCTCCTAATCCAATTCCACTAGCATCACATTCAAGCTCAAAAGTCTTATTAAAATCAGGAAGTTGGAGTAATGGAGCATGTGTTAACTTATCTTTCAATACCGTGAAGGCTTCTTCCTGTGCGGTACCCCAAATAAAAGGCACATCCTTCTTTGTAAGCTCATTTAGAGGTGCAGCAATGGTGCTGAAATCCCTCACAAAACGCCTATAGAAACCAGCGAGTCCAAGAAAACTCCTCACTTGTGTGACCGTTTTGGGCTGCGGCCAACTCTCAATAGCTTCAATCTTGGCTTTATCAACTTCAATTCCCTGTGGAGTAACAACATAGCCAAGAAAAGAAACTCGGTCGGTGCAAAAGGTGCACTTCCCAAGGTTACCAAACAAACGTGCATCACGTAGAGCGAGAAAAACAGCACGTAAATGTTCCAAATGTTCCTCCAAAGATCTACTATAAATCAGTATATCATCAAAATAGACTACCACAAATCGTCCAATGAAAGCACGTAAAACCTCGTTCATTAATCTCATGAAAGTGCTAGGTGCATTAGTTAACCCAAAAGGCATGACTAACCACTCATATAATCCAAACTTAGTTTTAAATGCTGTTTTCCATTCATCTCCCAATTTCATACGAATTTGATGGTATCCACTACGCAAATCAACTTTGGAGAAAATTGTAGAGCCACTTAATTCATCAAGCATATCATCTAGCCTAGGAATAGGATGACGATAACGAATAGTAATATTATTAATGCCTCTACAATCAACACACATACGCGATGTACCATCCTTTTTAGGCACTAGAATAATAGGAACAGCACAAGGACTAAGAGATTCACGTATATAACCTTTGTCGAGCAGCTCCTGTACTTGACGCATAATCTCCTTCGTCTCCTCTGGATTGGTACGGTATGGCGCACGGTTGGGCAGCGATGCACCGGGAATTAAGTCAATCTGATGCTCAATCCCTCGAATAGGTGGTAATCCCGGTGGCACGTCTTGTGGAAAGACGTCAGCGAACTCCTGCAAAATGTTAGTGACAGCAGGAGGCAAAGAGGGAGGCATGTCCTCGAATGAAAATAATACATCTTTGCATAAAAAAGCATAGCAAACAGATGTAGTGACATCCAAATCAGTAATATCAGATTTAGTGGCAAGTAAACAACCACTCTTCAGTTTTATTTCAGATATAACACTAGATGATTGTTTATGAGGCTTATTATGTTGCTCAAATTCCTTTGCCACAATCTGATTTTCACTCTCACTTTGCTTCTGTTTTGCTTTACTAGCTCTAGCAATGTCATCTTTCATAATATGTTCGGGAGACATAGGAAGCAAAGTTATATTTTTATCCTTATGAACAAGAGTATACTGATTTGTCCTACCATGGTGTACAGAATTTTTATCAAATTGCCATGGTCTACCAAGTAAAACGGAGCATGCTTGCATGGGTACCACATCACAATCAACATAATCAGAATATGTAGCAATGCTAAAGTGCACACGAACAGTACGTGTTACCTTAACCTTGCCACTGTTGTTGAACCATTGGATGTAATAAGGATGAGGATGTGGTCTGGTGGTTAGAGAAAGCTTCTCCACCATCTCCATGCTAGCCAAGTTGTTGCAACTCCCTCCATCGATGATGACGCGAACAGAACGCTCCTTCACAACTCCCTTTGTATGGAACAAGTTGTGCCTCTGATTTTGCTCAGCCTGTGTAACCTGCACACTCAAAACACGTTGAGCAACTAAACTTTCATACCTGTCAGCGTAGTCAGCAGCCATGTAGTGTGTCTCTTGTTCAGTCTCCTCTACACCTTGTTCTTCACTCGCAATAAGAGCCAGGGTCTCCTCATCATAATCGCTAGCGGAGTCATATCCACCATCCTCAGTAACTATCATCACACGCTTGGAAGGACATTCTCTCGCATAGTGACCTCCACCCTTGCAACGACGACATATAACCTCATGTGTTTGCCCTGTGGATGCAATGGAAGAAGAAGAGCTCTGTGCTGGCCCGGAAGGTGTGCTCTTCGCGGAGGGTGGAACAGAGGCCTGTTTCCTGGTATCTCGGTTGGAGTTGGAGGCTGACGTAGGCGGTGCTGCAGCCGGACGTGTGGAAGTAGAAGAGGTACGTGGAGTCCATGATGAAGTGCGACCTGCAGAAAAATTAGTTCTTGCCAATGCCTGTCGATCCTGCACTTCACGTTCAGCTTTTACAGCAAGATGAAATAAACGAGTGATAGTGTTATACTCCTTATACTCTAGAATAGTCTGAATCTCTCTATTTAATCCACCCATAAAACGTGCAAGCATAGCTTCATTCTCCTCAACAATACCACATCTAATCATGCCAGTTTGTAACTCCCGATAATATTCCTCTACAGAATTTTTTCCTTGTCTTAAACGCTGCAAATTTTGAAGCAATTCACGTTGATAATATGGTGGAACCCAACGATTACGCATAGCGGTTTTCAAAGCAGCCCAAGTAGGTGGGATATTAGCGTGATGTATTCTACAATGTTCAGACCACCAAACACAAGCAAAACTAGTGAACGAACAAACAGCAGCAGTAACACGTCTATCCTCAGGATATTGTAAGCATGTAAATCGTTGTTCTGTTTCTAACTCCCAAGTAAGATATATATCCGGAACATATCGACCATCAAATGTAGGAATATTCAATTTAAGTTTAGGGAGATGGTCATGAGTTTGTACCTGAGGGGGTGGTGCAGCCCTACCATTGCGATCGTAGGCATGTGGACGACCTGGTGCGTGTGGTGGTGGTTGTCCTTGGGGCTGAGCTGGAGCAACCTCTCCCTCATCGTCGTAATCACCATCGTAGTCAGTGTTCTGATCAACAGTAGTAGCAGCAGCAGCAGCCACAGAAGCCACAGCAGTAGGAACGGCACCAGAATGTTGGCCTTCCTCTAGGGGCACACGTTGTGCGCGCCCCGCAAAATTCGGCCGACGTTGTTGTTGTTGCTGAGTTATGACCGGTGCAGCTGGTGGTAGACGTGCAAGCACCTCATTGAACTTAGCGTCCAACTTCGTCTCGAACGTCTTCTCCAATCCATCTAGCTTCTCCATAGCCTCTCCAAGGCTGGTTACGAAGTCTTGTACCTGGTCAGCCATCATTTGCTGGAATTTATCATGGAGCTCCTTGTTGGTCATAACCTCCCATTCGACCTCGTCAGCTTGTGATCCTGGCATGGTTAGCAGTAATAGGAACACACAAGAATATGAACCTACAGACTACTAGGAAGTGGTGGTGGTGTGTCACAAATCCGTCAAGCAAATCTCAAATTCTTACCAGTTCTTACCCAGCAGCAGGTGGTGATTGGCAACCGGTGTAGTCAAAAACTCCCAAAGCTTGGATAGAGCGATTGCCAGGTGGTGTCAAACACACGGCGTAGATATATGTGGAGCTGGGAAGGCTTAAAATATGGTAGCAAAAAGGGGTCAACAATAATCAGTTCAGAGATGCAAAGTTGAAAAAACGCTCAACGACGGTACGATGCTGGTCCTAGGCTAGACCGTGCTAGAGACGCGAGCCTAAAACACCAACAAAATCACGACGTTACACGTAATCAAGGGAAGAGCACACTCTGATTTTCTTTTTTTTTCTTTTTGTTTTTTTTGGCGCCTCTTTTTTTTTTTTGCGCTCTTTTTTTTTTTGCTCAGAAAATCACTATAATGGAGAGTGTCTCAAAACTCTTCCCGAGACGTATAAATAGGATAGGCACGAAAAAAATTTGAGTAAATTTTTTTTTTTCTGGAGCGATTCGGGGCTGCGACGACCAAAAATTGCGAAAAAAAATCACTATGATGGCGAGGGTCTCAAAACGCTCCGAAAGGCCTAAAATGATGATAGGAAAAAAATATTTTCACCCACCGAAATTTTGGCCTAGAAAGTGCTCTGAAAAGCGTGCCACTTTTTTTTTCCGAACCCTACTCAGGCAAGGGAACTCGAAAATAAAAACAAAGGGATCTCAAAATCAATCTGAATACCTAAGGAACTCAGATTAGAGGCGGATATGGGTGGTAGTATATGGCAGCGATGAAGATGATGCGGTGGCGGCGTGACAATCTGTGACTAGAACTCGAAACTCTAAAAGACTAGACGCTAAGACCAGCAACTCGACACGACGATGCACCCGCAATTTCAACAAAGCAAAACACTGAAAAGACTATGCAAAGGCTCAGATTGGTTCGGATATGATGATCTAACCCTAATTTTTTTTGTGGCTTTTTTTTGTGGACGGTAGGTATGAAGAACAGATGCAATCTATACTACGAAAAACTGGTAAATCTCACCGAGCAACCTGGAAATCTGATACCACTTGATAGATGCGAAGGTGTCCCGTCTTTCGATGAGATGGTGGCTATCGTTTTGGTGGAAGTCGACTTTCACGATCCGACTACGAACGTGCGAAGACGTCGCGCCTTAGCAATCGCTAAACCAACTCCGAGAGGTTATTGACCACGCCGGAGCACGATCAACCTGACCACGAAGGTCTATTTCCTGCACGCAAACGAAGAACAAGCAAGAAACTAAGATTGCAATCTGGATATTGCGTATTAAAGAGGAAAGCTTTATTGATGAAGTGGGGTTCTGTGACGTCTTGGTCTGGTCATGGAACACAAACGAAGGACGCGAAGTTGCAGCTATGGCGAACTTGTAATCTAAACAAAACCCAAATCTAAAACGATGCCCTAAGGGCTGTATATATGAGGTAATAGAAGGGGATTTCGTGGCCCCTTGGAGGAGGGGTCCGAAACCAGCCCTAACTCCGTTTCCCCACACATACGGACTCTAAAAATAGCCTAATAAGTGGTATTTCGAAATTACATGGGCCTGGCCCAAAAATAAGGTGACGCAGCACCTATATTAGCCTATGGACGAAATTTATGAAGTGGCCTCTTGTATATTTCGTCCAAGCCTCCAAGCACTCCTTATGGTGGCTTCAAAGTGCGAAAATCACCACTGGAAACTCCGTTGTTCCTTCCCGTGCGCGCACCTTCTCCCCCATGCTTGATCCTGCTCCAATGGCCATCCTTCTTGTCCATGCTAGGTCCTTCGTTCATAAGTAAAACAAAAGTATCTAATTTAGGCAGCATCATATGTTCATGAACATTAGAAGGATTTCCAAGAAACGAAAGTACCTGATAATTTAGTTGGCGTGCGCGGGCTCTAGTAATTGGTCCAATCTGTGTAGCTGGTGGTGATGTGGGTGTAACATTAGTAGGGATGTCCTCATCAGGATAGCAGCCGATCTTGGTATCAGAAAGTTGGTGGTATGGGGAGACTCACAGCTTGTCGTGTGCCAAGTGTAAAGATTATCAAAGTCCCCTGATGGAAGCCTATGTTGATATGGTACGGAGATTGGAGGAGCGATTTGACGGTCTGCAAATGGAGCACGTCCCCCGTGCCGAGAATGATATTGCCGATGACCTGTCAAAGAGAGCTACATAGAAGCTCCTGTGGAACCGGGCACTTTTGTCCTCCGATTAACATGACCCTCGGTCAACCCATCAGCGTGGCAAAACAGGAGAAGGAAAGTCAGTTCTGGTGATTATCTCACGGCAAAGCCTTCAGTGGCCGCCAAGAGGGTTGCCGGGAATGACTGCCGGCGTGCCGGGGAACCCCAAGGTCCGACAGATCTGATGGTCCTTGTCAAAGAAGCTAGTGTCCTCGCGGTAGAAGAATTGCCTTTAGTCCTTGTCGTCGAGCCACAAGCTCCGACATGGGCGCAACAAATTGTCCAATACCTTCAGACAGGGGACCTTCCCGAGGAACAGGAAGAAGCTGAAAGAGTAGCCCGACGGTTGAGCATGTACCAATTTGTGGACAACACTTTGTACAAGAGAAGGCCGAACGGCGTGAAACTGAAATGCATTCCTCGGAAGAAGGACGACAACTATTGGCGAAGATACACGAGGAGATTTGTGGCTCCCACGTAGGATCACGAGCCCTTGTCGGTAAGGCGTTTCGGCAAGGCTTCTACTGACCCATGGCCCTTCAAGATGCCTTGGCGGTGGTAACAACATGTGAAGCATGCCAATATCATGCCAAGCAGATACACCAACCAGCACAAGCCCTTCAAACCGTACCACTCTCCTGGCCATTCTCGGTCTGGGGGCTCGACATCGTCGGCCCCCTCCCCCGTGCTACCAGGGGCTTCGAGTTCTTGTTTGTCACCATCGACAAATTCACAAAGTGGACCGAGGTGGAGCCGGTGAGAAAGGTAAAGGCGCAGGCAGCAGTCAAGTTTCTTAGTGGGATTGTTTTTCGTTTCGGTATCCCCGACAACGGCACGCAATTCACCAGCAACGCTTTCATGCAATACTATCAAGTTATTGGCACCAAGGTCTGCTTCTCCTCGGTTGCCCACCCCAGGACCAACGGGCAAGTGGAGAGGGCAAATGCTGAAGTGCTGCGGGGCCTCAAGACAAGAACTTTTGACAAGCTGCGCAAGCATGGAAGGCACTGGATTGATGAGTTGTCGGCGGTTCATTGGTCGATCAGAACGGCGCCAAATCGAGCCACCGGCGAGACACCCTTCTCCCTAGTCTATGGTGCAGAAGCAGTTCTCCCCACGGAACTCACGTGCGGGTCGCCGAGAAATCAAGCCTTTGATGAGGACCAGCAAGAGCGGCTACGGCATCACGATGCCACGCTCCTCGAGGAAGATCATCTCCAGGCCGCACTGCGTGCCACTAGGTACCAGCAGGCCTTGCGCCGCTACCTGTCGGTGCACTAGTACAGGGGTACCCAGTGCCCCTGACTTATGCACAGGCGGTAGTAGCTGAACCCTTCAACGTTCGTACAAACCCGAAGAATGATCAAGACCAGACTCCAACAAGCCCAACGCGGCAGCCCAAGCTTGGACTGCAACGCGCCAAGCATGTCCCCGGCGCTTGCCGGTGACCAAGACATGCACACATTCCTGAAGACCCGGCAAGCCATCCCCCGGCAGGCACGAGCTAACCAGCCATCGCTCCACCGCATCGCTACGCCAGTCAATTGTCGATGCGGTGTCTAGCCCTCAAGCGGCTAATCAGCTCTCGCTAAACACATGGCGACACACCGGGAGGCAAGTTATACTCAGTTGACACCCGCCCTGCAGCGTTTTAAGACCGTAAGCAACGACCATCCAATCGGTGGTAAAAGCTTGCCGGGGATGCACCCCCGAGAGACACCTAGGCTAGTAATCATGGTATTTTGTCCTAAATGCCAGAGTTAGGTATGATAGCTCTGCTAAGCTATCCAATCGATAGATAATGACTATTTTGCCATTGTGGTAACCCCTTGCACTATAAAAGGAGGCCCAAGGCTACCTAGCTCAAGATTCGGACCTTTGGACACTTGTACTCGCGTAGTAGCTCACCCCGACAGCAGCTCTTGCCGGGGTTAGGCGTTGCGCATTCTTCGTGTTCCTCTGATCAATCCACCAAAAGCAGGAGTAGGGTTTTACGCTTAGCAGCGGCCCGAACCTGGGTAAAATGCCTGTGGCGTGATCCTCGCGCCGTCTCATGCTCTCCGCTCTTTGTGCAATGTGACCCCCCTTGCCGAAACCACAAAGGGGCCTCTGGTCCCATAGGTGATCGTGAGCATACATGCCCCGACACTACCATAGCCGCAAAGTGCGCACCAGGATTGTTGAGGAAGGTGACCTTGTTCTTCGAGGGATTCAGTCCACGACGGGATCAAACAAGTTGACGCCAAAGTGGGAAGGACCTTACCGTGTGGTACGAGTCACCAGGCCTGGCAGAGTCTGCTTGGAGACCGATAATGGCACTCCGGTGCAAAATTCGTGGAATATCGAACATCTTTGAAATTTCTACCCGTGAGGCGCGGTTGCTGGTTTTGCCCGGCAACCCCTTTTGTGCAAGTTATGTTGACAAGGCATGTAATCCTTTGTACAAACCCAGGCGATGAACCTGTGCGTAGTTTATAAAGCTAAGTGTTTCGCAACCCTTGTCAAAAGTACAAACTTATCTAGTGTATCTTTTCATGACATGTTGCATAAGATGACTGTT
This sequence comes from Elymus sibiricus, assembly GCA_039707655.1. Classification (NCBI taxonomy): domain Eukaryota; kingdom Viridiplantae; phylum Streptophyta; class Magnoliopsida; order Poales; family Poaceae; genus Elymus; species Elymus sibiricus. The sequence goes on along the minus strand of CM077673.1, from coordinate 206,473,907 downwards.
GAACCACTTGGGTTCCTGGCCTACTCTATTTTCTCTTCTTTCTTTTTCTTAAAAGGGAGAAGGGACCCTGCGTGCAAGTCTTCCCACGGGGAGTAACGGTATGGGCACCTGCAGGCACGTTCGGCGGCGGCAAGAAGAGCGAGACAATAAAAAGCTAAGTTGCACTAACTCATCGAAATTTTTTCAAGCCTTTCCCTGCTTGTGTGGGAAAACTTGCGCGCTAAGGAACATTGTCAAATTCGTTGCACGCTTGGGTGTTGGAAGCATGCCCAACACTTTGAGTTGCAGCAGCGAAGATGGCAAGGCGGCCTTGCCGGAAGCAATGCTTCTATCAGGATGTTCAAGATTTATCCTTAGAAGCGCCCGGATGGAGGGAGTATGCGCCGGCAAGTGCCCCTAGCAAGCGAGAGGACCCGAGGAACACATAAACGCAAGTTTCTTTCAAGGAAGGGAAACGGACATTCAAAAAACGCGTAGCAAGGTCGTTGCAGTTTTTTAAGCTATCCAATATTTTCCCTTCATTTCCTCGCATGGTTACATTGGGTACGATTTAAATACAAAAGGAGTACACTGAGGTCGGCCTAAATACAAAAGGAGAACGCCAAGCTCGACGACGGCGGCGACGGGGTCAAGTGAGAATACGATTTCCTCTAACGACCCCGTCAGCCTCCGGAAGGAGATCTGCCACTACGATGTGGCAATTGATCAGAAAACGAGGTCTCGTGGATGGAGCCTTGTTCCCGGATCCCAAAACCCTAGCTACAATGCTATGCGCGCCTATTCGGACTCCTCCTGCTTGATGCCGAAGGTGCTGCCGTCGTCGTCGCTATCGCTGGAGGAATCATAGTCGCTGTCGCTCGAGCTCTCCATGTAGCACTCCAGGCGGACGCCGGGCACCCCAAAGATCTTCACAAAGAGGGTGGCTGAGCCGTCGAACTTGAAGTGGAGGAGATGCCCGGGGCCAAGACCACGAGAGTGGGAGAACGACTTCCACCCCCTCGTCAGGAACATGGTGCTTCCGGGGGAGAGGTCGACGGCCACCCGAGTAGGGCCATTGCAGCAACCATCCGCTAGCAGCCATAGCCCCTGAGGCTGGCCATCTTCCATGGCCCGAGCAAACGGTTCGAGAAGGTGCAGCCAGCTCCGGGGGAGGCGAGGTACCAGCATAATAAACTCCTGCACCTCCTCCCCCGCATGGATTCCCGCATGGGGTTGGGGGAGAGGTGCGCCACCGCGGTCGCCACTGCGGCCGCCGCATATCGACGGAGCCGACCGGCCACCGTGACCCCTACGGATCGACGGAGCTGTCCTCCCGTGACCCATGGATGCCGACCGTCCGCGGGAGCTGGGCCCGGCCCCCACCGTCATCACCACGATTCGCATCGGGCTCTGCGGAGCACCCCTCGTAGCGCCACCCAACCCACGAGCACGGCCGCGACACCTTTGCCATCTCGAGGGTGATGCACTAGAAAAGATGGCAAAAGACGAGGGAAGAATACGGTGGATGACGGACTGAGAGGAGGAGGGCGCGAATGAGCAACGCCTTCCCCTGGTCCTCCCCTCTTTATAGGGCCGGGGAAGGGGAAGGGCCGACTCTTCGTGACCTTGGCTGGACGCGGACTGGCTCTCAGTCAGCGCCCATGACCGCCCCTCTCAACCAATGCCAGACCCCGCATATGACACGCATCACGTGGGATGCAATGGGGTGGGTGGGTAGCAGAGACGCTTTTAGTAAGAGGATGATGACTCAACATAAAAGTAAATAGATAGGCCCTTCGCAGAGGGAAGCATTGATTTGCACAGGTGCCAGAGCTCGAAACTTAAAACAAGGGTGGAAGTATAATTTTTCAGCGGTGCACTTTTCTTGTCAACGTTACGACAAAGGTTTTCAGCATTTTCCATGCTAAACACATTATTGGCGGTTCCCAAACAGAATAGTAAAGTATACTCTTATCCACCATCCAAACACATTCCATGGCTGGTCGAATCCACGGTTTCCCTCCAAACAATCAACTGTCCCAAGGAGTTGGTGTAATTTATTTTGATTATGTGGTACTGGGCATCCCTCTTACTAGCCTCTCTCGTGTGACGGCGAATAAAGGACTGTCATGAGAATAACTTGCTTAGCATGGAAAATATTGACCACCCCGTCGCTCCATGAGTGGGATGAGTGCATAGAGATGGAAGTTTATTTGAATATTTAGAGATGGCACATGCAAATTTACTTGGAACAGCAGGGTAATACCGCATATAGGTAGGTATGGTGGACTCATGTGGAATAAATTGGTTCAAGTATTTGGATGCACAAGCAGCATTTCCGCTTAGTACAGGTGAAGGCTAGCAATAGGTTGAGAAGCGACCAGCTAGAGAGCAACAACTGTCATGAACATGCATTTTGAATAATTAACATTGGATGTAGCATGAGTAGGATATGAACACTCTGAATTTAAACATCATGAAGGCTATATTGGTTTTGATTCAACAACATGTTTGCACATTGTGGCACCCCGGCTCAGAGGATACGGGAACGCCCCGTATTCCAGCCCAGAGACAAGTCTTCTGGAATATGGCACTGCTTGGCATAGAACAAATCAGCTCATATTACAAATACTCGGGGTACAAAGGTCTTGATGGTACAACGGAATAACGGTGGCACGGCGACACTACGCCTTCCCGGGTAGCTCTATGCTAGCAGCGGAACAACTCGAAGAAGCGATACAACTCTCGACAGCGGAACAACGACGACAGTGATGAACTCCTACTCCGAAGGGTCTCTGGCTGGAATGCGTATCCTAGCTTGCACACACAGAATCCTCAACCAGCAAGCAATTAAAGCAGGACCTGCAAACTGGTATGACACGCCAGGTGAGTGCTATGAATATACTCGCAAGCTCACAGCAACCAAAGCAATCAAGACAAACAACAACCTGGCATTTATAGATTAAGCATGTGCAAACATGATGATGCTAGAACAATTTAGGCATGGCATAAACATATGAACCTGATGACACTAGCATGCAACATGTGAAACTATCATGATGTAACTTACTCTGATCGGGGTTACCTCGTAACCACCACATGTATGAATTTACCATCGAGTGTGTCACATGATAACCTCAAGACCAACCAAGCTTGCTATTAACAATACCATGGTGATAACATGATCACAAGGAGCTTGATCTTTACCTGAGATCATCACATAGCACCACAAAACATCAACCAAATTCGGTATCCATGATACCACGGTGATCCTCTCATGATCAGAAGAGAGGTTGTACCGCCCCATAGAGAGGTTGTACCGGTTGACCGGTACAACCGGTGTTTGGAGCGGTTGTACCGCTCCAGAATTGGTCCGAAGGTTGTACCGGCCATGTACCGCTCTACCACTGGACTAGTTTCTGTTTTGGAGCGGTTCTTGGGCGGTTGTGGGCCGGTTATTCCGGTACTACCGGTGCCCCGGGCGGTTGTACCGCTTATTGCTTTTGCTACAGGTTGGTTTTGTCTGCTTTGACCGGTTGTACCGGTCTTGTAAGTGCATCTAGTGCCCCTTAGTGATTTTGGTGTATTGAAGACTTATAGGTTAAGGGACTAATATGTTTGTGAGTGTACACAGGCTCTATAAGTCGCTGAGGAGTTTGATATATTCGAAGAATGTCGACCCCAAAAAATGAATGTCTTCATCTGAAGACTTTGGTGAAGACTTTGGTGAAGACTTTGCTGAAGACTTTGGTATTTCCTGAAGACTTTGATATTAAAGAACACGGTGTGACCTTGAAGACATTAATGAGGAATATGAAGCATGAAGACTTTAGTTTTTATTGTTTCTTTTCTTTTCTTGAGTCATAGGAAAAACCGTACTGTTAAAGGGGGTCGAGGTAAAACTAAGGAAAAATTTCCAACTGATGCTCAACTCAAAAGCCTCAACATAACCCAATCCTTCGAGTGAAGCCTTTGGAAACCTCTTGCAGTTCAGTCAAATTCTTCAGAGACAGAGACGATGTTCTTCTGGTCTCTGAGGAAATTGGTCTGACTGAGGAGTTAGGATTTCGCCAGTGCGAATTGCCTACAAGTGAGGAATATGATAAGCCCTGAGGAATTTAACAGTTCAAATTCCGACCATTGCTGTGCTTTGTGCCAGCTGTCCAGATATTCTATCCACCTAACGGTCATATCATTGGGGGGCATTTATGTCTTATCATGTCGGGATGCACCCTGGCTATAAATAGCCGCCCCCCACAACCACTAGCTGGTGGGCTACTCTGAGAGAGAACTTGACACTTGTCATTTGAGAGCATCCCATTTCCTCGAGAACTTTGAGCGAAAATCATCAGTGAGGAAAAACCCCAAAACCAAACCACCAACCCAAAGTGATTGAGCATCACTGAAGAAATTGTTCCTGTGTGGAACCGACGCTTGTTACCTTTGAAGACTGTGTATCTTCCAGATGGTTAGGCGTCATGGTCTAGCGCATCATGTAGTCAATTGGGGATCGCCGGGTGACCGTGGTCTAGAGCATCCAGCAGTAAATTGTGGATTGTCGGGTGACCAGTTTGTGAGGGTTTTGGAAGTCTACCCTGAAGACTTACCACGAGTGTTGGGCAAGGTCTGTGTGACCTTAGCTCAAGGAGAATACGGTAAGGATTGTGTGTCCTGGGACTGTGTGTCCTGGGACTGTGTGTCCTCTGGTTTAAATACCAGGCCGCTCCGAACCAGACGTACGACTGTCACAGCAGTTGGAACTGGGTCATCAAATCATTGTCTTCATCGAGCCCCTGGTTCTATTTCCTCAACCCTTTCATTTCCTCATATATGTGTTGATGAAATTGATCGTTACTGTTTGAAGAATTTGACTGAAGACTTTTTCAATTTCCTCACCTCAAATTCTTCAGTTACCGTATCGTCTGCCTGCTTATCCTGTTCACGCTATTCATGCTCAGTGTATGTTTCATTTCATCATGATGACTATGCTGTTAACATGTTTCACATGCACTTGAGTACTTATTCCGCTGCTAGCTGTTCGTCACTTAGCTAATTCCTCAACTAGTATTTCCTCAAGTGACGAATTTGTAAAAATCGCCTATTCACCCCCCCTCTAGTCGATATAACGCACTTTCAATTGGTATCAGAGCAAGGTACTCCCTTATTCTGTGTGATTTTGGTTTAACCACCTGGAGTTTTAGTTATGTCGACTGCAGGCATGATCAAGGTCTCAGCGGGGTGTCCTACCTTCGATGGGACGGACTACCCCTACTGGAAGAACAAGATGCGCATGCATCTCGAGGCAATTGACAACGATCTCTGGTATGTTGTGGAAAATGGTGTTCCCTTTGTCACTCCCACTATCAATGCTGCTGATGTGAAGAGATTCAAGCAACTCGACTCTCAAGCGAAGAATATCATATGTGGCCATCTGAGCAAAGGTCAGTATGGCAGAGTGAGTGCTTTGGAAACTGCTAAGCTTATCTGGGATAGGCTGTCCAAAGTAAATGAAGGCATTTCAACTCAACGTGACTCTCGAGTTGATGTTCTTCGCAATCTCTTCAACCGCTTCAAAAGACTCGACAACGAAAATGTTCAGCAAACTTTCGATCGCCTCACTGATATCTCCAATGAGCTACATGCTCTTGGTGCCACTGACATCACCGACCATGAGGTGGTGAAGAAACTGCTGAGATCCCTTGATTCCTCATTCGATACACTTGCTTTGATGATCCAAGAATGTGGAGACTACAAGTCACTAGATCCTGTTGATATTCTTGAGAGACTCAATACTCATGAATTCCAACAAGCTGAGAAGAGAGACCTCTACGGGCCAAGTTATGGAAGATCTCGTGCGTTGAAGGCTAAGGCAATTTCCTTATCTGAAGACGAAGAATCTGATAGTAGTCTTGGTGATCCTGAAGAACTGAGTCAGGAGCTAGCAATGCTTGTGAGGAAATTCCAGAAGTTCTCAAGGAGAGGTCGGTTTGGAAAATCATCAAAAAGTAGCATGAAGAAATCAGATTCTTCAAGCGACTACAAGAAGAGAACTTGTCACAAATGCAAGAAATCTGGTCACTTTAATTCTGATTGTCCTCTCTGGGAAAAAGAATCAAGAAAGAAGAAATACAAGGATGACAGTTCTGATGACTCAAAGAAAAGAAGAAATCTTCAAAGTCCTCATCTACAAAGTCCTCATCTTCAAATCCTCATCGCTCAGGAAGAACAACTTAAGGAAGGCTCGGGCACTTATTGACAAGGAAATGGATTCTGAAGAAGAATCTGAAGAATATGAGGAAGAGGAGGAATCTGAGGAGGAGTCGGACTCTGGGGTGGCGAGCCTAGCTCTCGCTACTGCTTTCGTCAGCAAGTCCATCTTCAACGATGAGGAAAATGGCAACTCAAACGACTCTGACGTCAGCAATGATGACTATGCTCCCACTTATTGCTTCATGGCAAGCAGTGCTTAGGCAACCACAGCATGTCCTGACTTTGATTGATCTGACTATCCCAAATGGAAAGTCCTCATGCGGAAGCACCTCATATCGAAGAACAGCGAGCTTTGGACTGTTACTGAGCTTGGACTGACTGATCTCTGCAAGATGGCAAATGCTGACGACATTCTTAAGTACACACAGCTGGACGCCCAGGCAAAGAATATCATCTACTCCAGCCTGTCAAAGGTCATGTTCAAAAGCATCTCCCATCTTCACACTGCAAAGCTCATCTGGGACAGGCTCTCCGATGTTCATGAAGGCTATCACACTCGTCAAGATCCCAGGTTCATCGAATACAAGAACTTCCTCAAAACGAAGAAGACTGGTCCAACTTCACCTTCCTCATCTATGTGCCTCATGGCAAAAGGATCAAAGGTACTCTCACACCATTCCTCTTCTGAATCAAGTGATGGTGAATCTGAGGATTACCTAAAACCTAGCTATTCCAAACTTGCTAACATTGCTACTAAACAACAAAATGTCATTGAAAAGCTTCAAAAACAACTAGACAAAAGCGATGATCTGTTGAATGAGGAAGTGGATCATACTCAGACTTTGACTAAGGACCTTCAAAGTCTTCAGTCCAAGTATGATAACCTTCAAAGTCGTCATGAGGGTCTCCTAGTCGATCATGAGAAGCTTTCTTATGAATTTCTTCAGAGAAAGCAAGATCTTGAGAAGCTAAGGGTGTCTCATGAAGATCTTCAAAGGGATAATGACTCCTTGCTTGCTCAACAGATCAATACCGCTCAGGAAGATTTTGTTCCACCTTGCTTGAAATGCATCGAATGTGAAACTGCTCATTCTTCACCTGAGTGTTCAAATGCTTCTATTGCTGCAAATTCTTCAACTATTTCTATGGTCACAAATTCCTCATCTGAGGATACCACTAGTATCACTGACGAAAATGCAGGGTTGAAGGAATTGTATGTGACAGGCATATACAAAAGTCTCAAAGGGCATCAAACCCTTTGCGATGTGCTCAAAAAGCAGATTCTGAACAGGAACCCTAGGAAAGAGGGTATTGCATTTGAGAGGAAACTCAATGCTGATGGATCTTACTGGAAACCTGAGCAGTATCCCAAAACCTCATGGGTTGCTGCAAAAGGACCTCCTGTAGATCCGTTCACTTTATTTGGCTTTACTTGTGAATCTTCATATTCCTCTGATGAGTCAATTGACTCCAACTATAAACGGTTCAAAAATCAGAATGGTGAAGTATTTGCTAGATATGTTGGAACTAACTGCAGGAATGGTCCCCCTCTGAAGAAAATCTGGGTCCCTAAAAGGTACCTTGAAAATCTTCAAGTGAATGTCCTCATGACACCACCAGTGAAGAATAGGAACCCCAGATCAAATTCTTCAGTTGGACCAAAGTCTTCACAAGGACTGAAGTCCTCATATGGATCAAATTCCTCATATGGTCAAAAATCATATCATTCTCGTGCTAATGCTTCTGTTTCGCAGGGAAAATCTAAGGGTCATGAATATGTTCATTATTCTTCAAATCATTATGTTCATAAGTCCTCAAAGAATTTCTCTACTTATTCATATGAGTACTCTAACCCCCGTCCTGTGAAACAAAGTGCACTTGCTTCTATGCCACCCTTCTCATATGGTGCTCGCAGAATGATGAACTCTTTATCACCCCTCCAGATGTGGGTGGTGAAGAAATCGAACTAATCACGTTTGCAGGGTCAGGTCTCCAGACAAACTTGAACGTCTGATGAATTTGCTGGAGACCTGAAGAAATGCTTGAAAGGACGCAAGCTAATCACGATGAAATGAATCATTCATTTCTCACGTCCTCATATTACTTTGATTACTATACTATGTGATGAAATTCAATCTGATGAATTTGAAGTCATATTCTTCACTCTGAAGCATATGCGTTCGTAAACTATACTAATTCATCTGCAGGATGAAACTCCCAAAGCAACTGAGTGGGTCCTCGACAGTGGATGCACCAACCACATGACTGGTGACAAGAACCTATTGATGAATATCCCACTGGCTCCCTCTCATCTGAAGCATATCACCTACGCTGACAAAGGCAAAAGCAAGGTATTGGGTCTAGGTAAGGTTGCAATTTCGAAGGATCGACACATGGATAAGGTGATGCTTGTCGAGTCCCTCGGTTTCAACCTCATGTCTGTCTCAATGCTTTGTGATCTTGATATGGTTGTCGTCTTTGGCAAATATCGTTGTGTTGTCATCATGGAATCTGACAAATCCATAGTCTTCGAAGGCTTTAGGAGAGGAGACTTGTATATTGTTGATTTCTCTACAGGTCCACAGCCAGCCACATGTCTACTTGCAAAAGCTTCAGAAGGCTGGCTATGGCATCGACGACTTGGACACGCTGGCATGAGGAACTTGCACACGCTCGCGAAGAAAAGGCATGTCATTGGAATTGAGGGTGTCAAATTCCTCAAGGATCACTTGTGTGGGGCTTGTGAGTCTGGGAAGATGACCAGATCCAAGCATCCATCCAAGACCATCATGACTACCACTCGTCCTTTTGAATTGCTTCATATGGATCTCTTTGGTCCCACTCACTATGCCACACTAACAAATAATCCATGCTTATATGGCTTTGTTATTGTTGATGATTTCTCTCGCTATACTTGGGTGCACATTATACTGTACAAATCTGAAGTGCAGAATGTCTTCAGGCGATTTTCATCAAGGGCCTCAACGAACTTCGGCGTCAAAATCAAGCATATCAGGAGTGATAATGGCACTGAGTTCAAGAACACTGGTCTTGATGAATATCTTGATGAACTTGGTATTACTCATGAGCTGTCTGCACCTTATACTCCTCAGCAGAATGGCGTTGTGGAGCACAAGAACAGGACTCTTGTTGAGATGGCTCGCACCATGCTTGATGAATACAAGACCCCTCGTCGCTTCTGGCCTGAGCCAATCAATACTGCTTGCCACATCATCAACAGGGTATATCTTCACAAATTCCTCAAGAAGACTTCATATGAACTCCTCACCGACAAGAAACCCAATGTGAGTTATTTCAAAGTTTTCGGTGCTAAATGCTGGATTAGAGATCCTCATCACAGTTCTAAATTTGCACTGAAAGCACATGAAGGTTTTATGCTTGGTTACGGAAAGGACTCGCACACCTACAGAGTCTTCAACACCTATCACAACAAGGTTGTTGAAACTGTAGATGTGCGGTTCAATGAAACTAACGGCTCGCAAAGAGAGCACCTGCCTCCTGTGCTAGATGAAATGCCTCCTGAGGAATCCATTAGGTTCAAGGCCACTGAAGACGTGATCCCTACTGAAGAACAACTACTCTCTAAAGAAGTTGTGCCCAACGCTGAAGACATTCATGCTGATACACCTGAAGACAATGGTGCTAAAGAAAATGCTCAGCCACAGCAAAGTCGTCAACCTGCTCATCCACGACTTGCAAACGAAGTGCAGATCGAGAAAATCCTCAACGACATCAACGCACCAGGTCCCCTCACACGCTCAAAAGCTTCACATTTGTCTAAATTTTGTGGGCACTTTGCTTTTGTCTCTATCACAGAGCCCACCAAAGTTGATGAAGCTTTCCTGGAGCCTGAGTGGATTCAAGCCATGCAAGAGGAATTACATCAATTCAAGCTCAACAACGTGTGGGAACTCGTCAAACGCCCAGATCCTCGCAAGCACAATATCATAGGTACCAAGTGGATGTACCGCAACAAACAAGATGAACTTGGTCAGGTAGTGAGGAATAAGGCCCGTCTTGTGGCACAGGGCTACACACAGGTTGAGGGAATTGACTTTAATGAAACTTTTGCACCTGTTGCTAGACTTGACGCTATTCGCATACTGCTTGCTTATGCTAACCATCACAATATCATCTTATATCAAATGGATGTGAAAAGTGCATTCCTCAATGGTAAGCTTGAGGAAGAAGTATATGTTGCTCAACCCCCAGGTTTTGAAGATCCAAACTATCCTGACAAAGTCTTCAGACTCAACAAGGCCCTCTATGGCCTCAAGCAAGCCCCTCGAGCGTGGTATGACACACTGAAGGAATTCCTCATGAAGAAAGGCTTCAAACCCGGTTCACTTGACCCAACTCTTTTCACAAAATCATATGATGATGAACTATTTGTGTGCCAAATATATGTGGACGATATTATCTTTGGATGTACTGACAAACGTTACAGCGATGAATTTGCCTATATGATGGGTGAAGAATATCAAATGTCTATGATGGGAGAGCTCAAATTCTTCTTAGGGATTCAAATTCGTCAACAACGCAATGGCATCTTCATATCTCAAGAGAAATACCTCAAGGATGTCCTGAAGAAATTCGGCATGCAGGATTGCAAAGGCGTCAAGATTCCTATGCCCACATCGGCTCAACTCTGCTCTGACGAAAGTGGTAAAGATTTCGATCAGAAGGTATACCGCTCCATGATTGGTTCTTTATTGTATCTATGTGCATCTAGGCCAGATATTATGCTTAGTGTTTGCATGTGTGCCCGATTTCAAGCAAAACCGAAGGAATCACACCATAAGGCTGTGAAACATATTCTTCGATATCTAGCTCACACTCCAACACTAGGATTATGGTACCCCAAGGGCTCAGATCTTGACCTCATTGGATATTCTGATTCTGATTATGCTGGTGATCGTGTGGACCGCAAGTCAACGTCAGGCACTTGTCATTTCCTCGGACGATCCTTAGTCTGTTGGTCCTCAAAGAAGCAGAACTGCGTGTCACTATCCACTTCTGAAGCTGAGTACATCGTAGCTGGTTCTTGCTGTGCTCAATTGCTATGGATGAAGCAAACCCTCAAGGACTACGGCATCAACGTAAAGAATGTCCCTCTCTACTGCGACAATGAGAGTGCCATCAAGATTGCTCATAACCCAGTTCAGCACTCCAAGACCAAGCACATCCAGATTCGTCATCATTTTCTTCGTGACCATGTGATGAAGGGCGACATCTTCCTCGACCACGTGAAGACTGAAGAACAACTGGCTGATATCTTCACAAAGCCCTTGGAAGAGAAGAGATTTTGCAAGTTGCGGTGTGAGCTAAATATCTTAGAATCTTCGAATGTTCTTTGAATAGGACACACATCCTAACACTTATGCAAAATTGATGACTTTGATGTGCAACACACGAAGTAACGTTTTTCTTCAAATCAATGAAGACTAACACACTAAGTGTGAAGAAATTAATGAAGAATTTGATTCTGAGAACCCTACGACAATTGTACGCGGTGTCTGAAATCATCATTCTTACACGGTGGGTAACGCCACCAACAACAGTTGAAATTCTTCAAGTTTGAGTTTTTCATCATTTTGCAAATTCTTCAAATTTTCAATTTCTTCAAGTTTGCAAATCCTCAAACTTCAAATTCTTCAAACTTTTCAACTGATGTTCCTCACATGAGTTTTTATTCGTTGACTACACACACACACACACACACACACACACACACACACACATATATATATATATATTGAGTTTTATCTATGTCCTCAACAGCATTCACTTATAGTTATTTCTTCAAATTGAGTTTCATCTAAGTGAATGTGATCGGACCCGTAACACCTCTATGCTAAGCTCAACCCAGTCTGTTCACTAATTCTTCATATGCATTCTATTTTGAAACTCGTTCAAAGTCTTCACTGTGTCCTTGATAGCTGAAGAATTTGCGAACGAAACATTAAAATATTCAATCTCAGTTTTTGGCGATTGCCGCTCAAACCGTCCCGATTCCCACGACTGGATAACCCACGATCCCCCACTATCTCCACTACACAGTACGTGGGTGACACATGTCGTGTGAATGGCAAGGGTCGGGGGTAAACTGGTCCAAAGTCTTCGGGCTAGTTGGTTTTACTGCCGCTATAAATACCCCCTCCCTTCCACTTGCTCGGGTTACTCCTCACTCCCGTCTCTCCCGATCTCCAAACCTAGCGCCGCCGCTAACCTCATCATCGCCGGAGAGGAAGAGCTTCGCTGCCTCGACCTCGCCGTCGTCGTACTCGCATCGGCCGCGGAAGTCTTCACCCCAACGCCGCTGTAGCTGTCTCCCTCTGCCAAGCTAGGGCGTGGGAGATCTGGACAGACGAACTCTTTCACTTCCTTCTCTGTTCGTCGTGTTCTTCGCTTACGGTAAATAAAATCTTATTTTACCGCATTTTTGATCATCATGATTCTCACAAAAACTTCAAACTGAGTTTATTCTTCAAGAATCCATCTCACTAGACTCAATCAACCAATGTTCTCTTGAGAAATTTCCCTAAGTAACAATATTCTTCATGATTCCTCAATTGTGTGGATCTCACAATCTGCACAACTATGGAACCTGAGACAAGAACACTTAGTGAAATTCTTCAAGACATCTCTGGTCAAATTCCTCAAACTTGATATTCTTTTGCAAAAATTTCTGAGAACGCATATGACCTCTTCAAATTCTTCGCACCTACACTCTATTCACAGGTACAAAATGTCAGCTGATGAATCTCTAGGTTCTCATCAAGTTAACTCATTTGCAGCATTCCTTGAAGAAAAATTACACACCTCTTCGGAATCCTCAAAAGTGCAAAGTCCTCAGCCGAAGAAAATGGCTGATGGCAAAAGACCTCAGAAAGGAGGAAAGAGACCTGAAGTGCAAACTGCTTTTGAGATTCCTGATGATCTCTATGAGGAATAATGTACACCTGATGAAGCAACTCATGGCAAAGAGACCAAACAATAGCGCAAAGTTCGCATTCAGAGGATTGAGAGGAGATGGATGAAGGAATGGAGGGAATATCGCTATGTTACCCCCAAGTACATGAAGAAATTTGCACTCAAGCCTCCATGCAGAAGAGCACCCTTGGCAGCAGGACAATGTGCTGATCCAACCAGCCACAAAACTGGTGAGGATTTTCCACATGAATGGGAAAGGCGCCAGGAAAAATTGGCTAGGCAAGCAAAAGAGGCAGTGAGGAAATTCAATGAAGACTCTGCTGCTGCTGCTGCCTCAGCCAAGACTTCTGTCAGTGGTTCTGCTCCCAAGAAGGCAATGGCAAAGAAATCAGCCGTCAAGTTGAAATCCTCAACCCAAATATCTTCAGCCCCCAGTTCCTCACAGCATATGCCCCAGGCAAAATCATCCAGGGCTCCTTCTGTGGCTGAACAATCTTCGGCTGCCGCAGCAAAGTCCTCAACGCTCGTGCATCTTGCCACATGTCAAAGCACTGCAGGTTTCTCAATTGCCGCAGTGACATCAGCAAACTCCTCAAGCACTCTGCTGAAAAGGAAGACCACAGTTGGCCGAGGAAAACGTCTAAGTCCTCATGATAAGAAAGTGGTCTTTCAAGTTCCCTCAGCATCTGAGGATGATGATGCAGATGATGAAGAATTAGCTGCAATAGTGAGGAATAAGCAAGAAAGAGTGGCCCAAGCCAAGGGCACTACAATTCCTCTGCTACTTGATCCGAAGATCGTGCTAGATTTCATCGACTTGTGGCACCAGGATCCAAACACGCCTATTGATGATTTGAAGCTCCCTCCGGGCCCAAGTCATGTTCTAGCTGCTTTCATTGGTGAAGAAAAATGGAAGCATGAGCAGATCAGAAGAACCAAGATTGCTAAACAAAGGAAGGAGAGGTTCATGAAAGAAAATGTCCTCAACCTAACACCTGATCAACTCATCTCTGTTCAGAGAGATATCAAAGGCCTCAATGATAAGTACAACAGCCACCTCTCAAATTGGCAAGGAGCCAAGGGCAGATTAATCAACATGGCTGACAATGTCATCAAAGATCACAACACACGGGCTGCAGCACGAGCTCAAGCCTCAAACCCTCTGCCCAGCTCCTCTGCTCCACAATCTGAAGAAACGGTTGTGCCTGAGGAAACTGCTAGGGCAACTGCGACAGTTATGCCTGAAGAAACTGATGTTCCATCTGCAACAGATGCGAAGAAAAGGAAGGCCTCAGCATCTGCAGAGTCCTCAGCACCTAAGAAGTTGAAGACACTACCAAGTTCCTCAACGGAGCCAATCGATGCAACTCCACTGTCTACTGTCCCAGCCTATGATCTGGTTCCATTTGGTGAGGATTATGAAATCCCAAATGACGAACCTGAAGAAAATCAGTCTGCTGCTTCTGAGCCGATGGATGAAGAAATTCAAATGGAGGAAAATGCTCCAACTCCAATAATTGAATCTCCCCTGCCTCAGGCTGACACTGAAGAAATGGAAGAGGAGGTGGACATTGGTAACACTACCCCTGTTATCAATGATGACTATTGGGAAACTGAATATCCAAACTCTCCTCTTACCACTCCTCTCACCCAAATTCCTCAGTCTCCAGCTGCGACTGAAGAAATACCAGCGGAGTCAGTGCCTGAAGAAACTCATGCTGCCTCTGCTGAAGTAATTATGAATGAGGAAACTGCTCTCACCAAGGCTGGTGAAGAATCTGCTCCAACAATTCCTCAAACTGTAATTGTTGTTGTTATGCCAAAGGAGATTCGTGGGCGCTTCAAGCCAAATCTTCAACCAAAGCCAACTATGCCTTTCAAGAAGCGACCCAAATTCATCAAAGAAAATTTCTACGATGAGCATCACTTCTTCACAGGAGCAAATCCTTATGACTCTCAAAGGTCACGTCATCAGAGATTCTGGACGCCTACTCAGGCTAATTTCTATGCAGCTGTGCTATTCTAGAAGGACAAGGTTTTCCAACATTATTCAATTCCTCATGCTGATATGGAAAATATCCCATGCTTCAATCCAGTACTCGGTGTTTTTCATGATGCTGGGTTACTGCCCTTCTGTGTTGACATCTGTGATTGGAATGAAGAACTCATTCTTCAATTCTATGCCACTCTTCATATCTCTGGTGAAGCACAAGACATCAGCACTTGGATACTTGACTGGATGACAGGCAACACTCATTTTACTGCGCCTGCCTCTGAATTGCTTCGGGTTGTCCCTGTCAGTATTCCCTCAGCTGAAGCCAGATGCCTATATGATGAACCTGAGCTTCCCAATCACCTCATGCAAGTTCTTATGAAGCCTGGTCAAGGACCCAGAACAACTTTTCTGGTGAAGGATTTAATGTATGTGCCTCGCACAGTCTATCGCATTATGACCAAAACCTTCAGCCCTATCAAAGGCCACAACAATAAAGAAGAAGAGGTGGTTGGAGTAATGAAGAATCTGCTCTTCAACATAATTCATGGCATTCCCATAAATCTTCATGATTTCTTCTTGAGGACATTGGCCAACATTGCACTATCACCTTTTGAACTGAAGCCTTATGCTCCATGGATCATGAAGTTCATCAGGGCGAGATCCTCAATGCCTTATGAAGCAGACTTCCAAAATCATTTCAGTTTTCTGCCGCCAATTGAAGTCCTCAAGGACACATTTTCTTCAATGGATGGGAAAGGCAAAACTGTTATTGATGAAGGATCTCGACCACTAAATGGTCAATTTCGTGCTGCTGCTTCTTACTCAACAAATGATGACACTGCTTCTCAAGACTCTGTTGGCAGGGCCACTGCTCAAAGACCTCAAGAAACTGCTCCAAGGGTGATGACTGATCGTGAACTTCTCCTCAGTCTTCACCAAAAGGTGGATCGCAATCACAAGTGGGTCAAACGGCAGTTTGGTGCACTTCTTCGGGACATGTCAGTCACTCACAATGTGGTGAGGAAAAACCATTACTACCTGCGTGAAATCTTCGACCGCACTTGAACTACCCTTGAACATCTCTATACTCCTGAAGAACTTGCGGAGATGGAATTTTAGCGGGACTTTGACTGGTCAATTCCACCAAAGAAGAAGTGGAAGAAAGTTCAAGTTCCTCAGCTGGTGACAAGCTCATTTTCTTCATCGCGTAAGACGGATGAAGCTAAGGACATTGACGACACGGCTGCCGGTCCTGCTCCACCAACCGACCCCGACAACGCTGGCGCTCCTCCACCACCTTCAAGATGAAATTCTTCAGGGGCGTTAGTCCTCAATTTCGTCCCTTTTGGTCACTTGATCACAAAGGGGGAGAAATTTGAGTTAGTCTTCAAGCGGGTCTCTATATGGGCTGTGTTTTGTTTAAGTTACAACTCTCGCTCTTCTAAAGCTTTTGTTGATTGAGTTGTAAACTTAAGTCCGATGGTGGTCTGATACTTTTGAACTGCTTTCTGCATGCTTATTTCCTCAAGTATCTTAATGCACGCATGCTGAATTTCCTCAGACCCCATTTTCCATCATGCATTTCAATTTCCTCATGATATATATCAAATGCATGTATGGATTATGATAACCCACAAGTATAGGGGGTCGCAATAGTTTTCGAGGGTAGAGTATTCAACCCAAATTTATTGATTCGACACAAGGGGAGCCAAAGAATATTCTCGAGTATTAGCAGCTGAGTTGTCAATTCAACCACACCTGAAAGACTTAATATCTGCAGCAAAGTAATCAGTAGCAAAGTAGTATGGAAGTAACGGTAACGATGGCAAAGTGACAGTAGCGGTGTTGTAGTGATTGTAAAAGTAGCAACGGAAAAGTAACTTAGCAAAGATCAATATGGAAAAGCTCGTAGGCAATGGATCAGTGATGGATAATTATGTCGGATGGCATTCATCATGCAATGGTTATAACATAGGGTGACACAGAACTAGCTCCAATTCATCAATGTAATGTAGGCATGTATTCCATATATAGTCATACGTGCTTATGGAAAAGAACTTGCATGACATCTTTTGTCCTACCCTCCCGTGGCAGCGGGGTCCTAATGGAAACTAAGGGATATTAAGGCCTCCTTTTAATAGAGAACCGGACCAAAGCATTAGCACTTAGTGAATACATGAACTCCTCAAACTACGGTAATCACCGGAAAGAATCCCAGTTATTGTCACCCTGGGGGATGCGGATCATAACTCGTAATAGGTGTCTACAACTTGCAAGATAGGATCAAGAACACATATATATTCATGAAAACATAATAGGTTCAGATCTGAAATCATGGCACTCGGGCCCTAGTGACAAGCATTAAGCATAGCAAAGTCATAGCAACATCAATCTCAGAACATAGTGGATACTAGGGATCAAACCCTAACAAAACTAACTCGATTACATGGTAAATCTCATCCAACCCATCACCGTCCAGCAAGCCCACGATGGAATTACTCACGAACGGCGGTGAGCATCATGAAATTGGTGATGAAGGATGGTTGGTGATGACGACGGCGTCGATTTCCCCTCTCCGGAGCCCAAATCAGGCTCCAGATCTACCCTCCCGAGGAAGAACAGGAGGTGGCGGCGGCTCCGTATCGTAAAACGCGATGAACTCTTCTTCTTGATTTTTTTCTCCTCGAATAGGATTATATAGAAGTGGAAACGAGGTCGGAGGAGCAACAGGGGGCCCACAAGCCACAGGGGCGCGCCCTAGGGGGGTGGGCGCGCCCCCCTGGCTTGTGGCCAGGTGGTGGGCCCCCTGCAGTTGATTCTTTCGCCAATATTTTTTATTAATTCCAAAAATATTCTCCGTAAATTTTCAGGTCAATCCGAGAACTTTTATTTCTGCACAAAAATAACACCAAGGCAATTCTGCTAAAAACAGCGTCAGTCCGGGTTAGTTCCATTCAAATCATGTAAATTAGAGTCCAAAACAAGGGCAAAAGAGTTTGGAAAAGTAGATACGTTGGAGACGTATCAGATTACAAGATATAGGGGGAGGTCTCCAAGATTTTATCCTGCCATGTGCATTTGCAGTCCAAAGCAAATTCCTCAAATATGCACATCTTCAGGGGGAGTCCCTCTATATCTTGCAATCAAGTTCCTTAAACTCGGTACTTACACTTCATATGTTTATCCTCATTGAAAACTTAACCTATTTGTCATCAATCACCAAAAAGGGGGAGATTGTAAGTGCATCTAGTGCCCATTAGTGATTTTGGTGTATTGAAGACTTATAGGTTAAGGGACTAATATGTTTGTGAGTGTACACAAGCTCCATAAGTCGCTGAGGAGTTTGATATATTCGAAGAATGTCAACCCCTAAAAATGAATGTCTTCATCTGAAGACTTTGGTGAAGACTTTGCTGAAGACTTTGGTATTTCCTGAAGACTTTGATATTAAAGAAGACGGTGTGACCTTGAAGACATTAATGAGGAATATGAAGCATGGAGACTTTAGTTTTTATTGTTTATTTTCTTTTCTCGAGTCATAGGAAACACCGTACTGTTAAAGGGGGTCGAGGTAAAACTAAGGAAAAATTTCCAACTGATGCTCAACTCCAAAGCCTCAACATAACCCAATCCTTCGAGTGAAGCCTTTGGAAACCTCTTGCAGTTCAGTCAAATTCTTCAGAGACAGAGACAATGTTCTTCTGGTCTCTGAGGAAATTGGTCTGACTGAGGAGTTAGGATTTCGCCAGTGCGAATTGCCTACAAGTGAGGAATATGATAATCCCTGAGGAATTTAACATTTCAAATTTTGACCGTTGTTGTGCTTTGCGCTAGCTGTCCAGATATTCTATCCACCTAACGGTCATATCATTGAGGGGGCATTTATGTCTTGTCATGTCGGGATGCACCCTGGCTATAAATAGCCGCCCCCCACAACCACTAGCTGGTGGACTGCTCTGAGAGAGAACTTGACACTTGTCATTTGAGAGCATCCCATTTCCTCGAGAACTTTGAGCGAAAATCATCAGTGAGGAAAAACCCCAAAACCAAACCACCAACCCAAAGTGATTGAGCATCACTGAAGAAATTGTTCCTGTGTGGAACCGACGCTTGTTACCTTTGAAGACTGTGTATCTTCCAGACGGTTAGGCGTCATGGTCTAGTGCATCCTGCAGTCAATTGGGGATTGTCGGGTGACCGTGGTCTAGAGCATCCAGCAGTAAATTGTGGATTGCCGGGTGACCAGTTTGTGAGAGTTTTGGAAGTCTACCCTGAAGACTTACCACGAGTGTTGGGCGAGGTCTGCGTGACCTTAGCTCAAGGAGAATACGGTAAGGACTGTGTGTCCTGGGACTGTGTGTCCTCTGGTTTAAATACGAGGCCACTCCGAACCAGACGTACGACTGTCACAGCAGTTCGAACTGGGTCATCAAATCATTGTCTTCATCGAGCCCCTGGTTCTATTTCCTCAACCCTTTCATTTCCTCATATATGTGTTGATGAAATTGATCGTTACTGTTTGAAGAATTTGACTGAAGACTTTTTCAATTTCCTCACCTCAAATTCTTCAATTACCGTATCGTCTACCTGCTTATCCTGTTCACGCTATTCATGCTCAGTGTATGTTTCATTTCATCATGATGACTATGCTGTTAACATGTTTCACATGCACTTGAGTACTTATTCCGCTGCTAGCTGTTCGTCACTTAGCTAATTCCTCAACTAGTATTTCCTCAAGTGACGAATTTGTAAAAATCGCCTATTCACCCCCCTCTAGTCGATATAACGTACTTTCAGGTCTTCATAGCGGTTGCACCGCCCCTGTGTTATTCTGCACATAACGGACAGATTTGTGGGGACCTATTTAAGGGGGTCTTCTTCCCCAATGATTCCCCAACCTTTGAGCTCGTTTTTGCCCCCCCATTGTTGACCTTCTTTGAGCTTGCTAACTCTCAATCCCTCCAATGATTCTTGCTAGTTCTTGAGGGAAAAGAGAGAGGAGATCTAGATCCACATTTCCACCAATCACTTTCTCCTCTATGTGAGGGGAACCCCTTGGATCTAGTTCTTGGAGTTCTTGGTGTTCTTCTTTGTTCTTATTCTCATTTTCCTCCCTAGCATTAGTTGCTTTGGTGGGATTTGGGAGAGAAGGACTTGGGCACTCCGTATGCCCTTGTCATTGCATTTGGTGCATAGGTTTGAGTTCTCCACGGTGATACGTGGAAGTGAAGTTTGAGAAGCTTATTACTCTTGGGTGTTTGAGCACCCTAGAGCTTGTTCCTCTTGGGTGCCTTGGAGCCCTAGACGGTTGGTGGTGCCTCGGAGCTCAATCATTGTGGTGTAAAGCTCCGGGAAAGCGTCGGGGTCTCCAATTAGGTTGTGGAGATTGCCCCGAGCAATTTGTACGGGTACCGGTGACCGCCCCAAGGGTTGCCAAAGTGTACGGGTACCGGTGACCGTCCCCAAGGGTTGCCATTTGTACGGGTTCGGTGACCACCCTCAAGGGTCCCTTAGTGGAATCACAGCATCTTGCATTGTGCGAGGGCGTGAGGAGATTACGGTGGCCCTAGTGGCTTCTTGGGGAGCATTGTGCCTCCACACCGCTCCGAATGGAGATTCGCATCCACAAGGGTGTGAACTTCGGGATACATCATCGTCTCCACGTGCCTCGGTTATCTCTTACCCGAGCCCTTTACTTGTGCACTTTACTTTGTGATAGCCATATTGTTTCTTGCTATATATCTTGCTATCACTTAGTTGTTTATCTTGCTTAGCATAAGTTGTTGGTGCACATAGGTGAGCCTAGTTGTTTTAGGTTTTGTGCTTGACATATTAAATGTTAGTTTTATTCCGCATTTGTTCAAGCCTAAACCGTAATTATTTTAAAGCACCTATTCACCCCCCCCCCCTCTAGGCGACATCCACGTCCTTTCAATTGGTATCAGAGCTAGGTCTCTCATTATTAGGTTTAATCACCTAGAGAGTAAGGATGTCGACTAGGGGATTAGGATTCTCTGACACTCTTAGTTTCGATGGCACAAATTTTGTTGTTTGGGTAATTCACATGCTTAATCTCTTTAGGGTCATGGACCCAAATTTGGAGCGAATTGTAGATATGGGTTTTTCTCCTCCAAAGGATTCTCAACACATATCTTTAGAGGATGAGAAAAACTCTTATCTCAATGCTCAAGCTTCTAATGTGCTTTTCGATGCTTTGAGCAATGTAGTTATATTTCAACTCATGCCGTTCCGGGATGCTCATGAGTTGTGGACAAAGCTTCAAGATAAATATGGTATGTCCAAGATTTGTAGGGATGATTGTTCACCCTCCACCTCCGGTCGTGTTGTCTTCTCAACTTCATCTACTTCACCTACATGTGGATTGCCACAAGGTAATGATATGGTGAGTAGTGGTGATCATTGTAATGATGATAGTGGGCTTATTGTTGATGATACTTCATCACTATCTTATTGCAATGCTTCATCTTTGGACTTTAGCACTTCGAGCACTCTAAATGTTTCACATGCTTGTGTTGTCCTTGCATATCATGTAGAAACTGCTTGACTAAATCTCATGTTGATATGCTTGCTATATCTTGTTGCCATGATAAAAATGTATCGCTTTCCTCGAGTTGTTGTGCTAATAATGTAGAGGAAACCCAACACTCCATGGAACTAGATGTGGTATTGAATGGTGCGTCAAGGGATCCTACATCATCATCTATTATTTCTCACTTTTGCCTTATGGCTAAGGCTTCAAAGGTATCTCCTACTTTGAATCCCAATATATCTCATGATGATGATGTTGATGATAATGATGAAGAGAGTGATAATATTGCTTCCTTAAAAATTAAGGGAGAAATGGTTTTTAAAGCTCTTCATAAGAATAAAATTGCTCGTTCCAACTTCATGGAAATCATGTCTATTGCCATTGAGGGCAAGAAATATATTGAGGAGTTGGAAGCTCATCTCGAGGAGCATGAGGCCACCATTGATAAAATGGAAGGTCATGAGCGTGATTGCGCTAATGAGATCGTGGAGCTATCTCAAGCTCTTGAAAATGAACAAACCACCAAGGAATCTCTTGAGGAGACCTTTGCTCTAGAATTATCTAGATTAAAGGAATCCCATGATAGAGCTCTCGAGGTGGCTAATGATTTTAGAATGAAAAATGGTAAGCTTGAAGTTGCACATGCTAAACTCCTTGAGGACTTTGAGCACCTCGAAAATGGCTCGAGGGTCATTAATAGTTCGCTCATTGAACTCACCTCACCGAGTCTCATGCTCAACTTGAAGCTTCATATGCTAAAGAACTTGCCAAGTTGCCTTCTCCTCTTGTTGTTAATGATGATGCTTGTGCTACTAACTATATTCCATGTGAAGCATCCATTTTGAAGGAGAATGTTGAGCTAAGGGCTCAACTCGAGTTGCTATCTAGCAATTATGGGAAATTGGAAGAAAGTCATGAAAAGCTCTCGAGCTCTCATGGTGATCTTCTAGAATCCTATAATGTGCTAAAATAGCTCATGAGGCTAGTACTACTAAGGTAACATCTAGTGAGCCTCATGTGGACATTAGCACTACATCTAGTAGAAATGCTTTATTGCCATGTGCTAGTCCTCGTAGTTCATCTACTCATAATGTTGCTACATCTTGTGATGAATAACTTTCCTTGCCTTGTTGCTCTAACGATGAATCTTATACGTCCTCTAGTACTTGTGTTCAAACTAACCATGTAGAGGAAATCAATGAGCTCAAGGCCCAAGTCACTTCTTTGAAGAAAGACTTGGAAAAGAGTCATGAAGGGAAGTCCACACTCAACAATATCTTGAGTGTGCAAAAATCCCCAAATGACAAAGGTGGACTTGGATTCAACTCCAATAAGAAGAAGAAGTCCAAGAGCAACAACAAGAAGGGCCAAGAACAAGTCAAGAACTCGGCCAAGATTGTTTGCTTCAAGTGCAAAATAGAAGGGCACCATGTTAGATCTTGTCCATTGAAGAAGAAGCCCCATAGTGACAAGCAACAAGGGAAGCAGCCACAAGTTCAATCTCATGCTCAACGTCAAGTTGAAGAAAGGCCACTTCCCAAGAAGACCCAAGTCAACGCTCCTCAAGTTGAGAAATCAATTGAGAAGAAAGTAAAGGGTAAATGTTGCTACTTATGTCGTAAGAAGGGTCACTTTGCTTCTTCATGCACGAATGGTAACTTATCCAACCCAATTATTATTGATGATATCTATTCTCTTGGGAAGGATAAGGTTGGCAATGTGTTTGCCAAGTTTGTTGGTACTCAAGCCTATTGTGACTAACCTCTTAGGACCCAACTTGGTTGGGGACCAACAAGCTCAAACTTGATCAATAGGTGTTGTTGGAGGGCATTGGTGACTTGGCTACATCATGAATAATTAAGGGATCTTCATCATTCATATTATCTCAAGCCAAGTCATTTGGATTATCGAGTTTCTATCTTATATCCAATGTGCCTCCTTACGGTAACTTGTACTTAAATTTTTTACACTGATAATTACTTGCCCCTTTGCATGTTGTGGTTTTGTACCTTCCATGTGTTTGTATATGTTGTGCTTCCTATTTGTTTATCTTGAGTAATCAAGTATGTATGATGGGTTGCACATCATGTATGTGTGAGTCTTCTGTAGAGCCTTTTGCATCTTGTCTTATCTTAGTTGGCTCTTTTGAGAGATTAATGGATTATCCCATTTTGGGGGAGTGATGTGCTTTGTGCACTTCACAATCCTAAAAATGTGTGTACATGAGGAATACCACTTAGTATTGATATTACAAGATTATCTAGCTTCTATGCGGTATGTCTTCTCATGAGAAATTCAAATTCTAATTGGTCCATTAATCATCTCTTGTGGATGTCATTTGCCACTTGTTATTAACGTTGGGTTACCACATTATGGGGGAGTAATATGCTATGTGCATATTACAAGCCCAGAGAATGTGTACATTTGAGATATTGCCACTTAGATTTGATATTATAATTTATCTTGTTCCTAGGTGGCATGTTAGCTCTACAAGTGTCATTTGCTTATGATTTAGGTGTGAAGATGATGTTGGATATCTTTGCAATCTACCAATAGGAATTATTTCAAAATACTTCTTGACCTTTGACAATTGGTATTCGTTTATGTGGTAGAAATTGCTAATCATCTTCATATGATTTTGTTTATCCGTTTGTCTTCCTTACCTCTTGTGGATCTTTTTGAACATGTCTAGTGTTTCTATAGATATAGGGAAAGTGGTGATCCCATATTGTGCATTTTGTATTCAAATGCAAATTCTATATAATGCACATCTCTTGGGGGAGCTATCCTATTTTCTTTAGAACATTCTCTTTATGCGTTTATCATAAAATCTTTTGATCCCTATCAAGTGTGTGTTGCTGGAAGGCAAGCCTTTTCTTTTTGGTGCTTTGTGCCATCATGAAAACCTACCGGGGGTTTGGTTTGTTTGGAACCTAGCTCTCTTTTGGGAACTTGATACCTCGTATTTGTTTTCCTTCTATTGGTATCTTGTTTCCTTTTATTTGGCATGTGTCAATGGATATCTCATTCCTTGATGTATCTTTTAATCGGTATCGTTCAAGTGATAATCCTTCGTTTGGTATCTTCTTTTCACTTGTTACCTTGTGTTTTGGTATCTTATCAACTATGTGTTGATTTGATTCTTGAAAGTCGTAAGCATGCATATTTACTATGTACTTTCTTTGGCATGCTTTCTTTCTTCGACCCAATATTTAGGAGAAACTCAACTGTGTCACAAATTGGCTAAAGTGTGCATGAAATTCAAGTTCATATCTATATGCACATAGTTATGTGGAGTTTGTCCTATGTATTGTTGGTCTACTAACTCTTTGGTCCCAATGAGTTTGGGTACCATTTTGTTTGTGTTGTTGTTCTAGGAACAATTGGAGATGCATTGGATGCTCGGCTCACTTACAAGGAAGGTGTTGACACCATGTGCTTATTGGAGCCAAGCTAAGATGATCGATGAACCATTATCTACTACATCAATCCAATGCTATCTCGGTAACAAGTATCTACTTCATGCATACATTTCTTGCATTCAACTTCTTGTAGGTTGCATCATGGCATGAACTTCTTGAGTCTTTCTTGTGGTACTTGTTTCCTTTCTCAAAGTGTCTCAACGATGATGTCATATTGCTAGTTGTGATGTCTTTGATGTTCGTGTATTGGGAGTTCATTTATGTACAATAAGAAAATATTAGGCTATGTGCTATGCTTTCAAGCAAAGATCTTATTGGTATATTTATGACTTCCTTTTGGATATCTTGTTCGTTCCATAACTATTTCGTGTGTGCATCATTCTTTGTGGATATATCATCATGATTGTCCTCTACCTAGAATCTTATACACATGAGAGAAGTTACATCTCTAGTTGATATCCTCTTTTCTTTCACGTCCACCGTTGCATTCCCTTTTTATTTCCTTGGTGGTTTCGTGAAAGAATTTGTCTTGAGTGCGGATCTTATATCCTTGCATCTTGATGCACTCCTTGTTGGTGAAGATTATTTTCCTCATGCTTGTCTTCACGAGGGTTTTTCCATCTCAATTGGTATCCCTCATCTTGACAAGGCTATTATTTCCTATCTTCACCATGGGTTGTCACAAGCTTTGGTTTTTAATTTTCTTATTAGTAAGCTTGTGAACCCATTTGCTAAAGTGCTTTGTGTGTGTGGGAAGGATATGTCTTGCACTTTGTGTCTCATTTCATCAAGACTATATTGATGCTTAATGCTCATCCTTATAATAGTCTTCTCAAGTGCCTTGCCATGACTCACACACATCATTTTGGTTGAGCGTATTCTTAAGTTGCCTCTTTTACATGTTGCACAACCATATGTTTGGTGCAAGTGATATTCTTATTATCTTATCTACGTGCTTGCACTTATTGTGTGTTTCTATTGATTTTGGGGGAGTGATGATCCTATTTTGTGCTCTTGTATCCAAATAAAAAAAAATCTTAATAGTGCACAAATCATGGGGAGCTTCCTTAGTTTCTCTAAAACACTCTATTGCCCATATCATAATATCTTTTATTCATGTGGCTCGTAGGTCCATGTGATTGTTTGTTCCAATTGGTATCTTTTGATTGCTTGCTTCTCTTTTGTATGTCTTTGTGCCATACGATCCTTTTGGCAATATTTGGATCCTCAATATAGTTTGTCTTCCTCCAACTACTTATCATTGGACTGTGTATGTCATTGCGCTCATATTTTGAGAAATACACACCGTTTTGAGGAGCACCTATTATATTGGCTTTCTAAGCTTTTCGCCCATTTTTGCAATCGATGCCAATGGGGGAGAAGTTTAGAGAGTTTAGTTTGGAAAGTTTAGCGAGTTTTGCTTTTGATTGCTTAAGCATTTGCATCTCATACCCATGCATTATTGCTTTGCATGTGTGTGTTTGGTTCTGCTTATTTCCTTATATAAACTCTCTTGAAAGTGGTTGTCATCAATTACCAAAATGGGGGAGATTGTAAAAGCACATTTATCCATGTGTGGTTTTGGTAATTGATGACAATCCTTATGGACTAATGGTTGCCTTGAGTTATATTCGAAGGATTTGTCCGTAGGTACTTCTTGAAGTCCATCTGTTGGTTTCAAGGAGTTTATATGGTGACCAAGGTGGTATTCAAGGTTTTATCCAAAGATTGGTCATGTGAGAGTTGAGCCTATTGCAAGCATGTCTTCGAGAAGAAGATTGTGTGAGCATTCATGTTTACCTTCAAGACATCATCTTTATGAAGAGAGAAGATAAGATACAAGGTTGATCAAGACTAAGTCAAAGAGTGAACCAAGTTGATCAACACACAAAGCGTACAAGATACACCGAGAGGGATCAAGTGATCCCATGGTATGGTAAGCGTTGTCCATTACGCTTTGTGTACTAACCCATGGTCTACGTGAGTGTTCTTTGTAGGGTTAGGTATATTTCCATGGGATTGCATCAAGAGGAAGATCCCATATAACCCATGGAAGATGACATCAAGTGGTGATCATCATCAAGGTTGCGGTGTGCAAGTTCAAGTGAAGCATCACGGAGAGATCATGCTTGAAGCTTGCCGTCCATTGTGGTGACAATGGACTTGTGAAGATGTGCCGAAGAGTGGCTCACCCATAGTGGAGTATGAGGGAGCAATCTACTAGTCTTCATCGAGCCGGCGCAATCAAGAAAGGTGGTCCATCTTGAGAAGGACAAGATCGTCATCATCTAGCTCAAGTGGACTATGCGCAAGGCAAAGGTTTGACCTTGATAGGGTTTTCTATTTTACCAGTCTCATGGTGGTAGTTGGGAGACCGGGTTATAGGATCGATAGCCGTACTATCAAGGGGGGCTCTCAAGTGAGTAGCTTGATCGTATCGTTCGTTGAGAGCTCAAACCATTGCATTCTTGGCATCATCATCTTTCTTGGTTCTTGGTTGGTTTTTCTCTATGTGAGTTTTTGAGCTTATGGTCTTCATCGTGATAAGTTCAAGCTCATCGAAAACAGATTTCGTATGCATCATATTGTGTTTTCGGTGTTGGAGATTTTGTCGGATATTTATTGGGAAGGTCATCTTCCTTATCCTAGTGGCATTTATTCTCCATTGCTTGTTCTTAATTTAACTAGTCATTGTTGGATAGCTCTTGTTGTCCTTTATCCAACAAGCTTGAGTTTGCTCAAATCGGAGCTCGTATGCGAAAGTTATGGCTGTTTTAGTCTTACCTGTTTTACATAGAGAGGTTGTACCGCCCCATAGAGAGGTTGTACCGGTTGACCGGTACAACCGGTGTTTGGAGTGGTTGTACCACTCCAGAATTGGTCCGAAGGTTGTACCGGCCATGTACCGCTCTACCACCAGACTAGTTTCTGTTTTGTAGTGGTTCTTGGGCGGTTGTGGGCCGGTTGTTCCGGTTATTCCGATACTACCGGTGCCCCAGGTGGTTGTACCGCTTATTGCTTTTGCTACAGGTTGGTTTTGTTTGCTTTGGCCGGTTGTACCGGTCTTCATAGCGGTTGTACCGCCCCTGTGTTATTCAGCACATAACGGACAGATTTGTGGGGACCTATTTAAGGGGGTCTTCTTCCCCAATGATTCCCCAACCTTTGAGCTCATTTTTGCCCCCCATTGTTGACCTTCTTTGAGCTTGCTAACTCTCAATCCCTCCAATGATTCTTGCTAGTTCTTGAGGGAAAAGAGAGAGGAGATCTAGATCCACATTTCCACCAATCACTTTCTCCTCTATGTGAGGGGAACCCCTTGGATATAGTTCTTGGAGTTCTTGGTGTTCTTCTTTGTTCTTCGTCTCATTTTCCTCCCTAGCATTAGTTGCTTTGGTGGGATTTGGGAGAGAAGGACTTGGGCACTCTGTGTGCCCTTGCCATTGCATTTGGTGCATAGGTTTGAGTTCTCCACGGTGATACGTGGAAGTGAAGTTTGAGAAGCTTATTACTCTTGGGTGTTTGAGTACCCTAGAGCTTGTTACTCTTGGGTGCCTTGGCGCCCTAGACGGTTGGTGGTGCCTCGGAGCTCAATCATTGTGGTGTAAAGCTCCGGGCAAGCGTCGGGGTCTCCAATTAGGTTGTGGAGATTGCCCCGAGCAATTTGTACGCGTACCGGTGACCGCCCCCAAGGGTTGCCAAAGTGTACGGGTACCAGTGACCGCCCCCAAGGGTTGCCATTTGTATGGGTTCGGTGACCGCCCTCAAGGGTCCCTTAGTGGAATCACGGCATCTTGCATTGTGTGAGGGCGTGAGGAGATTACGGTGGCCCTAGTGGCTTCTTGGGGAGCATTGTGCCTCCACACTGCTCCGAACGGAGATTCGCATCCGCAAGGGTGTGAACTTTGGGATACATCATCGTCTCCACGTGCCTCGGTTATCTCTTACCCGAGCCCTTTACTTGTGCACTTTACTTTGTGATAGCCATATTGTTTCTTGCTATATATCTTGCTATCACTTAGTTGTTTATCTTGCTTAGCATAAGTTGTTGGTGCACATAGGTGAGCCTAGTTGTTTTAGGTTTTGTGCTTGACATATTAAACGTTAGTTTTATTCCGCATTTGTTCAAGCCTAAACCGTAATTATTTTAAAGCGCCTATTCACCCCCCCTCTAGGCGACATCCACGTCCTTTCGGCTTGGGTGTTGTTCTTACTTGAACAAACCTCCCACTTATGATTAACCCCCTCGCAAGCATCCGCAACTACGAGAAAAGTATTAAGATAAAATCTAACCATAGCATTAAACGTTTGGATCCTAATCAGCCCTTACGAAGTAGCGCATAAACTAGGGTTTAAGCTTCTGTCATTCTAGCAACCCATCATCTAATAACTACTCCACAATGCATTCCCTTAGGCCCAAGGATGGTGAAGTGTCATGTAGTCGACATTCACATGACACCACTAAGGGAATCACAACATACATATCATCAAAATATCAAACACATATCAAATTCACATGATTACTTGCAACATGACTTCTCCCGTGACCTCAAGAACAAAGGTAACTACTCACAAATAATATTCATGCTCAAGATCAGAGGGGTATTGAATAGCATAATGGATCTGAACATATAATCTTCCACCAAATAAACCATATAGTAATCAACTACAAGATGTAATCAACACTACTAGTCACCCACAGGTACCAATCTGAGGTTCCGGTACAAAGATTGAACACAAGAGATGAACTAGGGTTTGAGAGGAGATGGTGCTGTTGATGAAGATTGGCCTCCCAAAGATGAGAGGGGTGTTGGTAATGACGATGGCTTCGATTTCTCCTTCCGGGAGGGAAGTTTCCCCGGCGGAATTGCTCCGCCGGAGGGCAAAAGTGCTACTGCCCAAGTTCCGCCTCGAGACGGCGGCGTTCCGTCCCGAAAGTCCTCTCCTTATTTTTTCTAGGTCAAAAGACCTTAAATACCAGAAGATGGGCACCGGAGGTGGGCCGTGCTGAGCACAACCCACCAGGGCGCGCCTGGGGGACCTAGCGTGCCTTGGTGTCTTGTGCTCACCAGGTGGCCCCCCTCCGGTAGTTATTTGCTCCAGTATTTTTTATATATTCCAAAATAAATCTCTGTCAAGTTTCAGCTTATTTGGAGATGTGCAGAATAGGTATCTGTGATGTGCTTTTTCAGGTCCAGAATTTCAGCTGCCGGTATTCTCTCTCTTTGTGTAAACCTTGCATATTATGAGAGAAAAGGCATTAGAATCACTCCCTAAAGCATTATTATGCATAAAAACATTATAAATAACAGTAGGAAATCATGATGCAAAATAGACGTATCACCCAGCAGTCAGTGACATGAGATATGTCGACTGGGCATATATTAAGGAAAATGAAGATTATTTTCCATGTGTGCAAGACAACTTCTAGTGCATTGATATAGCAAATTTTATTGGGAGAGAGTTCAGAGCCTGGAACGATAAGATGATTATGCAGTTTTACTCTACTGCTCACTTCTATCCTGATGGGAGGATCATTTGGATGACTGAAGGTATTAGGTACCAATCCACTGTTGATGAGTGGGCTACCATCTTAGGAGCCCCACAGGTACAAGAAGGTGATTTGGATGTGTACACCGAGGCCAAGATGAGCCACAACTCTATGGCAAATATGTACAAGGAGATCCCTGCTGATTATGTGCATTCACATAAGTTTGGCTCAATCTACTATCTGCAAGCAGGATTTCCTACTACCAACACCATCTTGAGGTACACCTTGATGCCCAAGTCAGGAGATGACAAGATGATCCGAGGCTACTCCATCAACATGCTGCACCACATTGACAACCACACTAGGTTTAGGGTGATGGATTTGATAGTTGAGACAGTGAAGAGGACAGCTGCAGATCAGAAAAGATCTTGTGGATATGCACCATACATTCAGATGCTCATCAACTCTAAGTTAGAGAAGAATGTATATGCACTTGATCGCCCACATTTGCCACTCCAGCCAGATTTCGAGGATAATGTCGTGGTGATGGATCCCAGTCATCCCACTTCATCTACTGCACATGCAGAGGCTGAGGCAGCTAGAGCCACTAGTGCTCAGGCTCCTAGATCAAGGAGTGAGCAAATGGATCTTCTACTTAGCGCAGTTCAGGGCATGCTGAAGGACATCAAAGATATATTGCCGAATCAACAGAGTCTTGTGAGGATCATGGAGGATAAGTTTTCCACGCTGAACAACAAAGTGGATGTGCTGACTAAAACTATGGATGAACTTAAGAAGGAAGTGGATGAAGCTCCCATTCCCCACTCTTCAGATTCTGATGATGATGATGATAGTCCACCTCTCAGGACCAGCACTCAGTTCAAGACACAAGCCAGAACTCCTACAGTGACTGCTCCAGAGTTGAGGCCTTCTTCTTCAGCACCTGCCACAGCTCCCACAGCTCCATCAACTCCAGTGTCTACTCCACCTCCTCAGAGGACTTCAGCTGAACTTTTCGCGGATGCTCTTCTCTCGACTCCATCGACAGCCACCGGAGCAGCTTCATCGTCTCATGGAGGAGATCATGCCCAGAGCGACGATTAGCTCTATAACTTTGAACTTTTTGGTAACTTGTTGCCAAAGGGGGGGAGGTTATAGATCATAGGGCTTCGAGAGAGAGTGTGTTGCATTTTGATCTCTCTGCTTTTCTAAAACATTTGGTTTATCGTTTGGTGTTGCAAACTTTGTCGGTGTTTGATCATATACTCTTGTGTGATGCTACTATTGCCTATCTTTGAGATGTCCATATGATGATCATTCACTTGTTTGGTGTGATGTGCTTTATGTAATTCACTCATATTACTTTTTGCGCACCACCAAGTTGTATGTGACATGGAAGAGTGACCCATGATCCTAATCGACTGTGCATTTGCATTCAAATGCAAATTTAAAATAATCCACAAATTTAGAGGGAGCTCTTGCTTATCACATAGCTCTCAAAGCGACTATGCTATTCATTGATTATATCTCTATCGAAGCTTAGATCTATATGTTGTCATCAATTACCAAAAAGGGGGAGATTGAAAGCACAATTTCTCCCTAGGTGGTTTTGGTAATTAATAACAACATATATTTCATTGGACTAATGTTTACACTAAGTATATTTCAGAAAAAGTTCAATGTTGGATTGGCAAAGGATTATGAGGGGACCCCAAGATGCAAGGAATAGGATTGTCCAAGCTACAAGCATGAAGACTCTACATTTTACTTTGTGAGAAATCACTTTGAGTCCATAGGAAAGCCAATACTATCAAAAGGGGGTGAGGTAATAATGGTGAATGCTCCAAATGATCAAGTGTTAGCCACCAAATACACTCACAAGCTCTCCCACAAATATTCTGTCTTAGACCCTACCACTCAAAATCGGTGCCACCAAGAATTTCCTATCGGCTACATTGAATCAAAACCCTAGACAGAAACCCTAGCCAAAACCTACCTCTCGGTACTACCAAGTTTCATATCGGTGCAACCGACTTTCAGTGACCAACTTTCTAGTATCTCATTTACAAGAATCGGAATTTACGAGAATTGTGAATCAGTCTCACCGAGTTGTGTAACTGCCCTCGGCCACTCATATCGGTACCACCGAGAATTCTATATCGGTCTCACCGAAAACGCCAAAGTTGCCACATTTTGCACTATTCGGTGCAACCGAGTTTTCACTTCGGTTTCACCGAGTTGGGCAATAATGTTGTAACGGTTAGATTTTTGGAGATGCCTATATATACCCCTCCACCACATCCCACTCGTATGAGAAGCACTCAGAACAGACCCACACTTCCCATATCCAAATTTCTGAGAGAGAACCACCTAGTCTTGTGTTGAGGTCAAGATCATCCACTCCAACCATATGGATCTTGATTCCTAGCCTCCCCAAGTTGCTTTCCATCCAATCAATCTCTTCTACCCAAGAATTTCCCGGGAATAGAGATGATAAAGAGTTCGTCGTAAGGGGTTACGTCGATGCAAGCTTTAAACACTGATCCGAAAGACTATGAGTCTCAGACCGGATAAGTATAGTGGGGAAATTTTTTGGAGTAGCTCCAAACAGAGTGTGGTAGCAGCATCTACATAGAGATTTGCCAAGAACACACGGATCTGAATATTGCAGACCCGTTGACTAAAACCTCTCTCACAAGCAAAACATGATCAGCTTTAGAACTGATTAAGTGTTAATTACATGGAGATGTAATCTAGATTATTGACTCTAGTGCAAGTGGGAGACTGTTGGAAATATGCCCTAGAGGCAATAATAAATTAGTTATTATCATATTTCCCCGTTCATGATAATAGTTTATTATTCATGCTAGAATTGTATTGACCGGAAACTAAATACATGTGTGAATAGATAAACAAATACTGTGTCCCTAGTAAGCCTCTACTAGACTAGCTCGTTGATCAAAAGATGGTCAAGATTTCCTGACCATGGACATGAGTTGTCATTTGATAATGGGATCACATCATTAGGAGAATGATGTGATGGACTTGACCCAACCGTTAGCATAGCAAATGATCGTTCAGTTTATTGCTATTGCTTTCACTATGTCAAATACACGTTCCTCTGACCATGAGATCATGCAACTCCCGGATACCGTAGGAATACTTTGGGTGTATCAAACGTCACAACGTAACTGGGTGATTATAAAGGTGCACTACAGGTATCTCCGAAAGTGTTTGTTGAGTTGGCATGGATCGAGATTGGAATTTGTCACTCCGACTATCGGAGAGGTATCTCTGGGCCCTCTCGGTAATACAGCATCACAGAAGCCTTGCAAGCACCGTGACTAAAGAGTTAGTTACAAGATGACGTATTACGGAACGAGTAAAGAGACTTGCCGGTAACGAGATTGAACTAGGTATTGGATACCGACGATCGAATCTCGGGCAAGTAACATACCGCCAGACAAAGGGAACAACGTATGTTGACATATGAGGTTCACCGATAAAGATCTTCGTGGAATATGTAGGAACCAATATGAGCATCCAGGTTCCGCTGTTGGTTATTGACCGGAGAGTCGTCTCGGTCATGTCTACATCATTCCCGAACCCGTAGGGTCCGCACACTTAAGGTTCGATGACGATTTAGTATTATATGAGTTATGTGATTGGTGGCCAAAGTTTGTTCGGAGTCCCGGATGAGATCACGGACATGACGAGGAGTCTCGAAATGGTCGAGAGGTAAAGATTCATATATTGGAAGGCTATATTCGGACGTCGGAAAGGTTCCGAGTGATTCGGGTATTTTTCGGAGTACCGGGGAGTTACGGGAATTCACCGGGAGAAGTAATGGGCCTTATTGGGCCATACGGGAAAAGGAGAGGCAGGCCACGTGAGGAGGCTCGCGCCCCCCCTTGCCCAAACCGAATTGGACTAGGGGAGGGGGCGCAGCCCCCTCTTTCCTTTCCCTCTCCCTTCCCTCTTTCCTACTCCGTATGGGAGGTGGAATCCTACTAGGACTAAGGAGTCCTAGTAGGACTCCCCACACTTGGCGCACCCCTAGGGGGCCGGCCTCCTCCCTCTCATCCTTTATATACGGGGGCAAGGGGGCACCCCAAAGTACACAATTGTCCCATAGCCGTGTGCGGTGCCCCGATCTCCGTTTTCCACCTCGGTCATATTTTCGGAGAGCTTAGGCGAAGCCCTGCCGGAATCACTTCACCGTCACCGTCGTCACGCCGTCGTGCTGACGGAACTCATCTACTACCTCGACGTCTTGCTGGATCAAGAAGGCGAGGAACGTCACCGAGCTGCACGTGTGTAGAACTCGGAGGTGCCGTACATTCGGTACTTGATCGGTGGAGCTCGAAGGATTGTTCGACTACATCAACCGCGTTGTGAGATGCTTCCGCTAACGGTCTACGAGGGTACGTAGATACACTCTCCCCTCTCGTAGCGATACATCTCCATGGATAGATCTTGCGTGAGCGTAGGAAATTTTTGAAATTCATGCTCCGTTCCCCAACACGTACTATTGAACACGAGGTGACATCTCTCCTATATGATTCTCTCTTTGAGTTCATGGAACTTGGATGCTACCTCAATCGGAGATCCTATGCATGCTCAGGTACCATGAAGAAGGCCTAGAAGATGCTCGTGGTGAAGGACAAGTCCCCATGGGAATGGACATGAAGAAGAACAAACAAGAGCGACCAACGGTGGCGAGAACACCCTCCAGGCCCCGGACATCCGGCCAAGACCCCGGACATCCGGTCCCTGGAGACTGCACCAGCGCCAAGGGCCAGCAGCAGAAGCTACAGGCGCCGGACATCCGGCCCCTGCCCGGACATCCGGCACCGCCCCGGAAATCCGGGCCCTTCCCCCGAAAATCCGGCGAGCCAGAACCAGATTCGCACGAAATCCAGCTTCCCCAGTCCGGACATCCGGCATACCCCTGAAGCCCCGGACATCCGGCCCCTGTGTGGGCAGACTCGGGCCCGTGTGGCCATGTACCCTTTCCATCACCCCTCTTTCCCCTAGTACTATATAAACATCTCCACCTCCTCTCTCTAGGGTTAGCTATTGTTTGGCAAAGACTTTTGTTGAGCATAGCTCCATTACTTACTTTTCCCTAGGAGATTGACCTCTGTTGAGACAAGATCCAAGTGATGCCAAGGCCCCTCTAAGGGAAGATCCCACGGGATTCAAGACCTCCTCCTTCGGAGCGAGGAGACTA
Source organism: Elymus sibiricus (assembly GCA_039707655.1). Taxonomy (NCBI): domain Eukaryota; kingdom Viridiplantae; phylum Streptophyta; class Magnoliopsida; order Poales; family Poaceae; genus Elymus; species Elymus sibiricus. The sequence continues at coordinate 206,438,072 of CM077673.1, read as the reverse complement.
TCGTTACTTGTATACTTTTGTTGATTGTGGACCCGATACCTCGTGTACTCGTGTGATTCTAGTGGATGTGTGATCGAAGGTTGTCCTTGAGTGTTTGTTTTCCTCTCGTGTTTCTCTTGTGTTCTTCGTGTTCCTCATGAGATCCCCTCCAATTCGTGAAAGATCGACGCACACGGGCGTGCCCTGTATCATATTGGTATCATATTCGTGAGATCCCCTCCAATTTTTGTTTTGTTTTGACCTAATTTCGAAAACCCCCACAAAAATAGCCCTACCAAATTTCTTGGATTCGTTTGATTTGAGAAGATTTTGTTGATTTTGATCCGTGGATTTCGTTGTGGATAGGTAGATCTAGCTTTTCCCCACCATCCCCATCTTTTTCCACCGTCAAATCGCTCCAATTTTGCCGAAATTTTTTCGTGTTCATCATCTAGTTTGTAGGGATCCTGAGATTGGATCTGGATTCGGGAGTCCAGGACATCCGGCCCGTACCCCGCCGGATGTCCGGCCCAGACAGCCCGGACATCCGGCCCCTGGAGAACAGCAAAGTTGTTTTGTCTCCCATTTTGACAGATTTTGTTCTTTTCCACCATTTCTTCCGCAACCTTTCCGCCATTTCTTCCGCAACCCATTTGCATTTGAGATTTTGAGTCGCGAGCATCGTCACTTCCTAAGGTGTTTCGGCTAATTAGGAGTGGTTCTTCACCGACATCGCCGCTCATCATCGCCCGGATCGTCGCCAACCAAATCTTCATTGACACCTCATCGTAAGCAAGGACGGTAACCACGACGACACTCTTGACCATTTACCCTTGCCATTGCATTGTTACCCCCGAGCCTTTTTGCGTTACTTGCCTATCGAGACTAGCCTGTGAGTATTGTCGGGCTACGCTACTTGTGCACCTTAGTGATACATACTCTGTTGGAAATATGCCCTAGAGGCAATAATAAATTGGTTATTATTATATTTCCTTGTTCATGATAATCGTTTATTATCCATGCTATAATTGTATTGATTGGAAACTCAAATACATGTGTGGGTACATAGACAACACTGTGTCCCTAGTAAGCCTCTAGTTGACTAGCTCGTTGATCAAAGATGGTTAAGGTTTCCTAGCCATTGACATGAGATGTCATTTGATAACGGGATCACATCATTAGGAGAATGATGTGATGGACAAGACCCAAAATAAGAACGTAGCATTTGATCGTGTCAGTTTATTGCTATTGTTTTCTGCATGTCAAGTATCTGTTCCTATGACCATGAGATCATGCAATTCCCTGACATCGGAGGAGTACCTTGTGTGTATCAAACGTCGCAACGTAACTGGGTGACTATAAAGGTGCTCTACAGGTATCTCCGAGGGTGTCTGTTGGGTTGGCATGGATCAAGACTGGGATTTGTTACTCTGTGTGACGGAGAGGTATCTCAGGGCCCACTCGGTAATACAACATCACAATAAGCCTTGCAAGCAATGTGACTAAAGTGTTAGCCACGAGATCTTGTATTACGGAACGAGTAAAGAGACTTGCCGGTAACGAGATTGAACTAGGTATAGAGATACCGACGATCGAATCTCGGGCAAGTAACATACCGAAGAACAAAGGGAATAGCATACGGGATTAACTGAATCCTTGACATAGAGGTTCGACCGATAAAAGATCTTCGTAGAATATGTAGGAGCCAATATGGGCATCCAGGTCCCGCTATTGGTTATTGGCCGTAGAGGTGTCTCGGTCATGTCTACATAGTTCTCGAACCCGCAGGGTCTACACACTTAAACGTTTGGTGACGATTAGTATAGTTGAGTTATTTTGTTGGTGACCGAAAGTTGTTCGGAGTCCCGGATAAGATCCCGGACATGACGAGGATCTCCGGAATAGTCCGGAGGTAAAGATTGATATATGTAATAATAGTGTTTTGATCTCCGGAAGAGTTCCGGAGTTCACCGGAATGGGTTCCGGATGTTTACCGAAGTGTTCGGGTGCAGCAACACTTTATATGGGCCAAAGGGATAAAGCCCACGAGGTATTGGAAAGTGCAAAAAGTAGTTTTGCTGCCGCGTAAGCGGTACTACCGTTTTGTGAAGCGGTACTACCGCCCAAGCGGTACTACCGCTTGTGTGAAGCGGTACTACCGCCCAAGCGGTACTACCGCTTGTGTGAAGCGGTACTACCGCTTGTGTTAAGCGGTACTACCGCTTGTGCGCGGTACTGCAGGGATCCGAGTTGGACTCTTTCCCTGCGGGCCAAACCGACCTTGTGCGGGCAAAACCGACCTGGAGGAGGCTTTTACTCCAAGTTTAGACCCCAAGGCTCAGCATATAAATAGAGGGGCAGGGCTAGCACACGGGATACATCAAGATTTCCCCAAGCCGTGTGCGGCAACCCTAACCCTCTAGTTCCTCCGTCATAATCTCCGTAGCGCTTGGCGAAGCCCTGCAGATATTGTTCCTCACCACCATCACCACGCCGTCGTGCTGCTGGAACTCAACCACTACTTCACCATCGCTCGCTGGATCGAGGAGGTGAAGGCGTCATCAAGCCGTACGTGTGTTGAACGCGGAGGTGCCGTCCGTTCGGCGCTAGTTCGTGATCGGATCAAGGGACGACTTGCGATTTGGATCGCGGAGACGTTCGACTACATCAACCGCGTTTCTTAAACGCTTCCGCTTAGCGATCTACAAGGGTATGTAGATTTACTCTCCCTCTCGTAGATGCTCATCACCATGGATAGATCTTGTGTGTGCGTAGGAAATTTTTTGTTTCCCATGCAACGTTCCCCAACAGTGGCATCATGAGCCAGGTCTATGCGTAGATGAGATCTCGAGTAGAACACAAACGAGTTGTGGGCGTGGGTGTATACATATTGCTTGCCGTTACTAGTTGATATTTGATTCGGCGGTACTGTGAGATGAAGCGGCCCGGACCGACATTACGCGTACACTTACGCGAGACAGGTTCCTTCAACTGACATGTAACTTCGTTGCATAAAGATGGCTAGCGGGTGTCTGTCTCTCTCACTTTAGTTGAATCGATTTCAATGAAGAGGGTTCTTTTAGAAGATCAAAAAGCAATCACTACACCACGTTGTGGTTTTGCGTAGGTAAGAACGGTTCTTGCAAACCCGTAGCAGCCACGTAAAATTTGCAACAACAATTAGAGGACGTCTAACTTGTTTTTGCAGGGTATGATGTGATATGATATGGCCAATTACATGATGAGATATATGTGATGTATGAGATGATCATGTGTTGTATAGAATATCACGACTTGCATGTCGATGAGTACGGCAACTGGCAGGAGCCATAGAGTTGTCTTTAATTATTGTATGACCTGCGTGTCAATCATTAAGCGCTATGTAATGCTTTACTTTATCGCTAAACGTTAGCAATAGTCGTGGAAGCAACAGTCGGCGCGACAACCTTATGGCGACACGTTGATGGAGATCAAGATGATGGAGATCATGGTGTCATGCCGGTGACGATGGAGATCATGCCGGTGCTTTGGAGATGGAGATCAAAAGCACAAGTTCATGGCCATATCATGTCACTTATGATTTGCATGTGATGTTAATCCTTTTATGCATCTTATTTTGCTTAGGACGACGGTAGCATTATAAGGTGATCCCTCACTTAAATTTCAAGATAAATTGTGTTCTCCCCGAGTGTGCACCGTTGCGAAAGTTCGTCGTTTCGAGACACGCCGTGATGATCGGGTGTGATAGACTCCACGTTCACATACAACGGGTGCAAGCCATGTTGCACACGCGGAACACTCGGGTTAAACTTGACGAGCCTAGCATGTACAGACATGGCCTCGGAACACAAGAGACCGAAAGGTCGAACATGAGTCATATAGTAGATATGATCAACATGAAGATGTTCACCATTGAAACCACCTCGACTCACGTGATGATCGGACTTGAGTTGGTGGATTTGGATCATGTTACACTCGAATGACCGGAGGGATGTCAATTTGAGTGGGAGTTTTTAAGTAATATGATTAATTAAACTCATTATCTTGAACAATAGTCTAAGTTGTCTTTGCTATATTTATGTTGTAGATCATGGCTCGCGCAGTAGCACCCCTGAATTTTAATGCGTTCCTAGAGAAAGCTAAGTTGAAAGATGATGGAAGTAACTTTGTGGACTGGGCCCGTAATCTAAGGATTATCCTTACGGCTTCCCAGAAGGCTTATGTCCTTGATGCACCGCTTGGTGATCCATCCGCTCCAGTTGAGTCTCTAGACGTTGTGAACGCCTGGCAGGCTCGTTCTGATGATTACTCAATAGTTCAATGTGCAATGTTGTATGGCTTAGAACCGGGACTTCAAAGACGTTTTGAACGTCATGGAGCATATGAGATGTTCCAGGAGTTGAAGTTTATCTTTCAGAAGAATGCCCGGATCGAGAGATATGAGATCTCCGATAAGTTCTATACTTGCAAGATGGAGGAGAACGGGTCTATCAGTGATCACGTGCTCAGAATGTCTGGGTACTCCACCCGTCTGGCTGAATTGGGGACGCCCCTTCCGCCAGAGGCTATCACTGACAGAGTTCTTCAATCATTGCCACCTAGCTACAAGAGCTTCGTGTTGAACTATAACATGCACGGGATGAACAAGTCAGTCGCCGAGCTATTTGCGATGCTGAAAGCCGCTGAGTCTGAAATTCAGAAGGAGCATCAAGTGTTGATGGTCAATAAAACCACTAGTTTCAAGAAAAATGGCAAGGGTAAGAAGGGTAAATCTAAGAAGGGTGGCAAAGCAGTTGCTGCTCCTGTGAAGAAACCCAAGGCTGGACCCAAACCAGAAACTGAGTGCTTTCATTGCAAGGGAACTGGACACTGGAAGCGGAACTGCCCCAAGTATTTGGCTGACAAGAAGGCGGCCAACAACAAACAAGGTATATATGATATACATGTTATTGATATGTTCCTTACCAACCCTCGTTGTAGTGCCTGGGTATTTGATACCGGTGCGGTTGCTCATATTTGCAACTCTAAACAGGAACTGCGGAATAGACGGAGGCTGGCGAAGGACGAAGTGACGATGCGCGTGGGAAATGGTTCCAAGGTTGATGTGATCGCCGTCGGCACGCTCGCTCTTCGATTACCGTCGGGATTAGTGATGAACCTAAATAAGTGTTATTTGGTGCCTGCGTTAAGCATGAACATTATATCTAGATCTTGTTTATTGCGAGACGGTTACTCATTTAAATCAGAGAATAATGGTTGTTCTATTTATATGGGTAATATCTTTTATGGTCATGCACCCAATGTAAGCGGTTTATTCTTATTGAATCTCGATAGTAATGATACACATGTCCATAACATTGATGCCAAAAGATGTAGGATTGATAATGATAATACCACTTTCTTGTGGCACTGCCGTTTAGGTCATATTGGCGTAAAACGCATGAGGAAGCTCCATGCTGATGGACTTTTGGAGTCACTTGATTTTGAATCACTTGACACATGTGAGCCATGCCTCTTGGGCAAGATGACTAAAACGCCGTTCTCTGGAACAATGGAACGGGCAAGTGACTTATTGGAAATCATACATACTGATGTGTGCGGTCCGATGAGTATTGAAGCGTGCGGTGGTTATCGTTACTTTCTCACCTTCACTGATGACTTAAGTAGATATGGGTATATTTACTTAATGAAACACAAGTCTGAAACATTTGAAAAGTTCAAACAATTTCAGAGTGAAGTTGAGAATCATCGTAACAAGAAGATTAAATTCCTACGATCTGATCGAGGAGGAGAATATCTGAGTTATGAGTTTGGCAGTCACTTAAGACAATGTGGAATTGTTTCACAACTGACACCGCCTGGAACATCACAGCGTAATGGTGTGTCCGAACGTCGTAATCGAACTTTATTGGATATGGTGCGATCTATGATGTCTCTTGCCGATTTGCCACTATCGTTTTGGGGTTATGCATTAGAGACAGCTGCATTCACTTTAAATAGGGCACCATCGAAATCCGTTGAGACAACGCCATATGAACTTTGGTTTGGCAAGAAGCCAAAGCTGTCGTTTCTTAAAATTTGGGGATGTGATGCTTATGTCAAAAAGCTTCAGCCTGAAAAGCTGGAACCCAAAGCGGAGAAATGCGTCTTCATAGGATACCCAAAAGAGACAGTTGGGTATACCTTCTATCTCAGATCTGAAGGCAAAGTGTTTGTCGCTAAAAACGGAACATTTCTTGAGAAAGAGTTTCTCTCGAAAGAATTGAGTGGGAGGAAGATAGAACTTGATGAGGTTGTTGAACCTTTACTTCAACCTGAGAGTAGCGCAGTGCAGAAAGTTGTTTCTGTGGAGCCTACATTAGCTGAAGAGGAAGTTAATGATGATGATCATGAAGCTTTGGATCAAGTTGCTGTCGAACCTCGTAGGTCGACAAGGACGCGTACTGCTCCCGAGTGGTACGGCAACCCTGTCTTGGAGGTCATGTTGTTAGACAACGATGAACCTACGAGCTATGGAGAAGCGATGATGGGCCCGGATTCCGAGAAGTGGTTAGAGGCCATGAAATCCGAGATGGGATCCATGTATGAAAACAAAGTATGGACTTTGGAAGTATTACCTGAAGGGCGTAAGGCCATTCAGAACAAATGGATCTTTAAGAGGAAGACGGACGCGGACGGTAATGTCACCGTCTATAAAGCTCGACTTGTGGCAAAGGGTTTTTCACAAGTTCAAGGAGTTGACTACGATGAGACCTTCTCACCCGTAGCGATGCTTAAGTCCGTCAGAATCATGTTAGCAATAGCTGCCTTTTTCGATTATGAAATTTGGCAGATGGATGTCAAAACAGCGTTCCTTAACGGTTACCTTAAGGAAGAGTTGTATATGATGCAACCAGAAGGTTTTGTCGATCCAGAGAATGCTGACAAAGTTTGCAAACTCCAGCGATCCATTTATGGACTGGTGCAAGCATCTCGGAGTTGGAATCTTCGTTTTGATGAGGTGATCAAAGCGTTCGAGTTTATACAAGTTTACGGAGAAGCTTGTATTTACAAGAAAGTGAGTGGGAGCTCTATAGCGTTTCTAATATTATATGTGGATGACATATTACTGATTGGAAACAATATAGAAATGCTGGAAAGCATAAAGGAATATTTGAACAAGAGTTTTTCAATGAAGGACCTAGGAGAAGCTGCTTTCATATTAGGCATCAAGATCTATAGAGATAGATCGAGACGTTTGATAGGACTTTCACAAAGCACATACCTTGACAAAGTTTTGAAGAAGTTCAAAATGGATCAGTCCAAGAAGGGGTTCTTGCCTGTTTTGCAAGGTGTAAAGTTGAGTAAGACTCAATGCCCAGTGACTGCAGAAGATAGAGAAAAGATGAGTGTCATCCCCTATGCTTCGGCCATAGGCTCTATCATGTATGCAATGCTGTGCACAAGACCCGATGTCAGCCTTGCCATAAGTATGGTCGGAAGGTTTCAAAGTGATCCAGGAATGGAACACTGGACGGCGGTCAAGAATATCCTGAAGTACCTGAAAAGGACTAAGGACATGTTTCTCGTTTATGGAGGTGATCAAGAGCTCGTCGTAAAGGGTTACGTCGATGCAAGCTTTGACACTGATCCGGATGACTCTAAGTCACAAACCGGATACGTATTTATTCTTAATGGGGGTGCGGTTAGCTGGTGCAGTTCCAAGCAAAGCGTGGTAGCAGATTCTACATGCGAAGCGGAGTACATCGCTGCCTCGGAGGCGGCGAAGGAAGGTGTCTGGATGAAGGAGTTCATGACAGATCTTGGAGTAGTGCCTAGTGCGCTTAACCCAATGACTCTGTTTTGTGATAATACTAGTGACATTGCTCTAGCCAAGGAACCAAGATTTCACAAGAGGACCAGACACATAAAGCGACGTTTCAATTCCATCCGCGATTACATCAAGGAGGACGACATAAATATTTGCAAAGTACACACGGATCTAAATGTTGCAGATCCGATGACTAAACCTCTTCCAAGGGCTAAACATGAACAACACCAGAACTGCATGGGTGTTCGATTCATTACAATGTAAATCACATAGTGATGTGAACTAGATTATTGACTCTAGTGCAAGTGGGAGACTGTTGGAAATATGCCCTAGAGGCAATAATAAATTGGTTATTATTATATTTCCTTGTTCATGATAATCGTTTATTATCCATGCTATAATTGTATTGATTGGAAACTCAAATACATGTGTGGGTACATAGACAACACTGTGTCCCTAGTAAGCCTCTAGTTGACTAGCTCGTTGATCAAAGATGGTTAAGGTTTCCTAGCCATTGACATGAGATGTCATTTGATAACGGGATCACATCATTAGGAGAATGATGTGATGGACAAGACCCAAAATAAGAACGTAGCATTTGATCGTGTCAGTTTATTGCTATTGTTTTCTGCATGTCAAGTATCTGTTCCTATGACCATGAGATCATGCAACTCCCTGACATCGGAGGAGTACCTTGTGTGTATCAAACGTCGCAACGTAACTGGGTGACTATAAAGGTGATCTACAGGTATCTCCGAGGGTGTCTGTTGGGTTGGCATGGATCAAGACTGGGATTTGTTACTCTGTGTGACGGAGAGGTATCTCAGGGCCCACTCGGTAATACAACATCACAATAAGCCTTGCAAGCAATGTGACTAAAGTGTTAGCCACGAGATCTTGTATTACGGAACGAGTAAAGAGACTTGCCGGTAACGAGATTGAACTAGGTATAGAGATACCGACGATCGAATCTCGGGCAAGTAACATACCGAAGAACAAAGGGAATAGCATACGGGATTAACTGAATCCTTGACATAGAGGTTCGACCGATAAAAGATCTTCGTAGAATATGTAGGAGCCAATATGGGCATCCAGGTCCCGCTATTGGTTATTGGCCGTAGAGGTGTCTCGGTCATGTCTACATAGTTCTCGAACCCGCAGGGTCTACACACTTAAACGTTTGGTGACGATTAGTATAGTTGAGTTATTTTGTTGGTGACCGAAAGTTGTTCGGAGTCCCGGATAAGATCCCGGACATGACGAGGATCTCCGGAATAGTCCGGAGGTAAAGATTGATATATGTAATAATAGTGTTTTGATCTCCGGAAGAGTTCCGGAGTTCACCGGAATGGGTTCCGGATGTTTACCGAAGTGTTCGGGTGCAGCAACACTTTATATGGGCCAAAGGGATAAAGCCCACGAGGTATTGGAAAGTGCAAAAAGTAGTTTTGCTGCCGCGTAAGCGGTACTACCGTTTTGTGAAGCGGTACTACCGCCCAAGCGGTACTACCGCTTGTGTGAAGCGGTACTACCGCCCAAGCGGTACTACCGCTTGTGTGAAGCGGTACTACCGCCCAAGCGGTACTACCGCTTGTGTTAAGCGGTACTACCGCTTGTGCGCGGTACTGCAGGGATCCGAGTTGGACTCTTTCCCTGCGGGCCAAACCGACCTTGTGCGGGCAAAACCGACCTGGAGGAGGCTTTTACTCCAAGTTTAGACCCCAAGGCTCAGCATATAAATAGAGGGGCAGGGCTAGCACACGGGATACATCAAGATTTCCCCAAGCCGTGTGCGGCAACCCTAACCCTCTAGTTCCTCCGTCATAATCTCCGTAGCGCTTGGCGAAGCCCTGCAGAGATTGTTCCTCACCACCATCACCACGCCGTCGTGCTGCTGGAACTCAACCACTACTTCACCATCGCTCGCTGGATCGAGGAGGTGAAGGCGTCATCAAGCCGTACGTGTGTTGAACGCGGAGGTGCCGTCCGTTCGGCGCTAGTTCGTGATCGGATCAAGGGACGACTTGCGATTTGGATCGCGGAGACGTTCGACTACATCAACCGCGTTTCTTAAACGCTTCCGCTTAGCGATCTACAAGGGTATGTAGATTTACTCTCCCTCTCGTAGATGCTCATCACCATGGATAGATCTTGTGTGTGCGTAGGAAAAATTTTGTTTCCCATGCAACGTTCCCCAACATACTCCGCATAGCTTCATTTGCGTGCATATATCTTAGTATCATTTCAGTATAATATTGGTAACTTTTGTGTTCAAGTAGTACCCGCATACATAATTGCTATCTCGATGTGCACGTCCCGCATTGTGACCATACAAAACATCATTGCAAAAGAAAAGAGAAGCAAAGCTTTTAAGCAAGAGCAAAAGAGCAATAGCATCGCAAGCTTCGCATAGCATACTTGATCATCTTGGATCACTTGAGCGAGTGACACGCGCCACATACACACATAGCAAGTTGGGCATAGGAAGACAACACGTTTGGTTCCTTTAGGTTGTGCACAAGTGTGTATCGTGCCCATTGGAGCAATCGTGCTACCGTCTCTCTAGTGTTGTGAAACGAGAGCATTTTCCGTGGATTCCACATTTTGGTTCATCCTTGGTTGCATGACCCCAATTTTCTCCCGTGAGTGTGTTTCCATGTATACCCATTGCTATTGATCTACATTGTCTCATTTGCGATTTCTACGAATCTCTTTCAACATTATTGAATCTTATCTTTCGAATTGCTTGAAATTTGTGCCACTATCCTAACCAAGCTACTCCATAAGCCTTATTTGTGTAGGTGTGAGAAGGACGATCTTCGGTACCAATTCTACTATTTCCATACTTGCACATTGAGTGATCTTGATCCACTTTCAACTTTTGGAACGGTAATTGGTATTGTCTCCTCACTCTTCCACTTATATCTTCTTGAGTGCTATGGATAGGAACATCATGTCGAACCCGGCCTTCGAGGAGAAAGAAGAAGACGTGAATAACCACGTCACCAAGTTGCACTTCTTCAGCACGCACAAGGCAATTAATCAAGCTCAAGATGTCTTGCATGACCGCATCGACCAACTCGCCTCCAACTTGCGTGAATCCGAAATGAGCACACGGGAATACCTCGACACCAAGCTCTCAAGACAAATGGAGGAGCTCCGGTCCTTGATGGTCATTCGCGCACCTTCCTCATCTACATCGACAAGGAGTCGTCACACAAGTCGCAACTCAATGACGTACTCTTCCGACGCAAGTCCACAAGCGCGTCATCACCTTCGTGACGAACACTCCGGCCCAAGTTCTCCACAAGGTCGTCACCGTCAAGACAATCCATTTCATGGCAATGGATTGCAAGATCGCGTTCGCGCTAGAGACCGTCGCCGCCAACAAGATCAAGATGTGTGAGAGCAAGAACAACAACGCCAAGAAGAAGAACAACGACGACACTGACAAGAATAACATCGCCGTCATGAACGAGCGCTCGAAGCACATCGCGCTTTACAAGAAGCTACTCGCGCCTTGGAGGAGCGCAACCGCCAAGTTCATCACGAGCAAGAAGCACTTCGCCAAGCACAACAAGAAGAACTTCATGGACAACGACAAGAAGACGCCAATCGCCAAGAGGAGCACCAAGAAAGGTGCAACCGAGTGCATCCACCTCGTCGCCGTCCTCAAGATCATCGCGACGAACCCGACCATGAAGATGAGCAAGGACAAGATCAACATCAACATGCTCAAGGCAATGACAATGAGGATCCACATCCAAGACAAGGATTTCGGCATCACCACAACAATGACGAACAACGCTTCGGCAAGCTCAAGTTCACGATGCCAAAGTTTTCCGGAAGCAATGATCCCGAAGACTACTTGTCATGGGCCCTCAAGGTTGACAAGATCTTTCGCCTCCACAACTATGATGAAGAGAAGAAGATATCCATGGCTTCACTCGAGTTCCAAGACTACGTACTTATTTGGTGGGAACAAGTGATTGAGCGAAGAAGGGAGAGAGGTGAACCTCCTATCACCACTTGGGCCCAAATGAAGGATCTCATGCGAGCTTGTTTTGTGCCTACACACTACAACCGGGATCTCTTCAAGAAGCTCCAACAACTCAGGCAAGGAACCAAGTCGGTAGAAGAGTACTACCAAGAGATGGAAATCACTATGATCTGAGCCAATGTCAAGGAAGATGACGAGCAAACAATGGCACGCTTCTTGAATGGCCTCAACTACCAAGTCAAGAAAATTGCCGACTTCCAACCATACTCCAACCTTCTCGAACTTGTGCATCAAGCGACCAAGACGGAACGGCAAGTGCAAGATGACTACAAGTACTCCAAGTTCTCCTCCAAGACCTATGGCTCAAGTGCTCAAGCTACTACAACAACGACACCTTCGACTACGAAATCGACAACAACTACCGACAACAAGTCAAGCTTCAAGGACAAGACGATTTCCTCAAGCCGACCATCCTCAAGCACCTACAAGTCGAGAGCTTCATCCTCTACCCCAACAACGGATGCTACCGCCAAGACAAGCTCCATCAAGTGTTTCACGTGCCAAGGCCGAGGCCACAAGACCTTCGAATGTCCAACCAAACGCAATATGATTCTCCTAGACGACGGCACCTATGACTCTATGAGTGATGACGAGATGCAAGCTTTGGAGCAAGTTGCCATACACCGCCAAGTGAATGAAGATGAAGATTCACAAATCTTTTGCGACAACGATTCGAGCCCCGCTCTCGTTGTCTCCAAAGTTTTGACGCTCCAACAACAAGAAGACGAGGACCAACGTTGCAACATCTTCCACACCAAGGTGGGCATCCAAGGAAAATCCGTCAAGGTCATCATCGACGGCGGGAGTTGCCACAACTTGGCAAGTGAAGACCTTTGCTCCAAGCTACAATTGGTCAAGAAAAAGCACCCTCGTCCCTACAAGGTCCAATGGCTTAGTGATTCCGGAACCCTCCAAGTTGACCACAATGTGGAAGTTTCCTTCAAGATAGGCGCTTATGAAGACACTTTGGAGTGTGATGTGGTTCCAATGTACGTTTGCCACCTCCTACTTGGTAGACCTTGGCAATTCGACCGTGGCGTCACACACAACGGTCGGACAAATCAATATAGCTTCAAGATGAAGGGCAAGCAATATGTGCTCCGACCAATGACTCCAAGTCAAGTCATCGCCGACAAACAAGCTTCATCCCATCGTGGAGATAAAAGTGAGAGAGTGATCCACCTCAAAGAGAGTGAGTGCCACAAGCCAAAAATGAGCGACTCCACGATGAGGGACATGAGAGATATAGTTCTTTTAGCCACCAAAAGAGATTTGAGGGATGTGAGTGAGAGCCCATCGACCGTTCTTTACTATGTACTTGTGTGCAAAGATGATGTCGTTCGGATTAACCCTTCACAACATCTTCCTCTTGTGTTATCTAAGTTGTTGCAGGAATTCCAAGATGTTTTCTCCGATGAGCTACCTTCGGGATTACCACCAAAACGAGGAATCGAACGCCGCATCGACCTCATCCCCGGAGCACCGCTTCCTAACAAGGCTCCCTACCGCGTCAACCCCAAAGAAACAAAGGAAATACAAAGGCAAGTCCAAAAACTCCTAGATAAAGGGCATGTACGCGAGAGTTTGAGTCCTTGTGCGGTTCCGGTCATACTTGTGCCTAAGCAAGATGATAGTATGCGCATGTGTTCCGATTGTCGTCCTATCAATGCTATCACCATTCGATACTGTCACCGCATTCCACGCTTAGATGATATGCTTGATGAACTTAGTGATGCCACTATATTTTCTAAGTGGTTACTACCAAATTCGCATACAAGAGGGTGACGAGTGGAAAACCGCATTCAAGACTAAATTTTGTCTCTATGAATGGCTGGTTATGCCCATGGGCTTATCCGAAGCACCGGGTACTTTCATGCGTGTTATGCACTATGTTTTGCGACCCCTCATAGGATATTGTGTTGTGGTATATTTTGATGATATTCTTGTCTTTAGCAAGTCTCTTGAGGAGCATGCTACACATGTTCGTGATGTTTTGCAAATCCTTAGGAAAGAACAACTCTATGCAAACATGGAGAAATGCACATTTGGTGTTGAGAAGGTAGTCTTCCTAGGTTTTGTAGTATCTTCTAAGGGCGTTCATGTAGATGAAACTAAGTTTGATGCTATTAAAACTTGGCCCACACCAACGAATTTGCAACAAGTGCGTAGCTTCCTAGGACTAGCCGGTTTCTATCGTCGTTTTGTGAAAGACTTTAGCACTATTGCCTCACCTCTTCATGCTTTGAGCAAGAAGAATGCACCATTCATTTGGGGCCCTACCCAAGACACCGCTTTCCATGAACTTAAAAATTTGCTCACTCATGCACCTTTGCTTGCTTTACCCAACTTTGATAAAACATTTGAAGTGCATTGTGATGCTAGTGGTAATGGGATAGGTGGTGTGCTTATGCAAGAGAAGCGTCCTATCGCGTACTTTAGCAAGAAATTATCCCGTGCTCAACTTAACTACCCCATCTATGACAAAGAATTGTATGCTTTGGTGAGAGTTTTACATGTGTGGGAACATTATTTGCGACCACATGAGTTTGTTATCCATACCGACCATGAAACGCTTAAGTATTTAAAGGGTCAAACCAAGTTGAACAAACGGCATGCTAAATGGAGTGAATTTATTGAGTCCTTCCCTTATGTCATCAAATATATTAAGGGTAAGGAAAACGTTGTGGTGGATGCACTTTCCCGCAAATGCATGCTAGTTACTCAACTTGAATTGAATGTTATTGGTTTTGAGCATATTAAAGATTTGTATGAGCATGATGTTTCTTTTGCTACTCCATATGCTAAATGTCAAGTGAAATCTTGTTGGGAGAACTACTATATGAAAGATGGCTATCTTATGCGTGCTAACAAACTATGTATACCCAAGTCTTCTCTTCGTTTGTTGCTTTTACAAGAGGCTCACGGTGGAGGACTTATGGGTCACTTTGTACGTGACAAGACGTACGCCACACTATCCAACAAGTACTTTTGTCCCAAGATGTTTCGTGATGTTGCACGCTTCACCAACCGATGCTCTACATGCCGCAAAGCTAAGTCAAAAGCTCAATCCCATGGTCTTTACATGCCTCTCCCTATACCTTTCCAACCATGGGAAGACATTAGTATGGACTTTCTACTTGGCTTGCCGCGAATTAAAAATGGCCATGATTCCGTTTTTGTCGTTGTGGACCGTTTTTCCAAGATGGTCATTTCATTCCATGTCACAAGATAGACGATGCTTCACATATTGCCAATCTCTTTTGTAGGGACATCTTGCGACTACATGGCGTCCCCAAGACCATTGTCTCGGATCGCGACGTCAAGTTCTTGAGTTACTTTTGGAAGACCCTATGCGCCAAGCTCGGAATCAAGCTTCTTTTCTCTTCGGCATATCACCCTCAAACCGATGGACAAACAGAGGTGACGAACCGGACGCTTTCTACCCTACTTCGCGTGTTGATCAAGAAGAACATCAAGGAATGGGAAGATTGCCTCCCCATCGCCGAGTACGCCTACAACCGCGCAAGTCACTCCACCACCGGCAAGTCTCCATTCGAAGTGGTCTATGGCTTCAATCCTTTGTCCCCATTGGACATCCTACCTCTCCCTCTCCAAGAGCGCGTCAACATGGACACAAATGCAAGGGCAAGCTACATCAAGAGGATGCATGAAGATACAAGACGCACGATTGAACGTCAAGTGGACCGCGTCACCAACAAGCGCAACCTCAACAAGCACCCTTGGTGTTCAAGCCCGGTGATCTTGTGTGGCTACACCTTCGCAAGGACCGCTTCCCCAACGAACGCAAGTCGAAGCTACTTCCTTGAGCCGACGGTCCCTTCAAGGTGTTGACACGCTACAACAACAATGCCTACAAGATCGACATACCACGCGACAAGTACAACGTGAGTGACACCTTCAACGTCACGGATCTATCCCCTTTCCATGGTGATGAAGATCTTGATCCGAGGACGGATCTTCCCCAAGGGGGGGGGGCGAGATGATGCGGAGCATCCCACCATCATCCCCGTGGACTCTACACCATCACATCAAGCCACAAAGGGACCCATGACTAAAGCCCGGGCATGTGCTATTGAACACGAGGTGACATCTCTCCTATATGATTCTCTCTTTGATGTTCATGGAACTTGGATGCTACCTCAATTGGAGATCCTATGCATGCTCAGGTACCATGAAGAAGGCCTAGAAGATGCTCGTGGTGAAGGACAAGTCCCCATGGGAGTGGACATGAAGAAGAACGGACAAGAGCGACCAACAGTGGCGAGAACACCCTCCAGGCCCCGGACATCCGGCCAAGACCCCGGACATCCGGCCCCTGGAGACTGCACCAGCGCCAAGGGCCAGCAGCAGAAGCTACAGGCGCCGGACATCCGGCCCCTGCCCGGACATCCGACACTGCCCCGGAAATCCGGCCCCTCCCCCCGGAAATCCGGCGAGCCAGAACCGGATTCGCACGAAATCCAGCTTCCCCAGCCTGGACATCCGGCGTACCCCTGAAGCCCCGGACATCCGGCCCCCAGTCCCGGACATCCAGCCCCCAGTCCCGGACATCCGGCTCCTGTGTGGGCAGACTCGGGCCCGTGTGGCCACGTACCCTTTCCTTCGCCCCTCTTTCCCTTAGTACTATATAAACATCTCCATCTCCTCTCTCTAGGGTTAGCTATTGTTTGACAAAGATTTTTGTTGAGTATAGCTCCATTACTTACTTTTTCCTAGGAGATTGACCTCCGTTGAGAGAAGATCCAAATGATGCCAATGCCCCTCTAAGGGAAGACCCCACGGGATTCAAGACCTCCTCCTTCGGAGCGAGGAGACTATCGTTACTTATATCCTTTTGTTGATTGTGGACCCGATACCTCGTGTACTCGTGTGATTCTAGTGGATGTGTGATCGAAGGTTGTCCTTGAGTATTTGTTTTTCTCTCGTGTTTCTCTTGTGTTCTTCGTGTTCCTCGTGAGATCCCCTCCAATTCGTGAAAGATCGACGCACACGGGCGTGCCCCGTATCAATATGTTTGTCTTTACTTTCCGCTGCAATACTCATAGACATGCATGTGTAGGGTGAACTTGATATGCTAGAATTGCTAAAATATGCCAACCAATTAACTTGGGAAAATGTTAGGTTTTATTTGGTTAAGTAGTCTAATCACCCCCCTCTAGACATACTTTCGATCCCTACACCCACCTCGAGGAATGGAGGCAACACTGACTTGCCGAGGAGGAGGCGGACGGTCGGCGGCAGATGCGGTGGGAACAGAAGGAGGAGGCGCTACGCCTCGAGGAGGAAGAGGAGGAGCGCGCCCGGCTTGCCGCAATGCCGCCGCCGCAGCAGACGTCGGAGGAGGCTGCCCTGGAAGCCTACCAGGCGACATTCCCGTGGGCTGGGCCGACCCCCACCTTCATCGACCTCACCGACGGCGATGAAGACAGTAAGGGCAGGGGCAAGGTGGACGGCTAGGGCAGCGTGCGGGCGCAGACTTTTTTTTCGTTTTTATTAATGTTTAATTATGTTTTAAGTGGACTTTGGCCGACGGTTGACCGACCACATATGTTTAATTATAATTTTATTTATGTCTGCATGTGGCCCCATGTTTTTTTTTTCTGACGCAATTTTAGGTCTCGCTTTCGTTAAACGCACCAGCCGACCCAAATAAAAAAACGGACGCGTTCGTCCGCCTGGCCGATCCAAACGGACGAAAAGCGGACAAACCGCGCGTCCGTTTGAGTCGTCCGGTTGGAGTTGCTCTAACTCCGCAACCACGGCTCCTCCGTTATCCCATCCGCTCTCTCGCGGCCTGTGCTCCACTCCACTCCACCCACTCCCCCCCGCCCCCCGGCCCAACCCCCGCGCCGCCGCCATGGTCGCGCTCGCCTCCCTCTCTTCTCTGTGCCTCTGCGGCTTCGATCGCCGCCGTCCCGCCTCCGCGCCCACCTCCATATCATGCTGCGTGGTCGCAACTCCCTCCGGCAGAGGTAAAATGTCAACTTTCTGAACCTTCATCCCCTGTTGACGAACCTGTCCTTTCTCTCACCCCGAATTGGCCTACCAATGTGGTTCTCCTCCTTATTTGACAGGGTCTCACGAATCTAGAATACCCCGTAGAAGGTTCCGAAGAACCGAGGGTGCTACTAAGAGCATGGAAGATTCAGTCAAGCGAAAGATGGAGCAGTTCTACGAAGGGGTCGATGGTCCGGCCCTCCGGGTCCTCCCAATCGGCGGCCTTGGGGAAATCGGCATGAATTGCATGCTTGTCGGGAACTATGACCGTTATATCCTGATTGATGCAGGGGTTATGTTCCCAGAGTATGTGTTTCATACTTGCATTCCTGTACCTTGCTAATCTATTTCTGCGTGTGCCATCCTTATAATTCATTTTCTGACCACATTTAGAAATCATATATTTAAGTGAGGACTTAGATGAATAACTGTTTCTCTTGTAAATCACACTGCTTCACAAGGACTTAAATTTTTATGTGGATTCTCTAGGTACACTTGTATAATGTGCATGTATAAAGTTTTCCTGTTCACTTACTGCATGCATCCTTAGTTCGTGCGGAGGCCGGGAGGAAAACTGTCATTATCTTTTGTTTCCTGTTCACACGCGTACTGAATTTTGACGTAGTGCGTTTTATTTGAACTTATGTCAGCTACGACGAGTTTGGTGTGCAGAAGATTATTCCTGACACAACTTTCATCAAGAAATGGAGCCACAAAATTGAAGCAGTTATTATTACACATGGCCATGAAGATCACATTGGTGCGTTGCCTTGGGTAAATAATTCTTCTGTTACTCTAATATAACATTTATCATGATTGCTTGGGTATCTGCTGCTCACTTAATTGCGTGATAATGATATGAAGCTAACAGTCTTGTATCATTTTTTGAGTCACAATAGCACAATGGAACTCCCTGGTTGACAAGTTAGAACCTTTTGCTTACAGTCTGGTTCTTTTCATGCGCAGCATCTCTTGATGGTCAAACTTCAAAGATAGGTAGTTTAGTTATACAACAACCTCTCCGTTGTACAATGCACGCAATCCTGAGCCAGAGTTTCCATTTGCTGAATAGCATCTTTCAGAAATAGCTGCAGTGGCAATTAAATCCAAGAACTGCCAACGGAATGTCACATGACAAGTGTTCTTATGAGGAAAATCATGTGGCATCTCTAGTGTTTGTTATGCTAGGTCTTCTAGTTTGGAGGAAGTACTCTGGATAGTTTCTTCTAGAGCATTAAGTGGGAAATAGATCATTAACAATCTTTGCTTTCAAGGCATAGATCGATTTTGATTTATCTCAACGTTAGATGTATAACTTGGGACCAGAAGTCACATAATTTTATTTTGCAAATATCATAGTTTTTCTTTGAGTTAGTTTGGGCAAGGCTTGTTCAAACAGGACACACTTAAATTATACACGACCATGCCAATGTTTGGCATCTGGTTAGCTCTTCTTATGTATACATTTTCTCTGCGTTTTTGTTATTTTATATGTTGCTTTTCATAGACACTGCTAACTTGATATCTTGAGATGATATTTCTGAGCTTTTTTAGCTTCCAATTGCATCCACCTTTGGAAGTACCATATGCTCAACTGTCCCTTCATCGTTGCTGCTGATAGGTTATTCCTGCACTGGATTCGACCACGCCTATTTTTGCATCATCTTTTACGATGGAGGTAACACTCAATTGTTTGATCACTACTTGCATGTTTCATGATGTTGATGTATTATTACTAGTATATTTGCTGCCAAGTCTTCAAAAGTTATGACATGAATTTATTCTTATTTGGGCAGCTCATAAAAAAGCGTTTGAAGGAGTTTGGGATTTTTCTCTCATCCAGGCTTAAGAGTTTTAGAGTTAGAAATAGATTTCAGGCTGGTCCATTTGAAGTGGAACCTATCCGTGTAACTCATTCAATTCCTGACTGCTGTGGATTAGTACTTCGTTGTGGTGATGGCACAATTTTCCATACCGGTGACTGGAAAGTAAGTTATATCAGCAATAATTATACACTGTTTTCTTTAACTGGACTGTTCTGTTAACTTATTTTCAATTAAAGATTGATGAATCACCAGTGGATGGGAAAATATTCGACCGACAAGCATTGGAGGAGCTCTCGAAAGAAGGTGTTACTCTGGTAAGTTGATCCCTGTTGACTAACATCTGTACCTTTTTCCCCAATTCTTTAGGTCGTTGGCATAGATTTCACATATACCATATTGTACAAAGATACTCCCTCATTGCCAAAATGTAAGACATAAATTTTGTCCTAAGTCAAACTTTTTAAAGTTCCCAAGTATGATATTGTAGATGTTGATATTTTCTCTGTGAACTTGATCAAACTTCAAATTTGACCTTATATTTAAAGCTACACAGTTACTATGAAAAAAAAACTACAAATATTTAAAAACTAAATAAGTGTTGAGAAGTTCTTCGTTTGTATGATCCTAACTATATATTTCTGTTTTTTTCTCTCAATGCAAGATGATGAGTGACTCAACAAATATTCTGTCCCCTGGAAGATCCACCAGTGAATCTGTTGTCGCTAGTTCATTGTTACGTCATGTTTCAGAAGCAAAAGGGAGAAGAGTAATTACAACACAATTTGCTTCAAATATACATCGCATTGGGAGCATCAAAGCCGCTGCAGACTTAACTGGTCGAAGGCTGGTAATATTTGAGTCTTAGTTCAACAGACTACACCACACCTTGTTTAATTAGATGATTTTTGTAGTTCATAGTTTCTTACTAGTCTGTAATTTTGGTAAACTGAAACAGGTGTTTGTTGGAATGTCACTGAGGACATACCTCGAGGCTGCTTTCAGGGATGGAAAGGCACCACTGGATCCATCAACCTTGGTATGCAGCAACTTACTTGATAAGTTACTTATTCAATTGGTACCACGATTGTTGTGAAAGATGCAATTTTGGAACTGTCTCTTTTTACTGTCTATTGGCGATCTGTTCAATTGATGTTCTTGTGTTAGCGCAATCTGCTTTCAGCTATCTACTTTACCATCATTGTATAGCACTCCTGTGAGTATACTCAGGGGGCTTGAATGCTAGTTGAAGAAGTTTTAGAAGTCCTACAGTAGCTCGATGCTTGACTGTGTTTTACCCAAGTGAACCTTAACCCATGTACTATGTTTACCTCAATAAAATTAGTTAGCTCCCTGTTGTGCCCAAAAAAAAAGTGTGTGTGTGTTTGGTGTCTTGGTAAACTAGCAAGCGATATGTACATGCGAAAACAAAGGGGCCTATGAATTCCTTCTAACATAACTTGAGTTAATGGACACATAGATATACTGTAAACAAACATATTCTCACTGGGTCCTCATGATGTTGCTTTGGCGTTTTAATTATTATGAGTAATGCACTAGCTTGCTGGTTGAGTTATTTCTTTATCACAATGTTCTGCCTAATGTGCATGGATCTAGTACATGTTGTGCCTCTGTTGGTGCACATGTTATGTGGGACAACCCATCAAACTTGGAGGCTTATCTCTTAATTAGAGTCATAGTTGATCAAGCAACTTTGTTAGGAAAGAGTCCAGTCAGTTAGAAATCGTATTAGAGTTTGAATAGATTTACCTGCTTGTTGGTCAAGTCTTGTCTACTATATAAAGGGGCTGACCCCTCTCAATAAAGCAGAGAAGAATATTGTCGTTTACTTTTATCTACTTTTCAGTAATTAGGGTTTGTGTCAGTACTAGATTCTTCCAGCAGTCTTTTGATATCCCACATGACGATGCAACAAAGTACTGTTCATAACTTCAGAACCTTTCTGCAGGTTAAGGCAGAGGACATGGATGCATATGACCCTAAAAATCTTTTAGTCGTTACTACAGGTTCACAGGTAAGACTTGCAGGCTAGGTGGTCCTCAAAATCAGTTGGTCATTCATATTCTTATAATTCTCGCATCTCTGTATCAAATTTGTCCAGGCAGAGCCACGTGCGGCTCTGAATCTCGCATCTTATGGGGGAAGCCATGCTCTTAAACTATCCAAAGAGGACGTCCTTCTTTATTCAGCTAAGGTATTGCTCATGTATTGAGTTGTTTAAAGAACCTTTATCTGAAGAAAATTGGTACCCCCTCTGTTTGGAGATGCAGGATGTCGTTTGACTGTCCTATTTTTAAGCTTTGATTTTTGATGTATTAATCCAATAATATGTGGGTTATGTTACGGAAAATTTACTTTCTTATGATTGTGTTAATACTAATAGATATTGCACAAGAAATTTGTGTTCTCAGACAGTTAAACTGCACCATGCCCCCTTCCCCGCCGCCCGGAGCACATTCTGTTATGTGGGCACATTTATTTTTTGAAATATCATTGTTCTTTACGAAAATGCCCGAAAGGGCGCCAAATGTATTGGTGAAAAACATCTAACATACCTTTGTAATATTTATGGTTGCAGGTCAACTGGTTTCTCCTTTTGAGCATAACATTGCCAAATCTCATCATGTATATGCTTTGATTTTCAGGTTATTCCTGGAAACGAGTCCAGGGTAATGAAGATGTTAAATCGCCTCACCGACCTTGGCCCCAAAATTGTTATGGGTAAAGATGCTGGCCTCCATACCTCTGGGCATGCTTATCACGATGAACTGGTAATTTTTTTTCTCATGTGTTGCTTTCTGCTCTTTGATATGGTTTTGTGCCTCGTAACTAATACTCCCTCCGTTACTAATTACAAAAAGCAATTTTATTTTGCTTGGTAGAATGCACCATTAGATTTTTCATTAAAATAGTTTGGAAGCATACCATTTTCATAATTTACTATAAATATAAAAAAGAACGGTCAAAGGTGCATCTTGGAGATTGTGTTTTGGAACATCATGCATTTTTGTAACATAGCGAGTATACTGCTATAGAATTAGGCTTAGATCTCCCTGTGAAATGTTCTTAATTCTGGTGTTAACTTGAGATTACAGGAGATAACGTGTCTTTAATTTGTTATTTCCAGGAGGAAGTTCTACAGATTGTTAAACCGCAGCATTTCTTGCCTGTTCATGGGGAACTCCTGTTTCTCAAAGAGCATGAATTGCTCGGAAGGTCAACTGGCATAAGGCACACTACTGTAAGTAATCTGTTTTCCATGGTTTGGGACTTCAGATATCTTAGTGCCATGGATGTATATGACTATATTCTAGGGGAGACGAACCTTAAGCTTAAACATCTAGTGGTGCTCGTTTTACTAGGCTAGCACTAAAAATGATGGCATGATGTTATTTCTTGTTAGGTAGCCGGCCGTTCAACCGTGCCTGCATCCATTTCAAAACAAATTTGAACAAACCGGACAAATTTCATCAAACACGACGGAATTCACTAAAGTTCGGACATAATTTACATAAAACGGACAATATTTCATCAGTTTTACTAAAAAATATCTAGACTAACTTGTAGTGGATGGTGACCTCGTACGCGTGGCCGCCTTGGCCGGCCGCACCACCATCGCCGTCCGTGCCATCGTCGTCGGAGTAGTCCTTCCAACGGCGGATGGGCGTGGGGGTCGGCAGCCTTGGCCGGCCGCCGCCTGGCGCTTGCGGAGGAGCCGCTCCTCTTTCTCCTGTGCTGTGCGGAGGGCCGCTGCGGCCAATGCCGACCCCCGTCGCAGTGCCCTGGCGGTGGTCTTGCCATTGCCAGCAGCGGCGGAGGTGTCGCTTAGCGAACACTCGTCTTGGCGAGCCCCCCGTCGAGGCAGCGGCGGCGTCACGTGGCCGTCTCCGCGGTAGTGAGCAACCGGTCACGGGCCTAGGCCTCTGCGAGGTCGGAGTCCTTGCAGACCCAGGTCGGCGCCTCGCCAGACTTGGCGAACACGGAGCGTTATGCCGTGTTGCGCCGCTCCTACCGTGCCACTACCGTCGCTGCCTTGTCCTTGACCGACACGATGGCCCACGGCAACTAGAAGCCGCCGTGGCCACCGAGGTAGTGGATGAGGCTCCGCGTTGCGCCGCTCCTAGCGTGCCGCTACCCTCGCCGCCTTGTCCTCGACCGACACGATGGCCCGCGGCAACTAGGAGCCGCCGTGGCCACCGAGGTAGTGGATGAGGCGGCCGTGTGCCTTCGCGGTTGCCGCTCCCTCCTTGACGGACTTGCCGTGCCAGGCTAGGCACGGCGGCGACACTGGCTGGTTGATGCGCCCATAGTGGCGATGGCGGCTCGTCCTTCACGCGGCGCCCAGTTTGGAAGTTGCAGGGGGGGGGGGGGGGGGGGACTGCGGCTTCGTCTTCACGCGGCGCAGAGGTGGCGATGCCGACTCCTGCTTCATGCGGCAGCGCAGCGCGAGGGCGGCTCGTCCTTCACGCGTGCTGGCTGATGGCGGCGCCGGACCACGGTCCTAGAGCGACTGCTCCGTCAGCTACTCAATCTGCCGCAAAAACTCATCGTCCGGGACTGCGGCCTCTGAGAGGAAGCGCGGCTGCTGCGACGCCGGGTCCTCCTCGTCGCCGTGTTGGAGGAGCCGGCGGCCGTGGAGCTTGAGGGCCCCGGAGAGCGATGGCAGCGACACCAAGATCCAAAGGGAGGTCCAGAGCCGCCACGGAGAAACACGACTTGTGCATGGTGGATTGGTGGTCGGAAGCGGAGATGTTTGGAGCGGAGAGGCAGCTGGGAGCGATCAGGAGTTCAGAGAGGTGTGATGTGGACGGCCTCGGAGCACGGTGTAAATAGCGCGTGGCGGCAACGTGATGGGACAGGAAGCCAGCTTCAATGCGGCGCAACAGCCAGAGTAGGTTTCTCGGTCGTCGCATCTACATGAAGCGGCGCCGCCCGCTCGTACGGTCGCGTCTGTCCGGCATTAATGCCACGGAGTCACGTCTGCTCTTGAGCGACACTCACCGGAATGAATGCGTGGCAACCGCTCTGCGCGGAGAAGTTTTTTTTTGGACGGGAGGGTTTTTGGGTGAGACGGGTGGCGGACGCATGCGTGGCAGCGGTCCGGACGCCCGCAAAGCAGCCTGGTTTGCCTCTGGTTTGTGGGAAACAGACGTCCAGACAGGTCCACGGACCGATGGGGTACCACGTTGGATGGCAAATTGGGTCCGGACCTCTCGGTCTGGACGGTTGCGGGCGGTTTAGGGGTCCGTGTTGGAGATGCCCTTACTTTGATTATGTTAGCATTTAGTAGGATTTCTTAGTTGCTTATTTTGATTGCAGGTTATTAAAAATGGGGAGATGCTTGGTGTATCTCATTTAAGAAACAGAAAGGTTTTGTCAAATGGGTTTGTTTCTTTAGGGAAGCAGGACTTTAAGGTGAATCATTTAATCCTACTATCTCTGTCTTGTCTCTTAACAGCTCTGAAACTTAACATGATGTACTTGATATTATAGCTAATGTATAGTGATGGAGACAAAGCTTTTGGAACGTCCACTGATCTCTGCATTGATGAGAGATTCAGGATTGCATCTGATGGCATTATCTTTGTCAGGTAATTTCTCACACGGTTTTGGGGCATTTGTATTGATGTTTATCTTCAGCAGAAGTTGTTTTTTAATGTGAATCAGAGTACCCCCGAAATGCATCTGAACATTGTTGAGATGATAAAACAGGCCTCTTTGATTCGTAGGATTTTGAAAACACAGGAATAGGAAAAACATAGGGTTGGAGTGGCATCTTGTATTTGAACCCTATAGGATTAGCAAGGAGCGTTTGATGCCACAGGAAAAACAAAGGAATTGTAAAAAGAAGTTGGAGTGGATGTTAGATTTCCTATGAAATGTAGTACAAAAGATTCCATAGGAAAAAATCCTATGGGATCCAATCCTATAAATCAAAGGACCAATATAGGAAAAATTCCCAAGGATCTCAATCCTCCAAAAACCCTATAGAATTCCTTTGAATCAAAGGAGCCCGTAGTGTTTGTTTTTAGGTACCTCCAAAATGCTAAGCATATTATTTGTTCCCTGCAGCATGGAGATCTTCCGACCTGAACCTGCTTCACCACAGTCAGGCTTGAAAGGGAAATTTAAAATAACAACACGGTGTCTATGGCTTGACAATGGGAGACTACTCGACGCACTTTACAAGGCTGCACATGCTGCATTGTCAAGCTGTCCTTTGAATTGCCCACTTAGTCACATGGAGCGGATGGTATCTGAAATCTTGAGGAAAATGGTCAGAAAGTACAGTGGAAAGAGACCTGACGTCATTGTAGTTGCTTCAGAGAACACTACAGTAGGTTTCACAGAAGAGGTAATAAATAAATCATCTGGGAAGTTTGGGCCTTCCGCAGCTAGTAGGCATACGAGCCTTATAAATTATGAGAAAACACGGCCAGAGAACCCAGAGCGTGAGGCTGAAGGTATGAAGCGGCAAGTATTTGATATGTTACCTTGTTTATCCCTGGAACTTTAAACACTAGTTGTTAATTCAGTTGTCAACATTTCATGTAGTTTGTGGATTGATTCGTGCATGTTGACGTGCCAATGATGTCATTACGTTGTTTGCAGAGAGCATCCCTGAGGTCATGAGAACAACACCTGACGATGCAACCACTAGCTCCAATGGTGAATCATTCTTCTCTTCTGATTTACATCAGCCTAAAACATTGGATCATTTTTGGGAGTCGTTCAAATCCCCTACAGCAGTAAAAATTGCAAGAATTGTCAATGCTTCAGCTCAAGGGAACAAGCCAAAGCTCGGCAAGATCAGCATAACTGATAAGGATTCCAGCACTTCAGCTCCCGCTCCAGCTAAATCTTCAAGAAAGAACAAGTGGAAGCCCGAGGAAATTAAGAGCTTAATACAGCTGCGTGCGGAAATGAGTGAGAAATTCCAATCCGTGAAAGGAAGAATGGTTCTTTGGGAAGAGATATCTGGTAGCCTGTTGAAGCAGGGGATAACTCGTACACCGGCACAGTGCAAATCTGTGTGGACATCATTGCTTCAGAAATACGAGGTAGGTAGATGAAATCCTGAAGTACTGCTTAAACTCTAATGAAGGTATTTTGTTGGGCAGCTTATAGGGCACAGAAAGCCACAGCCCAAGCCCAACCAAACAATCCCATAATTCCATTTTGGATGTCATAATGTAATCTTGCCAATTAGTATTGTTGGGTGAAAGCATGCTAATCTATGCACATAGCAGTAAAAATTACCAAATATTTTTCTTCAAACAGAAGTACCAAATATTTTATTTATGCTTGCAGGAGAGCAAGAAGGATGGCGAACGCATGCAGACATGGCCTTATTTTTCGGCCATGGATAGTTTTTTATCATGCGAAGGGGAAATGGCAACCAAATGAAACAGACCCGTAATAGCTTAGCGATAGTAATTTGGAGATCAGTATATTGCAAGGTAGCCCGTGAATCGATGACAAGATCAACAGCCTCTCCAGGAAGTAATCGCTATCACATCATTCTTTGCCATTGCATGAGATGCCTGGGGTAATTAAGTGAAACTAGGTTTACCAATCCACCATGTTGTATTAGTTTTTGTACGATCAGCAACTAGATCTATCAATTGATTAGTCAGTTCTGTTGGAACATTACTTTCTGCGCAAGTAAAAATGTTCTCTGGCGGTACGGAATGGATTAATTCTGTCCTCACATTTAGGCTGTAACAAGGTGGAGATTGAGTCCGATTGTGTTCCTGTAATTTCACCACAGGCCCTTGGACAGGAGGTAGTGACGCACCTTGGACTGCCATCTCTTGAAGTTGTCACCGGCAAGCTTTTCAGGCTTCATCAGTTCCGCACAGTATACAATTTGCCATTAATTTAATTCCTTTAATTAGTACGTACAGGAGCAGAATAAACATGCACATGGCTTTCTTTAGAAGCATGCCACCCATCCATGTATAACCAGCATGCAAATGAAACCATAACGAGAAGAGCTAGGACTATCTGCCATACTAGTGTCAGCACAGTAGTAGTACAGGTACACGGAGATGCAGAAGCTAGCGCAGACAACAGTCATGGCTGAACGTTAGCTTGAACGCACTAGCGGCAGGAACATTAGAACAGACTGAAAGTTTGTATCACTTTGCTATGCTATGGATTTATAAAATTTGGATCCATTTAAAACTTTTTGAGTGTAAGTGTTTGTTTGAGTTGTTTGATGGTTGTTTGTTTGGATGATGTGTTTTGGCACTCAAAGATTCTTCTCCCTCCTACTCCCCATACTCACTTCCTTGACCCAAACCCTTTGTCCAATGATCATGCCATGTGTATAGTATCTAAAACTATTTTATCAAATATTATTTTGGCCAAAAAGGATTTATTCAAATTAGGTTTTCAAAAACCCCTGAATTGAGGTTTGTACTACAAGCCCTCAAATTGGGTGGATTGTTTTGGCACAAAGACTTCATTTGGAACCTACTATATATAAGACTTCCCAAAACCCCCAAATATCAATTTAAATGTTATTTTTCTATTTTATTTAAAGGCTTTTATTTAAGGCCAGAAATGGTCTTTCCTAGGGAAAAATTATCTTTATACTTTCAAAATATTTGAGAAAATTTAGGGAAACTCAGTGGGCGTATATTTTCCATATATATGAGTTTTAACACATGGTCATGTTCAAAACATTGGACAAAACTCTTCAAAACTCTTTCTGTCTGTTTCAAGCTTTTGAAATATTTCTATAGGAAATATTCTCAAATAAATCCAGGAAAATTTTAGCAAGTCACATGTGCCCAATGTGATGATCTTGCCAAGTTTCAACCCAATCCAAATTATTTTGGTTTACCAAAATATCCCAAAACTATTCCTGTCGAGAGCCAAATTTGAGCAAGTCTACATTGTCAAGTGTTTCCAATTGATCTCAAACTTTGCACACATGTTCTAATCTCCAAATAATGTTACTACACCAAGTGGTGCATTTAGGAGATTAGTTTAGCATGCCTAGATCTACAGAAACCTGATTCTGTTAAATTGTAGGGTTTGCAAAGTCTCCATTGCCAACTTTCTTCAAACCAGCTCAAACCTTGTGATCAACCTTGTTTTTACCCTCTATTTGATCCTGGTAAATATCAAGGCAAGTAGGATACATTTACTTGCCCAAATCAACATCAAACACCTTCTGGTAGTTTAGTAAAAGCCATGTTTTGACCCCTTCCACTGTTTTCCTTGACCCAAGATTTTTACCACAGTCACTCCTATACCTCTGCTACCTCCAGTAAGGTTTGTGTGGCTCAGCTCAATGATCGAGTGGGGTAAAAGTCCCATTTTACCCCTAGACAGCAAATTCAGCAGCATTTTCTCCCCTCTCTCATCTACCCAGTGACTTCCATAACACTCAAAGCCCCCCCCCCCTACCAATTTCCTACACCCCTAGACCCCCTGGGCATGAGTGACCACGCCCTAAGCGCCAAAGGTATGCCATGTCATGCCATAAGAGCGCTCTGGAGCACGCTACAGTGACCAGCCGCACTGTAGCAGGAGCATCCCGAGGCCCCCCGACAGCTTTGGCATGGGGGAAGTTGTCCCCCGGGCCCTCCTCGACGTGCGCAAGACGCCGGGCTGTCGCCTCCCTCTCCTTTCTCTCTCCGAAGGCCTCTAGCGCGCGTGGCCGACGCCGCCCGGTTCGGCCAACCGCGGGCTTCACACGCGCGCACACCCCGCTCCCCATCTTGCTCCCACTGGCCCTAGACCGACCCCAGGAAGACCCCAGACACGCCCCCGCTCGCCCCCGTGCCCTCTAGCGTGGGCTACAACCTCGCCGGCGCACCCATGCTCGGTGCACCGTCGCCCCCCTATAAAAGGGCCCGCCCGAGACCCTTTCTCCCCTCCAGACCCCCTCTCTTCCATCCAATCGAACCACCGCACCACTAGTTCATCCCCTCGAGGCCCCGTGCTCGGGATCGACCAGAGCTCCGCCACGGCGGCACCACCGTCGATCTCCGGGTATGGCCCCTCTCCGGCCCCCATTTTTTCTCCGTCAAACTCCCCTCGGTGCCCTGATTGTTTTCCCCCTCATCCCCGTTCATTTGCAGCTAAGGGACGACGCCGACGACCTCCTCCCGAAGCGGCTCCACCGTGCTTCCTCGTCGCCGGCGAACCAGTGCATCTCCGACCTCCCTTTCACCTCCGAAGGAACGACGGCTCGACGCTGAGTCCATCCCCATCCTCTGCTCGCCTCGCCGTGGCCGAAATCATTGCCGGTGAGCGACGCCGTCTCCTGTCGCGAGGAAGGAGATGATAGGTGGGCTCCACCTGTCATCCTCTCCTCCCTCTCTCCCCCCTCTGTGTGGCTGACCCCGGCCCCCGCTCGTAAGGTTTGAATCTGGCGCGGCGCAGGCGCCCGGCTCGGCTGGGCTGCCCGGCTCTGGGCCGGCCCAGCTGCTGGCCGACTCTCGCCCAGGGCACTGTGGCCCTTTTTCTTTTTCTTCTGTTTTCCAAAAATTCCACAAGATAAAACATCCCTCTAAATTCAAATATTCTTCCACCAAAAATCTTGTAATATTCTGTAGTATTTAATGATGCCACTTGTGCACTTTTTGAAAATAGTTTTATGTACTGGTTTAATTTAAAAGCTAGTTTTGAATATTTAAAACCACTTCTAAATTAATTTAGAAACTTTTTACACTTCAAAACCAGAGACAAATTTTTTTAGGTGTTAATATAGTATTTTACAGAGTGATGTAACATTTTAGAAGTGGATTATGTGCTCCATTTTTGCCGTGTTCTTATTTTTGCCCGTTAAAATTTGCGACGATAGATTGCGTTGTTGACGAGGGAATTGGACCGGAAGACTTTGAAGACCCCGAAGACTTTGTTGAGCCAGGCAAGCAGCCCCTTGACCATGTCTAAGAAACTTTTTCATGCATGTCATATAGCACTTTATTTCGATGTATTGATCATGATGATGTGGTGACCACTTTGGTGGATGCCTCTGCTACTTTTCCATTGATACTTGCATCGTGCATGACCCTACCTCCTTATGAGGGTTGTGCGGGTGGGAGTAGTTAGGTTGCTAAGTAGTTGCCACACAAAGGGGACGGGATTATGCATGGTGTCGGAAAGGGTATGATTTCAAAGACTTTTCGAAAACCCCGTCGGGTGCCACTAATGCCCGAGGGAGAAGATGAGCTAGGTAACCACTTGAGAAAGAAGTGGTGTACTGGAGCAACCTGTGCGTGTGTGTTTTCAAAAACGGATTAGATTTAAGATTTGTCGACCGTCCCAACCTTACATGTACAACCACGATACCCCTTATGGGACGGGGCCTTGTTGATTACTTTGGTAGGTACTAGCATTGAGCCCGTATTACTAGTGGCGGGAGTGACGTGGTCACTCTCGATATGGGGTCGTGCAAGATAGGGCGACCATGGGCTGTTTTTACAGACACCGAGCACACCGTTGGTCCATTCATGGATGATACTGGTGATGTACATCATGCGGGCTGTGTGCCAACGAGTGGACTCTTTGTTAGTATCGTCAAGGGAAAGGCATTGTTCGGGTGCTTACCTCGGGTATGTGATATACCGCGAGTCGTGGCTTGACACGGAAGTTCCCCGAGTCTTGTGGGTAAAGTGTGCAACCTCTGCAGAGTGTAAAATTATTCGAATAGCCGTGTCCACGGTCAAGGACAGTTGGGTGGTGCTTCTTAAACTACGTCCATTGTTTACAAAAACTTGGCGTGTGTGGGTGTGTGAGACAAATATGATACTTGAGTCAAGTCGGATGACTTGACGTGATGAATGAACACGAGATGTTCAAACCTTGTATATATTGATATCTGTAACCTGTTCATACGGACTCTTGTATCCATTTGATGCATGCTTACAAGTTGATAGGACATGTCATTGCGCTTAAAATTAGCTTTCTGCAAAACTTACCTACTTAGTGCCATATCATGCATTGTTATACCTTGTTCCAAAACATGGGTTGCTTGCGAGTACATTCAAAGTACTCATTGGCTTTCCACTGGTTATTTAATTGGCCAGGCATGGAAGAGCAGGATTATGGCGAAGAATTCGTTGGTGACGAACATGCGAATTAGGACGCTTCCCAGTCAGAATGCCTGTAGGGTTAAGGCAGATGGCATGGGTCTACGCTATCTTTCAAGATTTCCGCTGCGAGTTTACGTTTGCTATTTGGCCTTCATGGCCCTATCTATGTAAGACTTGACCTTGATGGTCTTTAATTGTGTAAGACGGTATGTATGGATGTAAGACTCTTATTATTCAGCTTCTGTGTGTTCAGTGAGCATTGATCTCTGGAATCACTGTACACATGCAATCGGTGATCACGACTTATGAGTCGGGGTCCCCACAGAGCTGGTATCAGAGCCATCTTGACTGTAGGAAGCCTTAGTTAGCATGGACGTTAGTTAGGATAAAACCTTTTTCAAAACTATACCTAGTACCTATACTTAAGTGTTTGTGCACTTCTTACCTTTTCTAAGTCTACTTTCAAAACTCTACTGACTCCTCTCCCCTAAACCTTGTAGATGGCCATCGTACCCGAAGCCCTCCTAGCATCCGGCTTTCCCCTACTCCTTGAGGATAGCCGGGAGAAGTGCCAGTATCGCCGACCACCCGTTTTCCTCTACCACGAGCACTGGGTCGATGCCGTCACGAAGGAGTACCACATTGATGTGGTCGTGAAGGCAAACAACTCCCCGACTAGTTGGTTCTTTGAGGGACCACAGATGGAGACCCTGGCGCTCGCAGTCGAGACGGCTGCACGCAAGGCACTCATCCACCTTCGAGACATCATTCTAGAGATGGCCGACGAGCCAGCCACTCGCCACCTCCCTTTCAAGAAGGATGAGAATGGCGAGAGTTGGACGTTGATTCCATCCAAGGAGGATGGGATGCCACTCAGGTTCCAGACCTACTTCAGCCTCTTCGCCGACAGTCTGGCTCACAACCTGATTAAGGAGTCCGTGAAGCTCCACGAGGAACTTCACCACACCCGAGAGCTACCCTGTCAAGCCAAGATGAGGCCAGACAAGATCAAGAAGGATGGAGCCCCCGAGGGACGACCAGCTATCGCTTACAGAGGAGGAGTACCCCTAGCTAGAGATGCACCCACACGTCATCGTCGCATGAGTGCGAAGGAGTACCATGCGCTCTTCACCGACCCACCGACGAAGCGTCGTCGGGATGGACCTCCTCGTTCTCTGACCCCCTCGACCGGAGATGACGCCCATACGGATGACGATCTAGAGGAAGATCCAAAGGAGCGTGAGTACGAGACCGAGCACTCCACCACTTGAGTCCGGGAACCCCTAGGGTAGGATCAGTCATGTACCCCTCATACGAAGTCGAGTCCGTGTAATGGTTCATACGAAACCATGTGTGCTTGTTGTTTGTTTTTGTTGTTTGTGTCCCGATGTAAGTCGTGCTTTTGCCTTAGGCAACATGTAAGCGACTCCATCATCTATCTTCTCTTAATATAATGTGTTTGGTCTTTTGACCTATGTTTGATCACACTTGCACTATACCAACCCTCTTAGGCGCGCTTTCTCTATTACTGCTTTCCACCCCGTCTATCCCAATTGTTTGACTTGGCTGCTCCAAACAAGATTGTGACTGCAACCCGCAACAGCTCCTTCACCAACCCTGAAGCCAGCAACAGGGAGATGGTGGGGCTGCTCACGCTGGAGAGCACCCGGAGCAGCCACATGGCGACATTCCCTCGCCACCACCTCCACCGGAGAACATGACCATAGCTCAGTTTCTCCAAGTTCTCCGGGAGGAACGCCAAGCCAACACTGCCGCTATCCAGTAGATGGCTCAAGTCCTTGTGAACAACCATCAACAAGGCAGGAACGACAAGGGCCTCTCCACCTTGTCTGAGTTCATGATGAATTTGCCTCCAACCTTTACCGAGACTGCTGAACCTCTGGATGCCGATGACTGGATCCGCACCATCGAGGACCTCCTTGCACTGGTCAATTGCAATGAGGATCGTGAGAAGGTGCTGCATGCCTCTCACTACCTCGGAGGTACCGCCAGAGCTTGGTGGGATGGATTCAAGGTCATGCAAGGCGACCGTGTGATCACCTGTGCTGATTTCAAGGAAGGATTCCGCACCGCTCACATTCCTTTCGGGATCATGGCTATCAAGAAGAGAGATTCCGAGCGCTGAAGCAAGGAAGTGGCTCTGTCAAGGAGTATATGCAGAAGTTCGACCTCCTGTCGAGGTATGCCCCCGAAGATGTCAGCACTGAGGCCGCTAAGATGGAACGCTTCATGGAAGGACTCCAGCAAGCCCTGCAGTATCAGCTCATCGTCTGCAACTGCCGGACCTTCTTCGACCTGGTGAACAAGGCCCTCATGCTTGAAGACAAGCGTGGTGCCATGGAAGACACTCGCAAGTGCAGATGGTCAGCAAGGGTAGTTCCAGCAGCCAGAAGCCCTACTCATGGCAGCCAACCCCAGCCAAGCCAACCTATCAGCCTTAGCAGGCTAGGCCTCCTGCACCTCGTCCGAGCTACCAGCCTCAGCAGTATGCCAATCCCAGGCCAACCTACAACAACACCAATAACAACAATGGTGGCAATAACAACAACTCAGGCCAGGTCACTTGCTTTGGATGTGGCCAGCCAGGACACATCTCTAGGCAGTGCCCCAACAATAAGCCAGATGCACCGCGCCCCAATGCGCCAAACCAAGGTCAAGGCCGTGGAGTGCCACCAAGGAACCCAGCTTCCCGCAACCAGCCCAACAATGGCAAGGGTCGTGTGAATCACGTCACCGCTGAGGAAGCCCAGGAAGACCCGGACGTCAAACTGGGTACGTTCCTCGTCAACTCAACCCCAGCAACCACACTGTTTGATTGTGGAGCCTCGCATTCTTTTGTTACCCAAAAGTTTGCACTAGAGAGTGGTATGAAGCCTACACCCCGGGTTCAGTTATGAGGTCCAAGGTAGGATGTAAAGGAGTCATGATCAGCATCAACGGGGTAGACTTCCTAGCAGACCTCATAGTTTTGGATTCGCCAGGCTTGGATGTGATCCTTGGCATGAACTGGTTATCCAAGCACCAAGGCTTGCTAGACTGTGCCAAGCAAACTATTACCATGACCAATAGCCAAGGAGTTGAAGTCAAGTATGTTCCCAACCCTACCTCCGATCAAGCCCCTCAGGCTAATTGTTTGTCGGGAATTGAGTTGGATCAAGTGCCTGTGGTATGTGAATATCTGGATGTTTTTCCTGATGAGCTGCCCGGAATGCCTCCTGACCGTGACATTGAGTTCATCATTGAGCTAATGCCCGAAGCAGGACCCATCTATAAGAAGCCCTATAGAATGGGATCCGAAGAGTTGGCTGAGTTGAAGAAGCAACTAGCAGAGCAGCTCAGAAAATGATTTATTCGCCCTAGTGCCTCTCCTTGGGGATCACATGTTCTATTTGTGTCAAAGAGGGACAGAACTATCCGACTCTGTGTCGATTACCGTTCTCTCAATGAAGTCACAATAAAGAACAAGTACCCACTTCCCAAGATTGAAGACCTGTTCGATCAGCTGAATGGAGCTAAGGTGTTTTCCAAGATCGACCTCAGGTCTGGGTACTACCAGTTGAAGATCAGACCCCAAGACATTCCGAAGACGGCGTTTGTAACCCGGTATGGCCCGTATGAATACACTGTCATGTCATTTGGGTTGACCAATGCCCCTGCCTACTTCATGTACCTCATGAACAAAGTCTTCATGGAGTATTTGGACAAGTTTGTCGTTGTCTTCCTCGATGACATACTCGTCTTCTCCAAGTCTAAAGAAGAGCATGCGCAACACTTGAGATTGGTACTAGACAAGCTTCAAGAGCACCAGCTTTACGCCAAGTTCAACAAGTGCGAATTCTGGCTACATGAAGTTGTATTCTTGGGTCATGTGTTGACTGCAGAAGGATTGTCAGTGGAACCTGCCAAGATTGAAGCCGTGACTGAATGGCCACCCCCAAGCAATGTGAAGGAAGTCAGAAGCTTCCTCGGACTCGCAGGATATTACCGCAAGTTCGTCGAAGGATTCTCGAGCATTGCCCGACCCATGACTCAGCTTTTGTAGAAGAACAAGAAGTTCGAATGGACGCCGAAGTGCGAAGAAAGCTTCCAAGAAATCAAGAAGAGGTTGACAACAACCCCAGTTTTGGCCACCCCCGATATTCATAAGGAATTTGTGATATATTGTGATGCATCAAGAACCGGGCTTGGTGGTGTTCTAATGCAAGAAGGCAGAGTCGTAGCATATCTATCCAGACAGCTACGTCTCATGAAGAGAACTACGCTACCCACGATCTTGAGTTGGCAGCCGTAGTTCATGCCTTGAAGACATGGCGACATTACCTTCTAGGAAAGCGATGTGAGATATACACAGACCACAAGAGTTTGAAGTATATTTTCACTCAAAGGGAGTTGAACATGAGGCAACGAAGATGGTTGGAGTTGATCAAGGATTACGACCTCAGTGTTCAATACCACCCTGGAAAGGCGAATGTGGTAGCAGACGCCTTAAGTAGAAAGGCTTGTTCCTTGAATGCTATGATTAAGGAAAGGCTACCCGCCTTGTACGAAGAGCTTGAAAGCTTTGGCCTGGAACTAGTTGCACCTGGTTTCCTAGCCAACCTCGAAGCAAGGCCTACCATGATGGATGATATTAAGGAAGCTCAGAAGGGTCATGACAGTATTGAAGGCATCAAGAGGAAGATTAAGAAGGGTAAGGCCCCAGGATTCTTAGTGGATGAGCAAGGGGTTGTATGGTTTGGGACTCACATCTGCGTGCCCAACAAAGTTGAGCTCAAGAATTTTATCTTGCAAGAAGCCCATGACACCCCGTATTCCATCCATCCTGGAGGAACCAAGATGTACCAAGACCTCAAAGCAAGATTCTGGTGGCATGGCATGAAAAGAGAGATAGCCACTTTTGTCGCTAAGTGTGACATATGCCAGAGAGTCAAAGCTGAGCATCAGCGACCCATTGGACTGTTACAACCTCTCAAAGTGCCTGAATGGAAGTGGGACAAAGTCGGGATGGACTTCATCGCCGGTTTGCCCAGGTCAAGCAAGGGACATGATTCCATTTGGGTCATCGTCGACCACCTGACCAAGGTAGCCCACTTCATTCCCGTCAGAACCACCTATGATGGAAACAAGCTAGCCAGCCTTTACATCGAGCGCATAGTAAGCCTCCACGGAGTTCCAAAGGAGATTGTGTCAGACCGAGGTACCCAGTTTACCTCAAGATTCTGGAAGAAGTTTCAAGAAGCAGTGGGAACCAAGCTATACTTCAGCACTGCTTTTCACCCCCAGACTGGAAGAGAAACGGAGCGAGTAAATCAGATAATCGAAGACATGCTTTGTGCTTGTGTTTTAGCATATGGAGCCAAGTGGGAAGATTGCCTACCATTCGCTGAGTTCTCCTACAACAATAGCTATCAGTTGAGTCTTCAGATGGCACCATTCGAGGTGTTCTATGGACGCAAGTGCCGCACTCCCCTCAATTGGTCAGAGACCGGAGAAGGACTAGTCTTTGGACCACATATCCTCCGCGAGGCAGAAGAGCAAGTTCAACTCGTCAGAGAATACTTGGAGACCGCCAAGTCGAGACAGAAGAGCTACGCCGACTCTCACCGCCGAGAAGTGAACCTCAACGTCGGAGACCATGTCTATCTCTGAGTCATGCCTCTCAAGGGAACCAAGCGCTTCCACGTCAAAGGAAAGCTTGCACCAAGATATATTGGCCCCTTCAAGATCACCGCAAGATGAGGAGAAGTTGCCTACCAGCTAGAGCTACCTTCCGAGTTGTCCGATGTGCACAACGTTTTTCACGTATCACAGCTCCGGAAGTGCCTTCAAGTTCCCAACCGCTCCGACCTCTACAAGGACATCGATCATCAAGCCACTGACCTTCAGCCATACCTCACTTACCGCGAGAGACCAGTTCGCATCTTGGATGAAGCCGAGCGTTGCACCCGAAGCCGCACCATCAAGTACTTCAAGGTCCAATGGAGCAACCACACTGAAGCAGAAGCAACCTGGGAGCGTGAAGACTACCTTAAATCGGAGTTCCCTTATCTTTTTAGCGCTTAGCCTAGGAATCTCGGGGACGAGATTATTGTAAGGGGGGAAGGTCTGTCACACCCTGTGTTTGTATCACTTTACTATGCTATGGATTTATAAAATTTGGACCCATTTAAAACTTTTTGAGTGCAAGTGCTTGTTTGAGTTGTTTGATGGTTGTTTGTTTGGATGATGTGTTTTGGCACTCAAAGATTCTTCTTCCTGCTACTCTCCATACTCACTTCCTTGACCCAAACCCTTTTCCCAATGATCATGGCATGTGTATAGTACCTAAAACTATTTTTATCAAATATTATTTTGGCCAAAAAGGATTTATTCAAATTAGGTTTTCAAAACCCCCCGAATTGAGGTTTGTACTACAAGTCCTCAAATTGGGTGGATTGTTTTGCCACAAAGACTTTATTTGGAACATACTATATATAAGACTTCGCAAAACCCCCAAATATCAATTTTAAATGTTATTTTCCTATTTTATTTAAAGGCTTTTATTTAAGGCCAGAAATGGTCTTTACTAGGAAAAAAATATCTTTATGCTTTCAAAATATTTGAGAAAATTTAGGGAAACTCAGTGGGCATATATTTTCCATATATATGAGTTTGAACACATGGTCATGTTCAGAACATTGGACAAAACTCTTCAAAACCCTTTTTGTCTGTTTCAAGCTTTTGAAATATTTCTATAGGAAATATTCTCAAATAAATCCAGGAAAAATCTAGCAAGTCACATGTGCCAAATATGATGATCTTGCCAAGTTTCAACCCAATCCAAATTATTTTGGTTTACCAAAATATCCCAAAACTATCCCTGTCCAGAGCCAAATTTGAGCAAGTCTATATTGTCAAGTGTTTCCAATTAATCTCAAACTTAGCACATATGTTCTAATCCCCAAATAATGTTACTACACCAAGTGGCGCATTTAGAAGATTAGTTTAGCATGCCTAGATCTACGGAAACCTGATTCTGTTAAATTCTAGGGTTTGCAAAGTCTCCATTGCCAACTGTCTTCAAACCAGCTCAAACCTTGTGATAAACCTTGTTTTTACCCTCTATTTGATCCTGGTAAATATCAAGGCAAGTAGGATCCATTTACTTGCCCAAATCAACATCAAACACCTTCTGGTAGTTTAGTAAAAGCCATGTTTTGACCCCTTCCACTATTTTCCTTGACCCAAGATTTTTACCACAGTCACTCCAATACCTATGCTACCTCCAGTAAGGTTTGTGTGGCTCATCTCAATGAGTGAGTGGGGTAAAAGTCCCATTTTACCCCTGGACAACAAATTCAACAGCATTTTCTCCCCTCTCTCATCTACCCAGTGACTTCCAGAACACTCAAAGCCCTCCCCTACCAATTTCCTACACCCCTAGATCCCATGGGCATGAGTGGCCACGCCCTAAGCGCCAAAGGAATGCCATGGCATGCCATAAGAGCGCTCTGGAGCACGCTACAGTGCCCCAGCCGCACTGTAGTAGGAGCATCCCGAAGCCCCCCGACATCTTTGGGATGGGGGAAGTTGTCCCCCAGGCCCTCCTCGACGCGCGCAAGACGCCGAGGTGTCGCCCCCTCTCCTTTCTCTCTCCGGAGGCCTCCAGCGCGCGTGCCCGACGCCGCCCGGTTCGGCCAACCGCGGGCCTCTCACGCGCGCACACCCCCGCTCCCCCTCTTCCACGAAAAATCTTTTAATATTCTGTAGTATTTAATGATGCACTTGTGCACTTTTTGTAAATAGTTTTATGTACTGGTTTAATTTAAAAGCTAGTTTTGAATATTTAAAACCACTTCTAAATTAATTTTCAAAACTTTTTACACTTCAAAACCAGAGACAAAAATTTTTAGGTGTTAATATAGTATTTTACAGAGTGATGTAACATTTTAGAAGTGTATTATGTGCTCTGTTTTTGCTGTGTTCTTATTTTTGCCCGTTAAAATTTGCAATGATATATTGCGTTGTTGACGAGGGAATTGGACCGGAAGACTTTGAAGACCTCGAAGACTTTGTTGAGCCAGGCAAGCAGCCCCTTGACCATGTATAAGAAACTTTTTCATGCATGTCATATAGCACTTTATTTCGATGTATTGATCATGATGATGTGGTGACCACTTTGGTGGATGCCTCTGCTACTTTTCCGTTGATACTTGCATCGTGCATGACCCTACCTCCTAATGAGGGTTGTGCGGGTGGGATTAGTTAGGTTGCTAAGTAGTTGCCACGCAAAGGGGACGGGATTATGCATGGTGTCGGAAAGGGTACAATTTGAAAGACTTTTCGAAAACCCCGTCGGGTGCCAGTAATGCCCGAGGAAGAAGATGAGCTAGGTAACCACTTGAGAAAGAAGTGGTGTACCGGAGCAAGCTGTGTGTGTGTGTTTTCGAAAACGGATTAGATTTAAGATTTGTCGACCGTCCCAACCTTACATGTACAACCACGATACCCCTTATGGGACGGGGCCTTGTTGATTACTTTGGTAGGTACTAGCATTGAGCCCGCATTACTAGTGGCGGGAGTGACGTGGTCACTCTCGATACGGGGTCGTGCCAGATAGGGCGACTAGGGGCTGTTTTTACAGACACAGGGCACACCGTTTGTCCCTTCATGGATGATATTGGTGATGTACATCATGCGGGCTGTGTGCCAACGAGTGGACTCTTTGTTAGTATTGTCAAGGGAAAGGCATTGTTCGGGTGCTTACGTCGGGTATGTGATATACCGCGAGTCGTGGCTTGACACGGAAGTTCCCCGAGTCTTGTGGGTAAAGTGTGCAACCTCTGCAAAGTGTAAAACTATTCGAATAGCCATGTCCACGGTCAAGGACAGTTGGGTGGTGCTGCTTAAACTACGTCCATTGTTTACAAAAACTTGGCATGTGTGGGTGTGTGAGACAAAGATGATACTTGAGTCAAGTCGGATGACTTGACGTGATGAATGAACATGAGGTGTTCAAACCTTGTTTATATTGATATCTGTAACCTATTCATACAGACTCTTGTATCCATTTGATGCATGCTTACAAGTTGATAGGACATGTCATTGCGCTTAAAATTAGCTTTCTGCAAAACTTACCTACATAGTGCCATATCATGCATTGTTATACCTTGTTCCAAAACATGGGTTGCTTGCGAGTACATTCAAAGTACTCATTGGCTTGCCACTGGTTATTTAATTGGCCAGGCATGGAAGAGCAGGATTATGGCGAAGAGCTCGTTGGTGAGGAACATGCGAATTAGGACGCTTCCCAGTCAGAATGCCAGTAGTGTTAAGGCAGATGGCATGGGTCTATGCTATCTTTCAAGATTTCCGCTGCTACGTTTGCTATTTGACCTTCATGGCCCTATCTATGTAAGACTTGACCTTGATTTTCTTTAATTGTGTAAGACGGTATGTATGGATGTAAGACTCTTATTATTCAGCTTATGTGTGTTCAGTGAGCATTGATCTCTGGGATCACTGTGCACGTGCATTCGGTGATCATGACTTATGAGTCGGGGTCCCCACAACGAACCTTAAATGGAAACGGCTAGAGCATATACACAGATTAATCTAGTAAGAGCAAAGACCAGATGCAACTTACAGTCTAGATGTCGTTGCACTAATGTTTGTCGATGGAGTTTGCGGGAGACAACCATCGAGGATGTCGGGAAAGCAGCGGTCACCGGAGATGATGTCGTCGAGGACGTCAACGGTGCAGCGGTCGTCGGAAGCGAGGTCGTCGACAAAGGAGCGGTCGCGCGAACGTTGCCCATAAAACTCTAGACCGCCCCTGTGTAGGGTCCAAGGATGCGGCAGAGTCACGGAGACCCTGCTCGCCGGGCTGCCGTTGCATGAGGGACAACACAGCTGGCTTTGCTAAGACGGTGGCTCAACACTTGTGGTATGTGAGGAAGGATATGGAGATGTCTCCCGATGCTCTCTCTGCCCTTTATAGAGACTAGTAAAAGTGCCCTTGCGTTGCACCGGGTTAGATTGCCGATTTTCGGATCATGAATTTTGTATTTGAAAAGCCCGTGCCTCCCTCCCCCCTCCCCTCATGTCCTCCGTCAAAATCTACTTGAACTCCGCACCGCCATTGAAGTGCAAGTAGATATGTAAACATACGACAATCCATTATTGCAACTAATACCTACTAGTAGAATGCCCTTGCGTTGTCACGGGCCTTTTAAATTTTGTGTGGTTGCATCTATAAACATAATGCATGTCGAATTTTACTTGTATAAAGAACAATTTTCGTAATTTTCAGTCTTCTTGTTTTTAAATTTGCTTCAGGCCTTTTTTGTGACCGGCGGGTGTGCATATATTGTAGCATTTTTTGGTTTAGAGAATTTCTTTTAAAAAAACTTAAACTCGTAGAGCCAGTTTGAATTAAACCCTGAACAATCCCTGAAATTAGCAATCCATACTTATCGATGCCGGTATATCCTATCCTTCTACGATCTAGACCAGTTTGGGGCGCTGACAAATAGATAATCCTTAGTGGGACCATAACTTCTCTCACTGGCTAAGCAGGTCCACTTGTCACACGTCTTCTCCACACATGAAGAGCACAGACATGTACAACATGAATATCCACAACTTAAAGCATGCGAATCTCTTCCTTCGCCATGCCCATGAAGAGGCAACCACTACTAAGTAACACAGTTATTATCTGCGACAAGTTAGCAATGTTGTTCGCATATTCTTGGGTTTGCACGGGCGTGCGATAGAGACACGTGAGCAACCCGTTCGCGATTGACCTCTTTCCCGGTGTGACAAACTGGTCTAAAGATGTGAACGACCAGGATTGACAAGTACATGGTGCTAATTTTCAGGGAATGATAATTCGATTCAGACCGGCTCTATGAAGTCAAGGTTTTTTCAGACTTTTCTCTTTCGTTTATTCGCTCCTCCCCCGCCCGTCCTCTGTGGCGCATGTCGGGTCGGGCTGTATTGCTCCGCACCTGGATCCGTTTCTCTTTCTTTTTTGAAGAACGATACGTTTTCCCCCACATGATTTTCTGAATTGTTTTTTTGGGCTGGTGGTCGGCAGCCCATATCAGAGATCATTATGTATCAGAGAGAGAGAAGGGAAGGGGAGGAGAGGCGGAGGTGGTGGAGGGGGTCACCACCGTTGGTGAGCAGCGGCAAGGGGTTAGCTGTAGGTCATGGATCGTCGAAAGCTGCCGCAGCACAACCCTGGGAAGGAGGGGCTAGCTATCATGGAGGAGCAGGGGATGGAGAGAGTGAGGTACTAAGAAGAGGGTGGCGGAGATTTTTTGCCAGTCCCGTCACCAGCAGGGTTTCGCCTGTGATGTCGGAACCATTCGTCGGCACCGTTCAGGAGGGAGGTACGGATAGTTATCCCTTTCCCTTCTCTGCAACTCTGATTTCTAATTATTTCACTCATGTAGCTCTGGGTTCATCCCCACGTGCTGCGCGCTCAGATCCCTTGATGTGTGGGGGTTATTTT
The DNA here is from genome assembly GCA_039707655.1 of Elymus sibiricus. NCBI lineage: Eukaryota > Viridiplantae > Streptophyta > Magnoliopsida > Poales > Poaceae > Elymus > Elymus sibiricus. Next base: position 206,394,787 of record CM077673.1, on the reverse strand, counting down.
TGATCACGCTTTAGACTAATTTGATGGGTAATCATAGTAACATCCGAGTTATTAGTTTAGCAGATACTTTTGTGTTGCTCGATTTCGTGGATACAAAAATTGGGGGGGGGGGGGGTTGCCCTCAGCATGTTCCCCCTTTTTTCTTCAGATCATATGCATTTTAGTGATGTTAATTGATATGAGTATACTTGTATGTACTGAGGATCCACACACGAAGTGTGTTGGGGCTAGCGCATGGGTGTGTGTTCAGATTATGGGCATTTATGTGTGCATGTGTGTGTGTTGGGCAGATGTGCCATTCAATTTTGTTATTTCTTTGTAAGTAGTTGTTCAGATTTTTGGTAGTAGTTCCCAGTGTTGGATTTTGTTCCATGCGTTTCTGTGATTCTGAACAGCCAGACATCTCTCTCTCTGTCTTTGTCTCCCTCTCTCTCTCAGCCGTTTCGGTGTTAGGTGTCCTTTTATCCAGTTATTGTTGTAGTTTCAGTGTTAGGTGTAAGTTTTTTCAGTGTTCCTCTCAGACCGTGGTTTCAAAATTAAGGTGCATTTTGTGTCTAACACAAAACATTTTAGTGGTGGGGTGGTGGGTGGAGAGAGAATCCAGGATGTAGGGAACCAGTTATTCATGGTTAAGTGTTCATATAACTTTTATCTGCAAGTAAATATGTATAAGTTTCATTTAATAATCACCTCCATAGAATAGCAATATAGAACTGAATTCCGCAAAGCATGATTAACAAGTACTCCCTCTGTTTCTTTTTAGTCTGCATATAAGATTTGGTCAAAGTCAAGCAATGCAAAGTTTAACCAAATTTACATCAAAAGATATCAACATCTACAATACTAAAACTATATGCTATGAAAATTAATATCATGATGCATCTAGTAATATTGATTTCATATTGTGAATGTTGATATTTTTTCCTATAAAGTTAGTCAAAGTTTGCAAAGTTACTTTGACCAAACCTTATATGCAGACTAAAAAGAAACGGAGGGAGTAACTGACAAATATGAATTCTGCAAAGCATGATTAACAAGTAAGGGACAAATATAGACTGGACACATGAAAACTCTAGTAACAAAACATGGTGTCGGGGCACGGATGCTCACAATTATCTATGGGACCCGGAGGCCCCTTGTGGTTCGGCAAGGGGGGGGGGTCACGTTGCATGAAGAGCGGAGAGGATGAGACGGCGCGACGATCAGGACACTGGCATTTTACCCAGGTTCGGGCCGCTGCTAAGCGTAAAACCCTACTCCTGCTTTTTGGTGGATTTGATTGGAAGAACACGAGTGGTGCCTCGCGCTCTACCCCGGCAAGGGTTGCCTTTGGGGGAAGAGCTACTAGGCGAGTACAAATGTTCGGGGGTCCGAATCCTGAGCTAGGTAGCCTTGGGCCTCCTTTTATAGTGCAAGGGGTCACCACAATGGCAAAACAGTCATTATCTATCGATTGGATAGCTTAGCAGAGCTATCATACCTAACTCTAGCATTTAGGACAAAATACCATGATTACCAGCCTAGGTGGCGCTCGGGGGTGCATCCCCGGCAAGCTTTTACCACCGTTGGCCGGTCGTTGCTTACGGTCTTGACACGCTGCAGGGCGGGTGTCAACTGGGTATAACTTGCCTCCCGATGTGTCACCACGTGTTTAGCGAGAGCTGTTTAGCCACTCGAGGGCTCGACACCGCATTGATAAGTGACTGGCGTAGCGATGCGGTGGAGCGGTGGCCGATCAGCTCGTGCCTGCCGGGGGATGGCTTGCCGGGTCTTCAAGAAGGTGCGCATGTCTTGGTCCCCGGCAAGTGCCGGGGACATGCTTGGCGCGTTGTAGTCCAGGCTTGGGCTGCCGCGTCGGGCTTGTTGGACTCTGGTCTTGATCATTCGTCGGGTTTGTACGAACGTTGAAGGGTTCAGCTACTATCGCCTGTGCATAAGTCAGGGGCACTGGGTACCCCTGTACTAGTGCAACGACAGGAGCCCCCGGATCTGGCCCACACGCGCTCGCCAAGTGCCGTTGGGTCAGGCCCAAAATCTATGCACAGGCGCGCAATGGAAGTGAGTAACTGCCAATTTATTGGTCAACACTGACCCACCACCTCAGGCCGTTTCCGCCACGCGCGCTGCATGCATAGCGGGGGGGTTAGCGACGGGAGCGCGTGACTTAAAGCCCTGGTTGTGGCAGAAACCACAACGCCATGGATTGGAACAATGGGGCGGTTACCTGTTCGCCCGTGATCGTGGGTGGTGGAATTGGTGGAGATGGGTGGCGACCTTTGGAGCGGAGGAGAGCCAACCCCCGCGCTCTCCCCTATAAATTGGGGGTCATGAGGGGCGATGCTCATCCATCCTTTCTTCCAACTTGAGTCCGAATCCATATAGCTCGCCCTTCTGCTTCATTGTCTTGGGCCGCGCTCGCCGCTAGCATGCCCAGGGGACGAGGACGTCCTCTGGCCTCTGCCTCAACGGTGAGGGCTTCCCGTCGGGATCATGCCACCGCTTCAGTCGTGGAGGTGGAGGGCGGTTCGAATGCGCGTGGTGGAGGGGCCGGAAGGGGACGAGGTCGACGCGGGGCCCACGGCCGGGGAAGACGGAGTGCTGCTTCTCTTCCTCCTCCGCCATCAGATCCCCCCCTCGAGGAGGCCCATGCCGGGGGAACGGCGCTGGAGTTCGTCATCAAGCTGCGTGGTCTTCCCCGAAGCCGCCTGCGCCTCCCTCACCCTTTTGCCAGGGTGATGGAGGTTGATAAGCCGCACGCCCTGTGGCTGCGGGCGCATGGTTGCTGTAACGGCGCCGTGCGAGCGGACGTCGAGTTCCCAGAGCGCTGTGTCATGCTTCTCAGGCACGGGTGGTAAACCTTCGCACATGCCCACAATCTCACGGGTGGGCACGTCCTCCGCTTCAAGTTGATGGAGGCCGACCTGCTCTCCGTCAAGATTTATGGGCGTTCGGGCGCTCGTCTTGGCTGCTACGAGGAGAGCTCGAGTGATGTCGAAAGCTCCTCCTCGAGCGATAGCGACGAGGAGGACAGTGTCGGTGAAGACGACGACGAGGACCTCCAGGCCGTCAAGTCGGAGTACAATGACCTGGGCTCCAGCTGATCGTCGGCCGCACCATCACCATCATCGAGCTCCTCCTCCTCCTCCCGGCAGAGCGATTTACCGGGGGTTCTTGACTCGGGCACCGCCTCTCCTTCTCAGCTGGACCCCGGCAGGCTCGTGGACTCCGGCTTCGTCCTTCTTGCCGGTGGCCTCGCCGAGCCGTTCCTCGCCAGCCCTGACGGGGTCAGGCTAGGCTTCTGCTTGGGTCCTCCCTCTGCTCTTTTTCTCTTTGTAACCTACCCCTAGGGGAGAAAGTCAAATAAAAAGTTATTAAAAAGGGGCGTCTTCTTATGTAATCTTTATCCCATTTGTATCGGAAATGAATGAGAAAAGGTGCCATCTTTCTTTCGCAAGTACTATCCCTTTCCCTTCCTTATTTATACTATATCGGTATGTTTTGTCCTAGCTACACAGAGCTACTTGCCGGGTCATCATTCAAACCACGAGTGCCAAAAAGGGAAAACAAGCCCCCGGCAGCAGCTTGGCGTTGTTCCCCGGCAGAGCTCCTTGTCGGTGTTGGCGCCGCCACACCCCCCCACAGTCGTTAAATAAGGACAGGGGGACGGCTCGTCCCGACAAGGGTTTTCACCACGTGGATGACTCCACTACCCACAGTAAGGAAGATACTAAGGATTTCCTTGAGGAATCGAAAGGTACTGAACTTGGGATATGCGATATACTTATCTTTTCCAAGCAGTATCCCCTTTTAGAGTGTGATGGGCCGCCATCCTTGTTTCTTTGTTTCCCTTCCCTGTTTTTCCGACGGTCAAACATGTAGGGTGAGAACAATAACAAAGATTACGGGTTCATCAAGTATTCTAGCAAATCTTTATAACTTAAAAGCGATAACATTGCAGTCATAAAAAATGCGTAATGAGCATGTAAAAATGATGATATGATGCAATGTCTAGCTTTATTATTGTTGCACAGGGTCTGCGCCTGGCTTTGTACAAAAGGTTACATGCAACATCGGCAAGGCTTGTACAAAAGGTGGCTGCCGGGGACTGAACCCGGCAGCCGCGCCTTACGGGTACAACTTACGAAGATGCTCAATGTTCCATGAGTTAAGCACCTTGGTGCCATCTTCGGTCTCCAGACGGACTGCACCAGGTCTGGTGACTCGTGCTACCCGGTAAGGGCCTTCCCACTTCGGCGTCAACTTGTTACCACCCTTGGCGGACTGAACACGCCTAAGGACAAGGTCGCCTTCCTCAAGGCTCCGGGCGTGGACCCTGCGGCTACGGTAGCGGCGCAGGGCTTGCTGGTAACATGCAGCACACACCGCAGCCCGGAGACGGTCTTCCTCGAGGAGCATGGCATCGTCATGCCGTAGCTATTGTTGCTCTACTTCATCGTAGGCAAGCACTCGAGGTGACCCGTATATGAGTTCCGTGGGGAGTACTGCTTCCGCCCCGTACACTAGGGAGAAGGGCGTCTGGCCAGTAGCTCGATTTGGTGTCGTCCTAAGGGACCAAAGAACCACAGGCAGCTCGTCTATCCAGCGCGTGCCGCTCTTCCGCAGCTTATTAAAAGTCCTTGTCTTGAGCCCTCGCAACACAACTTCAGCATTCATCCTCTCGACTGGCCCGTTGCTTCTTGGGTGGGCAACATAGGCGAAGGAGACCTTGCTTCCAAGGCTTTGGATATATTGCATGAAGGCGCGGCTCGTGAACTGGGTGCCGTTGTCAGTGATCACTCTGTTAGGCACTCCAAAGCGGCACACCAGTCCTTTCATGAACTTGATAGCTGACTGCGCGGTCACCTTTCTCACTGGTTCCACCTCAGGCCACTTTGTGAACTTGTCGGTTGACACGAACAAGAACTCAAAGCCCCCGACAGCACGGGGGAAGGGGCCTAGAATATCGAGCCCCTAGACTGAGAATGGCCAGAATAGAGGGATTGTTTGCAGGGCTTGTGCTGGTTGATGGATGTTCTTAGAATGGAACTGGCAGGCTTCACACTTGGTGACCAGCTCAGTAGCGTCCTGGAGAGCAGTGGGCCAATAGAAACCCTGTCGGAAAGCTTTCCCGGCAAGGGCCCTTGATCCAATGTGGGAACCACATACTCCTCCGTGAATCTCTGACAACAGCTTAAGTCCATCCTCCCGGCAGATACACCTTAATTTCACACCGTTCGGTCGTCTTCTGTACAGGTTGTCATCGACAAACTGGTACATACTTGACCGACGGGCTACTCTTTCGGCTTCCTCTTGCTCTTCGGGGAGTTCCCCTGTTTGAAGGAAATTGACTATATGCTGCACCCAGGTTGGAGCCTGCGGCTCGACAACAAGGACTAAATGCGTCTCCTCATCCCCGGGAGCGCTTGTCTCAACCGCGAAAACCTGAGGTCCTGCGAGAGGGAGCTGCTCATCAACCGGAACGGGATTTTCCTCGGCAGCTTCTGTACCAACGGCTTCGGGAAGCTCCACCGGGAAATGCTTGCTGGAGTTCAGCTTCCTTCTCTTCTTGGACATCGCTGATGGGGATACTGATGGTTGAGCGAGGCGGAGAACGAAAGTCCCTGGTTCCACAGGAAGCTTCTGCGCAGCGCACTTCGATAGATGGTCGGCAATGTAGTTTTCTGCTCGTGGCACGTGCTCTGTTTGCAGTCCATCAAAATGCTCCTCCAATTTCCTCACTTCTTCCACGTATGCCTCCATCAGCGGGCTCTGATAATCCTTGTTGACTTGCTTCACCACAAGCTGAGAATCTCCTCGGACGATCAGCCTCTTTATTCCCAACTCCACCGCGATTCTAAGTCCGGCAAGGAGCCCCTCATACTCAGCGGTATTGTTGGTGGCTTCCTCCCAGGGAAAGTGCATTTGGACGACGTACTTGAGGTGCTCTCCAGTAGGGGCAATGAGGAGCACGCCTGCTCCAGCGCCCTAGAGTGAGAAAGCGCCGTCAAAGTACATGATCCAATCCTTGGGTGCTTCTTTGCCGGGGAGGATTGTCTCCGGAGCTTCATCATCTGGCGTGGGTGTCCATTCTGCAATAAACTCCGCCAACGTCCTGCTTTGAATGGTGGAAGTGCTCTCATACTTCAATCCAAAACTTGACAATTCATATGCCCACTCAACTATCCTGCTAGTGGCTTCGGGGTTCCCTAGTATGCGTTGCAACGGGAAATGGGTAACAACTGTTATCTCATGGGCTTGGAAGTAGTGGCGCAGCTTCCTCGAGGCCATGATGAGGCCGAAGATCAGCTTTTGTATTCCAGAGTACCTTGATCTAGCCCCCTGTAGCAGGGAACTGACAAAGTACACGGGCCGCTGCACCATTTTCTTCTTTGCCACCTCTTTGGATCCGTTGTCGATCATTTGCTGAGGTCCCCCTTGATCTGTATCGAGTCCTACCGCGGATGCTTCTTTCTCATCCCCGGTAGTATCAATAGCAGCTGCTGAATCTCCATCCACTTCCCGCTGCGCCACCAGCGCTACACTAACCACTTGATTCGTCGCAACCAAATATAACAGTAACGGCTCTTGCGGTTTAGGAGCGACCAAGGTGGGAGCAGAGGATAGGTAATTCTTTAGGTCTTGCAGCGCTGCATCTGCCTCCGGGGTCCACTTCATCAGGCTGGCCTTCTTCAAGATCTTGAAGAACGGCAAGTCACGCTCAGCAGACTTGGAGATGAACCTACTCAACGCGGCAACACATCCGGTCAAGCGTCTGATATCCTTGATAGTCTTGGGTGCCTGTATCTGTTCAATCGCCTTGATCTTGTCGGGATTGGCTTCTATTCCTCGCTGAGATACAAAGAACCCAAGCAACTTGCCGGATGGGACACCGAACACACACTTTTCAGCGTTGAGCTTCAGGTTGATCTTGCGCAAGTTCGCAGAAGTTTCTTCTAGATCTTGTATGAGAGTGGCTTCATCCTTGGTCTTGACCACGATGTCATCATGTAGGCTTCCACATTTCTATGCAGCCGAGGTCCAAAACCAATCTGAACAGCTCTGGCGAAGGTTGAACCAACACTCTTTAACCCGAAGGGCATACGCACAAAACAGTACGTGCCACAGGGAGTTATGAATGCGGTCTTCTCCTCATCTTCTTTAGTCATAAATATCTGGTGGTATCCGGAGTAGGCATCCAAAAAGGAGAGCAAGTCACATCCGGAGGTGGAATCAACAATCTGATCTATGCGCGGCAAGGGGAAAGGGTCCTTCGGGCAAGCTTTGTTCAAGTCAGTGAAGTCTATGCAAAGCCTCCATTTCCCATTTGCCTTACGTACCACCACCGGGTTTGCCAGCCAAGTTGGATGCAGCACCCCTCGGACCAAACCAGCTGCTTCATGCTTCTTGATTTCCTCGGCAATGAACTGCTGCCGCTCCAGGGCTTGCTTCCTAACCTTCTGCTTGATGAGCCGGGCATGAGGACATACAACAAGGTGGTGCTCAATTACCTCCCTGGGAACACCGGGGATGTCAGATGGTTGCCAGGCAAACACATCGACATTCTCCCACAGGAAGGTAACCAGTGCGCTTTCCTATTTGTCTGTAAGGGTAGCACTGATGGTGAACGTGCCACCAGTGCCGTCCAGCCTTGCCGGGATTTTCTTCGTCTCAGGATAGGTGGCATTGGTCTTCTTGCTAGTGGAACTCCCCGGCAGGTCATCGTCGGGTGCGGCGCACTCTGAAGAGGCGCGCTTCCCGGAGTCCTTGCCGATGTTCCTGCTAGCCTTCTTCAATTTCTCTATGTCCTTGGCGGGAGCTGGGATTTCTGTGGCTTCAGCTACTACCGCGTCACGGTACATCTGGTCCACGCAGATAACTGCATTCTTCTTGTCGGATGGGATGGAAATGACCCCAATGGGCCCTGGCATCTTTAAGGTATTGTAGGCATAGTGGGATGCCGCCATGAACTTTGTCAGAGCTGGGCGACCGAGGATTCCGTTGTAAGGCAGCGGGATGTCGGCGACGTCGAATACTATCCTCTTTGTCCGGAAGTTCAGTTCCCCGCCAAATGTCACAGGCAGAATGATCTTTCCCTTGGGCCGGCTCCTGCCGGGGTTGATTCCTTGGAATGTACCCGTAGCTTCGAGCTCTTCATCAAGGATCTGCAGTTTCTCAGCCACTTTAGGGGAGATTAAGTTCAATCCCGCCCCACCGTCAACTAACATCTTGGACACCTTGAGGTTGTGGATTGTCGGAGAAACCAACAATGGCAAACACCCGACCGTAGTGGTACGGTCGGGATGATCCTCTTCGTCAAAGATGATAGGCGTGCGGGACCATTTGAGTGGCTTCCTAGATTCTGTAGTTGGTTCCACAACATTGACCTCACGTGCCCACTACTTGAGCTGGCGGTGAAAGGAATGCAAGGATGCACGACTGTCAACGCACATGTCTTCGGTTGCTTTCTGAAACTCCCTGTCGCTAGAATCCTCATCATCATCCTCATCCTCACTCATATCGTCTGTTTCCTTCTTCTCTCGGCCTCTGGCGGGTTTTTCCTTTTGCGGCGGGGTTTTGCCGCGGTGACCTCCTCTGCCGCCACGGCTTTTCCCGGCAGCACCGTCCTGGCCTTTTTCTTTGTCGCGCTTCTCGTACTCGGCCCTCTGCTTCTCAACAAGTTGCTCGACCTATCAGCATTCTTGGAGATCATGGCCCTTGGTGCGGTGAATTTTGCAATACGGCCCGTCGGACTTCCCGGTCTTCTCAGCGGCAGCAGCCTCCCGGCAATCAACGCACGCGGTAGCTCCCTTGTCGGGGGTTTCGGCTTTCGCCTTCTTGCCTACACTGAGGTCTCCGGAGCTCTCGACAACTAATACTGCTTTTCCCTTACGCTTCTTGTTGCGCTTCCTGCTTTTTCCCTTCGGGTCGGGGGAGTCGTCGTCGTCATCGGAGTCCACTTCGACGCTCGCCTCCTCCTGTTGCTCACGTTCATCTTGCGGAGCTTGACATTCATCTTGGCTCGCATCCTCCTGTTGCGCACGTTCGAATGGAACGCGGCAATCACCGCTGCGGGATGCATCTCTGGGATGTTGCGGTGCACTCGGCTGAATCTCTGGATATACTTCCTCAAGGTTTCTCCCTCCTTTTGCGGGAGGACATGGAGATCGCTGGGCTGGCCTGGTTCTTGATGACCACCGGTGAAGGCGCCAATGAACTCGTTGCATAGATCAGTCCATGACGAAATTGAATTTTCCAGCAGATGCATCAACAATGATCTCACGTTCGGCTTGAGGGCCAAAGGGAAATAGTTGGCGAGCACCTTTTCATCTCTTCCTCCCGCAGCTTGAACAACTATCATGTATATGCCCAAGAACTCTACCGGGTTCAGCTTCCCGTCGTATTTCTCAGGCAGCTCAGGTTTGAAAGCTCGGGTCGACGACCAGCGGACCCATCGCATCTCGCTAGTGAAGGCAGGGCAACCAACCTCGTAGGGAAGGTACCCGCCAGCACTGGGCATGGGGTCGCCGACGTCTGGACCGTTGCGCTTGTCGGATTGACGGTGCGCTTCCCGGTGTCGCTCGATGATGATGCGCGCGTCTTCTTTCCGCCGGTCTTCAAGGACACGCCGTTGATCTCGGCGGTTGCGCGGGCCAGATGAGACTATGGACGCCTCGTCGTGTTCATCAGCATGCAAAGCTTGCTACGGCTACCTCTGGACCTGTTGTCGCGGAGGGGATTGCACCATTGGGGTGGCCCCTTCGACGCGCTCGCCGGCCCGGGCTGCTGCTGCTGTTCGCGTACGTCGTGACGGCTCTGCATGCTGGGGCTTGTTGGCTTCAACGAAAGAAATCAAACTCTGAACAGTGTCTCTCCATTCATCCATCTTATCAGCTTTTGGCATAAAGTTGAGCAGCATCTGGACTCGTGCAATGGCTTCCTCTGCGGTGCTCAGCATGGCGAAAGAGGCGGACCGTGACGTCGCTCGACTCCTGGTAGGACCAAGAGAAGCGTCGCCGCATTCTTGATGTCGTGTGCCACTCGCTGGGGCTGTCTGGCGTGCAGGGGGCCGAACCTAATGGGCTGTGGCCCCGCTTGGCGTTCCGTCTCGTTCCGCACGAGGTGCACGCCCAGTAGTCTCGCCGGCGACGGGTGCGGCCAAAGGGTCACGGCTCGCACCGGACCGGGCGCCGCCGAGGTGGCCGCGGCCATCCGCGCGGCGGGGAGGTGACGGATGGTTGTTTCCCTCGCCCGTGGCGCTGGGGCCGAGCTCGCCAAGTTGTTGTAGTCGCTCCCCTCCGGCGCCTCCTGCTCCATCTCCGGCTGTGAAGGACTGGACGGGGGCGCCGCCTGCGCCGACCGTGTCGTCCACGATGCCCGCCTCACCCACAGCCGCCGTGGCGTCGACGGTGCCGGTGGCCGTGTGTGAGGGAGCCTTCGAAGTAGAGGGATGCGTAGCCGCACCAGATTTTTTCTTGGGAGCCATTGTTGGGGAAGATGATGATGAAGACCGACTCGCCATTCACGAACTCGGGTTCGCGCAAATGATGCACGCCCCCTACCTGGCACGCCAAAGATGTCGGGGCACGGATGCTCACGATCACCTATGGGACCCGGAGGCCCCTTGTGGTTCGGCAAGGGGGGGCCACGTTGCACGAAGAGCGGAGAGCATGAGACGGCATGACGATCAGGACACTTGCATTTTACCCAGGTTTGGGCCGCTGCTAAGCGTAAAACCCTACTCCTGCTTTTTGGTGGATTTGATTGGAAGAACACGAGTGGTGCCTCGCGCTCTACCCTGGCAAGGGTTGCCTTCGGGGCAAGAGCTGCTAGGCGAGTACAAATGTTCGGGGGTCCGAATCCTGAGCTAGGTAGCCTTGGGCCTCCTTTTATAGTGCAAGGGGTCACCACAATGGCAAAACAGTCATTATCTATCGATTGGATAGCTTAGCAGAGCTATCATACCTAACTCTGGCATTTAGGACAAAATACCATGATTACCAGCCTAGGTGGCGCTCGGGGGTGCATCCCCGGCAAGCTTTTACCACCGCTGGCCGGTCGTTGCTTACGGTCTTGACACGCTGCAGGGCGGGTGTCAACTGGGTATAACTTGCCTCCCGGTGTGTCGCCACGTGTTTAGCGAGAGCTGTTTAGCCGCTCGAGGGCTCGACACCACATTGATAAGTGACTGGCATAGCGATGTGGTGGAGCGGTGGCCGATCAGCTCACGCCTGCCGGGTCTTCAAGAAGGTGCGCATGTCTTGGTCCCCGTCAAGCGCCGGGGACGTGCTTGGCGCATTGTAGTCCAGGCTTGGGATACCGCGTCGGGCTTGTTGGAGTCTGGTCTTGATCATTCGTCGGGTTTTTACGAACGTTGAAGGGTTCAGCTACTACCGCATGTGCATAAGTCACGGGCACTGGGTACCCCTGTACTAGTGCACCGACACATGGTGATTCATTAGAGATATGCATCTGGGCAAGGCATTGCGATGCATTCAACGCACGATATCTTCCGCTTAGCTGCAAGGTCTGCATTTTGCTGAGCCCACAATGACTTCCTCTCATTGGGTGGTATGCTCTGCCCGCGTGCTCTTCGATGGGCGTTCATCTCTCGCCTCTGCTCAGTTGGTTTATTTTTACCTGCTGCCCTTCTACGGGCGTTCTTCTTTTGCCTCTCCTTTGTTGTAAGATTTTGTCTGGCAGCCCTTTGGCTCGCATTCCTATCTTCAATAGACTTATTTTGTCTAGATGCTCATCGACATGCATTCATTTCTTCTCTTTGCTTGGGTGTTAGGCTATCTCGTCTTGCTTTATCACGGCTCCGTCTCTTTGATGTTTGTCTTCTTTAATGCTTGCATTGGAAGCAATATCTTCAGCACCACACAGTGTTACTTGAGGTGTTGTAGGGTTTTCTGCATGGCCAGTGTGTAATTTGGTAAATCCAAGACCCACATTTAAAGCAATATACCCATCACATGGTTAGACTTAATAAATCTAGATCTATAGATGACCATACTTCAATGGTAAAATCGTCGTGTGAAAGGGTAAATATCATTTGATGTTCCCACATGCTCCCCTCTCTAATGCTATCATGGTACTGATTGTGGGAAGCACTGTAGCTAATTGGGTGGAAAGTTCACATATGAACATTCCATATGACTGTTCAAACAACAACAGTTAAGATTACAAGATGGTCACCTTCAAATCATCAATTAGGACATTATGTCTACACAAATTGTTAGAGAATACACATCACTTTTTCCCTTATCCTTCGACATCTTATAAGCAAATGTTGCATGGATAATGATTAACGTGATAGAGGCAAAGGTGTCCCGTCTTTCGATGTGATGGTGGTTATCATTTTTGGTGGAGTAGACTTTGACGATCCGACTACGAACGTGCGAGGACGTCGCGCCTTAGCAATCTCTAAACCAAATCTGAGAGGTTATTGACCACGCCGGAGCATGATCAACCTGACCACGAAGGTCTATTTCCTACACGCAAACGAAGAACAAGCAAGAAATTGAATTGCAATCTGGATATTGCGAATGTAAGGGGAAAGTTTTATTGATGAAAGTGGGGTTCTATGACGTCTTGGTCTGGTCGTGGAACACGAACGAAGGACGCGAAGTTGCAGCTACGGCGAACTTGTAATCTAAACAAAACCCAAGTCTAAACGGCGCCCTAAGGGCTGTATATATGGGGGAATAGAGCTAAATTTCATGGCCCCTTGGAGGAGGGGCCTGAAACTAACCCTAACTCAGTTTCCCCACACATACGGAATCTAAAAAACAGCCTATGATAAGGTATTTCGAAATTACATGGGCTAGCCCAAAAATAAGGTGGCGCAACACCTATAATAGCCTATGGACAAAATTTATAAAGTGGTGTCTTGAATATTTCGTCCAAGCTTTCATGCTCTCCTTATGGTGGCTTCAAAGTGCGAAAATCACCACTGAAAGCTCCATTGTTCTTTCCCGCGCGCGCACCTTCTTCTCCATGCTTGTTCCCACTCCAATGGCCATCCTTCTTGTCCATACCAGGTCCTTCATTCATAAGTAAAACAAAAGTATCTAATTTAGGCAGCATCATATGTTCATGAACATTAGAAGGATTTCCAAGAAACGAAAGTACCTGGTAATTCAATTGGCGTGCACGAGCTCTAGTAACTGGTCCAGTATGTATAGCAGCAGGGGCCGTGGGTGTAACAATGGTATTGATGTCCTCATCATCCTCCCCTTCTCGAACTGAAGTCGTCCTCGATGAAAGCTCATCATCCTCACCCAAATAAGGCTTCAAATCTGCAATGTTAAAAGTGGGACTAACCCCAAAATCTGCAGGCAGCTCAAGTTTATATGCATTATCATTTATTTTCTCTAACACCTTAAAAGGACCATCAGCACGTGGCATTAGCTTTGACTTGCGCAATTCAGGAAACCTATCCTTACGCAAATGTAACCAAACAAGATCTCCAGGTGCAAATACAACATGTTTTCTACCCTTATCTCCAACAAGTTTATATTTAGCATTCATATGCTCAACATTCTTCTTAGTTAACTCATGCATCTTTAATATCAATTCATCATGTTCTTTAGCATCAAAATTAACCCTCCACGAAGATGGAAGAGGCAACAAATCAATAGGTGCACAAGGTAAGAAACCATACACAACTTCAAAAGGGCACATCTTAGTAGTAGAATGCAGCAAACGATTATAAGGAAATTCAATATGAGGCAAGCATTCTTCCCATATTTTCATGTTATTCTTCAAAACAACCCTAAGCATGGTAGACAATGATCTATTGACTACTTCAGTTTGTCCATCATTTTAGGGGTGACGTGTAGTACTAAAAAGCAGTTTAGTCCCCAACTTAGCCCATAAACATCTCCAAAAGTGGCTAAGAAATTTAGCATCACGATCTGAAACAATTGTATTTGGCCATGCAAGCGAATAATTTCACGAAAGAACAAATCAGCAACATTAGCAACATCATCACTTTTATGACATGGTATAAAGTGTGCCATTTTTGAAAATCTATCCACGACAACAAATATGCTATCCCTCCCCTTCTTTGTTTGAGGTAAGCCTAAAACAAAGTCCATAGAGATATCTTCCCAAGGAACACTAGGCACATGTAAGGGCATATATAAACCATGAGGATTGAGTCGTGACTTAGCTTTCTGACATGTAGTGCAGCGAGCAACAAAAAGCTCAACATCCCTTCTCATCTTTGGCCAAAAGAAATGGGTAGCAAGTACATCCTCTGTCTTCTTCATGCCAAAGTATTACATTAATCCTCCTCCATGCGCCTCCTGCAACAACAAAAGACGAACGGAGCTAGCTGGAATGGATAGCTTGTTAGCGCGGAACACAAATCCATCATTAATGATGAACTTGTTCCATGTTCTCCCTTCTTTACAATTCTCCAACACATCTTTAATTTCAGCATCATGCACATATTGATCTTTGATGGTCTCCAAACCAAATATTTTAAAGTCAAGTTGTGAAAGCATAGTATAACGACGAGACAATGCATCAGCAATAACATTTTCTTTACCCTTCTTGTGTTTAGTGACATAAGAGAAAGTATCAATGAATTCAACCCATTTAGCATGTCCACGATCCAGTTTTGCTTGACTTTTAGTATGTTTCAAAGATTCATGATCAAAATATATGACAAATTCTTTGGGCCATAAATAATGTTGCCATGTTTCCAAAGTCCGAACAAGAGCATATAATTCCTTATCATAAGTAGAATAATTCAGACTAGGCCCACTCAATTTTTCAGAAAAGTATGCAACAGGTTTACCATCTTGTAATAACACACCTCCTAATCCAATTCCACTAGCATCACATTCAAGCTCAAAAGTCTTATTAAAATTAGGAAGTTGGAGTAAAGGAGCATGTGTTAACTTATCTTTCAATACCGTGAAGGATTCTTCCCGTGCGATACCCGAAACAAAAGGCACATCCTTCTTTGTAAGCTCGTTGAGAGGTGCATCAATGGTGCTAAAATCCCTCACAAAACGCCTATAGAAACCAGCAAGGCCAAGAAAACTCCTCACTTGTGTGACCGTTTTGGGCCACGGCCAACTCTCAATAGCTTCAATCTTGGCTTTATCAACTTCAATTCCCTGTGGAGTAACAACATAGCCAAGAAAAGATACTCGGTCGGTGCAAAAAGTGCACTTCCCAAGGTTACCAGACAAACGTGCATCACGTAGAGCAATAAAAACATCACGTAAATATTCCAAGTGTTCCTCCAAAGATCTACTATAAATCAGTATATAATCAACATAGACTACCACAAATCGTCCAATGAAAGCACGTAAAACCTCGTTCATTAATCTCATGAATGTACTTGGTGCATTAGTTAACCCAAAAGGCATGACTAACCACTCATATAAACCAAACTTAGTTCTAAATGCTGTTTTCCATCCATCTCCCAATTTCATACGAATTTGATGGTATCCACTACGCAAATCAACTTTGGAGAAAATTGTAGATCCACTTAATTCATCAAGCATATCATCTAGCCTAGGAATAGGATGACGATAAAAATAGTAACATTATTAATGGCTCTACAATCCACACACATACGCGATGTACCATCCTTTTTTGGTACTAGAATAATAGGAACAACACAAGGACTAAGGGATTCACGTATATAACCTTTGTCGAGCAGCTCCTGTACTTGACGCATAATCTCCTTCGTCTCCTCTGCATTGGTATAGTATGGCGCATGAGCGATGCACCAGGAATGAAGTCAATCTGATGCTCAATCCCTCGAATAGGTGGTAATCCCGGTGGCACATCTTGTGGAAAGACGTCAGCGAACTCCTGCAAAATGTTAGTGACATCAGGAGGCAAAGAGGGAGGCATGTCCTCGAATGAAAATAATACCTCTTTTCGTACAAAAGCATAGCAAACAGATGTAGTAAAATCCAAATCAGTAATATCAGATTTAGTGGCAAGTAAACAACCACTCTTCAGTTTTATTTCAGATGCAACACTGGATGATGGTTTATTAGGCTTATTATGTTGCTTAAATTCCTTTGCGCCAATCTGATTTTCACTCTCACTTTGCTCCTGTTTTGCTTTACTAGCTCTAGCAATGTCATCTTTCATAGTATGTTCAGGAGACATAGGAAGCAAAGTTATATTTTTATCCTTATGAAAAAGAGTATACTGATTTGTCCTACCTGGTGTATAATTTTTTTTATCAATTTGCCATGGTCTACCAAGTAAAACGGAGCATGCTTGCATGGGTACCACATCACAATCAACATAATCAGAATATGTAGCAATGCTAAAGTGCACACGAACAGTACGTGTTACCTTAACCTTGCCACTGTTGTTGAACCAATGGATGTAATAAGGATGATGATGTGGTATGGTGGTTAGAGACAGCTTCTCCACCATCTCCATGCTAGCCAAGTTGTTGCAACTCCCTCCATCGATGATGACGCGAACATAACGCTCCTTCACAACTCCCTTTGTATGGAACAAGTTGTGCCTCTGATTTTGCTCAGCCCGTGTACCCTGCATACTCAGAACACGTTGAGCAACTAAACTTTCTTACCTGTCAGCATAGTCTGCAGCCATGTAGTGTGTCTCTTCTTCAGTATCCTCGGCACCCTGTTCTTCACTTGCAATAAGAGCCAAAGTCTCCTCATCATAATCACTAGCGGACGCATATCCACCATCGTCATTAACAATCATCACACGCTTGGAAGGGCATTCTTTCGCATAGTAACCTCCACCCTTGGAACGACGACAAATAACCTCATATGTTTGCCCTGTAGATGCCATGGATGAAGAAGAGCTCTGTGCAGGCCCCGAAGGTGTGCCCTTGCTGGAGGCTGGTGGTGGTGCCTGTTTTCTTATATCTCTGTTGGAGTTGGCGGCTGAAGGAAGTGGTCCTGTAGTAGGACGTGTGGAAGTAGATGATGTACGTGGTCTCCATGATGAAGCTCGTCCCGCAGAAAAATTGGTTCTCGCCATTGTCTGTCGATCCTGCACTTCACGTTCAGCTTTGCAAGCAAAATGGAATAAACGGGTGATAGTGTTATACTCCTTATAATCTAGAATAGTCTGAATCTCTCTATTTAATCCACCCATAAAATGTGCAAGCATAGCTTCATTCTCCTCAACAATACCACATCTAATCATGCCAGTTTGTAATTCCTGATAATATTCCTCTACAGAATTTTTTCCTTGTCTTAAACGCTGCAAATTTTGAAGCAATTCACGTTGATAATATGGTGGAACCCAACGATTACGCATAGCATTTCAAAGCAGCCCAAGTAGTAGGGATATTATCATGATGTATTCTACAATGTTTAGACCACCAAACACAAGCAAAACTAGTGAATGCACAAACATCAGCAGCAACACGTTTATCCTCAGGAAATTGTAAGCAGGTAAAACGTTGTTCTGTTTCTAACTCCCAAGTAAGATATATATTAGTAACATATCTACCATCAAATGTACAAATACTTTATTTAAGTTTAGGGAGATGGTCATGATTTTGTACCTGAGGAGGTGGTGCAACCCTACCATCGCGATTGTATCCATGTGGACGACCCGGTGCTTGTGGTGGTGGTTGCCCCTGGTGCTGAATTGGAGAAACATCTCCCTCATCATCATAATCACCATCATAATCCTCATTCTGCTCAATGACAGTAGCAGCCCCAGAAGCCGCAATAGTAGCAATGGCACCAGAATTTTGGCCTTGGTCGAGAGGTACACGTCGCGCTCGTCTCTCGAAAATCGCGCCGTGTTGATGTTGTTGTTGGAGAGGGACGGTAGCTCCAGCTGGTGGTGGTAGATGGGCAAGCACCTCATTAAACTTGGCATCCATCTTGGTGTCGAATGTATTCTCCAAACCATCTAGCTTCTCCATGGCCTCTCCAAGGCTGGTCACAAAGTCTTGTACCTGGTCAGCCATCATTTGTTGGAATTTATCATGGAGCTCCTTGTTGGTCATAACCTCCCATTCGTTCTCGTTGGCTTGTGATCGTGGCATGGTTAGCAATAATAGGAACACACAAGAATATGAACCTATAGACTACTAGGAAGTGGTGGTGGTGGTGTGTCACAAATCCGTCAAGCAAATCTTAAATTCTTAACAGTTCTTTCCCAACAACAGGTGGTGATCGGCAACCGTTGTAGTTAAAACTCTCAAAGCTTGGATAGAGCGATTGCCAGGTGGTGTCAAACACATGACGTAGATGTATGTGGAGCTGGGAAGGCTTATAATATGGTAGAAAAAAGGGTCAACAATAATCAGTTCAGAGATGCAAAGTTGATAAGACGCTCAACGACGGTACCGTGCTGGTCCTAGACTAGACCGTACTAGAGACGCGAGCCTAGAACACCAACAAAAGCACAACACTAGACGTAATCAAGGGAAGAGCCACTCTGATTTTTTGGCGCCTCCTTTTTTTGCGCTCTTTTTTTCTTCAGAAAATCACTATAATGGCGAGTGTCTCAAAACTCTTCCTAAGGTCTAAAAACAGGATAGGCACGATTTTTTGACTAATTTTTTTTCTGGGGCGATACAGGGCTACGACGACCAAAAATTGCGACAAAAAATCACTATGGTGGTGAGTGTCTCAAAACGCTCTGCAAAACCTAAAAACATGATAGGGAAAAAATATTTTCACCCGCCGAAATTTTGGCCTATAAACTGTTCGGGGGTCTCCAGACCATATTTTTTTTCCGAAACCTACTCAGGCAAGGAAACACGAAACTGAAAACAAGAGGATCTCGAAACTAAACATAATATGTAATGGCTCGGACTAGGATTGGTGGTGGATATGAATCTGGTGGAACTCGGACTAGTGGTGAATCTGTGATGGAGGTGGACTCGGATAGGCATGATGGCTGATATGTGGTGCTATATGGCAGTGGTGATGTATCTCGTGTGGTGGCGGTATATGGCAGCGATGAAGATTATGCGGCGGCGGCGTGGCAAACTGTGACAGAACTCAAAACTCTAAAATACTAGACGCTAAGACCAGCAACTCGACACGACGATGCAACCGCAAATTCAACAAAGCAAAACATCGAATAGAAAATTGCAAAAAGGCTCAGATTGGTTCGGATAGGAGGAACTAACTCTAATTTTTTTTGTCTTTTTCGTGGACTATAGGTATGAAGAACAAATGTGATCTAAACTACGAAAAACTGGTAAAATCTCACCGAGCAACCTGAAAATCTGATACCACTTGATAGAGGTAAAGGTGTCCCGCCATTTGATGAGATGGTGGCTATCGTTTTTGCTGGAGTAGACTTTGACGATCCGAATATGAACGTGCGAGGACGTCGCGCCTTAGCAATCACTAAACCAACTTCGAGAGGTTATTGTCCACGCCGGAGCACGATCAACCTGACCACGAAGGTCTATTTCCTGCACGCAAACGAAGAACAAGCAAGAAATTGAAATTGCAATCTGGATATTGCCAATATAAGAGGAAAGCTTTGTTGATGAAAGTTGGGTTCTGTAACGTCTTGGTCTGGTCGTGGAACAGAAACGAAGGACGCGAAGTTGCTGCTATGGCAAACTTGTAATCTAAACAAAACCCAAGTCTAAACGGCGCCCTAAGGGCTGTATATATGGGGAATAGGGGGGAATTTCGTGGCTCCTTGGAGGAGGGGTCCGAAACCAACCCTAACTCAGTTTCCCCACACATACGAAATCTGAAAAACAGCCTATGATAAGGTATTTCGAAATTACATGGGCTGGCCCAAAAATAAGGTGGCGCAGCACCTATAATAGCCTATGGACGAAATTTATAAAGTGGCGTCTTGAATATTTCGTCCAAGCCTTCATGCTCTCCTTATGGTGGCTTCAAAGTGTGAAAATCACCACTGAAAGCTCCATTGTTCTTTCCCGCGCGCGCACCTTCTTCTCCATGCTTGTTCCCGCTCCAATGGTCATCCTTCTTGTCCATGCTAGGTCCTTCATTCATAAGTAAAACAAAAGTATCTAATTTAGGCGGCATCATATGTTCATGAACATTAGAAGGGTTTCCAAGAAACAAAAGTACCTGGTAATTCAATTGGCGTGCGCGAGCTCTAGTAACTGGTCCAGTATGTATAGCAGCATGGGCTGTGGGTGTAACAATGGTATTGATGTCCTCATTAACAACCTTTAAACTTTCAACACTGTGGTTCATAAACAAAGTAAAATAGTTGGTGCTATAGGTAGTAAAGATGTTATGAGGGAGAATTCAGACAAAAAGGGCAAAATAAAATACCGCAGTAGTAAATGGTGCATGGTTTGGTGATTAAGGCCCTTTGAACCTTCAACAACATGGTTCATAAACAAAGAAAAATAAATAATAATTACCTACATGCGCACATTATTGTCTTCTCCACACATCTAAATTTTAATGAATTTCTTCAAGTTTGCTTGGTGAGGTTGCATTTCGTATTGCCCAAGTTGAAAGTTTCTCGAGACCACCAGTGGTATGCATGTGACTTGTGTAATACAACCTATCTGGCTTATGATACCCCAAAACTATGACAATCATTTTTAGTAGTAGTTCGACATGCATCGTCTTTTGTGGACTATGAAGATCCACAAGAAATACGACACGACGTCGGAGAAATAGATGGCTTTGTCAAAAGGTGAACTCACCTTCGGGTGATGAAAGCGAGGCTGACAGGTTGATGATAAACTCATGTGACCTCCATGGTGACCTTGTGTGATCTCCAGTGTATTCTCCCAACGATGTATCATCTGTGCTTAATGGTGAGTACTTGAGGCAAGGGTGTTTGTGAATGACCAACCCTGTAACAGAAACATCCTACCTAAATACGTACTCGTACCAAATATGGTGGAGATGTTTGAATGCGGTATCAATCTTGTCGGGTTTTCCTTATCTTGTGCCTGATATTTAGTATGTAATAATTATGCTAATTATTGTTAAGATTCTATGGTTTGTTTCCCATGTATAGTACTTTTGCACTTATGAGGGTGGGAGGAAGGCTAATTAATTTTAGTACGTACTCAAGCTGCAAGGGTGAGTGGAAGGTTATGATGGTACTAATTTTTTGGGTTTGTTTCCTGATACGTCTCCAATGTATCTATAATTTTTGATTGTTCCATGCTATTATATTATGATTCTAGGATACTTTTTGAGTAATTATTTACCAATTTATATTATTTTTAAGCACTAACCTATTGACCCATTGCCTAGTGCCAGTTCCTGTTTTTGTGTGTTTTTTGTTTCGCAGAAATTCCAAATCAAATGAAGTCCAAACACCATAAAAATTTACGGAGATTTTTTTTGTAATATATGTGAATTTTGGGAGTCAGAATCAACGCTAGACGATGCCCAAGGGCCCCACAAGCCAATAGGGCGTGACCTGGGGGGGGGGGCGCCCTGATGGCTTGTGGCAAGCCCTTGAGTCGATTGAGGCTCCACTTCCGCCACAAGAAAGATATTTTTGCGATAAAAATCCCCTCAAAATTTCAGCCCGATCGGAGTTACGGATCTCCGGATATTTAAGAAACGGTGAAGGGCCAGAAAATAGTCGCGAAAATAGAAGAGAAACAGAGAGATAGATCCAATCTCGGAGGGGCTCCTGCCCTCCGGGAGCCATGGCGGCCACGGACCAGAGGGGAAACCCTCCTCCCACCTAGGGAGGAGGCCAAGGAAGAAGAATAAGAAGAAGGAGGGGGGATCTCTCCCCCTCTCCCTCGGTGGCACCGGAGCGCCGCCGGGGCAACCATCATGACGCTGATCTACACCAACATCTTTGCCGCCGTCACCACCAACTCTCCCCCCTCTATGCAGTGGTGTAAAACCTCTCTTCCCCGCTGTAGTCTCTACTTAAACATGGTGCTTAATGCTATATATTATTATCCATTGATGTGTGGCTATCCTATGATGTTTGAGTAGATTTCTTTTGTCCTACGGGTTAATTGTGGTATGATGTTATTGATATGAGTTGTATATTGATATGGTACTGTCCTAAGGTGTCCTCCGTGAGGCGCACACATGAGGGAATCATGTTGTAGGGTTTGCAATATGTTCATGATTCGCTTATAGTAGGTTGGTGAGTGACTGAAACACAAACCCGAGTAAGGGAGTTTTTTGCGTATGTGAGTAAAGAGGACTTGATGTTTAATGCTATGGTTGGGTTTACCTAAATGATTTCTAGTAGTCGTGGATGCTTGCTAGAGGTCCAATCATATGTGCATATGATCCAAGTACGGAAAGTGTGTTAGCGTATGCCTGTCCCTCATTGCATATGATAATTATCTATCATGTTATATTCAATTGCCTATGGACAATCTTTCTTTTGCGTTACACAAAAAGCTTTATACTAAACAACTTCCTTATTAATCTTTATCTAAACATGCTCTAACTTTTATTTACTTGCTCTTTATTACCTTGCAAAACTATCTCTACACCTACTAAGTACTTCTAGTTTCCTTCCCGCAAAGTAGTTTCATACTTGTTCTAGGTAAAGTAAGCGTTAGTGTGCATAGAGTTTTATTGGTGGTCGATAGAACTTGAGAGAATATTAATTCTACCTTTAGCTCCTCATTGGGTTCGACACTCTTACTTATCGAAAAAGGCTACAAACGATCCCCTACACTTGTGGGTTATCAAGACCTTTTTCTAGCGCCGTTGCGAGGGAGCAATAGCATAGTGGTTGATATTCTCATGTGTGCTTGTTTGCTTTATCACTAAGTAATTTTTATTTTCTGTTATAAGTTGTTTTGTATCTTTAGATATGGGTAGGAAACGCAAAATACCAAAAAAATTAGATGTACTTGCTGCTCCAAAAGTTGAGGAACCACTAGTGTTCCGTACTACCGAAGCTTATTACTTGGATCATCTTCTATCCCTTTGTGCTCGTGCTGAAAACCCAATTAGCTTAGTTGAGGGAAAATCATTAAATGAGCATGTTTATTATGTGCGACATCGCATATCTCAAAAAGGGAAACTCTTGTGGCATCAAATTAATACTTTGCATTGCTATGCTTGGAATTTATGCGAAATACATGATTTTACTTGTTGTTATGAAGAAACTAGAAAACACCTTCCCTACCAATGTGTGTTTAATGATAATGAAATACTATCTTCTTATGCCAAGGAGGCATATTGTTATTATGGTGTTGAACAAATTGAAGAATTTGTTGCTTTTAAGGGTGCATATGAAATTGCTTCTTTGATTGAAAAGTGTGATGTTACTCTTTACAAATCTGAAATTTTTGCCGTACTCAAATATTGCTATGAACTATGCTTCTAATGCTTATGTTAAAGAATTTATTGAAAGAATGTCTGCTTCCTTGGAAGAGACTAATATTTTGCAGGAATCTATGGAAGAAGAAATTCCTGAAACTGTGAGCTCGTTAGATGAAAAAGATGAGGAGGAGAGCGAAGAACAAAAAGAGGAAGAGAGGATTAGCTACCCGTGCCCACCTTCTAATGAGAGTAACTCTTCAACTCATACATTGTTTAATTTCCCTTCGTACATACCGAAGGATGAATGCTATGATGATTGCGATGATCCCTTGGATTCATTTGAAATATCCCTTTTTGATGAACTTGATGCTTGCTATGCTTGTGGCCATGATGCCAATATGAATTATGCTTATAGAGATGAACTTGCGATAGTTCCTTATGTTAAGCATGAAATTGTTGCAATTGCACCCACACATGATAGTCCTATTATCTTTTTGAATACTCCCAACTACACTATATTGGACAAGTTTGCACTTATTAAGGATTATATTGATGGGCTGCGTTTTAATATTACACATGATGATTTTGCTGAATATAATATGCATGTGCTTGCTGCTCCTACTTGCAATTATTATGAGAGAGGAACCAAATCCTCACCTGTCTATGTTTCCAATACTATAAAATTGCAAGAAACTACTTATGCTATGTATTGGCCTTTACTTGATGTGCATGAATTGTTCTTGTATGACATGCCAATGCACAGGAAGAGAGTTAGACTTCGTTGTTATATTATACATATTACCTTGTGCTCACTACTAAATTACAAATGATTGTTAATTAAAATTGGCTTTGATATACCTTGGGATCCAGGTGGATCAATTATTTGAGCACTATATGCCTAGCTTAATGGCTTTAAAGAAAGCATTGCTAGGGAGACAACCCAGAAGTTTTAGAGAGTCATTTATTTCTGTTGTGTTCTTTTAAAATAATTTAAAACAAAAAAAATAAAGTGGGGAACTTAAAACCTTTTCAAAAAGAGAAGTGAAAGTGAGAAAGACGAGCATCGTTGAAGTGGGGGCTAGCCTTGAACTTTGTTCATGCCCATGGAAATTTTGTGAATCTTGATTACAGAAATTTTTCAAATAAAATAATTATCCCCTTGTACAAATCCATTGTATTATAAAAATAATGTGCCAACAATTACCTTTAGGATGTTTGAATTGCTTGTTTGATATGTACTGTGTAAAAACAGAAAAAAATTCTGTAGTGTTTGAATTTTCATATTTTACTGGAGCGTGAAAAAATTCCGAAATTTTTACACAATACTTTTATACAAATTCTTTATTACGTCCTAATTGTTCAGAATTTTTTGAGTTACATAAGTATACGTTCCATCTGCATCTTTACACACTTTCCTGTTTTTCACAGATTGCTGTTACAGTTGTTTTGCGTGCTTATGTTTGAATTCTGTTTGAGACCCATTGACTTGGGAGCCATAGAATTGTGAAGGCATACAATGGTTAATGTTAGATTATAATTATGCAATAATATTATTGCAAGACATGATGGGATTTTGTGTTATGTGTACTAATGTTTTTAATAAAAGTTTTGTTAAGTTTTGTGTGATGAAGTGTTCGAAGATCGAGGAGGTGTCGATGTGAGAAGAATAAGGATAGATAAGAGTTCAATCTTGGGGATGCCCAAGGCACCCCAAGTAAATATTCAAGGAGACTCAAGCGTCTAAGCTCGGGGATGCCCCAGAAGGCATCCCATCTTTCTTCTTCAACAATTATCGGTATGTCTCGGTTTTTGTTTTGTTCACATGATATGCGTAAATTCTTGGAGCGTCGTGTGCTTTTTATTTTCCTTTTAGCAATGCACCATGCTGGTTTGGAAAAGTCCATGGTTCATTTATAGAATGCTCTTTGCATTTCACTTATATATTTTGAGTATGGCTTTATAGAATGCTTCATGTGCTTCACTTGTATCATTTGAAGTTGGATGCCTCTTTCTCTACATATAGAAAACCGTTATTTGTAGAATGCTCTTTTGCTTCACTTATATTTATTAGAGCATGTCTAGGTATTTTGTAGAAATAAATAAACTCTCGTTCTTCACTTATATTTGTTTGAGAGTTAATAAACAATGACGGTAATTTGCATGGGTTATAAGACTAGTCCAAAAATAATAGGTATTCAAGGAGTGATAATCAAAACCTTCACGTAGCACATTAAAGAGAAATTGTGGGTTAATGATATTGATGTGGTAATGTGAAAGGGTGTGAGTGCATCATTTTTGATTCATAGAAGTCCCAGTATTAAGAGGTGTTAACTTCTTTTTTGTCTAGAAATTAAAAAGGCATGGTGAGGATGTGTGAGCATTTCTATTCCTCGTTAAAATCCTAGTGTTGTTTCGGGTCGGAGGCACGCGATGGTTAACTCCTCCCAACCTCCTCCCTTGGGGCATGCGAGTAGTACTTTGATTTGTGATAAAACTAATAAAACTTTGCAATAAGTATATGAGTTCTTTATGACTAATGTGAAAACCATGGACATACGCAATCTCACCTATTCATATTTTGCTAGCCTATTCGGTACCGTGCCTTTGCCATTCTCACCTTGAAGATCGGTGCAAATCTTGTCGGTGCATCCAAACCCCGTGACATGATACCCTCCGTTGCACATAAGCCTCATTATATCTTCCTCAATACAACCACCATACCTACCTATCATGGCATTTCCATAGCCATTCAGATATATATTGCCATGCAACTTCCACCGTCCTTCACATGACTTGCATTTCCATTGTCATATTGCTTTGCCTGATCATAAGATAGCTAGCATGATATTTACATGGCTTGTCCGGTTTTTTATATCTTTTGCTACGCTAGATCATTGCACATCCTGGTACACTGCCAGAGGCATTCATAAGAGTCATATCATCATAAAAGTGTGATGATCATCATTATTAGAGCATTGTCCCAGTGAGGAAATAAAAAGGGGGAGGCCAAATGAGCCCACCATAAAAAAATTGGGGGAGGCGAAAAAAGAAAAAGCCCACCATGAAAAAAAGAACAAAAAACAAATAAATGAGAGAAAAAGAGAGAAGGGACTTTGCTACTATCCTTTACCACACTTGTGCCTCAAAGTGGCACCTTGTTCCTCATATAGAGAGTCTCATGTTATGTCATTTTCATATCCTAGTGGGAATTTTTCATTATAGAACTTGGGCCTGTATATTCCGATGACGGGCGTCCTGAAATGCCCGAGGTCTTCATCAGCAAGCAAGTTGGATGCACACCCACTTAGCTTCAGTCGAGCTTTCATACACTTATAGCTCTAGGGCACCCATTGCATGGCAATCCCTACTCCTCGCATTGATATCTATTGATGGGCATCTCCATAGTCCGTTAATATGCCGAGTTGATGTGAGACTTTCTTCTCCACTTTTATCCCTTTGAAATCTACTGCCACATTCTATTCCACCTATATGCTATGTCCATGGTTCATGCTCATGTATTGCGTGAAGAATAGAAAGTTGATGCATATTGAAAAGTATGATCCAATTGCCTGACTTGGGCACCGTGGTGCTTGACAGTTGTATTAATGTGGTGAAGATAGAGTCATGCCTTGCTAATATAATAAGATGAATGGGGGTAAACATTCTTTGAGGATCATATACTTTGAAAGATTGATGATTTTGTTGCTTGTGCTTATAAGTATTACTATGTTAATGTTTGTCAATTCATCATTTCTCAATGAGCATACACGCAAAATATTACATATTGGTAGCATGTCACAACAAAAATTCTGTTTTTACCATTTACCTACTCAAGGACGAGCAGGAATTCAGCTTGGGGATGCTTGATACGTCTCCAACGTATCTATAATTTTTGATAGTTCCATGCTATTATAGTATCATTCTAGGATACTTTTTGAGTAATTATTTACCAATTTATATTATTTTTGAGCACTAACCTATTGACCCAGTGCCCAGTGCCAGTTCCTGTTTTTTGTATGTTTTCTGCTTCGCAGAAATTTCATATCAAACGAAGTCCAAACGTGATAAAAATTTACGAAGTTTTTTCTGGAATATATGTGAATTTTGGGAGTCGGAATCAATGCAAGACGATGCCCGAGGGCCCCACAAGCCAACAGGGCGCGGCCTGGTGGGAGGGGGGGGGGCGCCCTGATGGCTTGTAGCCAGTCCTTAAGTCGGTTGAGGCTCTCCTTCCGCCGCAAGAAAGATATTTTCGCGATAAAAAGCAACTCAAAATTTCAGCCCGATCGGAGTTACGGATCTCCGGATATTTAAGAAACGGTGAAGGGCTAGAAAACAGTCGCGAAAACAGAAGAGAAACAAAGAGATAGATCCAATCTCGGAGGGGCTCCTGCCCTCCGGGAGCCATGGCGGCCATGGACCAGAGCGGAAACCCTCCTCCCACCTAGGGAGGAGGCCAAGGAAGAAGAAGAAGGAGGGTGGCTCTCTCCCCCTCTCTCCCGGTGGCGTCGGAGCGCTGCCGGGGCAACCATTGTGATGGCGATCTACGCCAACAACTTCGCCGCCATCACCACCAACTCTCTCCCCCTCTATGCAGCGGTGTAAAACCTCTCTTCCCCGCTGTAATCTCTACTTAAACATGGTGCTTAATGCTATATATTATTATCCAATGATGTGTGGCTATCCTATGATGTTTGAGTAGATTTATTTTGTCCTACGGGTTAATTGTGGTATGATGTTATTGATATGAGTGGTATGTTGATATGCTGCTGTCCTAAGGTGCCCTTTGTGAGGCGCACACGTGAGGGAATCATGCTGGAGGGTTTGCAATATGTTCATGATTCACTTATAGTGGGTTGGCGAGTGACTGAAACACAAACCCGAGTAAGGGAGTTGTTTGCATATAGTAGTAAAGAGGACTTGATGTTTAATGCTATGATTGGGTTTACCTTATTGATTTCTAGTAGTTGCGGATGCTTGCTAGAGGTCCAATCATAAGTGCATATGATCCAAGTACGGAAAGTGTGTTAGCGTATGCCTCTCCCTCATTGCATATGATAATTATGTATCGTGGTATATCCAATTGCCTATGGACAATCTTTCTCTTGCTTTACACAAAAAAGATTTCTACTAAACAACTTACTTATTAATCATTATCTAAACAGCCCCTAACTTTTATTTACTTGCTCTTTAGTACCTTGCAAAACTATCTCTACACCTACTAAGTACTTCTAGTTTCCTTCTCGCAAAGTAGTTTCATACTTGTTCTAGGTAAAGTAAGCATTAGTGTGCGTAGAGTTGTATCGGTGGTTGATAGAACTTGAGAGAATATTAATTCTACCTTTAGCTCCTCGTTGGGTTCGACACACTTGCTTATCGAAAAAGCTACAAACGATCCCCTACACTTGTGGGTTATCATTTCCATATTAATATTAGGATTCTTTGGGTTTGTTTCCATGTAAGACTTTGATGCTGTGAGGGTGGGAGGAAGGTTACGATGGTGCTGATTTTTTTGGGTTTGTTTCCATATTAACTAGTAGAACGCCCATGCGTTGCTATGGGCTAAAATAAAAATAAATGAAGAGAAAGGTGTGACAGCTCCCGGATGCCCCTACACCCCCATGAGTAGTAAATTTAAAATAAAATGAAAAAAAAATAAAAAAATCAAAAACTTTAGGGGATCAAAGATGAGGAAACTTTTGATGTTGTTGCAAATTTTCAGCCACAAATAACACTCGAGGAGCCATCACCAAAAAAAATACTACTTAAAAGTGCACATAAACTTTGACAACAACTATTTTTAGGTGAGGTCTCCTCGGATGTTATTTAAGGCTGAAAATTTGCAAGAACATTGAATGTTTAATCATGTTTGTTTGATGTTCCAAAGTTTCAGATTTTATTTATTTGAATTTACTCTTCATAGAGGGTGTAGGGGCACCCGAGTGTCGAAAGTCCTGTCTCATACATGAATCAAACAAGTAATTTTCAAAACACACTTATTTCTCATACGCTCGTGCGTGCTTGGATATCAAATGGGTGCCCAACAAGCTCGTCACCCCATGATGCAACGTTACCTTTTTCTACCGGACCCACCCCTTCTCGCCCGTTTTCCTGTCGTAGCGGGACATTTCTCGCTCGAGCTCTCTCTTTTAAAACTGGATAACGCCCACCTCACATTCTCCATGGCACCCTTTCTTCTTTACACCATACTTACCCATGAACCGCAAATGAGGAATCCCCTGCCAATCACACGTGTTTGTGTCGATCCGTCACCACCATCAAGGGATAGGAGGCGTGAGCCACCCATGATGCTCCTCGAGCAAAGATTGCATATCCGATATGTCCTAACCCATTGACATGTTGTAACATACAGTTGAATGTTGCTCATTACCATAAAAAATATCATGGCCGTTGTTGGGCGTGCAACTAAGACGCCACTGTCACCGTTATTAACTCTTGAAACAACCAACAATGAATTTGCCCTTCTATCCTAACAAGAAAATGTACAAGAATGTCGTGCATTACCATGAAACAAAAAAACATGATGTATGTTGTTGTCAGTTGTATGATTGATGATTGTATATGAAAGTGAATGGTAATAAGGAAGGAAATATCTCATCAATGCTTGATTGATTGTGATTTATTTTTTACTATATGGTAATCAATCTTTGATAAGACAACACCTGAGTGAAGAATTAGTAGGAAAGTTAGGATTTGAAATCAATTGCTACGAAACTGGATTTCATTGTTTGGTAACGTTCCCGTTTGTAACATGGCTGATTAGGAAAGTTTAGAAAGGTCAGGGAAGTTTTTTTGAGAGGGTGAAAAAACCAACACGATGGGGTGGTGGTGGGATATGAGACGAAATAAAACTGCGGAGGGGAGGCTACCAAGTCCCCCTATAGGAGTAGAGATATAGGTATATACAATAAGATTTCTTTGTCATGGTTTACTTGTTAATTTTCTTAAATTCCATTATTTGTTTACTAAAAATCTACAATTTGTTTCCTAAAATAAATTGCATTAATTAAAAAGATCAGTTGATTTGGATAAGTTAGGAAATTAAGATCTGTGATCTTTTGTACGTTAGGGAAGTGTTGATTTGAAAGAAAAGAGTGAAGAGAAAAATAAATCGATGGATAAGAAAACCAGTGGGGGGTGGGACGAAACTGTTCCTCAAAACTTCTTGGTCCGGAAATCATCTCCACAATTGATCTGTGTAGCAATTCATAAACTGAAGTCAGTAGAAAAAATATTTAGATTGTGCGTACATGAGACGATGAATTGTGCAGATGATCCCTAATTAAGTTGTGGAATGGTACAACCAGAAAAAATAGCAGTCAAGGGACGACTAAGCTAGCTAGATTATGAATGCATGCATGAGTCGCTAGATTATGGATACATGCATGGGTCAGCTGACACAAAGGAAGCTGCGCGGAGCGCCACGACGAGCTCTGGGTACAGGCCCGAGCCGTTCCACCTTTGTAGATAGATGTTCATGGCCTGGTAGACGCTGCAGCGGAGAGCGGCCAGCATGACTGTCGGGTCGTTAGTTCCCACCATGCTGCCAAATTGATCATCACTGTAGTCGCTGCATCCAGTGTCCCTGCTGCCATGATGTGTACCCAGCAAGGACGGCACAGGCGATAGAGTCGTGTAGATCTGGCAGTGCGACTGAACGGCGAGGTGAGGTGATCGGTGGCGAGTGGGCAGGGCCTGCGGCGTCGGTTGTCGATCTCCTACAACACACACAGAGAGATGGAGGGAGAGAGAGGGAGAGAGGAGGGAGATAATAAGAAACTAAGGAAGTAGAGTCTGGGCGGACAGAGAGGAGAGGGCGTAGAGGAGCATACTGGTGCCCATGGAGAGGCCTCCATTGTCCGCTCCACCATTTGACCTCCATGGCTAAGGCGCACCTACCCACCAGCATGACTGTAACACCCCAAAAATTTAATCTTGTTTCATTAATTAAAATTTTGTCAGAAATAATTATTTCCTATTTTCTGGATTTTTTTCCATTAATTTCAGAGCCACTTCTTTTCTATGGATTCCAAGATTCTTTGGAGGAACATTTGGAACATTTACGTGCTGTTTTTCTCGCTCTACGTGATGCACGTTTGTTTGGTAACCTTGGGAAGTGCACCTTTTGTACCGACCGAGTTTCTTTTCTTGGCTATGTTGTTACTCCACAGGGAATTGAAGTTGATAAAGCCAAGATTGAAGCTATTGAGAGTTGGCCGCAGCCCAAAACGGTCACACAAGTGAGGAGTTTTCTTGGACTCGCTGGTTTCTATAGGCGTTTTGTGAGGGATTTCAGCACCATTGCTGCACCTCTAAATGAGCTTACAAAGAAGGATGTGCCTTTTGTTTGGGGTACCGCACCGGAAGAAGCCTTCACGGTATTGAAAGATAAGTTAACACATGCTCCATTACTCCAACTTCCTGATTTTAATAAGACTTTTGAGCTTGAATGTGATGCTAGTGGAATTGGCTTAGGAGGTGTGTTATTACAAGATGGTAAACCTGTTGCATACTTTTCTGAAAAATTGAGTGGGCCTAGTCTGAATTATTCTACTTATGATAAGGAATTATATGCTCTTGTTCGGACTTTGGAAACATGGCAACATTATTTATGGCCCAAAGAATTTGTTATACATTCTGATCATGAATCTTTGAAACATATTAAAAGTCAAGCAAAACTGAACCGTAGGCATGCTAAATGGGTTGAATTCATTGAGACTTTCCCTTATGTCATTAAACACAAGAAGGGTAAAGAAAATGTTATTGCTGATGCATTGTCTCGTCGTTATACTATGCTTTCACAACTTGACTTTAAAATATTTGGTTTGGAGACCATCAAAGATCAATATATGCATGATGCCGAATTTCAAGATGTGTTGCAGAATTGTAAAGAAGGGAGAACATGGAACAAGTTCGTCATTAATGATGGATTTGTGTTTCGTGCTAACAAGCTATGCATTCCAGCTAGCTCCGTTCGTCTTTTGTTGTTACAGGAGGCGCATGGAGGGGGATTAATGGGACACTTTGGCGTGAAGAAGACGGAGGACGTACTTGCTACACATTTCTTTTGGCCAAAGATGAGACGGGATGTTGAACGTTTTGTTGCTCGCTGCACTACATGTCAAAAAGCTAAGTCACGACTCAATCCTCATGGTTTATATATGCCTTTGCCTGTACCTAGTGTTCCTTGGGAGGATATATCTATGGACTTTGTTTTAGGTTTACCTCGAACAAAGAAGGGGAGGGATAGCATATTTGTTGTCGTGGATAGATTTTCGAAAATGGCACACTTTATACCCTGTCATAAAAGTGATGATGCTGCTAATGTTGCTGATTTGTTCTTTCGTGAAATTATTCGCTTGCATGGTGTGCCAAATACAACTGTTTCAGATCGTGATGTTAAATTTCTTAGCCACTTTTGGAGATGTTTATGGGCTAAATTGGGGACTAAACTGCTTTTTAGTACTACATGTCACCCCCAAACTGATGGACAAACTGAAGTAGTGAATAGATCACTGTCTACTATGCTTAGGGCTGTGTTGAAGAATAACCTGAAAATGTGGGAAGAATGCTTGCCTCATATTGAATTTGCTTATAATCGTTCGCTGCATTCTACAGCTAAGATGTGCCCTTTTGAAGTAGTGTATGGTTTCTTACCTCGTGCACCTATTGATTTGTTGCCTCTTCCATCTTCGGAGAAGGTCAATTTTGATGCTAAAGAACGTGCTGAATTGATATTAAAGATGCATGCGTTAACTAAGGAGAACATTGAGCGTATGAATGCTAAATATAAACTTGCTGGAGATAAGGGTAGAAAACATGTTGTCTTTGCACCTGGAGATCTTGTTTGGTTACATTTGCGTAAGGATAGGTTTCCTGAATTGCGCAAGTCGAAGCTAATGCCACGTGCTGATGGTCCTTTCAAGGTGTTAGAGAAAATAAATGATAATGCATATAAACTTGAGCTGCCTGCAGATTTTGGGGTTAGTCCCACTTTTAACATTGCAGATTTGAAGCCTTATATGGGTGAGGATGATGAGCTTCCGTCGAGGACGACATCAGTTCAAGAAGGGGAGGATGATGAGGACATCCCTACTAATGTTACACCCACATCACCACCAGCTACACAGATTGGACCAATTACTAGAGCCCGCGCACGCCAACTAAATTATCAGGTACTTTCGTTTCTTGGAAATCCTTCTAATGTTCATGAACATATGATGCTGCCTAAATTAGATACTTTTGTTTTACTTATGAACGAAGGACCTAGCATGGACAAGAAGGATGGCCATTGGAGCGGGATCAAGCATGGGGGAGAAGGTGCGCGCACGGGAAGGAACAACGGAGTTTCCAGTGGTGATTTTCGCACTTTGAAGCCACCATAAGGAGTGCTTGGAGGCTTGGACGAAATATACAAGAGGCCACTTCATAAATTTCATCCATAGGCTAATATAGGTGCTGCGTCACCTTATTTTTGGGCCAGGCCCATGTAATTTCGAAATACCACTTATTAGGCTATTTTTAGAGTCCGTATGTGTGGGGAAACGGAGTTAGGGCTGGTTTCGGACCCCTCCTCCAAGGGGCCACGAAATCCCCTTCTATTCCCTCATATATACAGCCCTTAGGGCATCGTTTTAGATTTGGGTTTTGTTTAGATTACAAGTTTGCCATAGCTGCAACTTCGCGTCCTTCGTTTGTGTTCCACGACCAGACCAAGACGTCACAGAACCCCACTTCATCAATAAAGCTTTCCTCTTTTATACGCAATATCCAGATTGCAATCTTAGTTTCTTGCTTGTTCTTCGTTTGCGTGCAGGAAATAGACCTTCGTGGTCAGGTTGATCGTGCTCCGGCGTGGTCAATAACCTCTCGGAGTTGGTTTAGCGATTGCTAAGGCGCGACGTCTTCGCACGTTCGTAGTCGGATCGTGAAAGTCGACTTCCACCAAAACGATAGCCACCATCTCATCGAAAGACGAGACACCTTCGCCTCTATCAAAGGTTCACCCTCCTGGCTCGTCGCTGTGCCAGGGTCTCCTCTTCTCTGCGAAACAATCCGCCACAGCAAGATTCAGCAGGGACGATACAAGAATCAAGACATTTCTCCAAGAAATCGATACTTACTCATCGTCCTCCTCTACCGAGCTAAAGGTGGACAGATTCCACCTCCCTCTTTGGCGAATGGGGGGAGCTGGTGGCGAAGTGGGCGTCCTGGAGCGCGTCGACGGAACAGTGCAGCCAGTGGGATTGGCCACCTGAGCCGAAGCGCTTGCTGTACGCTTCACGATGGCTCGCTTCCTCCTCGCCGGCCGTGAAACATTGGTAGTGGGGTCCTCCTCCTCCTCTTCATCCTCGATCACTGGAGGTGGGGAACGGTGGACTGGCTCCCCCGTGCCGACCCTGCGGAGCACATGCGTCTTCTTGGGGATGCTGCGGACCGAAGGCTCCTCGAGCTCAGGCCCCACAACGACCTCGGCGCCCTCGATCCCAGCGTTTTCTACGCCCGTGGGCCCCTCCAGCTGACCCTGCGCTGGGGGCTCCTTGTTGTGCTCCACCTCGTGGTCCTCCTCCTCCTCGGGCGCGGCGGCCCCCCGAGCTGCTGCCGCCCACGTCAAGGCCGGCTTCCATGATGCGCCGAAGATATGGTTGACCTCTGCATCGGTGGTGGGGCAGACCATCGCCCCTTCGTCCCGGACGCACGTTTTCGTCTGGTTTCAAACCACTCTTGCACAAACTCCTTCGCCGACGCCTCCCACGTCGGGTCCACCCCGTGTGCGTTGCACGCCAGAATCATCGCCACGATTGCATCCTTGCGGGAGTTATTTGAGAGCGGGATGATGGATGGTGGCAGTATAAACTTGGCGGAGGACGGTGAGCTGTAGGAAAGTCAGATCCCCATCAAGCCCGGGGCGGACCCGCATGACA
Source organism: Elymus sibiricus (assembly GCA_039707655.1). Classification (NCBI taxonomy): domain Eukaryota; kingdom Viridiplantae; phylum Streptophyta; class Magnoliopsida; order Poales; family Poaceae; genus Elymus; species Elymus sibiricus. The sequence continues at coordinate 206,359,635 of CM077673.1, read as the reverse complement.
TCGGCAGGGGCAACATACTCCCAGGAGAAATGCTGCCGATCCTGGAGGGGAGCAATGCGCCTGGCGAGGAGATCAGAGCCCACCATCTCTATGGTGAGCCCAGCGGCCTTCAACCGAAGCATACAGGCGATGGCGATGTCCATTTTCTTGTCGTCTGGGGCAAGGGCGCTCCACTTATCGTCGCAGACAGGCTTGGATGTCTAGACATGGCAAAAGACCAGAGGCTCCTTGTCGACGATGTAGCACCACTCTGCCCAATTCTTGTGCAAGTTGCCGGGAGGATACACCTCCTTCTGGGAACCCCGAGGAATCCACGTGATGCTACTGGAGAGGGCATCCTCGCCCTCTATACGCGGGTAGTAGAAGTGGCGGAAGAGAGAGACATTGGGAGCTACCCCTATGAAGTTCTCACACAAATGTGCGAAGATGGACAAGGTGGTCATCCCATTGGGCGTGAAGTCTAGCAAGCAGAACCCATAGGTCAACATCAGATCTACGAAGAAAGAAGAGAAGGGGAACCAGCCCGCAATAGAAGTACGCCACCAAGAATGGGTACTTCTCATCGCTGGGCTGGGCATTGCCCGGAAGCACCACAGGCGCCGGGTGCGCTTTGGTCTCCCTCCCCAAATCATTGCGTACCTCGAAACGAGGTCGCTCATCGTCATCACAAAGGGGGAGAAGACGGCGCATTTCCTCCGCATCGCCGCCAAGGCCTCCTTCGCCTCGGCATCCGACACCTTCTTGGCCTTCTTTGCCGGACCCGCGGCGGCGGAAGGGAGCTCTCTCTTGGGGGCCATAGAGAATCGACGACGAAAGCAAGGAAATGGCTCGAGGGCTTTGCACTATGGGAAGGAGAAGCAGAGGTGGCAGAGCAGAGAGATGCTACTGGAATGAGCAACGCGCTCGAAGAAATCCCCTTTTTATTGACAAGGGGGGAGATGCAAGAGGTGCCTCTTCCAGTCCGATGCAGCGTGACCTTTTAGGCATGACTCCTCGAGGCAACCGCCTCGCTCCATCGTTCCCATGACCCGCAGTCAAAACGCGTCGTGGGCGAAGCAGAAAATCATTATAACCACAGGAAATTGCGGTCGCGTGCATCTGTGCACTATTTTTGGGCCTAGACGAACAACTTCACGGACGCAAGTGTGGCCTAGGCCCGGGGGCTCCTGTCGGTGTACTAAGAAAGGGGGCCCTTAATAACCTGACTTGTGCACTAGACGACCGCGGCCTTCGAACCGGCAAGACCCTACCGGGATGGAACTGAACTCCAAGCAACTTAGTACAAGGGCTCGAGCGAACCGGCAAGCCTTCCTTGCCGGGGGGATCGGACGCTAGCGCACCCGCCGAGGCGTCGCTCCATGTTGCTGGGCTGATTGTCTACATCAGCTAGGTGTCGAGCAGGCAGGCGGGTAGGTGAAGTTGGTCGGTGCACGTGGCAGTTTTCCAGGATTTACAGCAGCTTTGATGACACCCGTCCTACGACGTGTCAAAAGAATAAGAGGTAGATGGGTGAACGACGCAAAAGGAGAGGCAATCCTTGCCGGGAGACGTCGCCATCGTGCCACCTCACGGCACATTAAATGCCCCTGTCTTAGTCCGTTAGAGTTAGGTATTTCCCACTACCGGTCCTGCCAATGTGTTGGGCGGCGATAGTGTGCACTATATACTACTAAAAATGGCTGGTGGAGCCTGAAAATCTACAACGACCCTCCCAAAGGAGCCAGACCTCTGTCTGGGATTCCCAAGCCAATCCGGTCAACATCGAACTTCACGTCGTAAGAACCACTAATGAGACTGACGTCTCCTCTGCAAAAACATAAATTAAGCAACCGTGATTACAAAGGTACTCAACAAGACTTACATTAGAACTATCTACATATGCATCATTTCAACAAAGGGGTTTTGGAGTTTATTGCAGCAAGCTAGATTTGACTCTTGGCTAACCTGTACTACGACTACAAGTAGTACCTTTGTGTCAAAGAGAGCACACTAGTCCACATATTCACAAAATCAATACACCGCTATGGATCCACTCCCATCTCCCTACGAGAAGGCCATCCATACCACTCACACTTATCTTGCACATTTTAGAGTATCCATTCCAAATTGTCCATGAACCATATAAGCATTCCAAGTAGTCCATATCCGTGGATGCGACTATTTGAACAGATTCATAACCCCGCAGGGGTGTACTTCTTCGCACATGTTTCCACCACTTAGCACCATATACACGTAATGTATCTCGGCAACCTTCAAGCGGAAGCCCGACGTGGATGGAGACCTTGACCGTTAACCACACAAGACTCTAGTCCAGGTTAATCGCCTATTTGAGACTGAACCCGCATGGAAGTCCAGCCGAAGTTTCCTCCACGGCCTCAAATGATGTGCGCAGGGTTCCACAAGACCACCGTTCAGGTGCCACTTGGTATACCGTGCCACTATGCATCCACTTTACTAAAGCCCACTCATCGGGCTGTGCTAAACACGGCTGCCAGCACTTTTCCTACAAACACCAGAAACTAGTTGGAACTCCTGGACAGAGATCAAGGTGATTAATAAGTCGAGCGGGGTCATATTTCAGGGCCCAACGTGTGATAGTAGCTGTCTTGGATCACATACACAGAGCTCAGTTCTTAAGGACGGTCCCAATGAGACAACCCGTCATTTACTCCTACATGGCCTCTCATCGCTACCTTTACCAAATTGGCTTCACACACTTAGCTCTCACACAACAGGACATGAACACATCCATTCGGATTCATCGCCCAATAGATCAGATCAGACACGACTCTAAGCATAGCAGGCACAGTAAGAAAGCATGGATGAGAAAGCACAACAAGGCTCAAGCAGTTGCTACTCATGCTAAGTAGTTTCAGCTATTTACTATGACAAAGACAGGTCATGCAAAGGAATAGGTTCAACTACAGAGAACATGCAACAATTTATCGTTATTGTCCTAATGTAGTAAAAGAGAGCAGGAGCGACAGAGTGGTTCCATATCAGTATGCTCAAGGGGGGTTGCTTGCCTGACACTTCCGAAGATAACAGTGAGTCTTCATTGGTGACATCGATCTCAAAGTCGGAACAACGTCTACCGAGGGAGAACAACCACCGGCAAACAAGAAGGAGCCACATTCAATTCATGCAATGCACAACCATGATGTATGACATGACAAATTAAGGTACTGAATTGACCTACAGGGATAATTAACCAAGTTAATTGAAGTGGTGTTCAAACAAATTTGAATTCCAACTCCAAATGTTATTTCATAAGTTGCCCTAATCATGAAATGTCCTAGTTGGTGATGTTAACTTGCTCAAACATGCATGAACATGGCATAAACAGATTCTTCATATTTTTCTGATCATTTTTCATATATAAATTATTTTCATCTGAGTTATATATTATTTTCTATGAATTTTAGAAGTTTTAAACATTTTCTGAAATAGATAAATCATTTAAGATTTAATTAAATTCCAGAGAGGGATTAATATGTCATCATTGCATCAGCACTACGTCTGCAAGTCAACCGTGCCGCCCAGGTCAAACCTGACCATCTGGGCCCACACGTCAGTGTGACAGGGTCGGCTACACAGGCATAAAGGTGGGGCCATGTCAACTGCTGACTCAGCAGTCAACAGGAGACCAGCTCAGTCACTGACTGGTGGGTCCAGTCAACAGTGACGTGGCCAGGTCAAATAGACCTGTGGGGCCATGCGGATTAGATTAATTTAAACAAAGGTTTAATCCAGCGGTTAACGAAGTGTGGGGGGCGGCTGTCGGTGTCACACGGTGGTTAACTAAGGCGTCATTAGCCACTAATCACGAGGCCACGTCAGCCACCGGGTTTTAACCGCTGACGACCACAGACCGCGGTGGTGTCCGCATCGGGATCGCTCTACAGGCCAACGTTTGCAGTGCGGTTGGTCTCAACGGCTAGCTAGGATCTAGCCACGTCTGATGGTGGCGGCACTGTCCCAAATGGTCGCTAGAATTCACGGCGGCGAGCAAGATAGCGACGACTGGAATTTGGTGGTTGCGAGCGTCAGTGTTGGGGTGTGCTAGCAAGCAGGCTGGGGGTCCGGGACGCATCTACGGAGCAGTAGGAATCCACCGGTGCAACGGGGATAAGCCGAAGGGCACCGGAGCTTGGAGCTTGTCGTCCATGGCGGACGGCGGTGCTCGGAGCTCGTGGGGATGACAGCTACAGCACAGGAGTGAGCAGGTGAGGAAGGGGAAGCTGAGAAGGGGTTCACAAGGATTCGGAAGAGCGGGTCGGCAACCTCGGGGACACTTTGGTGGCCGCGAATCGAGCAACGGCGATCTCCTGCGCCCGAGGTGGAAGACGATGTCTTGGCGGCATTCAAGGAAGTCCGACGAAGCTTGGCTCGGTGGGGACAATGAGGAGGACGATGCGGAGCTCTAGGACATGTCGAGGGGTCGAGGGGTAGGCGGTGGCTGCGTCAACAGCGAGAGGTGGCGATGGTAGCGCTCGGCCATGGCAATGGAAGAGCGAGAGAGAGGCGAGGGGGAGAATGGAGAGGTCCACTCGATCAGGTCAGCTCCGCAGAGGCTATCTATAGCAAGGACGTGGTGGGGGAAGGCTAGCAGGCGAGAAGGAGGTGGCGAGTTGCAGGTGCGCGCGCGTCGGGCACACGCCCTCGTCCTCCTAGAGCAAGGAGGAGGACGACTGGCGTCGGCTGCTGGGCTGGGCCGCCAGGTCAGTTGGGCTAGGTTTGGTTCGGTTTCTTTTATCATTCTTCTGTTTCTCCTTTTATTTATTTTTCCACTGTTTTAAAATTCCAAAACAAAATCAAAACAGTGCCAAACTTTCTGAATACTTTTTTGTGGCTTCTCTGGACATTTCTAAATGCACATACAATAATTCAGAGGTATTTGAAAATATATTATATATATTCTGAATATAAATTCAATTCAAATACAATATGTTTTAAATTCAAATGCCCAAAATAATTCCTTTAAATTTTTCCTAAATTTTGGTTTGAAATATTTATCTTCCCAAAATTCTCAGGAACATTTTTAGAGAATTTTGGATTCACTGAGTGCAATTTTGAGGGTTCTTTGCCCTTCTTTTATTTAAAGTTTTGAGGCTTCCACTTTCCTCAATTCAACTTTCAGAAAAATAAACATGATGACATGATGATGTTGATGCAAGTAATCACACCACATAATTATTGGCACTAAAAGTTCTAGGGCTTTGACTTCAATTTGGTGCATTTTGATGCCACTAGGAAGACCTCATTCTACCCACAATGGTTGGCCATACCACCACCACTAAACAAGAATCTCGTCCCGTAATTCAGGCGTAGGGTAAGAGGACAGGAGGGAACACAAAACTAACACAATATTCATTGTCCAGTTGCCCTTCTTGAAGATGTTGATTCATTGCATCATGTTGATCCTAACATTTTTGCTTTCGAGATCCTCATCTAAACATGATGACAAGGGAACGGAAAACACTACGAGAATCGATTGTCTCGAAGATCGAGCAACGCATGATCAACTCATAGAATGAGATTTAAAAACGTCTCATCGGCTAAGTCACAAAACACATATCAGGACTGATGGGAAGCTGCAGATGTCGAATGTTCAATTTGGTAGGCAACAGCTCCACACTAAAACAGATGGTGACGGGGTTTCAAAGTAGCGAGGAGTTAAGTTTCCCTTGATACCAAAAGGGGCACCTTTGGAAGGTGACTCGTAGAGTTATTCCCTTAAGTGGCAAAACGAATTACTTTTGATACATAGATCATTGAAACTCTTCATACCATATTAAGGAAAATTAACAAATGATCATTTGAAGGAACTCAAAAGAATGGCATACTCAATTTGAAAAGGCAACTAGAGTTATAGGACAACTCGTCAAACGTAAGGAACATTCCAATTGATACCGAGGATATAACTTAGTGTTTGAGCGTGTTGTCAAGAACTTGAGCATTTCCATATTCATCAAGGTTTTACGAACATCCATGCCAAGATCTTGGTAACACATCATACTACCAAGATGAATAGCAATGGAGGATGCAAATGCAAAGGAAGACAATGATACGTCTCCAGCGTATCTATAATTTTTGCTTGTTCCATGCTGTTATATTATCATTCTTGGATGTTTTACAATCATTTTATAACAACTTTATATCATTTTTTGGGACTAACCTATTGACATAGTGCCAAAGTGCCAGTTGCTATTTTTGCTTGTTTTTACTTCGCAGAATATCAGTACCAAACGGAGTCCAATCGCGACGGAACTTTTTGAAGATTTGTGTTGGACCAGAAGACACCCAGTGGGCCAAAGAAGTGCCAGAGAGGTTGGTTGTGGAGGCCACAAACCACCAGGGCACACCAGGGGGCCCCCGGCGCGCCCTGATGGGTTGTGACCTCCACGGGCCCCCCCTCCACCGCCTCTGACGCCTATAAATACCCAAATATTCAGAAAACCCTGGGGAGTCGACGAAAAACAAATCTAGCTGCCGCAAGTTCTAGAACCTCAAGATCCAATCTAACACCATCACGGAGGGGTTCATCTTCTTCATAGGTGCTTCTCCGATGATGCGTGAGTAGTCCACCATAGACCTACGGGTCCATAGGCAGTAGCTAGATGGCTTCCTCTCTCTCTTTTGATTCTCAATACAATTGTCTCTTGGAGATCTATTTGATGTAAACTTTTGCGGTGTGTTTGTTGGGATCCGATGAATTTTGAGTTCATGATCAGTTTCTATCCATGAATATTATTTAAGTTTTCTTTCATCTCTTATATGCATGATTACTTATAGCCTCGTATTTCTTCTTCGAATCTTTAGTTTAGTTAGGCCGACTAGATCAATTTTTCTTGCCATGGGAAGAGGTGCTTTGTGATTGGTTCGATCTTGCGGTGTCCTTTCCCAGTGACAGAAGGGACAACAAGGCACGCATGTATCATTGCCATTAAGGATAAGAAGATGGGGTCTATTCCTACATGAATAGATCTTGTCTACATCATGTCATCGTTCTTATTGCATTACTCCATTTTTCCACGAACTTAATACACTAGATGCATGCTGGATAGCGGTCGATGTGTGGAGTAATTGTAGTAGATGCAGGCAGGAGTCGGTCTACTTATCTTGGACGTGATGCCTATATAATGATCATCGCCTTGGATATCGTCATGATTATTTGATCTTCTATCAATTGCCCAAAAGTAATTTGTTCACTCACCGTGCGCTATACTCATGAGAGAATCCACTAGTGAAACCTACGGCCCCCGGGTCTACTTTTCCAACATATTGCTTTCCGATCTATCTTTTTGCCTCTTTGTTTTCAGATCTACTATACCAAAAACCCAAAAATATATTGCTGCACTTTTTATTTGCCCTTTTGATTTTGTGTTCTTGAGAGATCTATCTCTCCTATCTATCATATCCTAATCTATCTTTTTACCGTAGAGAGATTGACAACCTGTCTTTCGCGTCAGGTTGCAAGTATTTGTTATTTGTGTGCAGGTGCTGCTTATTAGGTGGTAGGTGGTGGTGATCCTCCTACTGGTTTGATACCTTGGTTTCATAACTGAGGGAAATAGTTATCGTTGCTGTGCTGCATCATCCCTTCCTCTTTGGGGAAATACCGACGCAGTCTCAAGCCACGTCAAAGGAATTTCTGGCGCCGTTGCCGGGGAGGAAGCGATCTCTTCTACTTGCCAATCTCTGGCGCCGAGGAGACTCCATCATCATCTACCAGGTTCCTAATCACAAATCTCATCTCCTTGCAATTACATTATTTGCCATTTGCCTCTCATTTTCCTCTCTCCCAATTCACCAATTTGCCGTTTTATTCGCCCTTTTGTCATTTGCCTTTTTCTCGTCGGATCTCTTGCTTGCTTGCAACCTTGTTTGCATAGTTATGATGCCTCAACGAAAGTACTATGATGTTCCTTACCCCAATATCTTGCTTGAAATTGAGAAAAGTACTAAGGAATATATGACTACACAATTTGAGCATAACAAATATTTTACCGACGAGCTTAGAGAACACTCTACCGTACTAGATGATATCAGTAGAGAAGTTTGTAATCTCCAATCTAAGTATGCTCATGCTGAAAACTTTCTTGGATAAATCTCAGATGCACAAGACACTTTAATAAATCAAATGGCTGCTAAACCAATCTCTCTAGAAGATAAAAATGATGAAGATCTTAAAGTGATTGGTGTTTCTTCTATTGATTCCTTGTTTAGTAATATTAAGATTGTTGATAAAGGGACTGAAGTAGAGTCAACTTTAGCTAGAAGGCGTCCCAATAATTTGGAGGGTGAAAATCTTGATGAAAATTTTGATAAAAGTGGGTTCAAAGAGGTCAAAACTTTAACTAGTGATGTGCCCACTATTTTGGATTGCAAAGACTTTAACTATGATAGTTGCTCTTTGTTTGAATGTATTTCTTTGTTGCAATCCATGTTGAATTCACCCCATGCTTATGAACAAAATAAAGCTTTTACTAAACATATCGTTGATGCCATGATGAAATCTTTTGAAGAAAAGTTGGAGTTGGAGATTTCTATTCCTAGAAAATTACATGATCAGTGGGAACCTACTATTAAAGTCAAGATTAAAAATTATGAGTGCTTTGCTTTATGTGATTTGGGTGCTAGTGTTTCCACGATTCCGAAATCTTTATGTGATGTGCTTGGTCTCACCAATATTGAAGAATGTTCTCTTAATTTGCACTTGGCGGATTCTACTATTAAAAAAACCTTTGGGAAGAATTAATGATGTTCTTCTTCTTGCAAATACGAACTATGTGCCCCTTGATTTTATTGTGCTTGATATTTATTGCAATCCGTCTTGTCCCATTATACTTGGTAGACCGTTTTTACGTACTACAGGTGCCGTGATTGATATGAAAGAAGGCAATATTCGTTTTCAGTTTCCACTAAGAAAGGTTATGGAACACTTCCCTAGAACAAGAATTAAGCCACCATATTAATCAATCATGAGAGCATCCTATTGTTCCAAAACCAAAGATGACAATACTTGAATCTAGGCGTTATTGATGAGGACATGACTACCTTGGATACGACCAAAAATATTGCATACATGCATATTTGTGAGGTGATTTCTTATAAGAGTTATGCAATAATTTATTTATGTTATCCGAAACAAAAATACTTCACCTATTTTTATGTTATGCCTAAATGCAGGATGGACGAACACTTGTATGAACCACGTGTGATGACAAAAGAAGAGGAAATGGTTGGGTGCTATTCAAGAGGTCCTCTCATGTCAAAGGAAACAATTAGGTGCTATTCAACAAGTTCTCTCACGTCACTTTTTGGCCAAGAGAAGATAGAGTCCAAGTCTCTCACGTTCTGGACTCAGATTCGGACTGCACAGACATACCTGTACCAAAACAGCAATAACTTTTATCATCCGGACTCCGAATTGGGTGATTCTTTTTTTGCTGAAAAGTAGATTTTATCTGCTTTCCGTACCAATTGGAATCACCTTCAAATTCGTCCGTAGCGTGGAGATATTGACGAAACAATATGACGTTGCACCAGAATCCGAATCAAACTACAAGTCCAAAGGTGTTGCATCACCTCCACTTGAGCCCATAGGCCATGTACGACCTAGGTTTAGTTTTAGGCTGCCTTGGGACGTCCTCCCACCTCCTTGTCCACCACCCCTTGCTCCTAAATAAGTAGATCAATCTAGTAGCTTTTCCTTTGGGTTTTGTTTAGTTAAAAGTTAGCCATTGCAACTTCGTGTACTTCGTTTGTGTCCAACGACCAGACCAAGACCGCTTTCGGAACCCCACCATTATCAATACTTCATCTATATTCGCAATATTCAGATTGCATTATCATATTCTTACTTGTTCTTCGATTGCTTGTAGGAATAGACCTTCCTGGTCAGGTTGATCGTGCTCCGGCGTGGTCAATAACCTCTTGGAGATTGGTTTAGCGATTGCTAAGGCGCAACGTCGTGCACGTTCGAAGTCGGATCGTCAAAGTCGTCTCCACCAAATCCATAGTTATCATCTCATCGAAAGATCGGGACCCTCGCCTCTATTAAGTGGTATCAGTTTTCAGGTTGCTCGGTGAGAATTTCCCGTTATCCCTAGATTAGATTTATTTTTCTTACCTATTACCCAAGAAAAAGCCATACAAAAAAAAGTTAGATCTATTCATCCTTTGTCCAAGCCAGTCTGAGCCTTTGCAATTTTCTTTTCAGTGCTTGCATAGTTGAATTATCGGTTGCATCATCGTGTCGAGTTGCTGGTCTTAGCATCTAGTGCCTTAGAGTTTCGAGTTCTGTTCACAGATTGTCACGCCACCGCCGCACCATCTTCATCGCTGCTGCCATATACCACCAGCACACAGCCGTCATCCCTTCCGTTGTTGCCCACATCAATTTCCACCGCCTGTTTCAGTAATTGTCATTATCATACTTCAGGTCGTTCACATCTACGCTTGATCCAATCTGCATCTTATCTGATTTTGTTGGAAAAAAAAGTGAGAGAGAAAAAAAAAGTGAGAGAGAGAGAGAAAAAAAAGAAGACAAAAAAAAGTCAGTGAAAAAAAAAAAGAGAAGAGAAAAAAAACACAAATTTCGGATCTATCTAGACTCAATCTCGTATCTGAATTCGGATTGAAATCTGTTTTGCGCAGTGTTCAGTAAAACAGGCGTATCTTCCTCATACGAACTCCGTTTTGGCTCCACGAGTATTCAAATTCGAGATATCGACGAGCCGCATCTGAATAGTTCATCAAGCTAGTTCATTATTGTCACCTCCAAATCGGCTTCTAAATAGGACGTTTTGCCCTCCGAAGGTCGTGAACACAGTTTGTCATTATTTTTCAGGTTCGTTTCTGAATTATTTGACTCCTCATACGAACTCGGAATTGAGTGATTCTTTTTGCATACGGAAGCTTGAGTCAGTAGCATTCTTGAGAAAAAATATCAGAAATTTGACATATTATCTTTCATAGGAAAATTGTAGAGAGAGTTTCGGTATATCCTGCTTGGCGGTCATTTATCATCATTGTCTTTACTGCCATTGTGATCTTCACTTATATCTTGCTGTCCAGAGCTAATTCCTATCATCCGTTGCTGCTATTTGTCCTACGCCGTGACTTCATTAGTGTTCTAGGCTCGCGTCTCTAGTACGGTCTAGCCTAGGACCAGCACAGTACCGTCGTTGAGCGTTTATTCAACATTGCATCTCTGAATTGATTATTGCTAATCTTTTGCTACCATATATTAAGCCTTCCAAGCTCCATATATTTCTACACCGTGTATGCATACGTTCACCTGGTAATCGCTTTACTCAATCTTCGGAGATATTGACACCATCGGTTGCCGGTCACCACCTGCTGCATGGTAAGAATTTGTAAGACATTGATATTTGCTTTACTGTGAGCGTCTTACCACCACATCCCAGTAGTTCATAGGAACAATATTCTTGGATTTTATTTCTTGTTTCTACTAATCATGACAGGATCCAGAGTTGTCAGTTTGTGGGCTTCGTCAATCGTGGGAGACGTGCCACCACCTAAGCAAATACCACAACCGTCACGAGAAGTGCAAAGACATTCCAATACACATGATCAGGTTAATGTTTCTATACCACCATTTAATGGCCGTTTTAGAGCTGCTTTATATATTGAATGGGAGTTCGAAATAAATGATATATTTGCTTCTCATAATTTTGCTGAACATAAAAAAGTTAAGGTCGCGATTGATTCATTCACTGGTTATGCTTCAGTTTGGTGGAGTGAATATTGTCGTTTACACCCTGATTATATACATATTACTTGGGATGATTTAAAACTTGCCATGAGACACACATTCGTTCCTACTTATTACACTCGTGACATGATTAAAAAGTTCGAAAATTTAAAACAAGGTAGTGACACCGTAACGAAATATTATGACGATTTACAAACGACCTTGTTGCATTCCTCATTAGAAGAAAGTGAAGAACATTTTATGGATAGATTTTGGGGAGGATTAAACCGTGATATTCAGGAGATACTAATTCATGAAAAGTGTTATTCTATGCATCGTTTGTTTTGTCTTGCTTGCAAAGCTGAACAGGTAATAAAACAACGTGTTGCCCACAAGGAGAACGAGCGCAAGGTGCACATTTCAAGAGTTGATACGGTTGTTCCTTCAACTACTAGGCATAGTATGACAACCACATCAATTGTTGTGAGGGCTACATCACCTTCACCATGTGACACGTCACCACCGAGAGTGCCTACATCATGTGAGTTGATCATAAGAGGTAATGACAAAGGTACTGATCTTCCACCTCCACATGAGTATGATGAATGCCTTGTCAATTCCAATGTACCATGTGATGAGCTACCCATTACTTTGATCACACCACCTATTTTAGAGGAATATGTTCATGATTTGACTTTGCCATGTGATCAAATATCAACAATTTTGAGTGCACCTATTGAATTAACTGTTGATGAGAAAGAACCATGTGAATCAGGAAATAAATCAAATTTGGATCAAATATGTTTGAAAATAATTTTGCCATTGTTTAATCATTTTGATATGACCTCCAATTTTGGTGATGATTCTGTGCCAAATGACATGTTGCATATTTGCTTATTTAAGCATGTTGTAGCATCAAAATTTGGAATAATTCAAGTTTATTTACCAATGTTGGGATGGTTTAATGATGAACATTGTCAATCTTTTGATATGAATAAGGACTTCACTTATATATGCAAACCGTGTTGCAATATTTTAATGCCTTCTACTTCTTGTGATAATATTTTGGCTTTATATTTCATGACATTTGAAGTGTGCTCTTGTATAAATGTGTCACATGTGCCACAACTGAGATCCAGAAAAATAGATGACATATACATATACAACATGTACACCTTGTCTCTTTTGTTAGCCATATTTCAGACTAAGCAACGCCGAGGACGGCTTTGTTTTCAAGAAAGGGAGGATGATGAGGACATGACTACCTTGGATACGACCAAAAATATTGCATACATGCATATTTGTGAGGTGATTTCTTATAAGAGTTATGCAATAATTTATTTATGTTATCCGGAACAAAAATACTTCACCTATTTTTATGTTATGCCTAAATGCAGGATGGACGAACACTTGTATGAACCACGTGTGATGACAAAAGAAGAGGAAATGGTTGGGTGCTATTCAAGAGGTCCTCTCATGTCAAAGGAAACAATTAGGTGCTATTCAACAAGTTCTCTCACGTCACTTTTTGGCCAAGAGAAGATAGAGTCCAAGTCTCTCACGTTCTGGACTGAGATTCGGACTGCACAGACATACCTGTACCAAAACAGCAATAACTTTTTCATCCGGACTCCGAATTGGGTGATTCTTTTTTTGCTGAAAAGTAGATTTTATCTGCTTTCCGTACCAATTGGAATCACCTTAAAATTCGTCCGTAGCGTGGAGATATTGACGAAACAATATGACGTTGCACCAGAATCTGAATCAAACTACAAGTCCAAAGGTGTTGCATCACCTCCACTTGGGCCCATAGGCCATGTACGACCTAGGTTTAGTTTTAGGCTGCCTTGGGACGTCCTCCCACCTCCTTGGCCACCACCCCTTGCTCCTAAATAAGTAAATCAATCTAGTAGCTTTTCCTTTGGGTTTTGTTTAGTTAAAAGTTAGCCATTGCAACTTCGTGTACTTCGTTTGTGTCCAACGACCAGACCAAGACCGCTTTCGGAACCCCACCATTATCAATACTTCATCTATATTCGCAATATTCAGATTGCATTATCATATTCTTGCTTGTTCTTCGATTGCTTGTAGGAATAGACCTTCGTGGTCAGGTTGATCGTGCTCCGGCGTGGTCAATAACCTCTTGGAGATTGGTTTAGCGATTGCTAAGGCGCAACGTCGTGCACGTTCGAAGTCGGATCGTCAAAGTCGTCTCCACCAAATCGATAGTTATCATCTCATCGAAAGATCGGGATCCTCGCCTCTATTAGTTATGCCTAGCTAGGGGCGTAAAACGATAGCGCTTGTTGGGAGGCAACCCAATGAATAAATTTATTTTTTCTTTTTCCTTTCTGTTTTTGATTGTTGACACAATTATGCCTTTGTTATGATTGTGTTTTTATAGTTTATTCAGTGTTTGTGCCAAGTAGAGCCTTTAGGATGATTCATAAGATGAGTAGAAACAATGCTGAATCTGAAACAGAAACTTTGCGTCCGGCGTTTGAATTTTCATTTTTTACTGGAATGTGATCTTGAGCTGAAATTTTAACACAGTGTTTCTATAAAAATTCTTTACCTTGTACTAATGTTTCAGAATTTTGAGAATTACAGAAGTATGGTTAGAGTACAGATTACTAAAGACTGTTCTGTTTAAGACAGATTTTGTTTTCGTTGCATTGTGTGCTTGTTTTGTTGAATCTATGGGTTATATTGAAGGATATGAGCCATGGTAAAGTTAAAATAAAGTAGGTATGATGCAATAATAAAATATGAATGGGTTTGAAACAACACCTAAAGTAGTGATTTGCTTTATTATACTAACGGATCTCACGAAGATTTTGTTGAGTTTTGTGTGATTGAAGTTTTCAAGTTTTGGGTGAGATCACGATGGATGAAGGAATAAGGAGTGAAAAGAGCCTAAGCTTTGGGATCCTACAGCACCCCCAAGATATATCCAAAGAGAAACAAGCAACTAAGCTTGGGGATGCCCCCGAGTGGCATCCCCTCTTTCTTCTAATGGCCATCAGTATTTTACTTGGAGCTATATTTTTATTCGTCACATATCATGAGTTTTGCTTGGAGCGCCTTGTATCATTTGAGTCTTTGCTTGCTTTGCTTGTTAGTTTGTCACTTGTATCCTTTCTAGACACACCTATTTGGGAGAGCCAAAATTATGCTATGATTTGTTAGAATTGCTCTATATGCTTCACTTAAACTTTTTGAGCTATAGGATTGCTCTAGTGCTTCATTAATAGTTTTTTGAGCACGGTGTGCTTGGAAATTTTTGAAGAAATACTCTCATGCTTCACTTAGATTAATTTGAGAGCTAGTAAATTTTGAAGAAATCCTCTGATGCTTCACTTATACCTTCTTGAGAGATGAAATCTCTATGCTCATGTGCTTCACTTAAATTTGTTTGAGCTTGCCAAAAAGCAATGGAAATACTTGAAACTAGTCCCAAAGTGATATATATCCAAGGAGGATATAAAAAAACATTCATGAATATCATTGCACAAATTAAACTTGATTCCTTGTAATAGTTTTGAGACATGATGATAGTAATATGTGAGGCATGTTAGTGAGTAATTATGCTTTAGTAGGAATATTGGTGTTAAGGTTTGTGATTCCCTATGCAAGTATGAAAGTCAATAGTTATGCAATGAAGTTACATCCTACTTATGGTGCATTATTTGGTGTTAGTTATGCTCAATGCTCGCTTATGGGAATTTTCGTTTCTTGGTTTGGTTGCTTCTCAATCTATTTGCTAGCCTCCATTTGTACTAACTAGAAATACTACTTGTGCATCCAAAATCCTTAAACCAAGTTTTGCCTTATGAGTCCACCATACCTACCTTTATGCGGTATTTCCATGCCGTTCCATGCAAATTTGTATGTGCCATCTCTAATTTTCAAAATAAATTTTCTCAACGGTGGGGAGTATCCAATATTTTTCCATGCTAGATGTGTTATTCTCAAGATGAGTGTTTATTCACTTGTCATTGCACGAGAGTACGGCAGTAATAGGGATGCCCATTCCCGAAATGAAAAACAAAAAAAATTACTTTATGTTGTCAAATAATAAATTCCTTGGAAATTGTTGGTATGGAAGGCAACCGTGGATACGGCCCACCATGGAATGTGAAAGAATGGTGGAAAAAGGAATAAACTTTATTTTCTGTTTGGGAACCGCCTATGATGTATCTAGCATGGACAGTATTGTGAACTACTTTGTCGTTATCATTGACAGGAAAGGCATGCCACTCATAATAATTTTCTCTCTCAATTTAAAACCTTGAGCTGTGGCACCTCTACAAATCCCTACTTCCCTCTCCGAAGGGCCTATCTATTTACTTTATGCAACTTTTATTTTTTACTTTGAGTCTCCATCTTCTCTTATAAAGCACCAAATAGGGGACACTATGATCATACTTCAGCATTGGATGTAGCTAATATTTGAGTGTGTTTCATGAATGGATCAATGACTGAGCATGATGGGCTAGGGATAACTTTCTTTAGTGTTGATATTTTGAAAGACATGGTTGCTTGTTGGCATGCTTGAGTATTGAAGTCATTATGTTAAAACAAGACTATTGCTTTGAACCATCTGAAAGTCCAAATGTCCATGCTACAAAAGAATAGAATATGAGATGAACATGTTAGGCAGCATTCCACATCAAAAATTCTGTTTCTATCATTTACCTAATCGAGGACGAGTAGGAATTAAGCTTGGGGATGCTGATACGTCTCCAACGTATCTATAATTTTTGCTTGTTCCATGTTGTTATATTATCAGTCTTGGATGTTTTAAAATCATTTTATAACAACTTTATATCTTTTTTTGGGCCTAACCTATTGACATAGTGCCAAAGTGCCAGTTGCTGTTTTTGCTTGTTTTTTACTTCGCAAATATCAGTACCAAACGGAGTCCAATCACAACGAAACTTTTTGGAGATTTGTTTTGGACCAGAAGACACCCAGTGGGCCAAAAAAGTACCAGAGGTGGGCTGTTGAGGCCACAACCCACTAGGGCGCACCAGGGGTCGCCCGGCGCGCCCTGATCGGTTGTGCCCTCCACGGGGCCCCCCTCCACCGCCTCTGATGCCTATAAATACCCAAATATTCTGAAAACCCTAGGGGAGTCGACGAAAAACACATCCAGCCGCCGCAAGTTCCAGAACCTCGAGATCCAATCTAACACCATCACGGAGGGGTTCATCTTCTTCATAGGTGCCTCTCCGATGATGCGTGAGTAGTCCACCATAGACCTATGGGTCCGTAGGCAGTAGCTAGATGGCTTCCTCTCTCTCTTCTGATTCTCAATACAATGGTCTCTTGGAGATCTATTTGATGTAAACTTTTGCGGTGTGTTTGTTGGGATCCGATGAATTGTGGGTTCATGTTCAGTTTCTGTCCATGAATATTATTTGAGTCTTCTTTGATCTCTTATATGCATGATTACTTATAGACTCGTATTTCTTATTCGAATCTTTGGTTTAGTTAGGCCGACTAGATCGATTTTCTTGCCTTGGGAAGAGGTGCTTTGTGATGGGTTCAATCTTGCGGTGTCCTTTCCTAGTGACGGAAGGGGCAGCAAGGCACGCATGTATCGTTGCCATTGAGGATAACAAGATGGGGTCTATTCCTACATGTTCAGTTTCTGTCCATGAATATTATTTGAGTCTTCTTTGATCTCTTATATGCATGATTACTTATAGACTCGTATTTCTTATTCGAATCTTTGGTTTAGTTAGGCCGACTAGATCGATTTTCTTGCCTTGGGAAGAGGTGCTTTGTGATGGGTTCAATCTTGCGGTGTCCTTTCCTAGTGACGGAAGGGGCAGCAAGGCACGCATGTATCGTTGCCATTGAGGATAACAAGATGGGGTCTATTCCTACATGAATAGATCTGGACTACATGAATAGATCTCGACTAGATCGAACCCATAACAAGATGGGGTCTATTCCTACATCATGTCATCGTTCTTATTGCATTACTCCATTTTTCCATGAACTTAATACACTAGATGCATGTTGGATAGCGGTCGATGTGTGGAGTAATTGTGGTAGATGCAGGCAGGAGTCGGTCTACTTATCTTGGACGTGATGCCTATATAATAATCATCGCCTTGGATATCGTCATGATTATTTGATCTTCTATCAATTTCCCAACAGTAATTTGTTCACCCACCGTGAGCTATACTCATGAGAGAAGCCACTAGTGAAACCTACAGCCCCCGGGTCTACTTTTCCAACATATTGCTTTCCGATCTATCTTTTTGCCTCTTTGTTTTCAGATCTACTATACCAAAAGCCCAAAAATATATTGCTGCACTTTTTATTTGCCCTTTTTATTTTGTGTTCTTGAGAGATCTATCTCTCCTATCTATCATATCCTAATCTATCTTTTGACTGTAGAGAGATTGACAACCTCTCTTTCGCGTCAGGTTGCAAGTATTTGTTATTTGTGTGCAGGTGCTGCTTATTAGGGGGTGGTGATCCTCCTACTGGTTCGATACCTTGGTTTCATAACTGAGGGAAATACTTACCATCGCTGTGCTGCATCATCCCTTCCTCCTTGGGGAAATACCGACGTAGTCTCAAGCCACGTCAGACAACATTTTCTCAGATTTCACCTTGGCTATGCCAAGGGAACGAAATCTGGATGATCGACCGAGAGACATTTAGCACTCCGCTTCTAATGTTCTTCTGGATGTGCTAGCATAACCCAATTAAAGGTACTCTATGGTATCTAGGACATCAAGTAAAGGTCGGACTTCGGGATCTCAAAGGGTCCATGAGGAACGACTGCTAGAATAAGTCATACGAAGTCCTCATTGGGAAGTGGTTAATGTTGTTGGTACCAGATACTATAATAATAGGTATTTCGGCTAGGTGTGTTGGTCACAACATCACTTTACCGGGTTACAAAGAGGCCAATATTATAATTCTTGGGAAATGTTCCAACCATCATATCTGCCTAAGATTCAGATTTTGTTGGTGACAGAATATTTCGGACTCAGCGTGTCTGAAAAGGAAGGTTTGCAACACAAATCGACGATATAACATTGCAAGATTCTCGGCAAATGAACTATGGAAGCTAGCTCCAAAACATGAGCTGGATTGCAAGACATATGGGAACACACTGTCCAAGGCAATCGTGACCACATAGTAATCTTACCACAAAACACTACTGGGTTCTGGTTTGGGAAACATATCGAGGATATCGAAGTCCTTGCGTAAGTCTTGCTCTTAAGAAGGAACTTCTTCTCTTTGGACAATTCAATTAGTGGCTTAGTGTGCTGGGAAATTCATAAGGAATAGAGGTAGCGAGCCTATCGAACCATAGAATACTTCGCACCTGCATGACTGGCCTGGGATGATTCAAGAGGAAGCAAAATAACTTTTTGTTGAATTCACGATGGCAACTTGCATCTAGTACGCGTGAATTAGAGGAAGTTACTTCTAGCACCTAACATATGCTTTATGTATGGGACACAAAGATAATGTCTACAAAAGTTTCCAACACTAACATAATGTCCAAAATAAGTTATGGAGAAGATAAAGGTGTTGCTGATGGGCTCAACAACAATTCATCGAGATATCCATATGGATGGAATTCCACAACTATGTGAGCAAGATAAAAACATTGGTCAGACCAAAAGATATAATGGTTGATTCTCGAGGAAATAACCATGAGTAAGACAACATTACGACAATCGTTGGTTCTGATTTGGATTTGACAATAGGCCATACCCAAATCAAAGGTTGGACAAGACAATAAACGCAACAATTGATCACAACGATCAACCGATGAAGATATCATCTTTCTTCAACACACACACACACACACACACACACACAAAGATACCCCCTTCAGAAAGAGCTCAGTTAGGCAAAGCTTTTATATTTCAACTCTCCAAGTTGTCGTTTTGCTTAACCAACTAGTTCACAGGTATCCAACACAGATTCTTGGAGAAAGGATGGTTTATAGGGAAACCAACTTGATCACGAACTCAGTAGAACGGTCAGGGATCAAACTGGTGATACTTCCGAGAAGATATTCGGAAAATCACGAACCACCGATATGTCACAAAGCTCGAGAACAATCTTGCTTTTTAAGGCAAGATGATATGATAAAAAGAGCAAGGGATTGATACAATCCTAACTCATTGATCGAACAGTGCACCAAGAAAGATTTACTAGGTAGCATGAGAAATCCTGGAATGAAGATTCAATCACCAACACCCTAAGAATGAAATTACCATCCATTAACTGCGAAGCAACAGAGTTGCTTCGAGTATTGATTTCACACATCACAGTTCACTTGTCGGCATTCCGGTTACAACCAACACGGAGGCCGAGGAAAGATTAATGATGGCGAGAAGTACCACTGTATAAAGAAGTCATAAGAGGTGTGCAATTCCGATGACATTACCGATATGAAAAAGGTAATACTTCAAGGTAGAATAGAACAAAAGCTGGATTGGCATTTTGATCTGCAGAATACAACTCCTTTGACCCAATCCTAGAAATGGATGAGGTACTGGAGTTTTTTTCTCCTAGTCATTCTGGAATAGAATGGCTTGACATACCACAAGAATAATAGACATTTATGAACACGAATGCACTACTACTCTTGACTATTCACTGATAGATACTGGTCAGAATACAACTGAAAAAGGGCAACCCAAGAGCACAAGATTTTTCTGAGTTGTAGATGCATAGGTTCGCACGTAGAACAAGTTCGACATAATTCTTCCAGATAATCCATGCAGAAGGATAGGATTGGCAGAGTCAGAATGTAGAATGGAGAACTCATCATGAGCACCCGCACTCTTAACTTTTGATTCAAGAAGTACTTCTGCCATAACTGGTTCATGGTGTTGGAAGAATGATGTATCATGGACCTCGAAGACTATAACAAGGTTACTAATCATCCTAAAGGAACGAGCAAACACTATCAACACATGTGAGCAGAATGATCCATGGGCTCAAGAACCCAGAAATAAAATACCTACTGACTAAGTAACATCACAGGATACTTTCGATTACGATGGCCAGAATTATCACACTGGAAACACAAAACACGACTAGACTATTGGGTGGTTCTCGGAGATATCATGGGTTCATAACACCTTCAGCAGATATGTCAAGGTAATGGAGTACCTCAACACAATAATTATTGTGCTTTGTCTGGCCAAAATACATAGGGAAAAGGAGGAAGGAATTTGCAATTGCATCAGAATCTTTTATAAACCTTGGATAACTCGGACAACATAACGGCTGTACGGGCATGAAATATAAGGCAACCTGCATGATACTGACAACATAACAACTGAATACTTATGAAGACACCAATCGAGGAAAGAGAACACCTTTCCTATAGGTCTCTAGCATAGTAACACATCATCCTGATAGATAGATGAGAAAGCCTAGTTATTAATCCCCGTAGAAAAGAAGAGGGTGACTCAGAATATTAATGGCACAAGGAAAGGAGTAAAAAGAATCTTACGTTCCCTTCCACAATCAATTCCTTTATATAACTAAAGCAATTCTAGACTCAACATCGACCAGTTTGGCTTGGTAATCCTACAGGCAGTCAAGCTCTGATAGAAACGCTGTCGAGACCTAGATCCTGAGCCATACGAATCCAGCATGTAACACATCATATGACTTTGCAGCCTCACGCACGATAAGCTCCACGGCTGCCACCTTACCTTGGTCGGGACCGTTTGCACCTCTTGGCTCACGAATATGAGTATGTCGTTGGCAATCATATGTCGGAGAACCCGGGTCGACATGACTAGTTATAAACCCAAATGGCACATCCGTACATGAACATGCATAAATAACCCAGCATTGCAGGTGTCGGTCATCAGCGTGTGTAGACGAGTCATAGCAAGCTACATGGACTCCATTACACCATGTGAATTTTCTGTCATGAACTGCGTGTAGATGAGTCATAGGAGGCTACATGGACTCCATTACAAAAGAACCCACATATAGCAATGGATATGTAGCAACGAAGACAACATATATGTTGTTGGGTTTAAAAACTACTCCTACCTCCATCATCCCTTAAAAAACTCCCAACTCCCACGAAGGGGTGCCCACCTCCACCGTATTATCAGGCAGGCAAACATAAAAGAAAATGTTACATTTTCTCCCCACCACATCTCTCTCCCCCGATTCAGAATTCACAAGGGTTCACTTGAGATCCGTCACCACAAGGCAGCCGCCGCCGCTGTCGATTCCAGGGAGCTCCGACTCTCCCCTGCACCACCCCTCACCATTCTCCTTTGAGTCCCCACTGTCACGACGTCCTACACATCTCTGCACGCTCCACCGCAGAAACCCTAGGCACTATGGGTCACTGGGGCTGCTACTGTGCCGTTGGTTTGTTGGCCTAATAACCTCCGCGCCTCCACGAATCCACATGCACGGGTTTCGGCTAGGGCTCCACGGTGCTGCTACACCTCTGCTACCTCGACTGGGACGCCGACGGTCCAGTAAAGCACTCCTCCCCTCTGCTCTTACCCTCTCTGGCTGCCATGTCAAATCTTTTGCCGGCCGATGCAAAGGCTGGACAACAACCCATCTTTGTGAGTGACCATGATGGAGGCCCAACAATCCCACTTCACCTTTCAATTTCAGATTTGGGCTTGCATCTTTTAATTTGTGATCTAGTTATACGCATTAAAGTTGTCTCTAGTCAGGTTGATCTATTTGCATGTATGATTGAGCGATTCATCACTTGTATGCACGTATGTGTTAATTCAGTAAGAATGATTACATCATCTTTTTATCAATAGGTCTATTTTGTGATACATTACGTTTTAACTTTTCTTGCTGCTAGGGCATGGATAATTAGTCAATTTTTGTGTGAAGATCATCCTTGTAAATCAGTTAACTAAATAAACCAATAGTATCTTCGGACATGCTAGCTGTGAGATTGTGACTAGTTATCAAAAACATTTCTTATAGTATCAGTTAAAAGGTTAGCACTGTATATTATCCATGACATCATGACTATTTCTGGGAGAGAATATGAATATCTTATCAGTGTGATGAATCTTTATTTTTTTCCTTTTCACACACTTTGTAATACTATATGAATAAGCCCTATATGTATCTCCCTTTCCTAGTATTTCTCCTTATTGTATAATCCTAAAAGCAGGCAACATTTGTGTGATTGTTCTTTTGCTTAACATGTAAATATTCAAGTTCTGAATGATGATACTAGCTAGTGGTTATGGTATGGGTTATCATCCTCTGACTTGGATTTGCAAAACTTAAATGTGCTTGCACATGCTTATGAAATGAGTTCATAATTCTTTGCAGTACCAAAATTTCCTACATAAAAGATCAGGGCATATATAGCAGGCTACTTCTGCACAGAGAGGTACGACTCTATGATTTCCATAGGCATGAAAGTTATATTGATTTAGTGACATAATCTGAAATATAGTTTAAAAACTTGGTTGAAAAAGTTTTTATGTACTCACTATTCAGATTATTATTATTAGCAATCATCTGTATAAATCAAAGTCAAGATAAAACACACTTGTTAACATTTAATACAGCTACATCTACATTTTGCTTAGTGCGGATTATTTTATCTCAATTTCAAGTACTTCTAGAAATTCTCAAATCTCTGCATTTATATGTATTTTTTAGACTGCAGATCTGCATTTGCTATGAAGGACACTCTACTTGTCGGTGCACATATTTTCTTAGCATGTATATCACCTTAGCTTCATTATATTCTTCGTAATGTGTTTAAATAAATTAACACATGGCTAATATGTTCATTAGAAACAAAGATCAAGGGTGGATGAACAATGTAAGTCAGCGCTCTTTTTTCTGTCTAAAAAGTTTAGTGCTATGACTGTGACTGTAAAAGGTGTTTCAGACAAATTATGATATATCATAGGTGATGATGTATTTAGGCTGATGGAACGATTGTTCTGTTCTGGTGTTTGCTTTCTCAACTAATGATACTTCAACTAATGTGTTAAGAGGAGTGATACTTCAACTAATGTGTTCAGGGAAGCAACATATTGTATCTGAAGGGTAACTTTCTCTATTATACGGAGACGCAAACATCAAACAAGCATCCAACTACATATAAGGTATGGTCATTTATATATTATTGTTTGGTTGAGCAGCAATTTATTATTGCTCGTTCTTTTTGCAATATGAATGTTTATTATAGGTCTTTCTTAGCTTGGGATATTCGCAAGAATATTGCTCCTGCTGAACCCCAAAGTATTGATCAAGAATATAGTTGAGACTGTTAAACTTGGTAATGCGTGTTATTGCTACATTAGCACATTCTAATAAGTTGATACGACCACAAAAAAAGGTAAAAACTATTGGTCATATAGCAAGAATAATTATCACATGGCCTTCAACATTTGTATGTTGCTCTTCTTTTAAATTATATTGTCCTAATAACCTGATTTTCTTTGATGGTATATTACTGTTCTCACTTTGTTATTGTAGATTCCCAAGATAAACAGATGATGCATGGCTAGATGTTGATTGCAAGATTGAGAAGGAAGCTGCTACCAAAAAGTTTCAGATTAGGTTTTACAATGTAATTTTCAGGGTTGATGTTTCAAACAACATGGTTTAGAATGGCTGAGATGTTTTGCAAGGTCAAGAATCAGACTACTACTAGTTAGCTTTATATGTTGTAATCTTTTGTATCATGTTCTTTGTAAAAATACTGAATTTATTTAATATATGAGACATTTATGATTATTATGTTGTCCCTTATGCAGTATCAGCATTGGGACAATAATTCTGGATGGGGATATATATGAAATACCATTAAATTTTCAAGCAAAGTGATCATATTTTTAGGCGTTACAATGCTTATTTTGTGGGTAGTCACCAACTCATATGAACTGTTGTTAGGCTCTACCTCTATATGTTGCTACCTTGCAACACTTATTTGTGGAATTTACCAACGCATCTATATACATTGTTGTAGACCTTTGCAACGCCACCAAAGGCAATGCATCCAAATCCGTTGGTGTAGACCATGGCAACGCTTATATGGACATATGAGAATACATTGATGCGTTGCTGAAGTGGGGTTTCTATTGTTTACACCGCGTGACATTTCCCCGTAGGGACAAACACAACAGCAAAGAAGGATACACGCTGGTCAATCAATGTGTCCAGAGCAGTAGCAAGCTACCATGGCTCAGTGGAAGCACAAAGAGGAATTTCCCTGTAAAGAGGGATACAAAAGGCACACAACTAGGTGTCGAATCTCGCACATACAATGCATTTCAAAACGTACACACAATTTCCACGATATGTCACTAGTGCAGCCGCATGCTATACAAACGGTTTTAACCCCTTTCTGTGATGTAGTCTTAAACCGTCGCCCTGCATGTGTGGGCGATAGGGGGGCCTATCCCACACGATAGGGAAAACCCGTCGGCGATGCCTGCACCTGGTCACACATGATGGGCAAAAATATATCGTTTGCAATTGGAACGACCATCACAAACAGACATATTGGAGAAGACGTGTGAGATGAGCTTAGAATCCCACACAGGGAATCCCAAGGGTACGTCTTCGTTCGTATTGCAGATCACACACAATTTTCTGCATAACATTGTTTGTGAAAGGCTGGTCATCACACATGATTGTTATAATTATGTCGTTTGCGTTATTCAAAACATCACTCACG
This sequence comes from Elymus sibiricus, assembly GCA_039707655.1. Taxonomy (NCBI): domain Eukaryota; kingdom Viridiplantae; phylum Streptophyta; class Magnoliopsida; order Poales; family Poaceae; genus Elymus; species Elymus sibiricus. The sequence continues at coordinate 206,334,205 of CM077673.1, read as the reverse complement.
GTGTCTAGAAGAATCTGTTTGGCATTGGGCTGCCCATCACACACACACACTTGCTATGTGAAAACGTTTGTGATTGGGTGTCGTACCGCACACAGTTGTCTACCAGAATTCGTGTGTGATTGCTCACCGATCCAACACGCCAACTTTCTAGAAACCGTGTAGGTTTGTTGAGGTCATCGCCCACGGTGTAGTCCTAGAAACCGTCTGCAATGGGAACCCCAATAATCAGCCTGATTGCTCAATTATTTATAATCCATTTAGTAATCAAATTAACATTTCATATCAAGCACAGAATATATTTCTTATTCGTAGTACGACAACCAAGATTTCATAATTGAATTACATCAGGGTACAACATCATATAGGCATATACTGTCTAGCTTCCCAATTGCAGAACGGGACAAAGTTTCAAATGCAACATCTAAAACCTTTAGAAATAAAGTATCATTATAGATGGTAAATAGACAGATGAGTCTCATCTAGAAAACTATTAAAGCGGAAGGCGAATATTGAGCCTTCAATGAGGTCGAATGTCCTCGCAACTTTAGGCCAGTGCCTGTGGATGATTGCCCGCCCATCCTTCGTCTTCTTGAGGAAGACTTCAAGATTATACCGTGGGTGTTGTATGAATACCTTCCTCGCCTCTTGATCATACAGGTGGTTTTAGACGTAATCATCGATGAACTGCCTTGAGAAGGACTGAAAGCAAACATACGCATAAATATCTTTTATAAAATTTGAAATGGCGCAAAGGGAAAAGGACAAGGTGAAAGAGATGGTACCATCCTATAGTTGACTAATGTCTTCTTCATTGTGCAGACAAACATCTGGTTGTTATTCGTAGCTAGTTTCTTTATCTTAACAATCTTTCTGAGTTTCTTTATTTGACTGATATTCAAGGACACCTCATTTCCCCACATGCAAAAAGGGTCGAACAGTGGGTCTAAACCTCTTACACTAGGACCTACAAGTGCAAGAACAAATTATTAAAAACATTAATATTGTAATGGTTCCTGCAATTGCACAATAATGTGCTATTAGACAAACGACCATGGATGTGCAAACCTCGATGGTAAACTTCAGTGTCCAGCAATGTTTCCCTTGCAACATATTTAAGATAAATATTGATCAGGTTATAAGTGATATTTGGCATACTATCAGTGAAATATGTTAATGGAAAATAAACACATTGCGGATCCAACAGATTAATTTGAGCCACATGGAAAAGCCAGTTATCTAAACCAAGCGTGCTAAGAACTAGGAAATATAGAAATTCTATATGTTTCACATGTATTTAGTACATCTAAATTCGATTTATTCATCACATGCATAACAATACAAAATTGTACCAACAACAATCGAACATCACATTGCAGAATTGAACAAAATAGTTAAATGATCACCACAACAAATGAACGAAATAGTTAACTCAGCACCACATTGCACAATAGAACATACTAGAAGGTCAGGTTGCAGTAGCATTACATTGGACATTTCACTAGAATTTCTAAATGAAAGGCAGTAGCGGTACAAGCAACAGGTAAACGAAACATGCTTAACCGACGTAGCTAGGTGAACATAGGTCCTTAGTGATAACGCTAAGAAAAACAAGCTATTCCTCATCGTCGGAGATTTCGATGATGATGGGCTCCTTCAACTTGGAAGAGGGCGAGGCCTCCATACCGTGGGTGCACCCCTCGTAGTGGTGAGTGGCCTGATCCTGCCCCGGCACCAACATGCCGGCTCTGGAGTTGAGGTATGCATGGGCACGCTGAGAAAACACGTCGAAGTCATCGTCGAACGGACCGGCGGTGCCGTCAAGAAAAGACCACGAGCTGTCGTTTATAGCAGCCAACCGCGCGGCGGCGTCAGCGCGCAAGGCGTCGACGGTGGCCTCGACGGCAAGGTGCTCCTCCAAGATCTGGGGTTCGGCACACATGGAAGCCATCGCTGCCTCATCTGCGCGTGCATCCGTGATTTGCTTCTTCGCTGCCAAATGCTCTTTGAGATCCTGGCTATACTGCATGCACCATGGCTTTCGGCGGCGATTATTTGGAGGATGAGGCAGTGATTTGGGTGGAAGGTGTCGCGCTGGTGGTTGGGCCATGTGTTATGGAGGAGGAGGGGGTGAGGGGGTAGTGGGGAGGTGTCGATTACGTGACTAGATGGACGAGGCCGAGCAGCAGGAAGGAGCGTCGCCGGCGAGGAGGCGGCGCTGCAAGCAAGCAATGAAGGTTTTAACTAGGAAAGGTAGAGTAAAAGGGAAATGTGGCTTTTCATTGGTACCGGGGGCGAGGGAGGTAGATATTTTCGCGGCAGCCCAAAATTTTCATTCGGTGCAGCGAAAAACTGGCGAGGAAAGCACCATCGGACACAGTCCCTTATTCAGAACCGTGTGCGATATGAAAACATCACAAAACGAAGCCTGTGTATACCCCGTGTGTGATGAACTTGAACGTACAAATTTTCCAGAATAGTTCTCAATATCAACACATCACAAACGAAGCCTGTGCTATACCCCGTGTGTGATGAACTTGGACGTGCAAATTTTTGTCTCTAAGCTTCCGACGTAAGATTGGGTACTACATTGCACACGGTTCGTGCCAGAAAATTGTGTGTGATGAACTTCAATTTCATTTTCAATTGGAAGATGGAATGGGGATATGGCAGCAAATTTTTGGTCCGAATTTCCCTCATTACAGTGGTCATCCATGTCGTCGCATAATTTAACATCAATTACTAATTTGGGTACACCACAGCCCGCACTTACTTAATCGAGCAATTAAACAGAGCTGGTTGACCTAAACATTACCCTAACAAAAGACCAGCATTCTAAACAAAGACTAATGTTCCGCCTGACGCTCGTTGATCTCCGCCACATCCTCCATGACTAGCTCGCACTCGACGACCTCCAGGGGAAGGGGCTCCGTGGCATCCATCGCCACATACTCTGCTAGCATCTCGTAGTCTGTGTCTGCCATCTCTTTGGAAAAGGACGCCACGAGTCTGGTGTGGACGGCCACTGTCCAGGAATTGACGGCCTCCATCTCGGCAAGGGAGGCTGCCGACGAAAATGACGGCTGCCCGAGCGCTCTCGGCGATTGCCAACTCTTCGGACGTAGGTTGCCGACCGTTGTTAGAGAAGGCCGCTGCTATTTGTGCGGTTACCGTCATGAGCTGGGCGTGGGCGGCTTCGGCATAGGCATGGGCAGCCGACATGAGGGCTACGACGGCCGTCGAGGAACGGACAACTACTGTGACGTTCTCGCCATTTGCTATCCCGGTCACGAATGTTGCTGCCGCCATCTCAGATACAGTAGGTGCCCTTTCGGCGGCTGCAGCCGACCTGTCGAACATTGCGGCCGCGCTCAAGGATGTTATGAGGGCGTTCATGGATGATGCAGCCGCGCTCGGGCCGGAGTGGGTCGCCGAAGTTGCCCTCGCGATGAGGATCCATGTCCCCATCTTTCACCGGCGATGCTTGAACAGTATAGTGGTCTTGGGGAACAAGTGTGACTGTGTGGTTGACGTGCCGGCGGTGGACTGAAGCTTTTGGCCTAAGCCATCTATTAGGATTGGACCAAGATTTTTCTATACCACATCACACACGTTTCATGATCAAGAACAGTTTGCGATGTATTTGATTTTCATATTGCTTTGAAACAAAAAATGAAGTTACATCGGCAATTGATGGTGTTTGGATGGCAATAACATTTATCTGCAGTGAACGTGCAACTATAGGAGTGTCTGTTAAATATGGAATTATTCAGGGTTGTTTAGGCCCTTTTAAACATTTAAAGGGTTTTTTAGACATTTCATGTGCATAGTTCAAATTTGAACTGCAGTTAAGCACATACTAGAGTGCACCTGAATGGGTTGAAAATCATCTATGTGTCACTGGATACATGTTTTGGTCCCATGCAAGAAATGGAAATTAAACGAATTCCAAACCTCTCGGTATTTTGGCTCGGCCGTAGACATTGAAAACCGTGTTTTCGACTTCCAGTAAATCCAAATATCGTCAGAAATTCATGAAACTTTGCATGGTGTCATGTCATGGCTCATGTGTGTTGTGGTAAAAAAATGCCCAGCGGGACAAGTTTTGGCACAAACCTCTTACAAACTGAAGATTATCACACGAAGTCATGTGGTTCCGATTGGGAAAGTTTACATATTATGTGCGAAACAACATCCAATGTCTCTTCTAGCCTTGAATTTATTTCAAGAGTCTCCATAGAGCAACATGAATGTGTCGTGCTAAACAATGGAATCTTACAGAGTTCGTTTGGCCTTTTTAGTACATTAATTGAGTTTTCTAGGCATTTAATGTGCATAATTCAAATTTGTACTACAATGACACGGTCCAACGCATGAAAATAGGTCGAAAAATCATATATGTTTCCCTGGCTGCATGTTTAGGTCCCACGCAAGAAATGGGAATGAATTTGAAACATATCATCGTCTTGGCTCGACCGCAAACATTGGGAAACATTGGGAAACTTAGTTTTTAAATTCATGAAATTTGGGCATGGTGTCATCAATTGCCCAGTTGTGTGTGTTGTGGTAAAAATATTTCCCAATTTGGACAAGTTTTGGCACAAAGCCTCTCACAAACCGGAGATTCTCACAAGAAAGTCGTTTGTTTCGATAGGGAACGTTCAGCTTTTATGTGAGAAACAACATCCGTTGTCTCTTCTCGCCTTAAATTTATTTCTAGAGTCACCATAGAGCAACATGACAGTCATGGTAAACTGTGGATTTTTTCAGGGTTCGTGAGACCTATTTAATACATTAATTGAGTTTTCTAGTCGTTTAATGTGCATATCAAATTTGAACTACAATCACAAGGTCCAGCGCATGAAAAATAGGTTTAAAAATCATATACCTTTCCCTGGATGCATGTTTAGGTCCCACGCAAGAAATGGGAATGGATTTCTAACATCTCATTGTTTGTTGGATCGGCCGCAAACATTGGGATACTTGGTTTTCAAATTCCCGAAAACCAAAACTCGTCAAAAATTCATGAAAGTTGGCATGGTGTCGTGACAAGGGCACACATATGCCATGGTAAAAAATTGTCCAAATTGGACATGTTCTTGCACAATCCCCTTAAAAATCGGAGCTCCTCACAAGAAGCTTTGTGGTTTCGATAGGGAACATTATATATGCATGCCACATATGCGGGCGAAAAGACATCCGATGCCTCTTATCACCTTGATTTTTTATAGAAACAACATAGACATGTAGGTGCGAAGTGCAAAAATATTAATAAATTAAGGCATCATCTAGCTTTTAAATACATTAATTGAGTTTTCGATGCATTATTTAATGTGCATAATTCAAATTTGATGTAGAATCATAAGATCCGAGGCAGCAAAATGGGTTGGAAAATCATATATGTGTCCCTGGATGCATGTGTTAGGTCACATGGAAGAAATGAGAACGAATTTCAAACATCTCAGCATGTTGGCTCGACCAACATTGAGAAACTTGGTTTTTAAATTCTCGTAAATCCAAAACTCTGTCAGAAATTCGTGAAACTTGGAATGGTATCATGACAAGGCACACATATGCCGTGGTAAAAAATAATACCAACTTGGACATGTTTTGTCACAAGCCTCTTACAAATCGGAGCTTCTCACACAATAAGAAATCGGAGCTTCTCACACAATAAGATACGTGGTTCCGATAGGGAACATATGCATGCCACATCTGCAGGTGAAACGACATCCGATGCCTCTTCTCTCTTTTTTTTCTAGAAACAACATAAAGCAATAGGTGTGTATTGCAAAAATATGAAATTATTAAGGGTTCGTATGGCTTTTTTATTCACTAATTGAGTTTTATGTGCATCTAATGTACATAATTCAAATATGAACTACAGTCACAAGGTCTCTGTTAGGCAGGGCCTCGTCATATAAAGCACAAATATGCTGTGGTATTCTTAGTGTCCACTTTGAGAGAAAGAGCAAGCATTATGAATAGCCAACAAAGGCATTTTGGAACAAAAATCTGTCATGTTACCATCGCAAACGGGCGTATTATTTATAATTCATGGACGTTCTACAGACCATTTACGTGCTGCCACGTGTCGCTCTCTATATTGGCAAGGAGGTAGCGTGCAGACAGGTGTTTGAGTAGACGGGTGGCGTGCGAGTAGTGTCTTCCGCACGCTCATCGGGGAGGCGTGTCCTTTGCCAGTCATCAGAGACGTTTCCGACTGAATACCCGTATCCAGACCGAGGGCAATGGTTCCTTCCCTACTAAGCCAAGCGAAAATCTGGCGCGAAGGAATTTTTTCATTGCGTCATCACAAACGGTTGTGAATGATGGCCCGTGTGCCCTTCCCAATGCTCCACCTTGTACTGGTGCTAACTGCTAAGGTTGCCATGTATGCAAAAAAATCTGATGTGGGAAGGTAATTAAAAGGAGATATATGAGTTTGGTGACCACATGAAGAAAAAATGCCAAGCGCGTGAACCTTGGCAAAACACTTAAATGAAGGAAACTCATAAATGCATGCAAGAGTTTAGTTGCTAAATCATTAAATGAAGGGACCTTAGCAACAATGCATTGTGGACTTGAGTTGCTAAGACATTTAATACACTAAGCACCCCATCTAAACACCGATCAATGCATTGGCAGCATCAGTCAGGTAAGATTCGAATCTATCATATTGGGTAAATTTTCATTTGTCAAATTGGAAACACTGACATTTGTCAAACTTTGCAGGAGCAAAATCACTATTACGGTGCAATTTTGCAACTGAAATTCAGTAAACGTAGATTTCATTCATAGATTAAGCATTGGTCTTTGTACAAAATAATTCAACTCAACAGATGAATCGAACAAACTTTTCCCCATTTGTTGCCAACCACGTACTGAAATAGCTAGTTCAACTATATATACTAGCTAATTTAAAGTAGGTGGGACAGTTCAACCTTATCTATAGTTAGATGAACTGACCAAAATAGCACCTAAATACTAGTCCGGAGGGGCTTTGTGCTACTGCCAGCAGCCTTCTCGTTTGCCGAGCTCATTCAGTAAGAGGCAGAGGAGGAGTAGCCTACCGACGAGCTGGAGGAGCCGAATTCGATGGCTGTCGCTACTGCCGTCCGCCGCTCCTGACGCGCCTCCTCGAAGCACCGGGACTCCGCATAGATCTCCTCATTTTGCGCCACAGCTACAGCGTCTGTTGCGGCCACAGCAGCGGTGAGCCTCCTTGCGTGCTCGACTTGGCGCTCCTCCTCCTCATTTAGGAAGTTGATGTAGTGTGCTAGGCCACTGATGCAAAAGCCGAGGGACTGGGCTTCGGCGGCGGCCTACTCCTCCCGCCTTCGGGCCGCGGTGGCAGAGCGGGTGATGGCCCCGGCGGCTGACCGTGAGGTGGCTGCCAAGGCGGACGCTGGTGTGGTAGCGGCCATGGAGGCCACTGGTGGGGTGGCAAAAACGGCGGCCGTCGATGGGGTGGGGACCACGGCGGTCGCCTGCAGCAGTTGTCTTTGGGCAAAGGTGGAGGAGCGTGTGGTGGGTGCCGTGCGCATAGATAACAAGGATGTCGCATGCACTACATGCTTCCGGGTACTGCGCCACCGACGTGGTGCAGCCTCCGAGCTGGAGCTGCCCTCTGGCGGAGTGGTGGACCGACGACGACGGATAGGTGCCATTGGCGATTGGGGGAGAAGCAGCTCGGGAAGCTACGGGTACAGAGGGGATGAATGCGATGCGGAGACGCTGGCCATGAGGGTTTATAAAGTAGGCGTCCAAGGCGAGCCGGGCGGGAAGCTTGCGCGCGTCCCTGCACGATTCCGCGGGAACGGGAAGCTTGCGCGTGTCCCTGCGCTCCCGAAGCATTGGGTGTTTGGGGGATTTCGGCGAGGCGGGCGGGAAGCTTGCGCGGGAACGTGAGTGCTCCCGAAGCATGCACTGGAATCCTCGGGCGGCAACGCAGTGTCAAGACGGGATGGAGGTGGGAGAAATGACAAGTACACAAACGGTTAATAATAAAAAATCATTTGCGTTTTATGACAAAGCAAACGGTCGTTCTGTACGCACCGTCGCGAGTTAATCTACGCATGAGACGGTTGATGCTGCCGCGGCGCGCTATGCTCGCGTCCGTGTGCGCCCGCTCTGCCGGCCTCCACGCGCGAACGATTACGTACATTCGGGGCGCCATATGCATGCGGTTGCGCCGCTCCCGGCGCCACCATGCAATTAGGTGCTGCAAAAACTGCCATGCAGATGTGCCGAAATTCCAGGCCGTTCGGCGCAATTTATTCTCGCGGACAATTACCTTCGTCTCTTCCACCTTCCGATCGCGCCACTCTACACAGTAAGCACACCTACGATGACAAATAATAGAGAGAGGATGCACATCTCTTCATCGCTTCAACCTTCCCATGCGGATCCAATGGCGGCTGCCGGCGCCGAGCGGCAGTTCGCCACTATTGTTAAAGTGGACACCCACATCAGGAATACGGATCTCTCAGTGTTGTACACCAACGACCTAGTCGTGGTGGTGAACTCCATCAACACGTTGGAGCAGATGCTTGCTGAGGATGACAAGTACAAAGTGGTCGGCTTCGACCTCGAGTACACCGTCGGTCGTGCCGGGAATGATCAGAATGTTACCGTCGCCCAGTTGTGCGTGCGCCATCACGTACTCAGCTACCACTACTGCCTAGCCACAAGGCCTTGTGAGTGTTTCGCCAGGTTTGTCAACAGCCCCCACTACAGGTTTGTAACGGTGGACACCACCAACGATCTAAAGGTGCTTAAGACTTTGGGCTTGTCCTGCCAGAATCTTGTCAACATCCAAGGTCCAGACAGGGTCTGGGGCGGCGAGAAGAAGAAGCAGAAGGACTCCCTAGTTGACCTTGCCGCGGCCCTCATCGACCCCTACTACAGAGACATGAAGGCTGAGTGCCACAAGGAGAAGTCTGCATGGCACAAGGCCTGGGTGAACGAACTGGATGAAGAACACATCAAGTACGTGGCCAAGGACGCGTACACAAGCTACGAGATGTACAAAAGGATCATTGACATGAGAAAGTACCTCCTTCCTACAGACGGCGAGGGATAGCCACAAGCAGAGCAGTGTCGGCAACCTTCGTCAGATGAACAATATGATTTGGTGATCGTCTACTTCTTGTAAATTTATATTGAGGAATGTACATGTGTTGTGTAGTCACTTATGTAACTGGATGTTCAAGTTGGTTATGCAACAATAATGTTGGTGTTCTATAGACAGGGCATATAGATGTTGTGCAAACACAGCAAATCACATCTCATACAATTATTAGCAGCAACCGTCTGCCCACAACACACACAGGTTGTCAGGATGAATCGTTTGGGTCATTATTGGTCTTCCCACACAATTCTGATGAATGAACTGTTTGCCGGGTACCCACAACACACAAGGTTGTCAGGATGAATCGTTTGGGTTATTATTGGTCTTCCCACACAATTCAGATGAATGAACTGTTTGCCGGGTATCACACACGCCTTCTTAGGCTAACTCGTTTGTGTTCTGCTGGATCAGCGCAAACAGTTTGTCCGAGTGAACTGTATGCCACACTACGCACAAGTATGTAGTTTGTTAACCGCTTCTGTTATCTTCCATAATCACAAACAGTTCGTAAGAACAATGTGTATGCGACGCATCACACACACAACTATTTTTTGAATCGTATTTGATGGTTCCTCCATCGCACACGGTTTTCTTCATTGGCGGCGGAGCTTGAACTATCTCATTTGCGATTGATGGACTGCACACAGTTTGGTCGAAGGGTCTCTTATTGATGTGTCGTCTTTGGACCATCCTGGAGTAGTATGTGTAGATACAACATGGCATCAAAACACAACTCTATGAATCAAAGTGTTTATTAAAGACACATAAGAGCCAATATAGAGTGATATTACAAATAGGGGTCACATGACCCAACAGTCAAAGTCATACAAGCAGCAAGCGGAAGCATAACATGTCTGGGTATAGACATCTACTAAAAGTAGCTGGAGGAGCCTGAAAATCTACAACGACCCTCCGAAAGGAGCCAGTCCTCTGTCTGGGATTCCCAAGCTAATCCGGTTAACATCGAACTTCACGTCGTAAGAACCACTAATGAGACTGACGTCTCCTCTACAAAAAACATAAATTAAGCAACCCTGAGTACAAAGGTACGCAGCAGGACTTACATCAGAACTATCTACATATGCATCATTTTCAACAAAGGCGTTGTGCAGTTTATTGCAGCAAGCCAACTTTGACTCTTGGCTAACTTGTACTACGACTACAACTTGTACCTTTGGGGGAGAGAGCGCACACGAGTCCACATATTCACCAAATAAATACACCACTATGGATCCACTCCCGTCTCCCTACGAGAAGGCCATCCATAGCACTCACACTTATCTTGCGCATTTTAGAGTATCTAGTACAAATTGTCTATGAACCATATAAGCATTCCAAGTAGTCCATATCCATGGACGCAGCTATTCGAACAGATTCATAACCCTGTAGGGGTGTACTGCTTCACACATGGTTCCACCACTTAGCGCCATATGCACGTCATGTATCTCTGCAACCTTCAAGCAGAAGCCCGACGTGGATGTAGACCATGACCGTTGACCACACAAGACTCTACTCCAGGTTTATATCCTATTTGAGACTGAACCCGCAAGAAAGTCCGGCCGAAGTTTCTTTTATGCCCTGAAACGATGTGCGCAGGGTTCCACAAGCCCACCGTTCAGGTGCCACTTGGTACACTGTGCCACTGTGCTTCTACCGTACTAAAGCCCACCCCGTCGGGCAGCGCTAAACACGACCGCCAGAACTTTTCCTACAAACACCAGAAACTAGCTGCAACTCTTGGACAGAGATCAAGGGGATTAATAAGTCGAGCGGGGTCATATTTCACGGCCGAACGTGTTGTACTCCTACATGGCCTCTCATCGCTACCTTTACCAAATCGGGTTCACACACTTAGCTCTCACACAACAGGACATGGACACATCCATTCCGATTCATCGCTCAGATGGATCAGACCCGACACGACTCTAAGCATAGCAGGGACAGTAAGCAAGCATGGATGAGTAAGCACAACAAGGCTCAAACAGTTGCTACTCATGCTAAGTGGTTTCAACTATTTACTGTGACAAAGACATGTCATGCAAAGGAATGGGTTCAACTACAGAGAACATGTAACAGTTGAATTGTTATTGTCCTAATGCAGTAAAAGAGAGCAGGAGCGAGAGAGTGGGTCCATAACAATATGCTCAAGGGAGGTTGCTTGCCTGACACTTTCGAATATAACAATGATCTTCATCGGTGACATCGATCTAAAAATCGGAACAACGTCTACTGGGGGAGAACAACCACCGGCAAAAAAGAAGGAACAACATTCAATTCATGCAATGCACAACCATGATGTATGACAGCACAAATTAAGGTACTGAATTGACCTAGAGGGATAATTAACCAAGTTAATTGAAGTGGGGTTCAAACAAATTTGAATTCCAACTCCAAATGCTATTTCATAAATTGCCCTAATCATGAAATGTCCTAGTTGGTGATGTTAACTTGCTCAAACATGCATGAACATGGATTAAGCAAATTCTTCATATTTTTCTGATCATTTTTCATACATAAATTATTTTCATCCGAGTTATAGATTATTTTCTATGAATTTTAGAAGTTTTAAACATTTTCTGAAATAGATAAATCATTTAAGGTTTATTTAAATTAGAGAGAGGGATTAATGCGTCAGCATTGCATCAGCACTACGTCAGCAGGTCAACCGGGCCGTCCAAGTCAAAGCTAACCATCTGGACCCACACGTCAGTGTGATAGGGTCGGCTACAGAGGCTTACAGGTGGGGCCAGGTCAACTGCTGACTCAGCAGTCATCAGGAGACCCATCTCAGTCACTGACTGGTGGGTCCAGTCAATAGTGATGTGGCCAGGTCAAACTGACCTGTGGGGCCACGAAGATTAGTTTGATTTAAACAGAGGTTTAATCCAGCGGTTAATTAAGTGTGTGGGGCCCGGCTGTCGGTGTCACACGGTGGTTAACTAAGATGTCATTAGCCACTAATCACGGGGCCACGTCAGCCACCGGTGTTTAACCGCTGGTGACCATAGACCGCGGCGGTGTCCTCGTCGGGATCGCACTATAGGCCACCGTTTGCAGCGCAGTTGGTCTCTACGGCTAGCTAGGATCTAGCCACGTCTGATTGTGGCGATGCTGGACCAAATGGTCGCCGGAATCCACAGCGGCGAGCAAGATAGCGGCAGACGGAGTTTGATGGTTGCGGGCATCGCCGTTGGGGTGTGCTAGTGAGCAGGCTGGGGGTCCGGGAGGCATATACGGAGCAGTTGGAATCCACCGGTGCAACGGGGTCAAGCCGAAGGGCACCGGAGCATGGAGCTTGTCGTCCATGGAGGACGACGGTGCTTGGAGCTCGTGGGGATGACGGCTACAACATGGGAGCGAGTAGGTGAGGAAGGGGAAGCTGAGAAGGAGCTCATGGGGATTCAGAAGAGCGGGTCGGCAGCCTCGGGGACACTTTGGTGGCCGCGAATGGAGCAATGTTGATCTTCGGCGCCCGAGGTGGAAGACGACGTCTTGGCGGCGTTCGAGGAAGTCCGACGAAGCTTGGCTCGGTGGGGACGACGAGCAGGACGCCGCGGAGCTCTAGGACATGTCAAGGGTCGAGGGGGGGATGACTGCGTCGACAACGAGCGGTGGCGACGATATCGCTCGACCATGGCGATGGAAGAGCGAGAGAGGGGCGAAGGGGGGAGAATGGAGAGGTCCACTCGATCGGGACGGCTCCGCGAAGGCTATCTGGAGCGAGGACATGGCGGGGGAAGGCGTGCAGGCGAGTAGGAGGTGGCAAGCTGCGGGTGTGCGCGTGTCGGGCACACACCCTCGTCCTCCAGGCGCAAGGTAAGTTGGGCCAGGTTTGGTTCAGTTTCTTTTAATTTTCTTCAGTGTCTCCTTTTACTTATTTTGCTACTCTTTTAAAATTCTAACACAAAATCAAAACATTTCCAAACTTTCTGAATAATTATATGTGGCTTCTCTGGACATTTCCAAATGCAGATACAATAATTCAAAGGTATTTGAAAATATATTTTATATATTCTGAATATAAATTCAATTCAAATACAATATGTTTTAAATTCAAATGCCCAAAATAATTCCTTTAAAATGGTCCTAAATTTTGGTTTGAAATATTTATCTTGCCAAAATTCTTAGAAAATTTTAGAAAAGGTTTTATACATTGTTTTTATTTAAAACACTGTTTTACATATTAATAGTCTTTCTTAAAATGCCTTTCACCACTTTTGACATTGCAAAACCAGAAACTAGTATTTTTAGCTTTTAACCTAGTATTTTACGAAAATGGTTTGACATTTTTAGGACTGGTTTATTTTTTCTGTTTTTGATGTGCTCTTATTTTGCTCGTTTATATTGCGACGATAGATTACGTTGTTGACGAAGGAGTTGGACCAGAAGACTTTGAAGACCTCGAAGACTTTGCTGAGCTAGGCAAGTAGCCCCTTGACCATGCCTAAGAAACTTTTTCGTGCATGCCATACAACACCTTATGTTTTTATGAATTGATGATGATGATGATGTGGCCACTTTTGTGGATGCCTCATTACTTTCTCATTGATACTTGCATCGTGCATGGCCCTACCTCCTTATTAGGTTATGCGGGTGGGAGTAGTTAGGTTACTAAAATAGGTAGGATGCTCAGTAGTGCTACGCAAAGTGGGACGGGAATATGCATGGTTATGGAAACTAAAGTACTTTCAAGGGCTTTCCGAAAACCCCGTCGGGTGACACTAATGCTCGAGGGAGATGTTGAGCTAGGTGGCCTCCTGATAAAGAAGTGGTGCACCGTGGCAAGTGAGTGTGTATGATTTCGAAAACAGATTAGATTTAAGATTCATCGACTGTTCCCTACCTTACATGTACAACCACGATACCCTTTATGGGATGGAGCTTTGTGGATTACCTTGGTCGATGCTAGCAGAGAGCTCGCATTACTAGTGGAAGGAGTGACGTGGTCACTCTTGATACAGGGTCGTGCCTGAAAGGACAACCATGGGCTGTTTTCACAGACACCGGGTACACCGTTAGTCCCTTCATGGGTGACACTTGTGATGTACATCATGCGGGCTGTGTGCCAACGAGTGGACTCTTTGTTTAGTGTCGTCAGGGGAAAGGCATTGTTCAGGCGCTTACCTCGGGTATGTAAAATATAGCGAGTCATGGCTTGACACGGAAGGTCCCTAAGTCTTGTGGGTAAACTGTGCAACCTCTGTAGAGTGTAAAACTATTTGAATAGCCATGTCAAGGGTCAAGGACAGTTGGGTGCTGCTGCTTAAACTACGTCCACGGGTTACCAAACCGTGTGTGTGTGAAGAAAGGAATACTTGAGTTAAGTCAGATGACTTGACATGATGGTTGAACATGAGATGTTCAAAACTTGTTTATATTGATATCTGTAACTTGTTCTTACAGATGCTTGTGACCTCATGATGCATGCTTACAAGTTGTTTGATCATGTCATTGCACTAAAAAATTAGCTTTCCGCAATTCGCCTACTTAGTGCTATATCATGCTTTGTTATACCTTGTTCCAAAACATGGGTTTATTGCAAGTACATTCAAAGTACTCATTGGCTTGCCACTAGTTATTTAATTGGCCAGGCATGGAAGAGCAAGAATATGGTGAAGATTTCGTAGGTGACGAACATGCGAATTAGGACGCTTCCCAGTCAGAATGCCTGTAGGGTTAAGGCAGATGGCATGGGTCTACGCTATCTTTCAAGATTCCTGCTGCTAGTTTATATTGTTTTTTTGCCTTAATGGCCCTATCTATGTAAGGCTTGACCTCGATGGTCTTTATTTGTGTAAGATAGTATGTATGGATGTAAGACTCTTGTTATTCAGCTTCTGTGTGTTCGGTGAGCATTGATCTCGGGGATCACTTTACATGTGCATTCGGTGATCACGACTTATGAGTCGGGGTCCCCACAGAGCCCTTGGCCTTCTTGGGCGCCATGGGCGTCGACGAAGGTACGCATAAACACCGGTGAAGATTCGCACACAGGAGGTGCCCCTACCTGGCATGCCAAAGATGTCGGGGGTGTGATTCTCGATGATCTATGTGACCCGCGAGGTCCCTTTTCGGTTCGGCGCGGGCGTCGAGTGCACAAAGAATATCAGTCGGTCATGACTACGCGCAGGGTTTATACAGGTTCGGGCCGCTCGGGAGCGTAAAACCCTACGTCATGTTTGTGTGTTTGTATATCTGGGTCCAAATACAGAGGCGCAACCACCCGACAAGGATGCTCGAGAGGTGTAGCTACGCGTGCAAATGGACAGGGTGTCGACCTTTGTCAAGGTAGCCATGGTCCTCCTTTTGTTGTCCAAGGGTTTCCACAAAGGCTACAATGGTCATTTACTTGACGTATAGTGTGCTCATACAGCTAGAGGTGCTGCCGTCAGAGTGGTAGTGGGAAATACCTAACTCTTACGGACTAGGATAGGTGCATTGAATGCGCCGTGAGGTGGCGCGCTGGCGACGTTTCCCGGAAGGATCGCCTCTCCTTCTGTGTCGTCCGCCCAGCTACCTCCTATTCTTCTGCCATGCCGCGGGACGGGTGGCATTAAAGTTGCAACAAGCCCGCCGCTGTAGCCACGTGCCCCGGCCAGCTCTGCCTGCCCGCCTGCCCGCTCGACACCTCAGCCGATGTAGACAATCGTCCCTGGTGAGGTGGAGCGGCGGCCTGGTGGGCTGGAATCCTTGCCGAGGACGCCCATGGGCGGGCTACTTCGCCTGGTGAAGGGCCTGGTCGCCTTTCTCTAGTCTTGGCTTTAGTTTGCCTTGGAGGCTGGTGCGAGCCCGGCAAGAAGCTGCCGGCCCGAGGCGGCTGCCCGTGCATAAGTCTGGGTACTAGGGACCCCTAGTCCTTAGTACACCGACAGAAATGGAGAGTAGATGACCCATATTCCATCAGGAGAAGGACTGTAGCAGTGCTCGCTTCCACACCAAGGAGCAGCAAGATTTCTATGATGTTGTCTTGTTAGACAAGAGTCCTGCAATTAGCGACATGAGATATGTTGATTGGAAGTTCATCAGGGAGAATGAAGATTACTTCCCTCATGTGCTAGAGAACTTCAAGTCCATTGATATTGATGCATTTGTTGGCAGAGACTTCACTGCATGGAATGATGAGATGATTATGCAATTCTATTCCACAGCTCATTTCTATCTAGATGGAAGAATTGTATGGATGACTGAGGGCACCATATACCAGTCTTCTGTTGATGAGCGGACTACCATCTTAGGAGCCTCGGAGATTCGGGATGGAGATCTTGATCTATATGTTGAGGCCAAGATGAATCACAACTCCATGGCCAATATGTACAATACCATCCCCACTTATTATGTAAAGACTCACAAGCTTGGCTCTGTCTACTTCTTGCAAGCAGGATTACCCACCACCAACAATATTATGAGGCATACTTTCATGCAGTGTCTGGAGATGACAAGATGATTAGGGGGTACTCCATAAACATGCTGCATCATGTAGACACCCACACCAAATTCAGAGTGATGGATTTGATTGTTTAGACAATCAAGAGGACAACTGCTGATCATAAGAGATCATGTGGATATGCTTCATATATTCAGATGCTCATTAATTCCAAAGTTAGAAAGAGACAATATGCACTTGATTATCCACACCTGCCACTCTTGCCAGACTTTGAGGACAATGTTGTGGTGGTGGATCCTTCACATCCCACTTCAGCTACTGCACAAGAAGAGGCAGAGGCAGCTTGAGCCACTGGTGCTCAAATTACAAGGACGAAGAGCAATCAAATGTCCTATCTTATCAGCACTATCCAAGGTATAGAAAAGAATGTGGCTGAGATCCTCAAGAACCAAAAGAGCCTTCAGAGGATTGTGGAAACAAAATTTCATGCTCTAGACAACAAGGTGGATGAGCTGACCAAGACTGTCACAAAATTGAAGCAGGAAGTGGATGCAGTGCCCAATCCCCACTCAAGTGATGATGTTGCTACTCCTCCTCTTCAGCCCCAGACTCAGTTCAAGACACAGGCCAGATCGTCTGTCCTGCCAGTTCCAGAGTTGAGATCATCTTCATCAGCACCAACATATGCTCCATCATCTCCTTCTGTACCTTCAGCGTCTACTCCACCTCAGAGGACTTCAGCTGAAGCATTCACCGACGCCCTTGTTTAGACTCCTTCAACGGCTACCGGAGGAGATAGAGCCCAGAGCGACACTTAGCTCTATACCTTTGAAATTTTTGGTAACTTTTTGCCAAAGGAGGAGAAGTGTATAGATCATAGGGTTTCGAGAGAGAGCGTTTTGTCTTTTGTTTGCTCTCATCGTTTCAAAAATAATTGGTTTATCGTTTGGTTGTTCTTACTCTCCATCGTGTTTGATCATACACATTGCTTGATGATGCTACTATTACCTAACCATGTGATGCTTATATGATGATCATTCACACTTGTTTGGTGTTATGTGCATTGTAATCCATTCATATCATTTATGCGCCCACCAAGTTGTATGTGACATGGAAGAGTTACCCATGCTCCTAATCGATTGTGCATTTGCATTCAAACACAACTTTCAAATAATGCACAAATTTAGGGGGAGCTCTTGCTTATCACATACTTCGCAAAGCGAGATGTTATTCATTGTTTTATCCCTATCGAAGCTTTGACCTATATGTTGTCGTCAATAACCAAAAAGGGGGAGATTGAAAGCACAACTTCTCCCTAGGTGGTTTTGGTAATTAATAACAAAATATATTTCATTGGACTAATGTTTTCACCAAGTATATTTCAGGAGAGTTTAATGAATGGATTGGCAAAAGGATTGTGTGGAGATCCCCTAGATGCAAGGAACATCCATTGGCAACAAGCTTTAAGACTCTACATTTTACATTTTGTGATAAATCAATTTTGAGTCCATAGGAAAGCCAATACTATTAAAACGGGATGAGGTTTCTATGATGATCTGGTTGCTCAAGTGTTTAGAGATTATCCACCAAAAATACACATAAAATTCTCCCACAAATTCTCTGTCTAAACCCTACCACTAAAATCGGTGCCACCAAGTTCTTAGATTCGGCCCTACCAAGTTTTAACCCTAGACAGATCCTAAGCCAAACCCTAAGGTCTCGGTGACACCAACATTCCATTCGATGCAACCAAAATCAGTGAACAACTCTCTTGTATCCTATTTTTAAGAATCAGAATTTCCGAGTTTTGAAAATCGGTCTCACTGAGATTTGGAAACTGCCTAGGTCACCCATATCGGTACCACCGAGATTAATATATCGGTCTCACCGAGAAGCCGAAAGTTGCCACATTTTGCACTAGTCGGTGCAACCGAGTTTTTACTTCGGTTTCACCGAGTTGGGCAATAATGTTGTAAGGGTTGGATTTTTGGAGATGCCTATATATACCCCTCCACCTCCTCTCAGTCGTAGAGGAAGCACTCAGAACACACTTACACTTGTCCTATCCATTTTTATGAGAGACAACCACCTGCTCATGTGTTGAGATCAAGACCTTCCACTCCAACCATATGAATCTTAATTTCTAGCCTCCCCAAGTTGCTTTCCACCCAATCAACCTCTTCTACCAAGCCAAATCTATGAGAGAGTGATTGTGTGTTGAGGAGACTATCTTTTGAAGCACAAGAGGAAGGAGTTCATCATTGTTACCACATCTATTACCTTTTGGAGGGTGGTGCCTCCTAGATTGGTTAGTTGTCGCTTGGGAGCCTCCTTATTCGTGTTGTGGAGTTGAACTAGGAAGTTTGTATGCGCAAGAAGATCGCCTACTTCGTGAAGATCTACCCATAGTGAGGCTAGTCCTTCGTGGACGGAATCCGTGATGGAATAGATGAGGTTGCTACTTCGTGGACCCTTTTGGGTGGAGCCCTCCATGGACTCTTGCGACCGCTACCCTCCATGGGTTGAAGAATCCATCAGCGTGGACGTACGATAGCACCACCTATCGGAATCACGGGAAAAATCTTTGTGTCTAGTCTACGATTGCGTTTGATCCTCCTATCTCTACCCTCTACTTTCATGTGCATGTCTTTGTTTTTCGCTGCTATACTCTTAGACTTGCATGTGTAGGGTGTGCTTGACTTGCTACAATTGCTAAAACTTGCCAGCATCTAAAATTGGGAAAAGGCTAGATTTTTATTTGGTCAACTAGTCTAATCACCTCCCTCTAGACATACTTTGGATCCTACAAATGCTACTATGCAATCCGATCTTCTAGTCTGTTATATTGTGCAATGTGGTGCACAGTTAACTGTTTGGTTCATTTTTTGTGGTGATCATTTAGCCGTTCGGTTCAATTCTACAATGTGATGTTGGATTGTTGTGGGTACAATTTTGTGTTATTATGCATTTGAGAAATAAAAAGAATTTGGATTACTAAATACATGTGAAACATGTACATTTGCTATATTTCCTAGTTCTTAGCACGCTTCATTTAGATAACTCACTTTTCCATGTAGCTCGAATTAATCTATTGGATTTGCAATGTGTTTATTTTTTCAGTAACATATTTTACTGATAGTTTGCCAAATCTCATTTAACCTGATCAATATCTATCTTATATATGTTTCAGGCTGAAATAATAGGAGACACTGAAGTTTACCATCGAGCACATGCATGGTCCTTTGGCTAATAGCACATTTTTGTGCAATTACAGGAACCATTATAATATTTACGTTTTTAATAATTTGTTCTTGCACATGTAGGTCCTGCTGTAAGAGGTTTAGACCCACTGTTCGACCCATTATGCATGTCGAAAAATAATGTGTCCATGAATATCAATCAAATCAAGAAACTCAGAAAGATTGTTAAGATAAAGAAACTAGCGACGAAAAACCACAAGATGTTTGTCTCCACCAATGTTGAGGCAGATCATAAACTGGTAGTTGCTTGCTTAGAGTGGAAGTAGCAATTAATCGGTGAATCGGCCTATTAACTGGATTAATTGGTAAACCATTAATCGACATAATTTTAAACTCAATAGAAGCAAATTTTGTATGGAGAAAAAAATCTACATCGCAAATATGAAGCAAATGGCACAATTTTCTTTTCCCAATAGAACACAAACATGTATATAACAACAATCATCTATGTGGGCGTAAAATTCATCAACAAACATGTATACAACAATTTTGTTATGCTGATTTCGGCCTGGGACGCAACTATGAGAGATGGCGGCCGCGCGATGGCGAAAGATAGAGGGAAGGTGCTAGCAGCCGCGCAGGGCGTTTAAACGGTCAGTTGCGAGAGGTGGCAGGTCATGAACGAGCAGGGGAAAGTATTGACATGCAGAGGGAGAAGAGAAAGCAGTGACTCACAGGGGAGGAGGGATGTGGCGGCAGGCCGATGAGGACCTAGCCATCGGCCATCTAAGGCGAGAGGGGAAGAGAGGAGCGGGAGAGGCGGGTGAAGGGCTAAACCCTAGGTCTTTAGGAGCGGGAGAGGTTGGGAGGGGTTATGGTTCGAATAATCAGACTTTGTTTTCCCATGAGTTAATGTGCCAACAATGATTAAGCGGCCTGACAACCGATTAAACGTTCTGACAGACCATTGTAGGTCAATTAGGTTGTTCATTAGGTTTTTCTATTGTAGACGGTTTCTCACCTAATGAACGAGCAGGGGAAAGTTAACGCGATGAATAGTTTTTATTCGATTCGTCCACCTGATGAGTAGCGATTAATTGGCCAATTTACTAATTAATCGGATGGATTCTTGAACAGTGGTCTACACAATGAAGAAGACATCAGTTAACTATAGGGTGGTACTATCTCTTTCACCTTGTCTTTTTCCCTTTGCCCAATTTCAAATTTTAGAAAAGATATTCATGCATATCTTTGTTTTCAATCCTTTCCAAAGAAGTTCATAGATGATTACATCTCAAACCACATGTGTGTTCAAGAAACGAGGAAGGTATTCATACAACAACCATGGTATAATCTTGAAGTCTTCCTCGAGAGGACGAAGGATGGGCGGGCAACCATCCGCAGGCACTGGCCTAAAGTTGCAAGGACCTTCAACATCATTAAAGGCTCAATATTCGCCTTCCACTTCAACAGTTTTCTACACGAGATTCATTTGTCTATTTACCGTCTATGATGCTACTTTCCAATGGTTTGAGATGTTGCATGCGAAACTTGGTCCTGTTGTGTAACTGGGTAGCTAGGTTTATGCCTATATGGTGTAACTGAGTGCTCAAGCTATATGATGTTGTAGTCTGATGTATTTCAATTATGAAATCCTAGTTGCCATAATACGAATATGAAATATATTGTGTGCTTGGTATGAAATGTCAATTATATTACTAAATGAATTATAAATAATAGGTCAATTAGGTTGTTCATTAGGTTTTTCTATTGTAGACGGTTTCTCACACAACACCGTGGGCGATGAACTCAACAAACCCACATAGTTTCTAGAAAGTTGGCGCGTTGGATCAGTGAACAATCACATACGACTTTTGGCCGACAACTATGCGCGTTAGGCCAACTTGCACAAATGTTTCCACATAAAATGTGTGTGTGATGAACATGTCATGGCCACCCCTATCGGAGATGATGTTCTTCAGAAAATTGTGTGTGATGTACCATACGAACGGAAACGTGTCTTTCGGATTCACTATGTGGGATGCTAAGAGCATATCACACGATTTCTACAATATATCTGTTTGCGATGACTCACTCAATCGCACACAAGCTCTTTTTACCCCGCGTGTGTGACGAGAGGAGGCATCGCCGATGATTTATCTATGTCGTGTGGGATAGCCCACCCACCTGCCCCCACCCCCTACCCCGATCGCGAACACAGGGAAGGTGACGATTTAAAATTAAGTCATGGAAAGGGGGGAAACTGTTTGTGTAGGAGTCGCCTACACTAGTGCTAGGTCATAGAGAGGGTCGATCGTCAATATCTCAGACATAGCAGAGTTCTTGAAGTACACGCCAAGTCTTCAGAGGTTTCCATCCTGATCGCCGAGGTTCATGGCTTCGGTGGTCCTTCCTTCTTGATGATCGACGGGCCATAAGCTCGGCCCATGGAATGTGGGCCGTATAGCTTAGTAACCTTAGTCCATGACACCGTCGGTAGCCCCTGAACTGGTCTTCACAACCGAGGAATATAATTTCCTTCACGAATGGACATCTTTGACTAGTGTCTTTTGCTCGGCAGGCAAGTTCCTCTTTATTAACGCTTGAATCTGGAGTATCAAACTATCTGGGATTTTTTTCGGTCTCCTTTCCTAGACAACCTCAACAACCATGTGCCCTTAGGCTTCCATCCTTGACAAGAAAACAAGAGGTTCCTTTCTTGTAAAGGCCTTTAGTTTTGTCTGAGGTCTTAAGTTAACTTAGTCTCGGAGACTTTCGCACGTAGTTGCAACAAGTGAGAGGGCTCAAAACCTGTCAGCTTTACCGAACCACCACCGCCAGTTATCAAAAAATGCATCGTGGCCTGAGGCGGCTTTTCATTGGCATGTCCCATCAATGTGGAGATCATGACCGGTTTTCATGGCATATCATCAACCGACTGATTTATCGATGCGGATATAACGGTACACAGGATTGGGTATAGGCGATTTTAACAACACATTGAGGGGACTCCTTTTCTTCTACGGGCTACACTTCCACCATCTAGCGCAAAATTCCATCCTCCACATAGTTGCCTTCATCACCGTTTGTGAGGCGTTCCTTCGCATCCGACCACACTTTGGCTTGTGGTTGAAGATCTCCATTGTCAAGATGAAGAATAGTCTCCTACCTTGTTAAATGCGACGGGGCCATGATCAGCAAACTACCAAAGGTGTCCTAGCCAGAGGGCAACTTCATGGAGAAAATAGAATGTGGCAGCGGGAGTGGTTCTATATCATCGAGCCATTCTCCACATGCCAAGCAGAGATCCCCATCTTCACAGCCAAGACTCCAATGAGACTTGTCTCCTGGACTAAGAAGGGCTTACACTAGGGAAACCAGGATGAAGTGAAGATGCTCTAGAAGAGTCTAAAAGTAGTAATTGACCAAGGCGTCAAGCAGGTGGACGTGGTCCATGTTATGCTTCACCAGCACCTTCTTCCTCTCCAACTCCGGGCCAACCCCATGTGGTGCTACAAGCCCGAGAATGAAGCCACAGTGAAGCACTTTTTCCGCACAAACCTCGAAAGGATGTGGACGACACTCTTTTGGCCGTCCAAAAATAAATTCCCCTCCTAGGATGAAGAAGGCATCGGCTATAGTGCCAAGAATAGCCCATCCGAGTTAAAAGAAAATTTCAATTCTGGGCTTTTGTCTTTTTACCATCCCGCATCTTATAATGAAGCAGTTTACTTAAATTTACTGATCAGAATTGGCACAACAAGGCCAAGAAGATGGGCTTTCGTGACTACGCCCGAAAAGGCGAGGACCCCTTAGCTCAAAGAACTGCTAGCCGAGAAACCATATGTGGTTCCGGTCAAGGAGAAGGCGGAGCCCAAGAGGAAGAAGGGCCTGCGCAGCCGAAGAGCGTCTTCGGATGCCAGGTCCAGGGACACACATGGATCCTCCATCCAGGAGGATGAGAAGGAAGAGGAAAAAGAGGAGCTGGAGGGCGATGAGGGCTCTTCCCCGAATAAGGCGAAGCGAGCGATGTTCGAGGATGTTGTGGAGGAATCCCCTCGTCAGTAATTCAAAAGGCTTCGGAAGGCCTTCGCCACCCTGCCTAGACGGCCCCTGGATCTCTCCAAGGATGCCAACCTCACCTCCTCGTAGGGAGAAACCTCGGGCGAGAAGGTACTCTCTTTGAAATACAGAATAATCTTTAAGCGGATATATTCATAGTGTTTTAACATATTATTTTGCTTTTACTTCCCGCCACATCGACTTCCCGGAGTGGATGGGTCGAACGATGAACTACCGCCTCCCAAAATGGCGGAGAGTCCTTCAGGAGGCGGTGTCCTACCCTCTGCTACTCGTGATGAGTGGGGCGAGGTTGACTCGCATTTGGAGTCCCCCATGGCAAACAGAGAGGGTGGCAGTGATATGCCTATGGCCGAGGTTCATACCTCGGCCATAGAGGACCAAGGGACCAGAGTCCCCTTGGTTCCCTAAGAACCGGTGCTTGATCGACCGGTGTCCTCGGCCCCAACAGCTCTAGCAAAGCCGAGTCACCCGGAGGTGCTCGTCCCTTCTCCAACGAGGGATAGGGACAAGAACGTTCAAACACCCTCCTAGGATAGCACAAGGAGGTAGCCACAGCTTTAAAGAGCTCCTTGATTCGTTCTGAGCACCGTGCCATTCTTTGCACGACTTCGGGCCAAAGAGGCCGGAATAATGGAGGCCTTCGTAGGCCTTTCAAAAGGTTTGGCGGTATGCTAATTCTCTTTTGTGATAATTTGTATCAATGCAATGCCTTACTCAATCTTTAGTACACCCAATAGCCCTTGAAGGACAAGTTTTGGTAGAGAAGGTTGACATTTATATAATGAATTTTCTTTAATTAGCTTGCACTTAAGAACATATATACAGTAGGCCCTGAGCCCTAAGTTAATTTTCAAAACTGACTTGGGGTCGACTGGGTTCCTAAAAATGTTGAACGAACATGTGGTAGCCCCCAAGACTCTCGTTGAATTAATACATCTGACGAGAGGATCAATTTCATACTTTGGAGTCTTAATAGAATTATTGTGAAGGAGTCCACCTCCTCTTAGGCATCCACCTCAAAGGAGTTGGAAGAGCTGAACCACAAGCTTAAGCGGTTCGAAGAGGATATCAATCTGCTAAATGAGTAGATGGACGGGGCACAAGGTAAAAAACACTTCACCATGGTTTTATATGTTGTTAAACAAAGTCGATGCCTAATATGTCTGAAGCCGAGTAGCAAAGGGTTGTGGCTAAGAATAGAACCGTTGAGGTCGCCAAGCAGAAGGATTCCCGGAAAAAGGACCAGGACTGGATCCTGGAGGTGGAGCAGGATGTAAAGGGCATGTACGCAGAGCGCGACATCCTCCAGGCCGACAAGGTGAAGGACACAGCCAAGCTGGCTCGTAAAGAGGTGCGGGTCCAAGTGAGCTTGGACCGGCAACAACTTTGGCTAGTGTCTGACATAGCTGCCAGTAAGCCATTTTTATGCAGTGTATCTTCGGTGGTGGTCTATTCGCCGAACTGATGCAAATCTGGCATGTATCAGGTGCCTTTGCTGACTTGTCGAGAAGTGACTCGGACGCGCATCAGTACTTTTGTTTGGGCGCAATTTCATGTGCCCTTGCATCCGCCAGCCCTCGGTGACCAGATGAAGAAGCTAATACAGCTTCATCGCGTCACCACACCCGCCTTGGAGGACCTCTGCGTTGCACTTTGGCCTGCTGAGCCACTGCAACGCAGCTACTTTGGTTTAATCCAATGGCTTCAAAACGTTGGCACTCTCTTCCAACTCTGGAAGCTTTCAATTTGACTTGAAGGTGTTCAGCAAGCGTATGCGTCCGTCAAGACGCATTACCCTATGGTGAAGGCGGAGGTCATCGCGACGGGCTGCCCATAGGGGAAGAACTCCATTCCCGAGCAGTATTTTGAGGAGGTTATGGCAGGCGCCTGTATATCAGAGGCTAGGTGCCACAAGGATACTATCCTTGAAGTCCTTGAGTAGACCCCCTCGTAATTCTGAGATGTATTGTGTAAACTAGACAAGCTTTATGTTGATATTTATGAATCTTTTATGTCCAATGTATTATTTTGACTCCGTTATAACTGTTTATAATCTGAAAGTGGCCAATCATAGGCTTCCACCAGTTTGTAGATACTACGTAGGGTATTTTCGTACTAACGAAACAACCCTTAGCTGACGTCTCAGTTCCCGGAGGCGGTTGTTTTAATAGAAACAAGGCAATCAGATTATCAGGCTTTATAATTTTCACTTAGACATGGGAGCTTGAAATTTGTGGTCTAGTAACTAGCCGCCAGTGTATCTTAATTGCTCGGCATTTAGCTGGAGTCAAGCCTTTTGATACATCGCTCATTTGAAAAAAGGCCCATCATTTAACGCAGGAAACCACTATGAATTTGTAGGGTAACACCATCATCGGATCGGCAACCAGTTGAAGTTTATTCTGATAGTCGGCTTTTGGCTTTCTCCACTTAGGTGCTTGACCAGTTAAACCGGAAGTAACAATCGCAATGGTTCTCCCTTTACGCCCTTAACCGAACATTCGGAAACATAAGGGGTAAGCAAAAGAGCCGGGCAACCCAGCTGTTGACCAAAGACACAATTCGAATAAAGAGGCTGAGGACTTTTATGAGAGTACCGTGGTGGTTTAGTGGGCATGGTTTGAATCACAGCCCCCGGTCTAGAGCTGATAACTTTCAAAGTATATAAGAGTTATTTTAGGATAGTTATATTCGGTGTGCAAACAAGAGATAAAAAGAGGTCCCACACAGTAGTATGGGAACTGACCACATTGGTCTTCTCTCTATTTATTGATAAGGTTGAGCCGTGCAATGTTGGCAACCGAAGAAACAAGTAACGGTACATAGAAAGGGAAAAAGAGGGAGGTTTATATAAGTCCTATGTTGTTAGGTTTAACATCCTATCCTCGCCCTATCGCATGTCTCCGCCTCCCTATTGTGTACCCACAACTCCTTGTCAACTCCAAGGTTTGCCCGTGCCGCTTGTGACGCCGCTTTTGCTATAGTTATAATGCATTCGAGTAGCGGGTCCTTTGAATAGATGAGGGCACGTAGCAGCCGTGGACCAGCTTAATGTTGTTTTTATATGTTCTTGGTGCGCTTTTAACAATGCCTGCGAAATAACCAGGATGCAATGTGATCACTACTTGATTGAGCCGAGCAGTGTGATTTCAAAATAGTGCCTTCCATGGAATTTTAAGCGTGAAGGTATGTACCCGAGGTACGTAGAGGTCAAGCAGGGAGAGGCACGGAGCACGTATCCCTATTTGAAGTTGTCGCTTGATGGCGTGGAGGTGAAGGCGATACCTAGAAAATGCTTAGAGGGGCCTCGTGTGCTTGGTGCCCTTATGGGCCTTAATGCCTCATCGACACCTTGAACCTAAGCTGCGAGAGTCACGGTCTTCTCCTTTGTACGGAGGGAGCATTTCGTGTTGTCATTGACTGTAATGACGACTTTGGGTCCCAACATCTTTAGCTTTAGATAATCGTAATTCGGGATGACGCTGAATTGACTGAAGGAATGTCACAGCCCTAGAACTTTTAGTGCCAATCATTATTTGGTGTGATTAGTTGCATCAACATCATCATGTCATCATGTTTATTTTTCTGAAAGTTGAATTGAGGAAAGTGGAAGTCTCAAAACTTTAAATAAAAGAAGGGCAAAGAACCCTCAAAATTGCTCTCAGTGAATCCAAAATGCTCTAAAAATGACCACGTCACTCCCGCCACTAGTAATGCGGGCACTCTGCTAGCATCGACCAAGGTAATCAACAAAGCCCCATCCCATAAAGGGTATCGTGGTTGTACATGTAAGGTTGGAAACAGTCGATGAATCTTAAATCTAATCTGTTTTCGAAATCACACACACTCACTTGCCACGGTGCACCACTTCTTTATCAAGAGGCCACCTAGCTCAACATCTCCCTCGAGCATTAGTGTCACCCGACTGGGCTTTTGGAAAGCCCTTGAAAGTACTTTAGTTTCCATCACCATGCATATTCCCGTCCCACTTTGCGTAGCACTACTGAGCATCCTACCTATTTTAGTAACCTAACTACTCCCACCCGCATAACCTAATAAGGAGGTAGGGCCATGCACGATGCAAGTATCAAAGAGAAAGTAATGAGGCATCCAAAAAATTGGCCACATCATCATGATCAATTCATAAAAACATAAGGTGTTGTATGACATGCATGAAAAAGTTTCTTAGGCATGGTCAAGGGGCTAGTTGCCTGGCTTAGCAAAGTCTTCGGGGTCTTCAAAGTCTTCGGTCCAACTCCTTCGTCAACAACGTAATCTATCGTCGCAAAATAAACGAGAAAAATAAGAGCACAACAAAAATAGAGAAAATAAATCACTACTAAAAATGTCAAACCATTTTTGTAAAATACTAGGTTAAAAGCTAAAAATACTAAAAATACTAGTTTCTGGTTTTGTAGTGTCAAAAGTGGTGAAAAGCATTTTAACAAAGACTATTAATATCTAAAACAGTGTTTTAAATAAAAACAATGTATAAAACCTTTTCTAAAATTTTCACAAGTGGCATAATCAAATATGTTGGAATATTACAAGATTTATGGAGTTGGAATTTTTGAATTTGGACAAATATTTTATCCAGAGGAATTTTTGGAAATAATGCTAGAAAAGAAAAAGAAAAAGGGCACTCTGCCCTGAGCCAGATCTGGCCGCAGCTGGGCCGGCCCATAGCCAAGCCAGCCCAGGCGAACCGGCGCGCACGCGCGCCCGCGTTCAAACCTGACGGCTGGGGCCCGAACGCCAGCGATAGAGAGAGGAGGGACATGGAGGTGAGTATGACAGGTGAGGCCCGCCTGTCATCTCCAACCTCGCGACAGGGAGGCCGGTGAGCTGACCGGCAAGGTTTTCGGCCATGGCGAGAGGAGCTGAGGGCAGGAACGGAGTCAGCGTCCAGCTACCGTTCTTGTGGAGGTGGAGATGGTCGCCGGCGATGAGGAGCCCGTGGCAGCGGAGCTTCCGGAGAGGTTGCCGCCGATGGTTTCTGTAGCAGTCCGCACGGGAGAAGAAGGGGAACACGTCAGGGAGGTGAGAGAGGCCCAAAGGGGGAGGAAATGGGGTCGAAAAGGGGCTATACACAGAGATCTCCGGTGAGCTGAGGCGGCAGACCCCGAGCTCGATCTCGAGCTCGAGAGCTCCTGGAGAAGAATGGGTGGAGCAGGGGGTCGATTGGGAGGAAGAGAGAGCCAGCAGGAGGGAGAGAGGGCTCGGGGGATGCCTTAAATAGTAGGGGCACCGGTGCACCGTTGAAAGGGGCTCGGGCTCCGCGGAAACGGTGCTGGCGACCGTTAGAGGAGAAGGGAGCGAGCCTATGGTGCTCGTGGGGGAGGTGTAGGAGGCCAGAGAGAGAGAAGAGGCGCGGGCTGGATCTGGCGCTCGCGCGTGCGAGGCCATGCATTGGCCGAGCGGGGAGGTGTCGGGCACGCGCTGGGGAGGGTGAGAGAGAGAGAGGGGGGCGGAGGCTCCGGACACGGTGGCGTGTTGCAGACGCCGAGGTGCATCGACTGGCGCAAGGGGAACGCTCGAGGTGGCCAGGGCATGGGCAGGGCACGAGGTCAACCCTCTGCCTGTCCTGTAGCGCGCGTCGTTGGCCGGCATGATGAGGCTTTTGGCGCGCTCTGGCGCATCCTCGAGTGTCCAACGGTTGCAGGAGGGAGTAACCAAATGGAAAGGAGGTTGTGATGCTCTGGAACTTGCTAGGAGGGAGAGAGAGCTGAGGGGAGGGGAGGAAAGTGGCTGTCCAGAGAGGGAAATGGGGGTTTTACCTCATGCAATCATGCTCCCTTGTGCCAGAAATTTTACTGGAGGTGTGGAGGGACTGCATTTTGCTGTGGTAAAAAGACGAGGTGAAGGAGAATAGTTAAAGGGGTCGAAATATGGTTTTTACCAAATCACCAGAAGGTGTTTGATGTTGGTTTGGGAAAGAAAAACGTCCTTACTTGCAGTGAGATTTTATAGTGTCAAATGGGAGATGAAAATAGGGTGGATCACCAAGTTTGAGCTCAATTGGAAGAAATTGCCAAAGTAAACTTGGTAAATCCTAGAAATGAGCATAAACTGATTTTCTTAGATCCACTCATGCTAATCTATTCTCCTAAATGCACCACTTGGTGTGGTGGCACTATTTGGGGATTAGAGCATGCCCACAAAGTTTTAGATCAATTGGAGAAAGTTGGCAATGTAGAGTTGATCAAATTTGGATTTGGATAGGAAGGGTTTTGGGGCACTTTTGTGAACCAAAACAATTGGGATTGAGATGAAACCTTGCAAGATCATCACACATAGCATGTGTGACTTGCTAGAATTTTCCTTGATTTATTTGAGAATATTTCCTATAGAAATATTTCAAATGTTTGAAATAGGAAGAAAGGGTTTTGGAGGGCTTTGTCCAATATTTTGAACATGACCATGTGTTGAAACTCATATATATGGAAATATGTCCACTGAGTTTCCCTAAATTTTCTCAAATATTGTGAAAGCATAAAAATATTTTTTCCCTATGAGGACCATTTCTGGCCTTAAGAAAGAGCCTTTAAATAAAATGTGAAAATGAACTTTAAAAATAATATTTGATGGTTTTGGGAAGCCTTATATATGGTAGGTTCCAAATAGAATCTTTGGGGAAAAACATTCCACCCAATTTGAGGACTTGTAGTACAAACCTCAATTCAGGGGTTTGGAAAAACCTAAATTGAATAAATGCCCTTTTTGCCAAAATAATATTTTATGAAAATAATTTCAGGTCCTATACACATGGCATGATCATTTGGCAGAGAGTTTGGGTCAAGTAGATGAGTTTTGAGGGAAGGAGAATCTTTGTGAATTAAAACATAGACAAACATCCAAGCAAATAACACTTAAGCAAATCATCACAAGCAAGCAAAAGTTTTAAATGGGTCCAATTTTTATAAAACCATAATATAGCAAACTTGTACAAACACAGGGTGTGACAGACCTACCCCCCTTACAAGAATCTCGTCCCCGAGATTCCTAGGCTAGGTGCTAAAAAGATGAGGGAACTCGGATCTAAGGTAGTCTTCATGTTCCCATGTTGCTTCTGCTTCAGTGTGGTTGCTCCATTGGACCTTGAAGTATTTGATGGTGCGGCTTCGGGTGCAACACTCGGCTTCATCCAAGATGCAAACTGGCCTCTCACGATAAGTGAGGTCTGGCTAAAGGTCGATGGCTTGATGATCGATGTCCTTGTAGAGGTCGGGGTGGTTGGGAACTTGGAGACATTTCCGAGTCGTGACACGTGGAAAACGTTGTGCACATTTGATAGCTCGGAAGGTAGCTCTAGTTGGTAGGCAACTTCTCCTCATCTTGCGGTGATCTTGAAGGGGCCGATATAACTTGGTGCAAGGTTTCCCTTGAAGTGGAAGCGCTTGGTTCCCTTGAGAGGCGTGACTTGGAGATAGACATGGTCTCCGACGTTGAGGTTCACTTCTCGGCAGTGGGAGTCGGTGTAGCTCTTCTGTCTTTAGTTGGCGGTCTCTAGACGCTCTC
Organism: Elymus sibiricus; assembly: GCA_039707655.1. Classification (NCBI taxonomy): domain Eukaryota; kingdom Viridiplantae; phylum Streptophyta; class Magnoliopsida; order Poales; family Poaceae; genus Elymus; species Elymus sibiricus. Next base: position 206,302,890 of record CM077673.1, on the reverse strand, counting down.
TGACAAGTTGAACTTGCTCTTCTGCTTCGCGGAGGATATCTGGTCCAAAAACTAGTCCTTCTCCGATTTTTGACCAGTTGAGGGGAGTGCGGCACTTGCGTCCATACAACACCTCAAATGGTGCCATCTAAACGCTGGACTGATAGCCGTTGTTATAGGAGAACTCGGCGAATGGTAGGCAATCTTCCCACTTGGCTCCATATGCCAGAACACAGGCACGAAGCATATCTTCGAGTATCTGATTTACTCGCTCTATTTGTCCGCATGTCTGGTGGTGAAAAGTAGTGCTGATGGATAGCTTGGTTCCCATTGCTTCTTGAAACTTCTTCCAGAACCTTGAGGTAAAATAGGTACCTCAGTCTGACACAATCTCCTTTGGAACTCCGTGAAGGCCCACGATACAGTTGATGTAGAGGTTCACTAGCTGGCTTACATCATAGGTGGTCTTGACAGGAATGAAGTGAGCTACCTTGGTATAGGTGATCGACAATGACCCAAATGGAATCATGTCCCTTGCTTGACCTGGGCAATCCGGTGATGAAGTCCATCCAGACCTTGTCCCACTTCCATTCAGGCACTTTGAGAGGTTGTAACAATCCAGCGGGTCCCTGATGCTCAACTTTAACTCTCTGGCATATGTCACACTTAGCGACAAAAGTGGCTATATCTCTTTTCATGACATGCCACCAGAATCGTGCTTTGAGGTCTTGGTACATATTGGTTCCTCCAGGATGGATGGAATACAGAGTGTCATGAGCTTCTTGCAAGATCAAGTTCTTGAGCTCAACCTTGTTGGGTACACAAATGCGATTCCCAAACCATACGACTCCTTGCTCATGCACTAAGAATCCTGGGGCCTTGCCTTTCTTGATCTTCCTCTTGATGCCTTCAATGCTGTCATGACCCTTCTGAGCTTCCTTAATATCATCCATCAAGGTAGGTTTTGCTTCGAAGTTGGCTAGGAATCCAGGTGCAACTAGTTCCAAGCCAAAGCTTTCAAGCTCTTCATACAAGGCGGGTAGCCTTTCCTTAATCATAGCATTCAAAGAACAAGCCTTTCTGCTTAAGGCATCTTCTACCACGTTAGCCTTCCCAGGGTGGTACTGAACATTGAGGTCATAGTCCTTGATCAACTCCAACCAACATCGCTGCCTCATGTTCAATTCCTTTTGAGTGAAGATATACTTCAAACTCTTGTGGTCTGTGTATATCTCGCATCATTTCCCTAGAAGGTAATGTCGCCATGTTTTCAAGGCATGAACTACTGCTGCCAACTCAGGATCATGAGTAGTGTAGTTTGCTTCATGGGGGCGTAGCTTTCTGGATAAGTATGCCACGACTCTGCCTTCTTGCATCATAACACTTCCAAGCCCGGTGCTTGATGCATCACATTATATAACAAACTCCTAGTGAATATCGGGAGTGGCCAGAACTGGGGCCGTCGTTAATCACTTCTTGAGTTCTTGGAAGATTTCTTCACACTTTGGCGTCCATTCGAACTTCTTGTCCTTCTTCAAGAGCTGAGTCATAGGTCTGGCAATGCTAGAGAAGCCTTCGACGAACTTGCGGTAATATCCCGCAAGTCCGAGGAAGCTCCTGACTTCCTTCACATTGCTCGGTGGTTGCCATTCAGTCACGGATTTAACCTTGGCAGGATCTACCGACAATCCTTCTGCAGTCAAAACATGACCCAAGAAACCAACTTCGTGTAGCCAAAATTCGCACTTGTTGAACTTGGCATAAAGCTGGTTCTCTCGAAGCTTATCCAGGACCAATCTCAGGTGTTGCGCTTGATCTTCTTCAGACTTGGAGAAGACGAGTATGTCATCAATGAAGACGACAACAAACTTGTCCATGTACTCCATGAAAACTTTGTTCATGAGGTACATGAAGTAGGCAGGTGCATTGGTCAACTCGAACGACCTGACCGTGTATTCATATAGGCCATACCGTGTTACAAATGCTGTCTTCGGAATGTCTTGGGGTCTAATCTCCAGCTGATAGTACCCAGACCTAAGGTCAATCTTGGAGAATACCTTGGCACCATTTAGCTGATCGAATAGGTCTTCATTCTTGGGAAGTGGGTACTTGTTCTTTATTGTGACCTCATTGAGAGAACGGTAGTCGACACAAAGTCGGATAGCTCCGTCCCTGTTTGACACAAACTGAACAGGTGATCCCCTAGGAGAGGAACTAGGGCGAATAAATCCTTTTCTGAGCTGCTCTGCCAGTTGCTTCTTCAGTTCAGCCAACTCTCCGGATACCGTTCTATAGGGATTCTTATAGATGGGTCCTGCTCCGGGCATTAGCTCAATAATGAACTCAATGTCGCGGTCAGGAGGCATTCCGGGCAGCTCATCAGGAAAGACATCTGGGTATTCACATACCACGGGCACTTGATCCAACTCAATTCCCGACAGACAGTTAACCTGAGGGGCTTGAGCGGAGGTAGGGTTGGGGTCATACTTGACTTCAACTCCTTGGCTATTGGTCATGGTAACAGTCCTCTTGGCACAGTCTAACAAGCCTTGGTGCTTGGTTAACCAGTCCATGCCTAGGATCACATCCAAGCCTTGCGACTTCAAGATGATAAGGTCTGATACAAATTCTACTCCGTTGATGACAATCCCAACTCTTTTACATCCCATCTTGGTTCTCATGACCGATCCCGGGGTCTATACCAACATATGACTACCCAGGGGTGTAGGCTTCATACCACTCTCTAGTGAAAACTTTTGGGTAACAAAAGAATGCGAAGCTTCCACAATCAAACAGAATGGTTACTGGAGTTGAGTTGATGAGGAACGTACCCAGTATGACGTCCGGGTTTTCCTGGGTCTCCTCAGCGGTGACGTGATTCACACGACCCTTGCCATTGTTGGGATGGTTGCGGGGAGCTTGGTTCCTTGCTGGTACTCCACGGCCTTGACCTTGGTTTGGCGCATTGGGGCACGATGCATCTGGCTTCTTGTTGGGGCACTGCCTAGAGATGTGTCCTGGCTGACCACATCCAAAGCAAGTGACTTAGCCTGGGCTGCTTTGTTGTTGCCAACAGTGTTGTTATTGGGGTTGTTGTAGGCTGGCCTGGGATTGGCATACTGCTGAGGCTGGTAGCTCGGACGAGGTGCAGGAGGTCTAGCCTGCTGAGGCTGATAGCTCGGCTTGGCTGGGGTTGGCTGCCATGAGCGAGGCTTCTGGTTGCTGGAACTACCCTTGCTGATCATCTTGCACTTGCGAGTGTCTTCCATGGCACGACGCTTGTCTTCGAGCATGAGAGCCTTGTTCACCAGGTGGAAGAAGGTCCGGCAGTCGTAGAGAATGAGTTGATACTGCAGGGCTTGCCGGAGTCCTTCCATGAAGCGTTCCATCTTAGCGGCGTCAGTGCTGACATCTTCAGGGGCATACCTTGACAGCAGGTTGAACTTCTGCATATACTCCTTGACAGAGCCACTTCCTTGCTTTAGTGCTCGGAATTCTCTCTTCTTTATAGCCATGATCCTAGAACGAATGTGGGCCGTGCGGAAACCTTCATTGAAATCAGCCTAGGTGATCACTCGGTCGCCCTGCGTGACCTTGAATCCATCCCACCAAGCTCTGGCGGTACCTTCGAGGCAGTGAGAGGCATAAAGAATCTTCTCACGATCCTCATTGCAATTGACCAGTGCAAGGAGGTCCTCGATGGTGCGGATCTAGTCATCGGCATCCAGGGGTTCAACAGTCTCAGTGAAGGTTGGGGGTGAATTCCTCACGAATTCTGACAGAGTGGAGTTGCCATTGCCATTCCTTCCTTGCTGCTGGTTGTTCACAAGGGCCTGGGCCATCTGCTGAATAGCAGCGGAGTTGGCCTGGTGCTCCTCCCGAAGAACTTTTAGGAACTGAGCTATGGTCATGCTCTCCGATGGAGGTGGTGGCGAAGGGATGTCTCCATGTGGCTGCTCCTCGTGAGCTCCAGTTTCAGCAGATTCGCCAGCCGCTTGCTGCTGGCTGGAGCCGGCAGCGTTGGGGTTGGGGAAGGTGCTGGTGCGGGTAGCGGTCACCATCATGTTTGGAGCAGCCAAGTCAAATGACTAGGATAGACATTATAAAAGCAAGGATAGAGGAGATGCGCCTAAGGGGGTTGGTATAGTGCAAGTGTGAATAAATAGTGGTCGAAAGACCAAACACATAATATTAAGATACGATAGACGATGGAGTCGCTTACATGCTACCTAAGGCAAAAGCGTGACTTGCATCGGAACACAAACAACAAAAACAAACAACAAGCACACATGGTTTCATATGAACCATTACACTGACTCGACTTTGCATGAGGGATACATGACTTATCCTACCCTAGGGGTTCTCGGACTAAAGTGGTGGAGTGCTCGGTCTCGTACTCACGCTCCTCAAGATCTTCCTCCTGGTCATCATCCGTACGGGCATCATCTCCGGTCGAGGGGGTCGGAGAACGAGGAGGTCCATCCTGACGACACTTCGCCGGTGGTGCGGTGAAGAGCTCACGGTACTCCTTCGCACTCATGCGACGACGACGTGTGGGTGCATCTCTAGCTGGGGGTAATCCTCCTCTGTAAGCGATAGCTGGTCGCCCCTCAGGGGCTCCATCCCTCTTGATCCTGTCTGGCTTCATCTTGGCTTGACGAAGTAGTTCTCGGGTGTGGTGAAGTTCCTTGTGGAGCTTCACGGACTCCTTAATCATGTTACGAGATAGACTATCGGCGGAGAGGCTGAAGTAGGTCTAGAATCTGAGTGGTGTCCCATCCTACTTGGATGCAACCAACGTCCAACTCTCGCTAATCTCATCCTTCTCGAAAGGTAGGTAGCAAGTAGCTGGCTCGTCATCCATCTCTGGGATGATGTCCCGAAGGCGGATAAGTGCTTTGCGTGCAGCTGTCTCGACTGCGAATGCCAAGGTCTCCATCTGTGGTCCTTCAAAGAACCAACTCGTCGGGGAGTCATTTGCCATCACGACCACGTCAACGTGGTACTCCTTTGTGACGGCATCGACCCAGTGCTCGTGGTAGAGGAAAACAGGCGGTTGATGAAACTGGCACTTCTCCAAGCTATCCCCAAGGAGTAGGGGATAGTCGGATGCTAAGAGGTCCTCGGGTATGACGGTCATCTACAATGGTTTAAGGGGAGGGGAGTCAGTAGAGTTTTGAAAGTAGACTAGAAGAGATAAGAAGTGTATAAACTCGTAAGTATAGACACTAGGTGTAGTTTTTGAAAGGGGTTTTATCCTAACTAATGTCCATGCTAACTAAGGCTTTCTACAGTCAACCTGGCTCTGATACCAGCTCTGTGGGGACCCCGACTCATATGTCGTGATCACCGAATGCATGTGTACAGTGATCCCAGATATCAATGCGCACTTAACACACAGAAGCTGAATAACAAGAGTCTTACATCCATACATACCGTCTTGCACAAATAAAGACCATCGAGGTCAAGTATTACATAGATAGGGCCATGAAGGCCAAACAACAATATAAACTATCAACGGAAATCTTGAAAGATAGCGTAGACCCATGCCATCCGCCTTAACCCTATAGGCATTCTGACTGGGAAGCGTCCTAATTCGCATGTTCGTCACCAACGAAATATTCACCATATTCTTGCTCTTCCATGTCTGGACAATTAAATAACCAGTGACAAGCCAATGACTACTTTGAATGTACTCGCAAGCAACCCATGTTTTGGAACAAGGTATAACAAAGCATGATATAGCACTAAGTAGGCGAGTTGCAGAATGCTAATTTTTAAGTGCAATGACATGATCAAACAACTTGTAAGCATGCATCATGAGGTCACAAGCATCCGTAAGAATAGGTTACAAATATCAATATAAACAAGTTTTGATCATCTCATGTTCAACCATCATGTCAAGTCATCTGACTTAACTCAAGTATTCCATTCTTCACACACACACGGTTTGGTAAACATTGGACGTAGTTTAAGCAGCACCACCCAACTGTCCATGACCCTGGACATGACTATTCGAATAGTTTTACACTCTGCAGAGGTTGCACACTTTACCCACAAGACTCGGGGAACTTCCGTGTCAAGCCACGACTCACAGTATATAACATACCCGAGGTAACCATCCGAACAATGCCTTTCCCCTGACGACACTAAACAAAGAGTCCACTCGTTGGCACACATCCTGCATGATGTACATCACAAGTGTCACCCATGAAGGGACCAACGGTGTCCCGGTGTCTGTGAAAACAGCCCATGGTCGTCCTTCCAGGCATGACCCCGTATCGAGAATGACCACGTCACTCCCGCCACTAGTAATGCGGGCTCTCTGCTAGCATCGACCAGGGTAATGAACAAAGCCCCATCCCATAAGGGGTATCGTGGTTGTACATCTCCCTCGGGCATTAGTGTCACCAGACGGGGTTTTCGAAAAGCCCTTGAAAGTGCTTAAGTTTCCATCACCATGTATATTCTCGTCCCTCTTTGCGTAGCACTACTGAGCATCCTACCTACTTTAGCAACCTAACTACTCCCACCCGCATAACCCTCATAAGGAGGTAGGGCCATGCACGATGCAAGTATCAGCGAGAAAGTAACGAGGCATCCACCAAAGTGGCTACCTCATCATCATGATCAATTCATCAAAACATAAGGTGCTATATGACATGCATGAAAAAGTTTCTTAGGCATGGTCAAGGGGTTGCTTGCCTCGCTCAGCAAAGTCTTCGGGGTCTTCAAATTCTTATTGTCCAACTCCTTCATCAACGACGTAATCTATCGTCGCAATATAAATGAGCAAAATAATAGCATGGCAATAACAGAGAAAATAAATCACTCCTAAAAATGTCAAACCATTTTTGTAAAATAATAGGTTAAACGTTAAAAATACTAAAAATACTTGTTTCTTGTTTTGGAGTGTCAAAAGTGGTCAAAGGCTTTTTAACAGAGACTATTAATATCTAAAACATTGTTTTAAATAAAAAACAGTGTATAAAACCTTTTCTAAAATTTTCACAAGTGGCATAATCAAATATGTTTGAATATTACAAGATTTGTGGAGTTTGAATTTTTAAATTTGGACAAATATTTTATCCAGTGGAATTTTTGGAAATAATGCCAGAAAAGAAAAAGAAAAAGGGCACTGTGCCCTGGGCCAGTTCTGGCCGCAGCTGGGCCGGCCCGTAGCCGCGCCAGCCCAGGCGAACCGGCACGCGCGCGAGCCCACGTTCAAACCTAACGGCTGGGGACCGAAAGCCAGCGACAGAGAGAGGAGGGAGAGGGAGGTGAGGATGACAGGCAGGGCCCGCCTGTCATCTCCAACCTCGCGACAGGGAGGCTAGCGAGCTCACCGGCGAGGTTTCCAGCCACGACGAGAGGAGCTGAGGGCAGGAACGGAGTCAGCGTCGAGCCGCCGTTCCTATGGAGGTGGAGATGATCGCCGAGGTGGCCTGGGTAGCCGGCGATGAGGAGCCCGCGGTGGAGGAGCTTCGGGAGAAGTTGTCGTCGATGGTTCCTGCAGCAATTCGCACGGGAGAAGAAGGGGAACGCGTCAGGGAGGTGAGAGAGGCCCAAAGGCAGAGGAAACATGGCCAAAGAGGGGTAATACCATGAGATCTCCGGTGAGCTGAGGCGGCGGACCCCAAGCTCGATCTCGAGCTCGGGAGCTCCTGGAGAAGAATGTGTGGAGCAGGGGGTCAATTGGGAGGAAGAGAGAGCCAGCAAGGGGAGAGGGCTCGGGGGAGGCCTTAAATAGCAGGGGCACCGGTGCACCGTGGACAGGGGCTCGGGCTCATCGGCAGCGTCGCTGGCGACCGTTAGAGGAGAAGAGAGTGATCTTGGGGTGCTCGAGGGGGAGGTGTAGGAGGTCAGAGAGAGAGAGAGAAGAGGCGTGGGCTAGCTCTGGTGCTCGCGCATGCAAGGCCATGCATTGTCCGAGCGGGGAAGCGTCGGGTACGCGCTGGGGAGGGTGAGAGAGCGAGGGAGGAGGCTCCCAACACGGTGGCGTGCCGCGGGCGCAGAGGTGCATCGACTGGCGCAAGGGGGGTGGCCAGGGCATGGGCAGGGAACGAGGTCAACCCTCTGCATGTCCTGTAGCGCGTTCCAAAGCGTGTCTTTGGCCGGCATGATGAGGATTTTGGCACTCTCTGGTGCGTCCTCGAGTGTCGAACGGCTGCAGGAGGGAGTAAACAAATGGAAAGGAGCCTGGGATGTTCTGGAACTTGCTAAGAGGGAGAGAGAGCTCAGGGGATGGGAGGAAAGTGGCTGTCCAGAGAGGGAAATGGGGGTTTTACCCCATGCCATCATGCTCCCTGGCGCCAGAAATTTTACTGGAGGTGTGGAGGGACTGCATTGTGCTGTGGTAAAAAGATGAGGTGAAGGAAAATAGTTAAACGGGTCAAAATATGATTTTTACCAAATCACCAGAAGGTGTTTGATGTTGGTTTGGGAAAGAAAAACTTCCTTACTTGCAGTGAGATTTTACAGTGTCAAATAGGAGATGAAAATAGGGTGGATCACCAAGTTTGAGCTCAATTGAAAGAAATTGCCAAAGTAAACTTGGTAAAACCTAGAAATGAGCAAAAACTGATTTTCTTAGATCCACTCATGCTAATCTATTCTCCTAACTGCACCACTTGGTGTGGTGGCATTATTTGGGGATTAGAACATGCCCACGAAGTTTTAGATCAATTGGAGAAAGTTGGCAATGTAGAGTTGATGAAATTTGGATCTGGACAAGAAGGGTTTTGGGGCACTTTTGTGAACCAAAATAATTGGGATTGAGATGAAACCTTGCAAGATCATCACACATAGCATGGGTGACTTTCTAGAATTTTCCTGGATTTATTTGAGGGTTTTGAAAGGGTTTTGGAGGGCCAATATTTTGAACATGACCATGTGTTGAAACTCATATATATGGAAAATATATGTCCACTGAGTTTCCCTAAATTTTCTCAAATATTTTTAAAGCATAAAAATAATATTTCCCTATGAAAGACCATTTCAAGCCTTAAGAAAGAGCCTTTAAATAAACTGTGAAAATAAACTTTAAAATAATATCTGGTGGTTTTGGGAAGCCTTATATATGGTAGGTTCCAAATAGAATCTTTGGGGCAAAACATTCCACCCAATTTGAGGACTTGTAGTACAAACCTCAATTCAGGGGTTTTGAAAAACCTAAATTGAATAAATGCCATTTTTGCTAAAATAATATTTTATAAAAATAGTTTTATGTCCTATACACATGGCATGATCATTAGGCAGAGAGTTTGGGTCAAGTAGATGAGTTTTGAGGGAAGGAGAATCTTTGTGAATTAAAACATAGGCAAACATCCAAGCAAATCATCACAAGCAAGCAAAAGTTTTAAATGGGTCCAATTTTTATAAAACCCTAGTATAGCAATGTGGTAAAATTACGGGGTGTGATAGGCGTGGCGACACCCGCCGCTACCGCATCCAAGCTGCCATCCCAAGACACCGATGGCGGCGACCACCGTGCTCACCCCATTGGTGAGCGCAACCACAGCACTGCAAGGAGTTTCGTGAACCACTACCCGGACCCCGCCGCCATTATAGTGCGAAACGCGCCGGCGGTGACCGAGGGTGACGCTGCTGCAGCAGCCGCGGCCACAACAACTGTGGGGGATGCGACCGGACTTCCGCCGCGCCCCTCGCAAGACGACCGTGACCCACGTCCGCAGGATGGCGAACGGAGCCCCGCGCGGACGGAGCCCTCGCGCGCCGCTCCCCAGGGGCGCAAGGCCGAATTCCACGACCCCCTCCTGATGAGGGTAAACGGCGGGCGACGTCACAGGAAAGCATTCCTTCTGGCATTGCCAGGAGTAACAACGCTACACACGCCTCGCCCCATCCGATCCCCAAAACCACAGGAGAAGCACTGGCGCAGGACCAGCTCTTGCTGAACTTTCCGCCCACACCGAAGGTGATAGAGGAGTGGGGGGTAACCATACAAAGCCTGCTGAGCTTCGCCAACAACGACAAACCAGATGTGGCGGGTTCCTCGCGCGCGCGGCGCGCTGCTCCCACGGAACCCACCGGCGGACGCGACGCTAGTAGGGCGCACACGATGCAGTCGCACACCGACGTGCAAGACAAAGTGTCTCAAGCATCGACGGACCCGCGGATGAAGCAAGACCAACACCAAGTCCTGAAGGACAGGCGCAAGGAAGACGCACGCACCGCCATCGAAAGACGGCGGGAAGCGCATCGCCAATTCGATGGTCGCGCAGATCCGGCCGTCGACGAGCCCACGCCGGGGCGCCGGGCAGCCTACCTTACGATGTCGGATGCCCGACGTTCCCCCGCAAACTGCGGCAAGTCCGCTGGCCCTCCAGTAGGGCCTTCAAGCCGGAGTTGCCGGACAAATACGAAGGCACGATCAGTCCGTCGGAGTTCCTAGGCATCAACACCATCGCGGTGCAGGCTGTCGGGGGATGAGACGAGAAGGTGCTAGCCAACTACTTCCCACTGGTGCTCAAGCCCAACGTGAGGAGCTGGCTCATTAACTTGCCGGAGGAGTCCATCTCTTCCTAGGTGGACCTGTGCAATCAGTTCGACGGGGCTTACCACGGGGGCCACAAGCTCCCGGGGCAACCAAGCGATCTGCGCGTGCTCCCCCGGTGAGACGGCGAGACCCTCCGCAAGTACATCCAGAGATTCAGCCGCGTGTAGCACAACATCTTGGACATCCACCCCACCGCGGTTATTATTGTGTTCCACACGAATGTACGCAATCGCCGCATGCACGAGGAGATGAGTATCAACAAGGTGCGGGACGTCGCCAAGCTCTACGCTCTGGCCGACAAGTGCGCGCGGGCTAAGGAAGGAAGGAGGCTCCCGGGGGAGGATGCTGGCACGGAGGACAACTCCGACGATGACGAGAACGTGCCTGCCTCCTCGAAGAAAGGGTGCAAGCGCAACAAGAAGCGCAAGGGCATGGTGGTGATGGTCGTTGAAAGCTCCGGCAAGCCTAACGCCGGCAAGAAGGCCAAATCCGAGGAGCCCGGCAAGGACGTTGCCATTCGCTCCGAAGACGACAAGGCCGTGACAGGCGAGAGGACCGGCAAGCCCTACTGTAAGATCCACCTCACCAAAGGCCACGACATCAATGAATGCTGCCAAGTAGAACAACTTGCTGAGAAGCAGAAGCAAGAGTACGAAAGGCACGACAAGGAGAAGGGTTGAGATGGTGCCGGTGGACCCGACAAGAACAACCGCAACGGTCGAGGCGACCGCCGCGGCAAGGCCAAGCAGCAGAAAGAAAATCCTGCTAGAGGCCAAGGAGACAAATCCGACGATGATGATGACGAATATGAAAAGGGATCTGACAAGCAAGAGTTCCAAAAGGCCATGGATGCTATGTGTGTTGATGTTGGTGCATCTTTGCACTCCTCTCATTGGTTGCTCAAGCAGTGGGTCCGCGAAGTCAACGTGGCAGAGCCAGCGGTAGAGGCGAGGAAGCCCCTCAAGTGGTCCAACACTCCCATCATCTTCGACGCTAAGGACCACTAGGATTGCATCACCGCGGTCAGGTGCGTGCCGTTGTTGGTCTCACCAACGATTCGCAACCTCAGAGTCACAAAGATGTTGGTCGATAGTGGGGCCGGCCTGAACCTGGTTTTGCCCGATGTGATCAAGCGGCTGCAGATCCCCGATTCGGACCTCAAACCAACGGGCTCTTTCCAAGGAGTGGACGGGGGGAGATCATAGCCAAAGGGAAGGATAACCCTCCCGGTCACATTCGGCAGCGAACTCAATTTCTGGACAGAGAGGGTCGTCTTCGACGTCGCCAAGATGTCGCTGTCGTATAATGGGATCCTAGGCCGTCTGACACTAGCGAAGTTCATGGAGGCATCTCACCACACCTACAACATGCTCAAAATGCCGGGGTCGATGAGGATCATCACCGTCCATGCTGACAAGAAAGACGTAGTCCTCTGCGTTGATAATCTCTACCGGGAGGCAGTGGCAGCGTCTACTGACGAGGCACTCGCACCTGTCGGCAAAGCTCCCCGGGGGAAGAACAAGGATACGAGTTTTGGCGAGTCTCGTAAGAAATCTGGGAAGCGTACAGCAGAGTGCGGCACGCCCATCAAGGACTTACCAGAGACCTCTGCTGGCAGAAGCAAGAAGAGTAAACTCACCATCCCCAAGACGAAGCAAGTGGCTGCGCGGGAGGATGGCGAGGGCGGCGATTAATGTTGACGTGTTTGCCTGGCAACCGTCTGACATCCCCGGTGTTCCTAGGGAGGTGATCGAGCACCACCTTGCTGTCTTCTCTCATGCGCACCCCATCAAGCAGAAGGTCTGAAAACAAGCACTAGAGCGGCAAAAGTTTATTGTTGAGGAGATCAAGAAGTAAGAAGCAGCAGGCCTAGTCAGGGGTGTACTCTATCCGACATGGCTAGCGAATCCCGTGGTGGTGTGTAAGGCAAGCGGGAAGTGGAGACACTGTATCGATTTCACAGACGTCAACAGGGCCTGCCCAAAGACCCCTTTCCCTTGCCCCGCATCGACCAGATAGTGGACTCGACCACCGGCTACGACCTGTTGTCGTTCCTCGATGCCTACTCTGGATACCATCAGATCTTCATGGTCGAGGAAGACGAAGAGAAAACAACGTTCATCACTCCCTGTGGCACATACTGTTTCAAGCGTATGCCATTTGGTCTGAAGCGAACGGGTTCAACATTCGTAAGGGCCATCCAGATTGGCCTCGGACCGCAGCTGCACAGGAATGTGGAGGCCAACATGGAGGACATCGTAGTCAAGACCAAGGACAAAGCCACCCTGGTCCAAGATCTAGAAGAGACCTTTGTGAATTTGCGCAAGATCAACTTGAAGGTCAACCCTGAGAAGTGCATATTCGGGGTCCCATCCGGCAAGATCCTTGGTTTCTTCGTATCTCAGCACGGGATAGAAGCCAACCCCACCAAGATCGAAGCAATTGAATAGCTGTAGGCACCAAAGCGCGTCAAGGACGTGCGACGGCTGGCGGGCTGTGTCGCCGCTGACGTGGCTTGAGACTGTGTCGGTATTTCCCCAAAGAGGAAGGGATGATGCAGCACAGCGACGGTAAGTATTTCCCTCAGTTGTGAAACCAAGGTATCGAACGAGTAGGAGGATCACCAACACTACGTAAACAACACGTGCACACAAAGAACAAATACTTGCAACCCGACGGGAAAGAGAGGTTGTCAATCTCTCTACGGTAAAATGATAGATTAGGATATGATAGATTGGATAGATAGATCTCTCAAGAAAAATAAAAGAGGCAAATAAAAAGTGTAGCAAGGTATTTTTGGGTTTTTGGGATAATAGATCTAAAAACAAAAGCGGCAAGAAGATAGATCCGAAAGAAATATGTTGGAAAAGTAGACCCGAGTGCCGTAGGTTTCACTAGTGGCTTCTCTCATGAGTATAGCACGTGGTGGGTGAACAAATTATTGTTGGGCAATTGATAGAAGATCAAATAATCATGACGATATCCAAGGTGATGATCATTATATAGGCATCACGTCCAAGATTAGTAGACCGAAACGATTCTGCATCTACTACTATTACTCCACACATCGACCGCTGTCCAGCATGCATCTAGTGTACTAAGTTCATGGAAAAACGGAGTAATGCAATAAGAATGGTGACATGATGTAGACAAGATCTATTCATGTAGGAATAGACCCCATCTTGTTATCCTTACTAGCAATGATACATGCGTGCCTCGCTGCCCCTTCTGTCACAGGGAGAGGACACCACAAGATCGAACCCATCGCAAAGCACCTCTTCCCATGGCAAGAAAAATCGATCTAGTTGGCCTAACTAAACCAAATATTCGAGGAAGAAATACGAGGCTATAAGTAATCATGCATATAAGAGATCAAAGAAGACTCAAATAATATTCATGGATACAAACTGATCATGAACTCAAAATTCATCGGATCCCAACAAACACACCGCAAAAGTTTACATCAAATAGATCTCCAAGAGACCATTGTATTGAGAATCAAAAGAGAGAGAGGAAGCCATCTAGCTACTACCTACGGACCCGTAGGTCTATGGTGGACTACTCACACATCATCGGGGAGGCACCAATGAGGATGATGAACCCCTCCCTGATGGTGTTAGATTGGATCTCGCGGTTCTGGAACTTTCGGCGGCTGGATGTGTTTTTCGTCGTCTCCTTTAGGGTTTTTGGAATATTTGGAAATTTATAGGCCTCAGAGGCGGTGGAGGGGGTTCCCGAGGCGGCCACAACCCATTAGGGCGCTCCCGGGGCCCCTAGCGCGCCCTGGTGGGTTGTGGGCGGCCTGGGCTCCCTCCTGGTAACTTCTTTGGCCCACTGGCCTTCTTCTCATCCAAAAAAAAAACGCCAAAAAGTTCGTCGCGATTGGACTCCGATTGGTACTGATATTCTGCGAAGTAAAAAACAAGCAAAAACAACAACTAGCACTTTGGCACTATGTCAATAGGTTAGTCCCAAAAAATGATATAAAGTTGCTATAAAATGATTGTAAAACATCCAAGAATGATAATATAACAGCATGGAACAAGCAAAAATTATAGATACGTTGGAGACGTATCAGCCGCCCTCAGCAGAATCATCTCCAAGTCCGCGGAGCGTGCCCTACCATTTTTCAAGATCTTGAAGAAGGCAGGCCCGATGACGTGGACTCCAGAAGCGGAGGCGGTGTTGCAGGACCTGAAGAAGTACTTGTCCTTGGCCCCCGTCCTAGTTGCGCCCAAGCCCGAGGAACTGTTGTTGTTATATTTGGCAGCGACGAACCAGGTGGTCAGCGCCACGCTAGTTGCAGAGAGGGAAGCCGAGGACGGCGAACCAATGGCCTCCAAACTGACAACTAGCGAACCTGAGCCTACCCGGGTGAGCCAAGAAGTCGACGCAAAGGCGACACGGGAAGCAGAATAGCGAGTGCCTGAAAGTGCGTTATGTCGACTAGGGGGGTGAATAAGCGATTTTTACAAATTCGTCACTGAGAAATTACTAGATGAGGAATTTGCTAAGTAACGAACTACAAGTAGCGGAATAAGTACTCAAGTGCATGCGAAACATAGCAGTAGCATAGTCATCATGATGAAATGAAACATACAGAGAGCATAAGTTGCATGAACAGGATAAGCAGGCAATAGACAGAGTGACTGAAGAATTTGAGATGAGGAAATTGAGAAAGTCTTCAGTCAAATTCTTCAAACAGTAACGATCAATTTCATCAGCACGTACTTCAAGCAAATAGGAGGGATGAGGAAATAGAACCAGGAGCTCGATGAAGACAATGATTTGATGACCCAATTCCAACTGCTGTGACAGTCGTACGTCTGGTTCGGAGTGGCTTGGTATTTAAACCAAAGGACACATAGTCCTTACCGTATTCTCCTTGATCTAAGGTCACACAGACCTCGCCCAACACTCGTGGTAAGTCTTCAGGGTTGACTTCCAAACCCTCACAAACTCGGTCACCCGGCAATCCACAATTCTTCTTGGATGCTCTAGACTATGACGCCTAACCATCTGGAAGATGCACAGTATTCAAAGGTAACAAGTGTCGGTTCCACACAGGAACAATCTGATCAATGATGCTCAATCACTTTCGGTTTTGGTGGTTTGGGTTTTTGGGTTCTTCCTCACTGATGATTTTCTCTCAAAGTCCTCAAAGGATGGGTTGCTTTCAAATGACACTTGTCAAACTCTCTCAGAGCAGCCAACCAGCTAGTGGTTGTGGGGGGGGGGGATATTTATAGCCAGGGTGCAACCTGACATGATATGACATCAATGCCCCTAATGATATGACCATTATGTGGATAAGATATCTGGACAGCTGGCGCAAGGCACAACAACGGTCGGAACTTTGAACTCTCAAATTCCTCAGGGCTATCATATTCCTCACGGTAGGCAATTCGCACTGGCGAAATCCTAACTCCTTAGTCAGAACAAAATCCTCAGAGACAAGAAGAACTTCGTGTATGTCACTCAAAAAATTGATTGAACTGCAAGAGATTTCCAAAGGCATCACTCAAAGGTTTTGGGTATTTGTAGGCTTTGAGATGAGAACCACTTGGAAATTTTTCCTTAGTATTACCTCGACCCCTTTAACAGTATGGTGTTTCCCATGACTCAAAGAAAGGAAATGAAACTACGAAAACAAAGTCTTCACGCTTCATAGTCCTCGTATCAATATCTTCAAGGTCACATAAAATTCTTCATTTTCAAAGTCTTCAAGAAAGCATCAAAGTCTTCAGTTGAAGACATTCATTTTTAGGGGTCGACTTTCTCCGAATATATCAAACTCCTCAGCGACTTATAGAGCCTGTGTACACTCATACACATATTAGTCCCCTAACCTATAAGTCTTCAATACACCAAAATCACTAAGGGGCACTAGATGCACTTACAATCTCCCCCCTTTTGGTGATTGATGACAAATAGGTTAAGTTTTCAACGGGGATAAACATATGAAGTGTAAGTACTGAGTTTGAGGAATTTGATTGCAATATATAAAGGGACTCCCCCTGAAGATGCGCATATTTGAGGAATTTGCTTTGGACTGGAAATGCACATGGCAGGATAAGGTCTTGGAGATATCCCACTATATCTTGTATTCCATACACGCATTTAACATATATCAAGAGGAAATTGAAATGTATGATGGAAAATGGTGTCTGACGAAATTCAGCATGCGTGCATTAAGCTACTTGAGGAAATAGGCATGCAGAAAGCAGTTCAAAAGAGCCAGACCACCATCGGACTTAAGTTTACAACCCAATCATCAAACACTTCAAAAGAGCGAGAGTTGTAACTTAAACAAAAACAACCCATATAGAGACCCGGTTGAAGACTAACTCAAATTTCACCCCCTTTGTCATCAAGTGACCAAAAGGGACGAAATTGAGGACTAACGACCCTAAAGAATTTCATCCTGAGGTTGGTGGAGAAGCGCCAATGTTGTTGTCGGGGTCGTTTGTCGTTGAAGGGCCCGCATCAGTGTCGTCAAGATCCTCAGCTTCATCCGTCTTGCGCGATGAAGAAAATGAACTGGTAACCAGCTGAGGAACTTGGACCTTCTTGAATTCCTTATTTGGCGGATACGACTAGTCAAAATCCTGCTGAAATTCCATCTCTACAAGTTCTTCAGGAGTCTTGAGATGAGACAGAATGGCCCATCTGCGTTCGAAGACTTCATGCAGATAGTAGTGATTCTTCCTCACAGAGTTATGCGTGACAGTCATGTCATGAAGAATTGAAGCAAACTGACGCTTGACCCATTTGTGATTGCAATCGACCTTTTGATGAAGACTGAGAACAAGTTCCCGATCGGTCATCACTCTGTGGGCAGTTTCTTGAGGATTTTGTGTTGTGGCTTTTGCTGCAGAGTCCTGTGACGCTGTATCATCATTTGTGGAGTATGAAGCAGCTTGACGAAATTGACCATTCAGAATGCGAGATCCTTCATCAATAACATTTTTGCCCTTTCCTTCAACTAAGGAAAATGTATTCTTGAGGACTTCAATACACTACTAGGGAAAACCTTATACAGAACCTTAGCAGTAGTGCTAGACAAAAAGAGGCGCTACTGCTAAATAGCTGTAGCGCGCGTCCTGGAAAGGCGCTACTGCTAAGTTCTTAGCAGTAGCGTTGCGTTAGAAAAAGTGCTACTACTAATATTGCCCAACCGTTGCCGCCAGGCTAGGTTTAGCAGGAGCGCTGGTTCCTGAAACGCGCTATAGATACGTCAGGTAGAAGTAGCGCTGTTTCCTAAAACGCGCTACTGCTACCTTGACATAACCCCGGCCCGCGCCGGCTCCTCCTCCACCTCTTTCCTCCATATCCCCATCCCCCCCCATTCGATCCCTCTCCTCCGACGCCACCGTCGCTGTCCGTCGCCGCCCGCGCGCCCTTCGTCGCCTCCCGCTCCTCCACCCGCACCCGTCCGTCACCGCCTGCGCCCCGTCCGTCGCCGCCCGTGCGCCCTCCGTCTCCCCCGAGCTCCACCTCGCCGCCGTCATCTCCCCCGAGCTCCACCTCGCCGCCGGCGTTTCCCCTAGCCCCTTGTAAGTCCTCTACCCCTCCTTCTCTCTCCGTGTCTCTCTAGGACATATTAGGACATATTAGGTATGTAATATGAATTAGTATGAACCCTAGGACAGATTAGGTAGTATGAACCTAGTTAATTAGTATGAAATTAACTAGGTTTTCAAATTAGGACAGAAATTTAGCTAGGCTGAATTTAGTTTCAAATATTGTGAAGAAAAACCTTATTGCATTTTCTTCAAGTTCTATATTTTTCTTACTGTTATATGCAAATGATCCGAGTGGCCTATGTTTCGCCGGAATGTTGTTTCATTTCCGTTCTGGTGATTTTCAGGCGCTCGATATGTCCACTTTTTAGCAAGGGTAATGTCGAAATTTTAGCATGACTTGTGCTAGAAAGTAGGCATATCGAGTGCTGAGAATTGCTGGGAAACGGCATTCCAGAAAACCGAGTCAAAAATGAGTCTAACATGAGTTTAAGAAATTAAGCATTTCTAAAATAGCAAAACATTAAACGATAAAAAAATGTTCTCATAGGAATTTGTCTCGACGTCGACGATGCCTGGCCCGCATCCTCGTCGTCGTCGAGTCGGCGGCGACATCCGGCTTGAGAGGCGCAATGTCCGGGACTGGGCTCCGCCTGGCTGGCCCTGGGAGGTGCTACCTTCCCGGGCTCGGAGCTTGGTGAGGAATCCTGGTCTCGTCGTCGACCCGGAGCTTCTTTGGTGGCGGTCGCGTGGTCCACTTTCGGTGCAGAGGGAGCGGGCCCCGGCGGAGGTGGTACGTCACCGTGTCAGGGAGGAGGACGAGCATGTCCGTCGCTACATGGCGGTGTTGGACGCCAGGTTCTCCAATACCTGGCAGGTTCTTCAGGGATCTCACCCGAGTTATGATCCGGTGATGGTTCCTTATCTTTGGATGTCCACCGCCAGCGACTCAGAGACCGCTAGTGAACCGAGTTCACCGTCCTCCACTGTGGATTCTAGGATATTCGATCTGTATTAGTGATCTTATATGATAATATTCGAGATGTATTAGTTAATATTTGATGATGCATTAACTGGATTATTCGAGATGATGTATTAGTGATATTATATTCGAGTTCATTATAAATGTATTAGTGATATTATATTGGTATAATGCGTGTGTGACTTTCGGTCTGTCGTTGCTCCTTGTGTGACTTTCATGTGTGTTCTTGATGGAGGAATCCCGACTGTTGTCGTGGGGGGCGCTTCCTCCTCTTCTCTTCTTGCGATATATACCTCGGTGTAATGCGCAAGGAGAGGAGAGGAGGTGCGCCCATCACCGACGGTCGAACTATTAGTGTGAGAGAGTGTCCACCAACATATATACACCACCATATCAGTGTGAGAGAGTGCGCACCAACACACCATAAGATATGATAGTTATTTAAGGAAAGCCTCGACGGACCGAAAGTCAACCGATATTGAATTAGGTCTATTAGGACATGTGTGTATGTTATTGCAGGGTACCCCTCCTAGTGCCTATGTTTTGCTGGAATGTTGATTTATTTCCGTTCCGGCAAATTTTAGGCGCTCAATATGTCTTACATTAGCAATGGTCATGCCGTAATTTTTGAATCATGAACACAGGAAATGTCGTCGTCTGATGACGACGATAGGATTCAAGCGTGTGAACTCTGCAGCGAAGATAAGGGTCTTTGCGACCAGCCTGGGCTGCGAGAAGACAGGTTCTTCACCATCAAGCTTGACGAGACCTTCGATGTTTCTACGGTATGCAACGATGACAAGTGTTTTTTCGTAATTAAGCATGACTTCTGTTTCTTTGCTTCAACGTGTAATTTCTTTTTTATACAATTCGACTAGTTCACCCCCTGTCATGCAAGACGGTATTTCTTGGAGAGGCTCAGTTTCGAAGAGCACGAGAGTTTCGAGACGAGGAGAGCCAACCTGAGGACTAAACATGGTCACACATTTCTGGTCAAAGTAATGAATGTAGTTAATAACACAGAATTAGGGTGCTCAAATTGGGAAGCTCTTTGCAAGGCATATGGATTTCAGGAGGATTTGGAAATAACCTTCGATCTTCGTCCTGAAGATCATATTGAAGGTAACATCGACATTTGGGTGGATGTCGATATGGTTCCTGTTTTACCTCCATGTGAGTTTATCAACCATGCATATTTGTCAAGTAATTTGCATTCTATATTTAAAAATAGTTGGTGTTCATCCATACTAAATTTGTTAATTTATAATTTACAGCTTATTTCGTTTCTTGGAGTGAAACACAGAAAATAATTGACAAGACACACTACACTTATGGATCACATCTAACTTGGGAGGAGAAGGATGATCTTATCAACTTTGTTATTGGTGTCCTAGTTGGTAGGGAGATCTTCCCGTATAATTTGGGAACTGGCCCAAATTATACATTGTACAGGACACTAGTGCATAGGTTGAGGGCGGATGACATTCACCGAAATATCTTGGTAAGAGTTGCTAATTAAGTACACTACTATTGCGTAAATGGTATTGATTACATTGCTAAGTAGGCTACTATTATGTTCTTCAACAGAAACTGCCAAATGAAGTTGTGCCTCCATTGATGCAAGCCGAAGGTAATATGACAATTAAAAGCCCTATGAGGCCCGAGTTCTCTTTTGCATACTCTACTGAGCGCAAACCACCAAGACGGCTCCAAATTGAAGCATGGGGACAAATAAAGAAGGATCGCAAGCCACAAGTTGGAGGCCGTTGGATCTCTTTGCTTCATCGTGGAGACATAGGTGTTATTCTATTTTATGTCATTTTACCTAGGAGGGAGGACTAGGTCCTATGAGAGAGAAGTTTTTCTGGTTTATTTTAACTTGCATGATCGATTAGGATGATTACTATTATGATGTTTTTCTGTTTTATGAGATTTTAACTTGGTATGATTAAGATGATGATGAGTTGTTAGATGAGTAAGATGATGATGAATTATATGACATATATTTGATTAAGGTGGATGGATGCAAGTGATCATGTTGAATTAGAGGAAAATATGATGTTGCGATTTGGCAACATCATATTTTCTTCTAATTCAACATGATCACTTGCATCCATCCACTTTAATCTAAATGTAGTTGCTGGCACAATAATTATTGATGTTGTATATTAATATGTGTAACCGTGTGTAAATACAACATAAATATAAAAAAGGGAATATGTGCGTTTAAGAGGCACTACTGCTAAACTTTAGCTGTAGCGCTGGTTAACCCACGCTACTGATACATGTTAGCTATAGCGCCTTATCAGTAGTGCGGGGCCCCGCGCTACTGATACACCTAAAAACCGCGCTACTGCTAGGCTTTTCCCTAGTAGTGATAGGGGGTAAGAAACTGAAATGATTTTGAAAATTAGCTTGATACGGAATTGAGGATCTTGTCCTGATGAATTTCATTATCCAGGGAGCATATGGCTTCAGTTCAAATGGACATAAATCAATGTTGGCCAAAGTCCTCATGAAGAAATCATGAAGATTGATTGGAATCCCATGAATGATATTGAATAGCAGATTCTTCATGATTCCAACCACATCTTCTTGTTTAGAATTATGACCTTTGATAGGGCTGAGGGTTTTGGTCGAGATGCGATGCACCGTTCGGGGCACATAGAGCAAATCCTTGATAACCCACAAGTGTAGGGGAACGTTTGTAGCCTTTTTTCGATAAGAGTGTCGAACCCAACAAGTAGCTAAAGGTAGAACAAATATTCCCTCAAGTTCTATCGACCACCAATACAACTCTATGCACACTTTAATGTTTGCTTTACCTAGAACAAGTATGAAACTACTTTGTGGGAATGAAACTAGAAGTACTTTGCAAGAAAATAAAGAACGTGGAAATAAAAGTCAGGTGCTGTTTTAATAAAAGAACAATAAAAGTAAATAACTTAGTAGAAATCTTTTTGTGTAACGCAAGAGAAAGATTGTCCCTAGGCAATTGAATATAATATAATAGATACTTGTTATATGCAATGAGGGAGAGGCATACGCTAACACACTTTCCGTACTTGGATCATATGCACTTATGATTGGAACTCTAGCAAGCATCCACAACTACCAAAGTTCATTAAGGTCAAAATCCAACCATAGCATTAAGTATCAAGTCCCCTTTACTCCCTTATGCAACAACCCACCTACTCGGGTTTGTGCTTCTGTCACTCACGCAACCCACCATAGGCAAATCATGAACATATTGCAACACCCTACAACGGGATGCCTCACGTTTGTGCGACACGGAGGGCACCATAGGACAACACCATATCAACATACAACTGACATCCATAACATCATACCACAATTAACCCATAGGACAAAAGAGATCTACTCAAACATCATAGGATAGCCAAATATCATTGGGAAATAATATATGGAGTTGAGCACCATGTTTAAGTTGAGATTGCAGCGGGGAAGAGGGGTGTTACACTGCTGCACAGAGGGGGGGAGAGTTGGTGTTGACGGCGGCGAAGTTGTTGGTGTAGATCGCCGTCACGATGATTGCCCCGGCGGCGTTCCGGCACCACCGGGAGAAAAGGGAAAAAGCCCCCCCTCCTTCTTATTCTTCCTTGGCCTCCCCCCTAGATGGGAGGAGAGTTCCCACTCTGGTCCATGGCCTCCATGGCGGCGGAGGGGCAGGAGCCCCTCCGAGATTGGATCTCCCTCTCTGTTCTCTTCTATTTCGCGTTCCTGTTTTCTGGCTCAAAACCGTTTCTTATATTCCCGGAGATCCGTAACTCCGATCGGGCTGAAATTTTTAGGGGAATTTTATCCAAATATTAGCTTCCTTGCGCCCGAAGGAGAGATCCAACCGACTTACGAGGTGGGCACAACCCACCACCTCGCGCCTAGGCCTTCTCGGTGCGCCCTGGTGTCTTCTGGGGGCTGTGGGCCCCCGTTTGCGTTGATTCCACTTCTCAAAATTCACAAATATTCAAAAAAAATCTCCATAAATTTTAATCGCGTTTGGACTTCGTTTGATATGGATATTCTGTGAAACAAAAAACATGCAACAAACAGGAACTAGCACTGGGCACTGGATCAATATGTTAGTCCAATAAATCATATAAAATGTTGCCAAAAATATGTGAAAGTTGTATAATATTGGCATGAAACAATCAAAAATTATAGATATGATGGATAATGATGATCATCCTCCTTTCATCACTGGGGCATGCTCTAATAATGAATAATGATGATCATCACACTTCTATTTACTTACAACTCAATATTACAACGATAGTAGAACAAAGTATGACTCTATAAGAATGCAATGATCTAGCGTAGCAAAGATATCAAAAAACGGACAAGCCATGGAAACATCATGCTAGCTATCTTACGATCATGTAATGCAATATGACAATGAATGCTCAAGTCATCAAAACGGAAGTGGTGGAAGTTGCATGGCAATATATCTCGGAATGGCTATGGAAATGCCATAATAGGTAGGTGTGGTGACTGTTTTGAGGAAGATATAATAAGGATTATGTGTGATAGAGCGTATCATATCACGGGGTTTGGATGCACCGGCGAAGTTTGCAGCGACTCTCGAGGTGAGAAAGGGCAATGCACGGTACCGTAGAGGCTAGCAAATTGCGGAAAGGTAAGAGTGTGTATAATCCATGGACTAACATTAGTCATAAAGAACTCACATACTTATTGCAAAAGTTTATTAGCCCTCGAAGCAAAGTATTACTACGCATGCTCCTAGGGGGCAGGTTGGTAGGAGTTAACCATCGCACGCCCCCAACCTTCACACAAAGATAGACAATCAAGGATAAATTGTGCTCCAACTTCCTATCATAATGGGAGACTATACGTGCATGCTTCGGGAATCACAAACCTTAACACCAATATCTTACTAAACACGATCATCCACTAGTACCTCCCACATATTATCATCTCTATATCGCAAAACTATCGTAAGGAATCAAACGTATCATATTCAGTGATCCCTAAGTTTTATGTAGGATTTTATGACTAACCATGTGAATGACCAATTACTGTTGACTCTCTAAATAGATATACGTGAATAAAGAGAGTTTAATTCTTTCTACAAAAGACCAAGCTCTAAAAAATATAAGTGAAGCAAAAGAGCATTCTACAAATAACGGTTTTCTGTGTGAAGAGAAACAGGCAATCCAAACTTCAAATGATATAAGTGAAGCACATGAAGCATTCTATAAAGCCATACTCAAAAGATATAAGTGAAGTGCGATGAGAATTCTATAAATCAACTATGGACAATCTAATACCAGCTTGGTGCATAAAATAAAAGTGAAAACTAAACACAAAAGACGCTCCAAGATTTACACATATCACATGAACGAAACGAAAACGAAAACATACCGATACTTGTTGAAGAAAGATGGGATACCTTTCGGGGCATCCCCAAGCTTAGACGCTTGAGTCTCCTTGGATATTTACTTGGGGTGCCTTGGGCATCCACAAGATTTAACTCTTGCCTCTCCTCCTTCTCCTCATATCGACACCTCCTCGATGTTCGAAAACTTCATCCACACAAAAAATAACAGAAGACTGGTAAGATCCGTTAGTATAATAAAGAAAATTCCTACTTTAAGTACTGTTGCAAACCCATTCATATTTTATATTTTCATTATCCCTGCTGTATTATAACTTTTCCATGGCTTATACCACCGATAAAATTGATAGTTTCATCAAAACAAGCAAGACAATGCATCAAAAACAGAATCTGTCTTAAACAGGACAGTCTGTAGTAATCTGAACTTTGACCATACTTTTGTAGCTCCCAAAATTCTGAACAATTAGTAAGAAATAAATTTTTTGTATAGCAATACTTTGTAAAAATTTCATAAACTTTTGACGTTCTAGTAAAAAAATGAAAATTCACGCACTACAGCCAAAGTTTCTGTTTTTACACCGCACATACCAACAAGCAATCTAATCATCCTAAAGGCAAATCTTGGCACATTATTTTTATAATACAATGGATTTGTACAAGGGGATAATTATTTTTGTTGGAAAAGTTTCCGTGATTCAAGACTCACAAAGTTTCCATGGGCATGAACAAAGTTCAAGGATATCCCCCACTTCAACGATGTTCATCATCTCTCTCACTTTCACCTTTCCTTTTGTGAAGTTTTAGGTTCCCCTCTATATTTTTTGTTTTTAAACTTTATAAAAGCACACAACATAATAAAATGACTCTCTAAAACTTCCGGGTTGTCTCCCTGGCAGTGCTTTCTTTAAAGCCATTAAGCTAGACATAAAGTGCTCAAGTAATGGATCCACCCGGATCCCAAGGTATATCAAAGCCAATTTAATTGACAATGATTTGTAATTTAGTAGTGAGCACAAAGTGATATATATCATGTAAGAACGAAGTCTAACCCTCTTCCTATGCATCGTCATGTCATACAAGAACAATTCATGCACATTATGTAAAGGCCAATTCATAGTATAAACAGTTTCTTGCAATTTTATCGTATTGGAAACTTAAAGAGGTGGAGATGTAAATCCTCTCTCATAATAATTGCAAGTAGGAGCAGCAGCACATGCATATTATATTCATAAAAATCATCATGTGTAGTAGCAAAACGCAACCCATCAATATAATCCTTAATAAGAGCAAACTTCTCCGATATAGTGTAGTTGGGAGAATTCAAAAAGATAATAGGACTATCATGTGTGGGTGCGATAGCAACAATTTCATGCTTAACATAAGGAACTATAGCAAGTTCATCTTCATAAGCATAATTCATATTGGCATCTTGGCCACAAGCATAGCAAGCATCAAGTTCATCAAAAAGGGATATTTCAAATGAATCCAAGGGATCATAGCAATCATCATAGCATTCATCCTTTGGTATGCACGAAGGGTAATTAAACAATGTATGAGTTGAAGAGTTACTCTCATTAGAAGGTGGGCACGGGTGATCAATCCTCTCTTCCTCCTTTTGTTCTTCGCTCTCCTCCTCATCTTTTCCATCTAATGAGCTCACAATTTCAGCAATTTCTTCTTCCATAGATTCCTGCAAAATATTAGTCTCCTCCAAGGCAGTGGTCATTCTTTCAATAAATTCTTTAACATAAGCATTAGAAGCATAGTTTTCATAGCAATATTTAAGTATGGCAACATTTTCAGATTTGTAAAGAGTAGCATCATACTTTTCAATCAAAGAAGCAATTTCATAAGCACCCTTAAAAGCAACAAATTCTTCAATTTGTTCAACATCAAAATAACAATAGGCTTCCTTCGCATAAGAAGATAGTATTTCATTATCATTAAACACACATTGGTAGGGAAGGTGTTTTTTATTTCTTCGGAACAACAAGTAAAATCATGTAATTCACATAAATTCCAAGCATAGCAACACAAAGTATTAATTTGATGCCACAAGAGTTTCCCTTTTTGAGATATGCGGTGTCGCACATAATAAGCATGCTCATTTAATGATTTTCCCTCAACTAAGCTAGTTGGGTTTTCAGCACGAGCACAAATGGATCAAAGATGATCCAAATAATATTCTTCGGTAGTACGAAACACTAGTGGTTCCTCAACTTTTGGAGCAGCAAGTACAACTATTTTTTTTGGGATTTTACGTTTCCTACCCATAACTAAAGATAGAAACAAGAGCACAAAATAAAAACTACTTAGTGATAAAGCAAACAAGCACACATGAGAATATTCAACCCACGCTATTGCTCCCCGACAACGGCGCCAGAAAAAGGTCTTGATAACCCACAAGTGTAGGGGATCGTTTGTAGCCTTTTTCGATAAGTAAGAATGCCGAACCCAACGAGGAGCTAAAGGTAGAACAAATATTCCCTCAAGTTCTATGGACCACCGATACAACTCTACGCACACTTTAACGTTTGCTTTACCTAGAACAAGTATAAAACTACTTTGCGGGAATGAAACTAGAAGTACTTTGCAAGAAAATAAAGAACTTGGAAATAAAAGTTAGGTGCTGTTTTAATAAAAGAACAATAAAAGTAAATAACTTAGTAGAAAGCTTTTTGTGTAACGCAAGAGAAAGATTGTCCCTAGGCAATTGAATATAATATGATAGATACTTGTTATATGCAATGAGGGAGAGGCATACGCTAACACACTTTCCGTACTTGAATCATATGCACTTATGATTGGAACTCTAGCAAGCATCCGCAACTACCAAAGTTCATTAAGGTAAACCCAACCATAGCATTAAGTATCAAGTCCCCTTTACTCCCATACGCAACAACCCACCTACTCGGGTTTGTGCTTCTGTCACTCACGCAACCCACCATAGGCAAATCATGAACATATTGCAACACCCTACAGTGGGGATCCCTCACGTTTGCGTGACACGGAGAGCGCCATAGGACTGCACCATATCAACATACAACTCACATCCATAACATCATACCACAATTAACCCATAGGACAAAAAAGATCTACTCAAACATCATAGGATATTCAAATATCATTGGGAAATAATATATGGAGTTGAGCACCATGTTTAAGTAGAGATTACAACGGGGAAGAGATGTGTTACACCGCTGCATAGAGGGGGAGAGCGTTGGTGTTGACGGCGGCGAAGTTGTTGGTGTAGATCGCCGTCACGATGATTGCCCCGGCGGCGTTCCGGCGCCACCGGGAGATAGGGGGAGAGAGCCCCCCTCCTTATTCTTCTTCCTTGGCATCCCCCCTAGATGGGAGGAGAGTTCCCCCTCTGGTACATGGCCTCCATGGCGGCGGAGAGGTAGGAGCCCCTCCGAGATTGGATCTCCCTCTCTGTTCTCTTCTGTTTCGCGTTCCTGTTTTCTGGCCGAAAACTATTTCTTATATTCCTGGAGATCTGTAACTCCGCTCGGCCTAAAATTTTGAGGAGATTTTTATCCAAAAATTAGCTTCCTTGCGCCCAAAGGAGAGCTCCAACCGGCTTATGATGTGGGAACAACCCACCACCTCGCGCCTGGGCCTTCTGGGCATGCCCTGGTGTCTTCTGGGGGCTGTGGGCCCCCGTTTGCATTGATTCCACATCTCAAAATTCACAAATATGCCAAAAATAATTTGTGTAAAGTTTTATCGCGTTTGGACTTCGTTTGATATGGATATTCTGCGAAATAAAAAACATGCAACAAACAGGAACTGGGACTGCGCACTGGATCAATATGTTAGTCCAATAAATCATATAAAATGTTGCCAAAAATATGTGAAAGTTGTATAATATTTTCATGAAACGATCAAAAATTATAGATACAACGGAGACGTATCAATCCTTCACCAGAAAAGTGGTTCTGGGATCTTGGCCAGGCGCCAAAGGCTTCATCAGTATTTGCATGAGATGATTTGGAAGCTCAGATTCTTCATACACGCATCTTGCTCCTTCTGAGGGAATACTGACTTAGACCGCTCAAAGTAATTCAGTTGCCGGAGCAGTATAGTGTGTGTCATCAGTCATCCAGTCAAGTAATGAAAGTGCGTTATATCGACTAAAGGGGGGGGGGGGTGAATAGGCGATTTTTACAAATTCGTCACTTGAGGAAATACTGGTTGAGGAATTTGCTAAGTGACGAACTACTCGCAGCGGAATAACTACTCAAGTGCACGTGAAACATAGCCATAGCATAGTCATCATGATGAAATGAAACATACGCAGAGCATGAGCAGCGTGAACAGGATAAGCAGGCAGAAGATAATGTAACTGAAGAATTTGAGGTGAGGAAATTGAGAAAGTCTTCAGTCAAATTCTTCAAACAGTAACGATCAATTTCATCAACACATATATGAGGAAATGAAAGGGTTGAGGAAATAGAACCAGGGGCTCGATGAAGACAATGATTTGATGACCCAGTTCCAACTGCTGTGACAGTCGCACGTCTGGTTTGGAGTGGCCTGGTATTTAAACCAGAGGACACACAGTCCCAGGACACACAGTCCTTACCGTATTCTCCTTGAGCTAAGGTCACACAAACCTCGTCCAACACTCGTGGTAAGTCTTCAGGGTAGACTTCCAAAACCCTCACAAACTGGTCACCCGGCAATCCACAATTTACTGCTGGATGCTCTAGACCACGGTCACCCGGCGATCCCCAATTGACTGCAGGATGCACTAGACCATAACGCCTAACCGTCTGGAAGATACACAGTCTTCAAAGGTAACAAGCGTCGGTTCCACACAGGAACAATTTCTTCAGTGATTCTCAATCACTTTGGGTTGGTGGTTTGGTTTTGGGGTTTTTCCTCACTTATGATTTTCGCTCAAAGTTCTCGAGGAAATGGGATGCTCTCAAATGACAAGTGTCAAGTTCTCTCTCAGAGCAGCCAACCAGCTAGTGGTTGAAGGGGGCGGCTATTTATAGCCAGGGTGCATCCCGACATGATAAGACATAAATGACCCCCCCCCAATGATATGACCGTTAGGTGGATAGAATATCTGGACAGCTGGCGCAAAGCACAGCAACGGTCGGAATTTGAACTGTCAAATTCCTCAGGGCTTATCATATTCCTCACTTGTAGGCAATTTGCACTGGCAAAATCCTAACTCCTCAGTCAGACCAATTTCCTCAGAGACCAGGAGAACATCGTCTCTGTCTCTGAAGAACTTGACTGAACTGCAAGAGGTTTCCAAAGGCTTCACTCGTAGGATTGGGTTATGTTGAGGCTTTTGAGTTGAGCATCAGTTGGAAAAATTTCCTTAGTTTTACCTCGACCCCCTTTAACAGTACGGTGTTTCCTATGACTCATGAAAAGAAAAGAAACTATAAAAACTAAAGTCTTCATGTTTCATATTCCTCATTAATGTCTTCAAGGTCACACCGTCTTCTTTAATATCAAAGTCTTCAGGAAATACCAAAGTCTTCAGCAAAGTCTTCACCAAAGTCTTGAAGACATTCATTTTTAGGGGTCGACATTCTTCGAATATATCAAACTCCTCAGCGACTTATAGAGCCTGTGTACACTCACAAACATATTAGTTCCTTAACCTATAAGTCTTCAATACACCAAAATCACTAAGGGGCACTAAATGCACTTACAATCTCCCCCTTTTTGGTGATTGATGACAAATAGGTTAAGTTTTCAATGGGGATAAACATATGAAGTGTAAGTACTGAGTTTGAGGAATTTGACTGCAAGATATAGAGGAACTCCCCCTGAAGATGTGCATATTTGAGGAATTTGCTTTGGACTGCAAATGCACATGGCAGGATAAAATCTTGGAGATCTCCCCCTATATCTTGTAATCCATACACGCATTTAATATATATCATAAGGAAATTGAAATGCATGATGGAAATTGGGGCCTGAGCAAATTCAGCATGCGTGCATTAAGATACTTGAGAAAATAAGCATGCAGTAAGCAGTTCAAAAGTATCAGACCACCATATAAAGAGCGAGAGTTGTAACTTAACAAAATACAGCCCATATAAAGAGACCCGCTTGAGGACTAACTCAAATTTCTCCCCCTTTGTCATCAAGTGACCAAAAGGGACGAAATTGAGGACTAACGCCCATGAAGAATTTCATCTTGAAGGTGGTGGAGGAGCGCCAGCGTTGTCGGGGTCGGTTGGTGGAGCAGGACCTGCAGCCGTGTCGTCAATGTCCTCAGCTTCATTTGTCTTACGCGATGAAGAAAATGAGCTTGTCACCAGCTGAGGAACTTGCACTTTCTTCCACTTCTTCTTTGGTGGAATTGACCAGTCCAAGTCCCGCTGAAATTCCATCTCTGCAAGTTCTTCAGGAGTATCGAGATGTTCAAGGGTAGCCCAAGTGCGGTCGAAGATTTCATGCAGGTAGAGGAGAAGTTCACGATCAGTCATCACCCTTGGAGCAGCTTCTTGAGGTCTTTGAGTTGTGGCCCTGCCAACCGAGTCTTGAGAAGCAGTGTCATCATTTGTTGAGTAATAGGCAGCAGCACGAAATTGACCATTTAGTGGTCGAGATCCTTCATCAATAACAGTTTTGCCTTTCCCATCCTTTGAAGAAAATGTGTCCTTGAGGACTTCAATTGGCGGTAGAAAACTGAAATGATTTTGGAAGTCTGCTTCATAAGGCATTGATGATCTCGCCTTGATGAACTTCATGATCCATGGAGCATAAGGCTTCAGTTCAAAAGGTGACAGTGCAATGTTGGCCAATGTCCTCAAGAAGAAATCATGAAGATTTATGGGAATGCCATGAATTATGTTGAAGAGCAGATTCTTCATTACTCCAACCACCTCTTCTTCTTCATTGTTGTGGCCTTTGATAGGGCTGAAGGTTTTGGTCATAATGCGATAGACTGTGCGAGGCACATACAGTAAATCCTTCACCAGAAAAGTTGTTCTGGGTGCTTGACCAGGCTTCAAAGGCTTCATAAAAACTTGCATGAGGTGATTGGGAAGCTCAGGTTCATCATATAGGCATCTGGCTTCAGCTGAGGGAATACTGACAGGGACAACCCGAAGCAATTCAGAGGTAGGCGCAGTAAAATGAGTGTTGCCTGTCATCCAGTCAAGTATCCAAGTGCTGATGTCGTGTGCTTCACCAGAGATATGAAGAGTGGCATAGAATTGAAGAATGAGTTCTTCATTCCAATCACAGATGTCAACATAGAAGGGCAGTAACCCAGCATCATGAAGAACACTGAGTACTGGATTGAAGCATGGGATATTTTCCATATCAGCATGAGGAATTGAATAATGTTGGAAAACCTTGTCCTTCTGGAATAGCACAGCTGCATGGAAATTAGCATGAGTAGGCGTCCAGAATCTCTTATGATGTGACCTTTGAGAGTCATAAGGATTTGCTCCTGTGAAGAAGTGATGCTCATCGTAGAAATTTTCTTTGATGAATTTGGGTCGCTTCTTGAAAGGCATAGCTGGCTTGGGTTGAAGATTTGGCTTGAAGCGCCCACGAAATCCTTTGGCATAACAGCAACAATTGCAGTTTGAGGAATTGTCGGAGCAGAATCTTCACCAGCCTTGGTGGGAGCAGTTTCCTCATTCATAATTACTTCAGCAGAGGCAGCATGAGTTTCTTCAGGCACTGACTCAGCTGGTATTTCTTCAGTCGCAGCTGGAGACTGAGGAACTTGGGTGAGAGGAGTGGTAAGAGGAGAGTTTGGATGTTCAGTTTCCCAATAGTCATCATTGATAACAGGGGTAGTGTTACCAATGTCCACCTCCTCTTCCATTTCTTCAGTGTCAGCCTGAGGCAGGGGAGATTCAATTATTGGAGTTGGAGCATTTTCCTCCATTTGAATTTCTTCATCCACCGGCTCAGAAGCAGCAGACTGATTTTCCTCAGGTTCGTCATTTGGGATTTCATAATCCTCACCAAATGGAACCAGATCATAGGCTGGGACAGTAGACAGTGGAGTTGCATCGATTGGCTCCGTTGAGGAACTTGGTAGTGTCTTCAACTTCTTAGGTGCTGAGGACTCTGCAGATGCTGAGGCCTTCCTTTTCTTCGCATCTGTTGCAGATGGAACATCAGTTTCTTCAGGCATAACTGTCACAGTTGCCCTAGCAGTTTTTCTCAGGCACAACAGTTTCTTCAACTGTCCTGACAGTTTCTTCAGATTGTGGAGCGGAGGAGCTGGGCAGAGGGTTTGAGGCTTGAGCTCGTGATGCAGCCCGTGTGTTGTGATCTTTGATGACTTTGTCAGCCATCTTGATGAATCTTCCCTTGGCTCCTTGCCAATCTGAGAGGTGGTTGTTGTACATATCATTGAGGCCTTTGATATCTCTCTGAACAGAGATGAGTTGATAAGGCGTCAGGTTGAGGACATTTTCTTTCATGAACCTCTCCTTCCTTTGTTTAGCAATCTTGGTTCTTCTGATCTGCTCATGCTTCCATTTTTCTTCACCAATGAAAGCAGCTAGAACATGACTTGGGCCCGGAGGGAGCTTCAAATCATCGATAGGCGTCTTTGGGTCCTGGTGCCACAAGTCGATGAAATCTAGCACGATCTTTGGATCAAGTAGCAGAGGAATTGAAGTGCCCTTGGCTTGGGCAACTCTTTCTTGCTTATTCCTCACAATTGAGGCTAACTCTTCATCATCTGCATCATCATCCTCAGATGTTGAGGGAACTTGAAAGATCACTTTCTTATCATGAGGACTTGGACGTTTTCCTCGGCCATCTGTGGTCTTCCTTTTTAGCAGAGTGGGACTGCTTGAGGAGTTTGCTGATGTCCCTGAGGCAATTGAGAAACCTGCTATCCTTTGACATGTGGCAAGATGCACGGGCGTTGAGGACTTTGCTGCAGCAGCCGAAGATTGTTCAGCCACAGAAGGAGCCCTTGATGATTTTTCCTGGGGCATATGCTGTGAGGAACTGGGGGCTGAAGATATTTGGGTTGAGGATTTCAACTTGATGGCTGATTTCTTTGCCATTGCCTTCTTGGGAGTAGAACCACTAACAGAAGTCTTGGCTGAGGCAGCAGCAGCAGCAGAGTCTTCATTGAATTTCCTCACTGCCTCTTTTGCTTGCCTAGCCAATTTTGCCTGGCGCCTTTCCCATTCATGTGGAAAATCCTCACCAGTTTTGAGGCTGGTTGTATCAGCACGTTGTCCTGCTGCCAAGGGTGCTCTTCTGCATGGAGGCTTGAGTGCAAATTTCTTCATGTACTTGGGGGTAACATAGCGATATTCCCTCCATTCCTTCATCCATCTCCTCTCAATCCTCAAAATGCGAACTTTGCGCTGTTGTTTGGTCTCTTTTCCATGAGTTGCTTCATCAGGTGTACAGTATTCCTCATAGAGATCATCAGGAATCTCAAAAGCAGTTTGCACTTCAGGTCTCTTCCCTCCTTTCTGAGGTCTTTTGCCATTCAGCCATTTTCTTTGGCTGAGGATCTTGCACTTTTGAGGATTCTGAGGAGGTGTGTAATTTTTCTTCAAGGAATGCTACAAATGAGTTAAGTTGATGAGAACCTAGAGATTCATCAACTGACATTTTGTACATGTGAATAGAGTGTAGGTGCGAAGAATTTGAAGAGGTCATATGCGTTCTCAGAAATTTTTGCAAAAGAATATCAAGTGTGAGGAATTTGACCAGAGATGTCTTGAAGAATTTCACTAAGTGTTCTTGTCTCAGGTTCCAGAGTTGTGCAGATTGTGAGATCCACACAATTGAGGAATCATGAAGAATATTGTTACTTAGGGAAATTTCTCAAGAGAACATTGATTGATTGGATCTAGTGAGATGGATTCTTGAAGAATAAACTCAGTTTGAAGTTTTTGTGAGAATCATGATGATAAAAATGCGGTAAAATAAGATTTTATTTACCGTAAGCGAAGAACACAACGAACAGAGAAGGAAGTGAAAGAGTTCGTCAGTCCAGATCTCCCACGCCCTAGCTTGGCAGAGGGAGACAGCTACAGAGGCGGCGGGGTGAAGACTTCTGCGACCGATGCGAGTACGACGACTGGGAGGTTGAGGCAGCGAAGCTCTTCCTCTCTGGCGACGATGAGGTTAGCAGCGGCGCTAGGTTTGGATCTCGGGAGAGACGGGAGTGAGGAGTAACCCGAGCAAGTGGAAGGGAGGGGGTATTTATAGCGGCAGTAAAACCAACTGGCCCGAAGACTTTGGACCAGTTTACCCCTGACCCTTGCCATTCACACGACATGTGTCACCCACATACTGTGTAGTGGAGATAGTGGGGGATCGTGGGTTATCCAGTCGTGGGAATCGGGACGGTTTGAGCGGCAATCGCCAAAAATTGAGATTGACTATTTTAATGTTTCGTTCGCAAATTCTTCAGCTGTCAAGGACACAGTGAAGACTTTGAACGAGTTTCAAAGTAGAACGCATATGAAGAATTAGTGAACAGACTGGGTTGAGCTTAGCATAGAGGCGTTACGGGTCCGATCACATTCACTTAGATGAAACTCAACTTGAAGAAATAACTATAAGTGAATGCTGTGAGGACATAGAAAAACTCAATAATATATATAGTCAACGAATAAAAACGCATGTGAGGAACATCGCTTGAAAAGTTTGAAGAATTTGAAGTTTGAGGATTTGCAAACATGAAGAAATTGAAAATTTGAAGAATTTGCAAAATGATGAAAAACTCAAACTTGAAGAATTTCAACTGTTGTTGGTGGCGTTATCCACCGTGTAAGAATGATGATTTTAGACACCGTGTACAATTGTCGTAGGGTTCTGAGAATCAAATTCTTCATTAATTTCTTCACACTTAGTGTGTTAGTCTTCATTGATTTGAAGAAAAACGTTACTTCGTGTGTTGCACATCAAAGTCATCAATTTTGCATAAGTGTTAGGATGTGTGTCCTATTCAAAGAACATTAGAAGATTCTAAGATATTTAGCTCACACCGCAACTTGCAAAATCTCTTCTCATCCAAGGGCTTTGTGAAGATATCAGCCAGTTGTTCTTCAGTCTTCACGTGGTCGAGGAAGATGTCGCGCTTCATCACATGATCACGAAGAAAATGATGACGAATCTGGATGTGCTTGGTCTTGGAGTGCTGAACTGGGTTGTGAGCAATCTTGATGGCACTCTCATTGTCGCAGTAGAGAGGGACATTCTTCACGTTGATGCCATAGTCCTTGAGGGTTTGCTTCATCCATA
This sequence comes from Elymus sibiricus, assembly GCA_039707655.1. Lineage (NCBI taxonomy): Eukaryota > Viridiplantae > Streptophyta > Magnoliopsida > Poales > Poaceae > Elymus > Elymus sibiricus. Next base: position 206,267,287 of record CM077673.1, on the reverse strand, counting down.
GCAATCGAGCACAGCAAGAACCAGCAGCGATGTACTCAGCTTCAGCAGTGGATAGTGACACACAGTTCTGCTTCTTTGAGGACCAACAGACTAAGGATCGTCCGAGGAAATGACAAGTGCCTGACGTTGACTTGTGGTCCACAGGATCACCAGCATAATCAGAATCAGAATATCCAATGAGGTCAAGATCTGAGCCCTTGGGGTACCATAATCCTAGTGTTGGAGTGTGAGCTAGATATCGAAGAATATGTTTCACAGCCTTATGGTGTGATTCCTTCGGTTTTGCTTGAAATCGGGCACACATGCAAACACTAAGCATAATATATGGCCTAGATGCACATAGATACAATAAAGAACCAATCATGGAGTGGTATACCTTCTGATCGAAATCTTTACCACTTTCGTCAGAGCAGAGTTGAGCCGATGTGGGCATAGGAATCTTGACGCCTTTGCAATCCTGCATGCCGAATTTCTTCAGGACATCCTTGAGGTATTTCTCTTGAGATATGAAGATGCCATTGCGTTGTTGACGAATTTGAAGCCCTAAGAAGAATTTGAGCTCTCCCATCATAGACATTTGATATTCTTCACCCATCATATAGGCAAATTCGTCGCTGTAACGTTTGTCAGTACATCCAAAGATAATATCGTCCACATATATTTGACACACAAATAGTTCATCATCATATGATTTTGTGAAAAGAGTTGGGTCAAGTGAACCGGGTTTGAAGCCTTTCTTCATGAGGAATTCCTTTAGTGTGTCATACCACGCCCGAGGGGCTTGCTTGAGGCCATAGAGGGCCTTGTTGAGTCTGAAGACTTTGTCAGGATACTTAGGATCTTCAAAACCTGGGGTTTGAGCAACATATACTTCTTCCTCAAGCTTACCATTGAGGAATGCACTTTTCACATCCATTTGATATAAGATGATATTGTGATGGTTAGCATAAGCAAGCAGTATGCGAATAGCTTCAAGTCTAGCAACAGGTGCAAAAGTTTCATCAAAGTCAATTCCCTCAACCTGTGTGTAGCCCTGTGCCACAAGACGGGCCTTATTCCTCACTACCTGACCAAGTTCATCTTGTTTGTTGCGGTAGATCCACTTGCTACCTATGATATTGTGCTTGTGAGGATCTGGGAGTTTGACGAGTTCCCACACGTTGTTGAGCTTGAATTGATGTAATTCCTCTTGCATGGCTTGAATCCACTCAGGCTCCAAGAATGCTTCATCAACTTTGGTGGGCTCTGTGATATAGACAAAAGCAAAGTGCCCACAAAAGTTAGACAAATGTGAAGCTTTTGAGCGTGTGAGGGGACCTGGTGCGTTGATGTCGTTGAGGATTTTCTCGATCAACACTTCGTTTGCAAGTCGTGGATGAGCAGGTTGAAGACTTTGCTGTGGCTGAGCATTTTCTTCAGCACCATTGTCTTCAGGTGTATCAGCATGAATGTCTTCAGCGTTGGGCACAACTTCTTCAGAGAGTAGTTGTTCTTCAGTAGGGATCACATCTTCAGTGGCCTTGAACCTAATGGATTCCTCAGGAGGCATTTCATCTAGCACAGGAGGCAGGTGCTCTCTTTGCGAGCCGTTAGTTTCATCGAACCGCACATCTATAGTTTCAACAACCTTGTTGTGATAGGTGTTGAAGACTCTGTAGGTGTGCGAGTCCTTTCCGTAACCAAGCATAAAACCTTCATGTGCTTTCGGTGCGAATTTAGAACTGTGGTGAGGATCTCTAATCCAGCATTTTGCACCGAAGCCTTTGAAATAACTCACATTGGGTTTCTTGTCAGTGAGAAGTTCATATGAAGTCTTCTTGAGGAATTTGTGAAGATATACCCTGTTAATGATATGGCAAGCAATATTGATTGCCTCAGGCCAGAAGCGGCGAGGGGTCTTGTATTCATCAAGCATGGTGCGAGCCATCTCAAGGAGAGTCATGTTCTTGCGCTCCACAACGCCATTCATCTGAGGAGTATAAGGGGCAGATAGCTCATGAGTAATTCCAAGTTCATCAAGATAATCATCAAGACCAGTGTTCTTGAACTCAGTCCCATTATCACTTCTGATATGCTTGATTTTGACGCCGAAGTTCGTCGAGGCCCTTGAAGAAAATCGTCTAAAGACATTCTGCACTTCAGATTTGTACAGGTTAATGTGCACCCAGGTATAGTGAGAGAAATCATCAACAATAACAAACCCATATAAGCATGGAATATTTGTTAGTGTGGCATAGTGAGTAGGACCAGAGAGATCCATATGAAGCAATTCAAAAGGACGAGTGGTAGTCATGATAGTCTTGGATGGATGCTTAGATCTTGTCATCTTTCCAGACTCACAAGCCCCACACAAGTGATCCTTGAGGAATTTGACACCGTCGATGCCAATGACGTGCTTTATCTTTGCGAGTGTGTGCAAGTTCCTCATGCCAGCATGTCCAAGTCATCGATGCCATAGCCAGCCTTCTGAAGCTTTTGCAAGTAGACATGTGGCCGGCTGTGGACCTGTACAGAAATCAACAATATACAAGTCTCCTCTCCTAAAGCCTTCGAAGACTACGGATTTGTCAGATTCCATGATGACAACACAACAATAATTGCCAAAGACGACAACCATATCAAGATCACAAAGCATTGAGACAGACATGAGGTTGAAGTCGAGGGACTCGACAAGCATCACCTTATCCATGTGTCGATCCTTCGAAATTGCAACCTTACCTAGACCAAATACCTTGCTTTTGCCTTTGTCAGCGTAGGTGATATGCTTCAGATGAGAGGAAGCCAGTGGAATATTCATCAGTAGGTTCTTGTCACCAGTCATGTGGTTGGTGCATTCACTGTCGAGGACCCACTCAGTTGCCTTGGGTATTTCATCCTGCAGATGAATTAGTACATCTTACGAATGCATATGCTTCAGAGTGAAGAATATGACTTCAAATTCATCAGATTGATTTTCATCACATAGTATAGTAAGCAAAGTAATATGAGGACGTGAGAAATGAGTGATTCATTTCATCATGATTGGCTTGCGTCCTTTCAAGCATATCTACAGGTCTCCAGCAAATTCCTCAGACGTTCAAGTTCGTCTGGAGACCTGACCCTGCATAAGAGATTAGTTCGATTTCTTCACCACCCACATCTGGAGGGGTGGCAAAGAGTTCATCATTCCGCGAGCACCATATGAGAAGGGTGGCATAGAAGCAAGTGCACTTCATTTCACAGGACGGGGGTTAGAGTACTCATATGAATAAGCAGAGAAATTCTTTGAGGACTTATGAACATAATGATTTGAAGAATAATGAACATATTCATGACCCTTAGATTTTCCCTGCGAAACAGAAGCATTAGTACGAGAATGATATGATTTTTGACCATATGAGGAATTTGGTCCATGTGAGGACTTCGGTCCTTGTGAAGACTTTGGTCCAACTGAAGAATTTGATCTGGGGTTCCTATTCTTCACTGGTGGTGTCATGAGGACATTCACTTGAAGATTTTCAAGGTACCTTTTAGGGACCCAGATTTTCTTCAGAGGGGGACCATTCCTGCAGTTAGTTCCAACATATCTAGCAAATACTTCACCATTCTGATTTTTGAACAGTTTATAGTTGGAGTCAATTGACTCATCAGAGGAATATGAAGATTCACAAGTAAAGCCAGATAAAGTGGATGGATCTACAGGAGGTCCTTTTGCAGCAACCCATGAGGTTTTGGGATACTGCTCAGGTTTCCAGTAAGATCCATCAGCATTGAGTTTCCTCTCAAATGCAATACCCTCTTTCCTAGGGTTCCTGTTCAGAATCTGCTTTTTGAGCACATCGCAAAGGGTTTGATGCCCTTTGAGACTTTTGTATATGCCTGTCACATACAATTCCTTCAACCCTGCATTTTCGTCAGTGATACTAGTGGTATCCTCAGATGAGGAATTTGTGACCACAGAAATAGTTGAAGAATTTGCAGCAATAGAAGCATTTGAACACTCAGGTGAAGAATGAGCAGTTTCACGTTCGATGCATTTCAAGCAAGGTGGAACAAAATCTTCCTGAGCGGTACTGATCTGTTGAGCAAGCAAGGAGTCATTATCCCTTTGAAGATCTTCATGAGACACCCTTAGTTTCTCAAGATCTTGCTTTCTCTGAAGAAATTCATAAGAGAGCTTGTCATGATCGACTAGGAGACCCTCGTGACGACTTTGAAGGTTATCATACTTGGACTGAAGACTTTGAAGGTCCTTAGTCAAAGTCTGAGTATGATCCACTTCCTCATTCAACAGATCATCGCTTTTGTCTAGTTGTTTTTGAAGCTTTTCAATGACATTTTGTTTTTTAGTAGCAATGTTAGCAAGTTTGGAATAGCTAGGTTTCAGGTAATCCTCAGATTCACCATCACTTGACTCAGAAGAGGAATGGTGTGAGAGTACCTTTGATCCTTTTGCCATGAGGCACATAGATGAGGAAGGTGAAGTTGGATCGGTCTTCTTCGTTTTGAGGAAGTTCTTGTATTCGATGAACCTGGGATCTTCACGAGTGCGATAGCCTTCATGAACATTGGAGAGCCTGTCCTAGATGAGCTTAGCAGTGTGAAGATGGGAGATGCTTTTGAACATGACCTTTGACAGGCTGGAGTAGATGATATTCTTTGCCTGGGCGTCCAGCTGTGTGTACTTCAGAATGTCGTCAGCATTTCCCATCTTGCAGAGATCAGTCAGTCCAAGCTCAGTACAGTCCAAAGCTTGTTGTTCTTCGATATGAGGTGCTTCCGCATGAGGACTTTCCATTTGGGATAGTCAGATCCATCAAAGTCAGGACATGCTGTGGTTGCCTGGGCACTGCTTGCCATGAAGCAATAAGTGGGAGCATAGTCATCATTGCTGACGTCAGAGTCGTTTGAGTTGACATTTTCCTCATCGTTGAAGATGGACTTGCTGACGAAAGCAGTAGCGAGAGCTAGGCTCGCCACCCCAGAGTCCGACTCCTCCTCAGATTCCTCCTCTTCCTCATATTCTTCAGATTCTTCTTCAGAATCCATTTCCTTGCCAATAAGTGCCCGAGCCTTCCTTAAGTTGTTCTTCCTGTGCGATGAGGACTTTGAAGATGAGGACTTTGTAGATGAGGACTTTGAAGATTTCTTCTTTTTCTTTGAGTCATCAGAACTGTCATCCTTGTATTTCTTCTTTCTTGATTCTTTTTCCTAGAGAGGACAATCAGAGATAAAGTGACCAGATTTCTTGCATTTGTGACAAGTTCTCTTCTTGTAGTCGCTTGAAGAATCTGATTTCTTCATGCTACTTTTTGATGATTTTCCAAACCGACCTCTCCTTGAGAACTTCTGGAATTTCCTGATGAGCATTGCTAGCTCCTGACTCAGTTCTTCAGGATCACCAAGACTACTATCAGATTCTTCGTCTTCAGATGAGGAGATTGCCTTAGCCTTCAACGCACGAGATCTTCCATAACTTGGCCCATAGAGATCTCTCTTCTCAGCTTGTTGGAATTCATGAGTATTGAGTCTCTCAAGAATATCAGCAGGATCTAGTGACTTGTAGTATCCACGTTCTTGGGTCATCAAAGCAAGTGTATCGAATGAGGAATCAAGGGATCTCAGCAGTTTCTTCACCACCTCATGGTCGGTGATGTCAGTGGCACCAAGAGCCTGTAGCTCATTGGAGATATCAGTGAGGCAATCGAAAGTTTGCTGAACATTTTCGTTGTCGAGTCTTTTGAGGCGGTTGAAGAGATTGCGAAGAACATCAACTCGAGAGTCACGTTGAGTTGAAATGCCTTCATTTACTTTGGACAGCCTATCCCAGATAAGTTTAGCAGTCTCCAAAGCACCCACTCTGCCATACTGACCTTTGCTCAGATGGCCACATATGATATTCTTCGCTTGAGAGTCGAGTTGCTTGAATCTCTTCACATCAGCAGCGTTGATAGTGGGAGTGACAAAGGAAACACCATTTTCCACAACATACCAGAGATCGTTGTCAATTGCCTCGAGATGCATGCGCATCTTGTTCTTCCAGTAGGGGTAGTCTATCCCATCGAAGGTAGGACACCCCGCTGAGACCTTGATCATGCCTGCAGTCGACATAACTAAAACTCCAAGTGGTTAAACCAAAATCACACAAAACAAGGGAGTACCTTGCTCTGATACCAATTGAAAGTGCGTTATATCGACTAGAGGGGGGGTGAATAGGTGATTTTTACAAATTCGTCACTTGAGGAAATACTGGTTGAGGAATTTGCTAAGTGACGAACTACTCGCAGCGGAATAAGTACTCAAGTGCACGTGAAACATAGCCGTAGCATAGTCATCATGATGAAATGAAACATACACAGAGCATGAGTAGCGTGAACAGGATAAGCAGACAGAAGATAATGTAACTGAAGAATTTGAGGTGAGGAAATTGAGAAAGTCTTCAGTCAAATTCTTTAAACAGTAACGGTCAATTTCATCAACACATATATGAGGAAATGAAAGGGTTGAGGAAATAGAACCAGGGGATCGATGAAGACAATGATTTGATGACCCAGTTCCAACTGCTGTGACAGTCGTACGTCTGGTTTGGAGCGGCCTGGTATTTAAACGAGAGGACACACAGTCCCAGGACACACAGTCCTTACCGTATTCTCCATGAGCTAAGGTCACACAGAACTCGCCCAACACTCGTGGTAAGTCTTCAGGGTAGACTTCCAAAACCCTCACAAACTGGTCACCCGGCAATCCACAATTTACTGCTGGATGCTCTAGACCACGGTCACTCGGCGATCCCCAATTGACTGCAGGATGCACTAGACCATAACGCCTAACCGTCTGGAAGATACACAGTCTTCAAAGGTAACAAGCGTCGGTTCCACACAGGAACAATTTCTTCAGTGATGCTCAATCACTTTGGGTTGGTGGTTTGGTTTTGGGGTTTTTCCTCACTTATGATTTTCGCTCAAAGTTCTCGAGGAAATGGGATGCTCTCAAATGACAAGTGTCAAGTTCTCTCTCAGAGCAGCCAACCAGCTAGTGGTTGAAGGGGGCGGCTATTTATAGCCAGGGTGCATCCCGACATGATAAGACATAAATGACCCCCCCCCCAATGACATGACCGTTAGGTGGATAGAATATCTGGACAGCTGGCGCAAAGCACAGCAACGGTCGGAATTTGAACTGTCAAATTCCTCAGGGATAATCATATTCCTCACTTGTAGGCAATTCGCACTGGCGAAATCCTAACTCCTCAGTCAGACCAATTTCCTTAGAGACCAGAAGAACATCGTCTCAGTCTCTGAAGAACTTGACTGAACTGCAAGAGGTTTGCAAAGGCTTCACTCGAAGGATTGGGTTATGTTGAGGCTTTTGAGTTGAGCATCAGTTGGAAAATTTTCCTTAGTTTTACCTCGACCCCCTTTAACAGTACGGTGTTTCCTATGACTCAAGAAAAGAAAAGAAACAATAAAAACTAAAGTCTTCATGCTTCATATTCCTCATTAATGTCTTCAAGGTCACACCGTCTTCTTTAATATCAAGGTCTTCAGGAAATACCAAAGTCTTCAGCAAAGTCTTCACCAAAGTCTTCAGATGAAGACATTCATTTTTAGGGGTCGACATTCTTCAAATATATCAAACTCCTCAGCGACTTATAGAGCCTGTGTACACTCACAAACATATTAGTTCCTTAACCTATAAGTCTTCAATACACCAAAATCACTAAGGGGCACTAGATACACTTACAAGTACCCATGTGTTGACATCTTCTACATCACCTGAGATGTGCAGTGTAGCATAGAACTGAAGAATGAGTTCTTCATTCCAGTCACAAATATCAACACAGAATGGCAGCAGACCAGCTTCATGAAGAACATTCAGTATTGGGGAGAAGGATGGAATAGACTCCATATCTGCATGAGGAATTTGATGGTGCTGAAAGATTTTGTCCTTATCAAATAGCACACCACCGTAGAAGTTAGTCTGGGTGGCAGTCCAGAATCGCTTGCGTCTAATCCTCGGAGACTCATATGGATTTGCACCCGTGAAGAAATGATGTTCATCATAAAAAAATTCCTTGATGAATTTGAGCTGCTTTGAGCCTTTGGAGGGCAATGATGGCTTGGGCTAAAGATTTGGCTTGTAGCGTCTCACAATCTCCCTTGGCATAACAACAGCTTTTCCAGACTGAGGAACTTGTGTAGCCGTTTCTTTAGCAGTAGCCTGGGTATAAACTTCTTCAGCTGATGCAGCATGAATTTCTTCAGGAATAGACTTGAGAGGAGTGGTACGACCCACAAACCCTGTTGGAATTTCTTCAGTCTGAGCAGGTGACTGAGGGACTTGAGTAAAAGGGGTGGTTATTAGTGAATTGGGGTGTGCAACTTCCCAATATTCAACATTGATAACTGGAGTTGTACTGCCAATGTCCACATCTTCGTCAATTTCTTCAACACCAGCCTCTTCTGCTGTGAGCTGAGGCTGGGGCGATGATACCAGAGGGGTTGAAGCATTTGCTTCCACCTCAATTTCTTCATGAATCTGCTCTAAGGAAGCAGCAGAGTGATCTTCTTCAGCTTCATCATTTGGGATTTTATAATCTTAACCAAATGGAACAATTTCATAGGCTGGGACAGCTGAGATAGGAGTTGCATCAATAGGTTTAGTTGAAGAACTTGGCAAAGTTTTCAATCTTTTACAGCTGAGGAATCTGCAGATGTTGATGTTTTCCTTTTTAGTGCAGCTTCCTTTTCCCTAGCCTTTGTTTTCTTCACTTCTGATGCAGAAGGAAGAGTCACTTTCTTCACCCTTGAGGAATTTGTTGGGGGAGCTTGGGGTGAAGGAGGAACAGTTTCATCAGGCTCAACTGATGCAGTCGCCCTGGCAGATTCTTCAGGCGCAGCAGCACTGTCAGCTGGCCTAGCAATTTCTTCAGGCGCAACAATAGGATTTTCCCTGAGAATTTCTTCAGCAGCCTGAATTTCTTCAGTTGCGCTTGCGATTTCTCAGTAGGCTGAGCGAAGGAGCTAGCCTGAGGATTTTGTGGTTGCGTGCGAGCTGCAACCCTGGTGTTGTGGTCTTTGATGACTTTGTCAGCCATATTGATAAATCGGACCTTGGCTCCTTGCCAATCTGCATAGTAGCGGTCAAATTCATGACTGAGGCCTTTGATGTCCTTTTGGACAAAGACAAGTTGGTCGGGCGTCAGATTTAGAACATTGTTCTTCATGAAGCGTTCTTTCTTGTACTAAGCCTTCTTGGCCTTTTCATACGTCCATTTTTCTTCACCAATGAAAGCAGTGAGTGTTAGGATCAGGAGGCAGCTTCAAGTCATCAATTTGAGTGTTAGGATCTTTGTGCTAGATATCAATGAAGTCTAGTACAGTTCTTGGATTGAGTAGAAGAGGAATTTGAGTGCCCTTTGCCTTAGCCACTCTCTCTTGTTTGTTCCTGACGATTTCAGCAAGTTCATCTTCATTACCTTCATCATCCTCAGATTCTGAGGGAATATGGAAAACCACTTGCTTCGTGTGAGGACTTGGCCTCCTGCCTCTTCCAGCAGTTGCTTTCACTTTCAGTAAGGTAGGACTGCTTGAAGAATGTGCTTGGGTAGATGAGGTTGCTGATGACCCTGAAGCAATTGAAAAACCAGCAGTCCTCTGACACGTTGCAAGGTGCACTGGTGTTGAGGACTTTGCAGCTGTAGCTGAAGATTGTGCAGCCACCGAGGACATTGCAGTAGCCCAGTATGAAGATGCTTGAGGAATTTGCTGTGAAGAACTTGGCCGTGAGGGCATTTGGCTTGAAGACTTTGGCTTCATTGTTGATTTCTTCTTCAAGGCTTTCTTCGGGGAAGTTTCACTGGCAGAGGCCCCAGCAGAGGTAGCAGCAGCAGAGTCCTCATTAAATTTCCTCACAGCCTCTTTAGCAATTTTAGCCAACTTGGCTTGACGCTTAGCCCATTCCTGGGGAAAGTCTTCACCACTCATAAGGCTAGTGGGATCAGCTTCCTGGCCTTCAGCCAATGGTGGTCTTCGACAAGGAGGGTTAAGAGCGAATTTCTTCATGTACTTTGGTGTAACATAGTGATATTCTCTCCACTCCCTTGCCCATCTCCTCTCAATCTTCTGAATGCGAATTTTTCGCTTCTCTTTGGTTTCCTTGCCATATGATGATTCATTAGGTGTGCAGTACTCAAGGTACACTTCCTCAGGGATCTCAAAAGCACTATTGGATGCTGGCTTCTTTCCTCCTTTCTGAGGTCTTTTCCCATCTGCCATTTTCTTCGGCTGAGGAATTTGAACTTTAGATGATTCTGAGGACGTATGCAATTTTTCTTCGAGGAATGCTGCAAATGAGTTAAATTGATGAGAACCTAGAGATTCATCAGCAGACATTTTGTACCTGTGAACAAAGTATAGGTGCAAAGAATTTGAAGAGGTCATATGCATTCTCAGAAATTTTGCAAATATTATCAAGTTTGAGGAATTTGACCATAGATGTCTTTGAAAAATTTCACTAAGTGTTCTTGACTTAGGTTCCAGAGTTGTGCAGATTTGAAGATCCACACAGTTGAGGAATCTTGAAGAAAATGATAACTTAGAGAAATAAATCAAGAGAAGGAGTTCGTTTGGTGCTTAAGAATTGGATTGCTGAAGAATAAACACCTTTTGAGGATTTTGTGAAAATCATAAGGATCAAAATAGAAATTTTAATTACCCTAGTGAAGAACACGACGAACTAGGAGTAGAAACAGAGAAGTTCATCAGTCCAGATCTCCCACGCCATAATTGGAGGTGGAAGACAGCTACATCGGCGGTAGAGTGAAGATTTCCGCGGCCGATGCGAGTACAACGGCGAGGAGGTCGAGGCAGTGAAGCTCTTCCTCTCCGGCGACGATGGAGATTAGCGGCGGCGCAAGGTCTGAGCTCGAGCGGGGAGAAGAGATCAAGCGGAATAAAGGAGAGAAGTGAAAGGGAGGGGGTATTTATAGCCACAGTGAGAACTAACCAGTCCGAAGATTTTGGACAGGTATACCCCTGACCCTTGCTCTCCACGCGACATGTGTCACCCACGTACTGATATGTGGAGATAGTGGGGGATCGTGGGAGTCGGAATCAGTTTGAGCGGCAACCGCCAAAAATTGAAATAATTTTTTTTAAAGTTTCGTTCGTAAATTCTTTAGCTGACAAGGACACAGTGAAGATTTTGAGCGGGTTTCAAATAGAACGCATATGAAGAATTTGTGAACAAACTGTGTTGAGTTTAGCATAAAGGGGGAAGGGTCTAATCACATTTACTTAGAAGAGAAATCAACTTGAAGAATTAGCTATAAGTGAATTTGTTGAGGACATTGGAAACTCAAATATATATGTATGTATACATATATATATATATATATATATATATATATGTCAATGAAGAAAAACTCAGATGAAGAATTTGAAATTTTGAGGAATTTGCAAACATGAAAAAAATGAAAATTGAAGAATTTGCAAAACGATGAAAAACTCAATTTTAACTTAGGTGGTGGCATGACCCACCGTATAAGAATGATGATTTCAGACACCGCGTACAATTGTTGTAGGGTTCTGAGAAACAAATTCTTCATTAATTTCTTCACACTTATAGAGTTAGTCTTCATTGATTGAAGAAAAACGTTACTTCGTGTGTTGCACTTCTAAGTCAGCAATTTTGCATAAGTGTTAGGATGTGTGTCCTTTCAAAGAACATTCAAAGATTCTAAGATATTTAGCTCACACCGCAACTTGCAAAATCTCTTCTCATCCAAGGGCTTTGTGAAGATATCAGCCAGTTGTTCTTCGGTCTTCACGTGGTCGATTAATATGTCACCCTTCAACACATGGTCATGAAGAAAATGATGACGAATCTAGATGTGCTTGGTCTTTGAGTGCTGAACTAGGTTGTGAGCAATCTTTATGGCGCTCTCGTTGTCGCAGTAGAGAGGGACATTCTTCATGTTGATGTCGTAGTCCTTGACGGTTTGCTTCATCCATAGCAATTGGGCACAACAGGAACCAGCAGCAATGTACTCAGCTTCAGCAGTGGATAGTGACACGCAGTTCTGCTTCTTCGAGGAGCACCAGACTAAGGATCGTCCGAGGAAATGACATGTGTCTGATGTTGACTTGCGGTACACATCACCAGCATAATCAGAATCCGAATATCCAATGAGGTCAAGATCTGAGCCCTTGGGATACCATAATCCTAGTGTTGGTGTGTGACCTAGATATCGAAGAATATGCTTCATTATCATATGGTGTGATTCCTTCGTTGTTGCTTGAAAACGGGCACACATGCAAACACTAAGCATAATATCTGGCCTAGATGCACATAAATACAATAAAAAGGCAATCATGGAGCGATACACCTTCTGATCGAAATCTTTACCATTTTCGTTAGAGCAGAGTTGACCAGTTGTGGGCATAGGAATCTTGACGCCTTTGCAATCCTACATGCCAAATTTCTTCAGGACATCCTTGAGGTATTTCTCTTGAGAGATGAAGCTGCCATTACGTTGTTGACGAATTTGAAGGACAAAGAATAATTTGAGCTCTCCCATCATAGACATTTGATATTCTTCACTCATCATATAGCCAAATTCGTCACTGTAATGTTTGTCAGCACAGCCAAAGATAATATCATCCACATATATTTGGCACACAAATAATTCATTATCATATGATTTTGTGAAAAGAGTTGGTTCAAGTGAACCGGGTTTGAAGCCTTTCTTCATGAGGAATTCCTTCAAAGAGTCATGCCACGCCCGAGGGGCTTGCTTGAGGCCATAGAGAGCCTTGTTGAGTCTGAAGACTTTGTCAGGATGCTTAGGATCTTCAAAACCTGAGGGTTGAGCAACATATACTTCTTCCTGAAGCTTACCATTGAGGAATGCACTTTTCACATCCATTTCATATAAGATGATATTCTGATGGTTAGCATAAGAAAGCAATATGCGAATAGCTTCAAGTCTAGCAACAGGTGCAAAAGTTTCATCAAAGTCAATTCCCTCAACCTGTGTGTAGTCATGTGCTACAAGACGGGCCTTATTCCTCACTACCTGACCAAGTTCATCTTGTTTGTTGTGGTAGATCCACTTGGTACCTATGACATTGTGCTTGCGAGGATCTTGGCGCTTGACGAGTTCCCACATGTTGTTGTGCTTGAATTGATGCAATTCCTCTTGAATAACTTGAATCCACTCAGGCTCCATAAAAGCTTCATCAACTTTGGTGGGCTTTGTGATAGAGACAAACGCAAAGTGGCCCATTAGTGAATCATCACGGGGGTCCTCGGCCTGACCCACTGGTCGGGAGACGACGTGGTGAGTACCCCCTAGTCCAGGACACCGTCAAAAGGACCTGGTGCATTGATGTCATCGAGGATTTTCTCAATCTGCACTTCATTTGCAATTCTTGGATGAGTAGGTTGAAGACTTTGATGGGGCTGAGCATTTTCTTCAGCGCCATTTTCTTCAGGTGCATCAGCATGAATGTCTTCAGTGTTCGGGATAACTTGTTCAGAAGGTAGAGGTTCTTCAGTGGGTATCACGTCTTCAGTGGCCTTGACCTGATTGATTCCTCAGGAGCCATTTCAACTAGCACAGGAGGCAGGTGCTCTCTTTGTGAATCGTTAGTTTGATCGAACCGCACATCTACAGTTTCAACAAGCTTTTTGTGATAGGTGTTGAAGACTCTGTAGGTGTGCGAGTCCTTTCCATAACCAAGCATAAAACCTTCATGTGCTTTCGGTGCAAATTTAGAACTGTGGTGAGGATCTCTAATCTAGCATTTAGCACCGAAGACTTTGAAATAACTCACATTGGGTTTCTTGTTAGTGAGGAGTTCATATGAAGTCTTCTTGAGGAATTTGTGAAGATATACGCTGTTGATGATGTGGCAAGCAGTATTGATTGCCTTAGTCCATAAACGACGAGGGGTCTTGTATTCTTCAAGCATGGTGCGAGCCATCTCAACAAGAGTCTTATTCTTGCGCTCCATGGCGCCATTCTGCTGAGGAGTATATGGGGCAGATAGCTCATGAGTAATACTAAGTTCATCAATATAGTCATCAAGACGAGTGTTCTTGAACTCGGTCCCATTATCACTCCTGATATGCTTGATCTTAACGCCGAAATTTGTCGCGGCCCTTGAAGAAAATCATCTGAAGACATCCTGCACTTCATATTTGTACAAGATAATATGCAGCCAAGTATAGCGAGAGAAGTCATCAACAATGACAAATCCATATAAGCATGGAGTATTTGTTAGTGTGGCATAGTGAGTGGAACCAAAGAGATCCATATGAAGCAATTCAAAAGGACGAGTGGTAGTCATGATAGTCTTGGAGGGATGCTTGGATCTGGTCATCTTTCCAGACTCACAAGCCCCACACAAATGATCCTTGAGGAATTTGACACCCTCAATGCCAATGACATGCTTTTTCTTCGCGGGCGTGTGCAAGTTCCTCATGCCAGCGTGTCCAAGTCGTCGATGCCATAGCTAGCCTTCTGAAGCTTTTGCTAGTAGGCATGTGACCGGATGACCTGTAGAGAAATCAACAATATACAAGTCTCCTCTCCTAAAGCCTTCGAAGACTTTGGATTTGTCAGATTCCATGATGACAGCACAATGATATTTGCCAAAGATGACAACCATATCATGATCAGAAAGCATTGAGACAGACATGAGGTTGAATCTGAGGGATTCGACAACCATCACCTTATCCATGTGTCGATCTTTCGAGATTGCAACCTTACGGAGACCCAATACCTTGCTTTTTCCTTGGTGAGCGTAGGTGATATGCTTTAGATGTGATGGAGCAAGTGGAATGTCCATCAATAGATTCTTGTCACCAGTCATGTGGTTGGTGCAACCACTATCGAGGACCCACTCAGTTTCTTTAGGTGACTCATCCTGCAAATGAATTAGTACCACTTACGAACACATATAATTCAGAGTGAAGAATATGACATCAAATCCATGTAGCCTGCTATGACTTATCTACGAGCAGTTGATGACATTTATGTCCCACGGCGTAATGGAGTCCCTGTAGCATGCTATGACTCGTCTACACACGCTGATGACCGACACCTGCATTGCTGGGTTACGTATGCCTGTCCCTGTACGGTTGTGCTACTTGGGTCTATAACTAGTCATGTCGACCCAGGTTCTTTGACGTGTGAATGCTAGCGACATGTTCATATCCGTGAGCTAGAAGGCGCAAATGGTCCCGGCCAAGGTAAGGTGGCAGCCGTGGGTTACCGTGCGTGAGGCCGCAAAGTGGTGTGACATGTTACAGGCTGGATTCATATGGCTTAGGATCGGGGTCCCGACACTGAGTGGGGGGTGGCTGCCAAGTAGAGCACCAGGGGCTCGCAAGGACGAGGCGCCACCATAACAGGTGGGCTTGTGAGGTACCGCTTGAGGTCCCCGAAAACTGCCTCCGCTTCGGGGGTCCACTCGAAGGGACCCTTCCTCTTCATGAGCTTGAAGAAGGGGAGGGCGCGCTTGCCAAGCTTGGAGATGAAGCGTCCCAAGGAGGTCACGCAGCCCTCCAGTTTCTGCATTTCCTTGAGGGTCTGAGGCGGGCGCATTTTCCCGATTGCCTTGATCTTCTCTGGGTTTGCCACGATCCCTCGGTGAGACACCAAGAAGCCGAGCAGCTTGCCGGACGGGACCCCGAAAACGCACTTTTCCCTGTTAAGCCCCAGGTTCACTGGACGCAGGCTAGCGAATGTCTCCTCCCGGTCCTTGATCAGGGTCCTCGCCTCTCGCGACTTGACCACGATGACGTCGACGTACGCCTCCGCATTTCTCCCGAGCTGCTAACCCAGGGCGATGCACATCAACCGCTGGAAGGTTGCGCCAGCGTTCCACAACCCGAAGGGCATGCAAGTGTAGCAATACACGTCGCATGGGGAGAGGAAGGCCGTCTTTTCGACGTCCTCCGCCGCCATCTTGATTTGGCGGTAACCCGAGAAAGCATCTAGAAATCATAGCAGATCGCACTCGGCGGTGGAGTCCACGATGTGGTTGATGCGCGGGAGCGGGAAGGGGTCCTGAGGACAAGCCTTATTGAG
Organism: Elymus sibiricus; assembly: GCA_039707655.1. Lineage (NCBI taxonomy): Eukaryota > Viridiplantae > Streptophyta > Magnoliopsida > Poales > Poaceae > Elymus > Elymus sibiricus. The sequence goes on along the minus strand of CM077673.1, from coordinate 206,251,209 downwards.
ACTCGTGAAGTAGAGGCACATGCGCTCCTTCCCACCGTTCTTTGGGACAATCACTGGGTTGGCCAGCCAATCCGGGTGCCGCACTTTCCGAATAACACCGGCTTCCTGCAGCTTGCCGACGTCTTGGATGATGAACGCCTGCTTCTCTTGCGCTTGTCGTCATGCCTTTTGCTTCACTGTGCGTGCACTGGGGCGCCCACCAGGCCGGACGCCTCCCACACAAACACGTCCTTGTTCGCGCAGAGGAAGTCAACCAGCGCCTTCTTCTGCTCCGGGGGAAGGCCAGCACCAATGGTGAAGGTGGGGCCCAGGCTCCCGTCATCAACAAGCACCTGCTTCGTCTCAGCCCGGTCCTGGGAGAACAGTTGTTTCTTCTTCGTGGGCGCGGCCTCCGGAGCCTGCGTGACGCTCTCGGCGTCGGGGCGCGAGGCCGCTGCGGCCTTGCAGGTGAGCTTGAGGGCTCGAACTATGTCCTTGGTGTCTCCGGCCATAGAGATGATGCCGCTGCTACCAGGCATCTTGATGATGTTGTAGCCTGGGTGCGTCGCCACCATGAACTTGGCAAGGCTCGGATATCCCAGGATGGCGTTGTACGGGAGGCCGATGTTGGCCACGTCAAAGTCGATCAACTCGGTGCGGTAATTGTCGCGAGTGCCGAAAGTGACGGGGAGGCACACCTGCCACAAAGGGGTGGTGGAGCCTCCGACCACCCCTGAGAAGGGCCTAGTGGGCGCGAGCTAGTCGTAGGGGACCTGGAGCATGTCGAAGGCCTCCACGGAAAGGACGTTAAGGCTGGCGCCGCCGTCGATGAGGGTCTTGGTGACCACAACATTACTGATGGTGGGCGTGCACAGCATGGGAAGTGCACCAGCAGCGACCGCCGTCCTGGGATTATCCTCGGAGTCGAAGGTGATGTCGGTCTCTAGCCTCGCCCCGCTCCGCGGGGCCTCAGGCCGCGGCAGAGCTGCGCCCGCCTAGTGGAGAAGTTATTTGACATGGCGATCAGATGTGGGCACCTGCGACCCGCCAAGGATGCAAGCGACTGCGGGCACGGCCGGGCAACCCGCGGTGAAGGACACAGTGAAGATTTTGAGAGGGTTTCAAATAGAACGCATATGAAGAATTTGTGAACAAACTGTGTTGAGTTTAGCATAAAGGGGGAAGGGTCTAATCACATTTACTTAGAAGAGAAATCAACTTGAAGAATTAGCTATAAGTGAATTTGTTGAGGACATTGGAAACTCAATATATATATATATATATATATATATATATATATATATATATATATATATATATGTATGTATGTATGTATGTATATATATATATATATATGTCAATGAAGAAAAACTCAGATGAAGAATTTGAAATTTTGAGGAATTTGCGAACGTGAAAAAAATGAAAATTGAAGAATTTGCAAAACGATGAAAAACTCAATTTTAACTTAGGTGGTGGCATGACCCACCGTATAAGAATGATTATTTCAGACACCGCGTACAATTGTTGTAGGGTTCTGAGAATCAAATTCTTCATTAATTTCTTCACACTTATAGAGTTAGTCTTCATTGATTGAAGAAAAACGTTACTTCGTGTGTTGCACTTCTAAGTTAGCAATTTTGCATAAGTGTTAGGATGTGTGTCCTTTCAAAGAACATTCAAAGATTCTAAGATATTTAGCTCACACCGAAACTTGCAAAATCTCTTCTCATCCAAGGGCTTTGTGAAGATATCAGCCAATTGTTCTTCAGCCTTCACGTGGTCGATTAATATGTCACCCTTCAACACATGGTCATGAAGAAAATGATGACGAATCTGGATGTGCTTGGTCTTTGAGTGCTGAACTAGGTTGTGAGCAATCTTTATGGCGCTCTCGTTGTCGCAGTAGAGAGGGACATTCTTCATGTTGATGTCGTAGTCCTTGACGGTTTGCTTCATCCATAGCAATTGGGCACAACAGGAACCAGCAGCAATGTACTCAGCTTCAGCAGTGGATAGTGACACGCAGTTCTGCTTCTTCGAGGAGCAACAGACTAAGGATCGTCCGAGGAAATGACATGTGTCTGATGTTGACTTGCGGTACACATCACGAGCATAATCAGAATCAGAATATCCAATGAGGTCAAGATCTGAGCCCTTGGGATACCATAATCCTAGTGTTGGTGTGTGACCTAGATATCGAAGAATATGCTTCAGAGCCTTATGGTGTGATTCCTTCGTTGTTGCTTGAAAACGGGCACACATGCAAACACTAAGCATAATATCTGGCCTAGATGCACATAAATACAATAAAGAGCCAATCATGGAGCGATACACCTTCTGATCGAAATCTTTACCATTTTCGTTAGAGCAGAGTTGACCAGTTGTGGGCATAGGAATCTTGACGCCTTTGCAATCCTACATGCCAAATTTCTTCAGGACATCCTTGAGGTATTTCTCTTGAGAATGAAGCTGCCATTACGTTGTTGACGAATTTGAAGGACAAAGAATAATTTGAGCTCTCCCATCATAGACATTTGATATTCTTCACTCATCATATAGCCAAATTCGTCACTGTAATGTTTGTCAGCACAGCCAAAGATAATATCATCCACATATATTTGGCACACAAATAATTCATTATCATATGATTTTGTGAAAAGAGTTGGGTCAAGTGAACCGGGTTTGAAGCCTTTCTTCATGAGGAATTCCTTCAAAGAGTCATGCCATGCCCGAGGGGCTTGCTTGAGGCCATAGAGAGCCTTGTTGAGTCTGAAGACTTTGTCAGGATGCTTAGGATCTTCAAAACCTGGGGGTTGAGCAACATATACTTCTTCCTGAAGCTTACCATTGAGGAATGCACTTTTCACATCCATTTGATATAAGATGATATTGTGATGGTTAGCATAAGAAAGCAATATGCGAATAGCTTCAAGTCTAGCAACAGGTGTAAAAGTTTCATCAAAGTCAATTCCCTCAACCTGTGTGTAGCCATGTGCTACAAGACGGGCCTTATTCCTCACTACCTGACCAAGTTCATCTTGTTTGTTGTGGTAGATCCACTTGGTACCTATGACATTGTGCTTGCGAGGATCTTGGTGCTTGACGAGTTCCCACACGTTGTTGTGCTTGAATTGATGCAATTCCTCTTGAATAACTTGAATCCACTCAGGCTCCATAAAAGCTTCATCAACTTTGGTGGGCTTTGTGATAGAGACAAACGCAAAGTGCCCACAAAAGTTAGACAAATGAGAAGCTCTAGAGCGAGTGAGAGGTGTCGGTGTCAAATCCGGCATATCTCGTAGTAGGGGTCCTAAGCTAGGTGTCTTGGAGCAATGGTAACACGGACACAGGATTTTACCCAGGTTCGGGCTCTCTCGAAGAGATAATACCCTACGTCCTGCTTTTGATTGTATTCATATGGGGTGTTGTACAGAGTACATGTATCTACCACGAGATTATGAGATGTAATATATGATGATCTAATGACTAGCCTGGCCTCGGTTTATATATTCACCGTAGGCCTAGGGTTTAGAGGAGTCCTCGTCTTGTGCACCAAGTCTTCGGGAGTCTTCCTTGTATGCGTCATGGGCTGCCCGAAGTGGCCCATTAGTGAATCATCACGGGGGTCCTCGGCCCGACCCACTGGTCGGGAGACGACGTGGTGAGTACCCCCTAGTCCAGGACACCGTCAGTAGCCCCCTGAACCGGTCTTCAAGTTGGGGACGCTCCTCGGTTCTTCCGAACAGTTCTTTGTCTTCGGTCATCGGTCTTGAAAACTGGTTCAACAAATCTTCCCATGTCCGATCTTGAGGATCGCCGAGCTGAATCCGAAGAGTTCACACGTCGGGCATCCGAGGAGCCCCTTTAAGTTATCGGCCTTTATCAATGCCTTATTGTTTTTTACGCCACACCTCGGGTTTGAAGGGTTTCCCGTGCGGTGGTGTCCTCTTGCGTCCGAGCTCCAATGCCGAACTGTATCTGAGGTGTCTTTTTACAGCCGAGCTCCAACGCCGGACTATGTCCGAGCTCCAACGCCGGACTCTATCCGAGGTATCTTTTTGCAGCCGAGCTCCAACGCCGGACTATGTCCGAGCTTCAACGCCGGACTATGTCCGAGCTCCAACGCCGGACTGTGTTCGAGCTCCAACGCCGAACTGTATCCGAGGTGTCATAGATTACCTCGGTCTTGAAAAAGTTGAAGGACTTCATCCGAGCTTAAATGCCGGAATAGTCTTTTATGGAGCAAGCCATTCACATCCGAGTTTTATGCCGGACTGCTTCTAAGACGTCTCTGATCTTGAGCTTTATGCCGGACTGCTTCCGAGCTCCAACGCCGGACTGCATCCAAGCTCTAACGATGATCAGCGTCCGAGGTGTCATAAATTACCTCAGTCTTTAAAAGATTGAACGAATTCAGTCGACCTTAATGCCGGAAATGCCCTCTATGGAGCCAGCCACTTGCGCCCGAGCTTTATGCCGGACTGCTTCCGAGGTGGTGCACCACCCCGACCGCGGGCTGATTTTTTGTGGATATTCTCGATTGATGCAGTTTATTCTCTGCCGAGATATATAGCCAGTAACCCTCAAGGTGTGTGTCGGTCTATAACCCAAGATGCACCTGAAGGAAAACATAAAACCGCTGATCCCAGTAGCCCCTGAGACTCAGGTCGATTAGCAAAATCGGCCTGAGGATCAACTCCTAGCTCGGCAGCATACTTCGGAATACAAAAGCGGTGTGCACAGACCTCGAGACTCAGGTTGGGTGCGGCCGACTAACCTGAGGATCATAATCTCCTCGGAAACTGTATTGCACTTAAATTTTCTGCATTGAATTGTCAATGCACTATGCCCTGAGACTTGGGTTGGGCAACATGGCCGACCCTAGGATCGCACCTCCTCGGGAACTAGTTCAACCGTCATGTATGTTTTGACAACACCGAGGTGGAGTTCAGCAGGAAAGATGCCAAACTATAGTTTAGAAAAGAGTTTCCTAGCAGGACCATCACGCCGAACACCTCAACCAAGAGAATGTCCCGCTTCCTGAAAGGAAAACATAAAATAGGTGAAAGATGTTATAAGCTCAAAAGACCAAAAAAACTTGCGTAAAAAACTTTACGTCTAGATTGAATCAAGTTTTTTGGTGCCAATACGAAATTGGTCTTAAAATTGTGCTTCCATCGTGCTTTGACATGACACAGCCGATCTCTAGACTTCAAGTGGGTCAGCCTTCGGCTTCAACCTCCCTATCCCGAAGGCGGAGTGTTTCTCAGGCCAGTTTAGCGAACTAAACGCGAGCGGCTTTAGAGAGAAACCAGGCTACCCGGCTATTGATCATACTCTTGAGTCGAGAAAGCAGTGGTAGAAAAAGACTTTGCAACAACTAAGAAGAAAACATCTATTATAAAACGGCTCATATTAATTTAAGAGCCCCCAAGTGACTTGGGTAAAAGAATTTTATGTATAATGATTGTATGTACTGAAGTACTTATATAATATCTGTGTTCGCCCGAACTTTGAACGCGTCTTAACCGACCGTCGGCTTCTCCCTCTTCGGCCAAGGGCTGAAAAGTGTTATCTACTCCGCCTACCGAAAATATCGGCGGTGTTTCGGATAACCAGGCAATCAGGCCATGAGGCTGTAACAGACAAAGCGTGCCCAGGGAACTTATGCTATATTACTTATGTAACGTAAGAAGCATCTTCAAAGAAAATAGTGCCCCCAACGGTACCTTTCTTTGGTCGCTCATAATTACTATGAGACTTGTGCAATAGATTTGTGTACGCATGAGTTCCGTCGTGTGCCGACCATAGTTGAAAACAATAAGAGCGCTAGCTTTCGGCTTCACCCGTCTGAGGTACGAGTTCGGATGACCCGATCGTAACAATCGCAGAGGTGCTCCCTTTACTCCCTAGCCGAACAATCGGGAACGTAGGGGTAAGCACAGGAGCCAGGCAACCCAGCTTTGCAGAACACTTAAGTCAACATGATGCATATTTTGGCATAATACACGAGCAAGGAAAGAAGCTGTACAATAATAATCACATGCAAAGAGAAAAGGTTTCATAAAGGAAGCCCCCAAGTAAACGGGGTATTTGAACTTGTTTGTAACAAACAAAGTTTTGACAAAGAAAGTTTTTCGCAAACAACTTTTTGTCAAAAAAGTATAGTGCTTGGTCGAACCGAACAAAAAGTAAAATTCTAAAGAGAGCTGAGCACGAAAACGACTTAGCTGGTTAATGTGCTCGGTGTGGTCCGGGGTTGTGGCGGGACAAAGACGTAGTCCTCGGCCTGGCCGAGGTCCCAGCCCCCAAGCCCGAGGTAACCGAGCGAAGAGCTCGGGTCGAGAAGTGGCAACGCAGCACGGTTGCTGCGGCGAGGCAAAGCCCCCGGTCCAGCCGAGGAGACAGAGTAGTTTAGCAGCGTGATGACGAAGCCCCCAGTTATCATGGGAAAAGGAAGTGTTGTTAACAAACAAAGTTTTTTATTTAACATAAATATAATGCTCGGTGGAACCGAACAAAAATTTAGAAATTTGAGCATTAAAGCGACTTAGCTGGTTAATGTGCTCGGTGTTGACGACGCAGGCCGAGCTTATAGCGGGTCAAGGTCCCAGCCCCCAAGCCGGTCCCGAGGTGACCGAACAAGGAGTTCGGCACTCCGAAGTAGTGTCATGGCTCGGCCGATGTGGCGAGGCGAAGCCCCTGGTCCAGCCGAGGTGGTGGAGTAGGTCGGCAAGGTGACGCCGGGGTAACCGCATGACGGCAGTCGAAGTCGATTTCCTGCACTCATAAAATAGTGCAAGCCAAAAGTAATAACAAAGAAAGATAATAATATATTTAAAAAAAAATTCTACTTAGTTAATTTAAGTGAAGCAAATAAGCAATGGAATATGGCCTGGGCGCCGAGGTGCTGAACGAAGAGTTCGGCTTGACGAAGTGGCGACGCTGCACGGTCGATGTGGCGAGATGAAGTCCTCGGTCCAGTTAACATGGCGAAGCTGTGATCGGCTGACGCCGAAGTCTCATGCAGGTCGGCTGGTGACGCCGAAGTCTCATGCCAGCCGAGGTGTTGAAGCAGGTCGGCTGGTGACACCGAAGTCTCCGGAGCGGGTTGATGAGGAGATGACGAAGCCCGCAGTCTAGCCTAGGTGTCGGGGCAGATCGGTAAGGTGACGCTAGAGCCCCATACCAGCCGACATGTCAAAGCAGGTAGGCGTGGTGGACGTTAGCTTGAAAAAGTAACGGCGCGGCGATGCCGACGCGGGTCAGAATTTGTGACGAGGTCAATGCTGGCTTGATGAAGCAACGGAGCGCCTGACCCGTACAACCCGCGGATGACGAGGTTCGCTTGATGATTATTCGGCCCTCGCGATGCCGAACTCTTGGTCGGATGACCGAGATGATGAGAAAATTTCCTTCAAAAAGGACGTTCGACAACCCGTTGATGAAAAAGATGAACTCGGGTCGGATTCGTTTTCGCGCAGAAAATAGATCCAAAATTCGTTGTACTCATCGGACGTTTCCCGGAGTGTGGACGGTCGGATCGAGCTGAAAGTTTGAGGGGTGATCGGTATAGGAATTCCGCAGCCGATAAACGGTGGGATTTTCCAATGGATATCCGAGCTAGATACTGGACTCCTCGTCCTAAACTCATCCAGATTCCCGTCCAGATTCGATAGGGCTCCGATATATTGTAGATCGCCGGAGATTCCTCCGCCGGAACGCAACGAAAATTTGCAGGGTTGTTCTAGACTCAATCCCGCACAATTCCACCGAAGCGATCGTCAAAGCGACACTCGAGGAGGCGGGGACGACGAACACGAATCCGCTGTCCAGAAAAACTGTATGATCGCGCGAGGGCAATGTTGACGTTGAGCCCCCGAGCACCATGGAGGATTCTTCCATGATCTTGGTTGAGATTGGAGTTGATGTTGATGAAGACACCTGTCCGATCTAGATGATCCGACGTGGCACGCAGTCCTCGGCCTAGCCGAGGTGACCAGTCAAGCCGGCGACGAAGATGCCGACGTTGACGATGTAGCTCGGTTCCGACGCGTAGATCGCGATGGAGCCGATTTGAATTCCCATCGCACCGCGGCGACTACCCAGCAGGCTCTCAATGAAAGCACCAATGTCGGTGTCAAATCCGGCATATCTCCTAGTAGGGGTCCTAAGCTAGGCGTCTTGGAGCGATGGTAACACGGACACAGGATTTTACCCAGGTTCGGGCTCTCTCGAAGAGATAATACACTACGTCCTGCTTTTGATTGTATTCATATGGGGTGTTGTACAGAGTACATGTATCTATCACGAGATTATGAGATGTAATATATTATGATCTAATGACTAGCCTGGCCTCGGTTTATATATGCACCGTAGGCCTAGGGTTTAGAGGAGTCCTCGTCTTGTGCACCAAGTCTTCGGGAGTCTTCCTTGTATGCGTCATGGGCTGCCCGAAGTGGCCCATTAGTGAATCATCACGGGGGTCCTCGGCCTGACCCACTGGTCGGGAGACGACGTGGTGAGTACCCCCTAGTCCAGGACACCGTCAAAAGGACCTGGTGCATTGATGTCATCGAGGATTTTCTCAATCTGCACTTCATTTGCAATTCTTGGATGAGCAGGTTGAAGACTTTGATGGGGCTGAGCATTTTCTTCAGCGCCATTTTCTTCAGGTGCATCAGCATGAATGTCTTCAGTGTTCGGGATAACTTGTTCAGAAGGTAGAGGTTCTTCAGTGGGTATCACGTCTTCAGTGGCCTTGACCTGATTGATTCCTCAGGAGCCATTTCAACTAGCACAGGAGGCAGGTGCTCTCTTTGTGAGTCGTTAGTTTGATCGAACCGCACATCTACAGTTTCAACAAGCTTTTTGTGATAGGTGTTGAAGACTCTGTAGGTGTGCGAGTCCTTTCCATAACCAAGCATAAAACCTTCATGTGCTTTCGGTGCAAATTTAGAACTGTGGTGAGGATCTCTAATCTAGCATTTAGCACCGAAGACTTTGAAATAACTCACATTGGGTTTCTTGTTAGTGAGGAGTTCATATGAAGTCTTCTTGAGGAATTTGTGAAGATATACGCTATTGATGATGTGGCAAGCAGTATTGATTGCCTTAGTCCATAAACGACGAGGGGTCTTGTATTCTTCAAGCATGGTGCGAGCCATCTCAACAAGAGTCCTATTCTTGCGCTCCATGGCGCCATTCTACTGAGGAGTATATGGGGCAGATAGCTCATGAGTAATACTAAGTTCATCAATATAGTCATCAAGACGAGTGTTCTTGAATTCGGTCCCATTATCACTCCTGATATGCTTGATCTTAACGCCGAAATTCATCGCAGCCCTTGAAGAAAATCATCTGAAGACATCCCGCACTTCATATTTGTACAAGATAATATGCAGCCAAGTATAGCGAGAGAAGTCATCAACAATGACAAATCCATATAAGCATGGAGTATTTGTTAGTGTGGCATAGTGAGTGGAACCAAAGAGATCCATATGAAGCAATTCAAAAGGACGAGTGGTAGTCATGATAGTCTTGGAGGGATGCTTGGATCTGGTCATCTTTCCAGACTCACAAGCCCCACACAAATGATCCTTGAGGAATTTGACACCCTCAATGCCAATGACATGCTTTTTCTTCGCGAGCGTGTGCAAGTTCCTCATGCCAGCGTGTCCAAGTCGTCGATGCCATAGCTAGCCTTCTGAAGCTTTTGCTAGTAGGCATGTGACCGGCTGACCTGTAGAGAAATCAACAATATACAAGTCTCCTCTCCTAAAGCCTTCGAATGATATTTGCCAAAGATGACAACCATATCATGATCACAAAGCATTGAGACAGACATGAGGTTGAATCTGAGGGATTTGACAACCATCACCTTATCCATGTGTCGATCTTTCGAGATTGCAACCTTACCAAGACCCAATACCTTGCTTTTTCCTTGGTGAGCGTAGGTGATATGCTTTAGATGTGATGGAGCAAGTGGAATGTCCATCAATAGATTCTTGTCACCAGTCATGTGGTTGGTGCAACCACTATCGAGGACCCACTCAGTTTCTTTAGGTGACTCATCCTGCAAATGAATTAGTACCACTTACGAACACATATAATTCAGAGTGAAGAATATGACATCAAATCCATGTAGCCTGCTATGACTTGTCTACGAGCAGTTGATGACATTTATGTCCCACGGCGTAATGGAGTCCCTGTAGCATGCTATGACTCGTCTACACACGCTGATGACCGACACCTGCATTGCTGGGTTACGTATGCCTGTCCCTGTACGGTTGTGCTATTTGGGTCTATAACTAGTCATGTCGACCCAGGTTCTTTGACGCGTGAATGCTAGCGACACGTTCATATCCGTGAGCCAGAAGGCGCAAACGGTCCCGGCCAAGGTAAGGTGGCAGCCGTGGGTTACCGTGCGTGAGGCCGCAAAGTGGTGTGACATGTTACAGGCTGGATTCATATGGCTTAGGATCGGGGTCCCGACACTGAGTGGGGGGTGGCCGCCAAGTAGAGCACCTGGGGCTCGCGAGGACGAGGCGCCACCATAACAGGTGGGCTTGTGAGGTACCGCTTGAGGTCCCCGAAAACTGCCTCCGCTTCGGGGGTCCACTCGAAGGGGCCCTTCCTCTTCATGAGCTTGAAGAAGGGGAGGGCGCGCTCGCCAAGCTTGCAGATGAAGCGTCCCAAGGAGGTCACGCAGCCCTCCAGTTTTTGCATTTCCTTGAGGGTCTGAGGCGGGCGCATTTTCCCGATTGCCTTGATCTTCTCTGGGTTTGCCACGATCCCTCGGTGAGACACCAAGAAGCCGAGCAGCTTGCCGGACGGGACCCCGAAAACGCACTTTTCCGGGTTAAGCCCCAACACTTTCCAACTAATTTATTATTTGACAACATAAAGTAATTTTTTTTTTCATTTCGGGAATGGGCATCCTTATTACCGCCGCACTCTCATGCATTGACAAGTGAATAAACACTCATCTTGAGAATAACAAATCTAGCATGGAAAAATATTGGACACTCCCCACCGTTTCATGAGCGGTACGAGCACACAAAAGAGAAAATTTATTTTGAAAATTTTGAAATGGCACATACAAATTTGCTTGGAACGGCATGGAAATACAGCATATAGGTAGGTATGGTGGACTCATAAGGCAAAACTTGGTTTAAGGATTTTGGATGCACAAGTAGTATTTCTACTTAGTACAAATGAAGGCTAGCAAATAGATTGGGAAGCAACCAAACCAAGAAACGAAAAATCACAAGTAGGATATAAGTGAGCATTGAACATAACTAACACCGAATAATGCACCACAAGTAGGATATAACTTCACTGCATAACTATTGACTTTCGTGCATGCATAGGGAATCACAAACCTTAACACCAATATTCCTACTAAGCATAATTACTCATCAACATGACTCACATATTACTATCATCATGTTTCAAAACTATTACAAGGAATCAAGTTTAATTTGTCCAATGATCTCCATGAAAGTTTTTATTATATCCTCCTTGGATATCTATCACTTTGGGACTTGTTTCATATATTGCCATTGCTTTTTGGCAAGCTCAAACAAATTTAAGTGAAGCACATGAGCATAAAGATTTCATCTCTCAAAAAGGTATAAGTGAAGCATGAGAGGATTTCTTCAAAATTCACTAACTCTCAAATTAATCTAAGTGAAGCATGAGAGTATTTCTACAAAAGTTTCCAAGCACACTGTGCTCAAAAAGATATAAGTGAAGCACTAGAGCAATTCTATAGCTCAAAAAGTTAAGTAAAGCACATAGAGCAATTCTAACAAATCATAGCATGGTTTTGGCTTTCTCAAATCGGTGTGTCCAGCAAGGATACAAAGGAAAAACTAACAAACAAAGCAAGCAAAGATACAATACGCTCCAAGCAAAACACATGATATGTGACGAATAAAAATATAGCTCCAAGTAAAATACCGATGGTCGTTAGAAGAAAGAGGGGATGCCACTCAGGGGAATCCCCAAGCTTAGTTGCTTGTTTCTCTTTGGATATATCTTGGGGGTGTGGTAGCATCCCCAAGCTTAGGCTTTTGCTACTCCTTATTCCTTCATCCATCGTGATCTCACCCAAACTTGAAAACTTCAATCACACAAAACTCAACAAAATCTTCGTGAGATCCGTTAGTATAAGAAAGCAAATCACTACTTTAGGTACTGTTGAAAACCCATTCATATTTTGTTATTGCATTATACCAACTGTATTTTAACTTTACCATGGCTTATACCCCCAAATAAAAACCATAGATTCATCAAAACAAGCACACAATGCAACGAAAACAGAATCTGTCTTAAACAAAACAATTTGTAGTAATCTGTACTCTACCCATACTTATGTACCTCTAAAAATTCTGAATAATTAGGAAAACGTAAGGAATTTGTATAGAAACAATGTGTTAATATTTCATCTCAAGATCACGTTCCAGCAAAAAATGAAAATTCATATACTAGACGCAAAGTTTCTGTTTCAGATTCAGCATCACTTCTACTCATCCTATGAATCATCCTACCGGTTCTACTTGGCACAAACACTAAATAAACCATAAAAACACAATCATAACATAGGCATAATTGTGTCAACACTCAAAAACAGAAAGGAAAAAAGCAAAATTTTATTTATTCATTGGGTTACCTCCCAACAAGCGCTATCATTTTACGCCTCTAGCTAGGCATAATGGATAGATTCAAGTATTGTCATCCTTGGTTTTGGATCCATAGGATGCCATCATGATTGATTCATATGGTGGCTTAATTCTTGTTCTAGGGAAGGGTTCCATACCCTTTCTTTCTCAAGGGAAATTGAAAACGAATATTACCTTCTTTCATATCAATCACGGCACCTATAGTGCGTAAAAATGGCCTACCAAGTATAATGGGACCAGACGGATTGCAATCAATATCAAGCACAATAAAATCAATAGGAACATAGTTCCTATTTCCAAGAATAATAACATCTTTAATTCTTCCCAAAGGCTTTTTAATAGTAGAATCTGCCAAGTGCAAATTAAGAGAGCATTCTTCAATGTTGGTAAGACCAAGCACTTCACATAGAGATTTCGGAATCGTGGAAACACTAGCACCCAAATCACACAAAGCAAAGTATTAATAATTTTTAATCTTGACCTTAATGGTAGGTTCCCACACATCATGCAATTTTCTAGGAATATAAATCTCCAACTCCAAATTTTCTTCAAAACATTTCATCATGGCATCAATGATATGTTTAGTAAAACCTTTATTTTGCTGATAAGCATGGGGTGAATTCAACATAGATTGCAACAAAGAAATAAATTCAATCAAAGAGCAACTATCATAGTTAAAATCTTTGCAATCCAAGATAGTGGGCACATCACTAGTTAAAGTTTTGACCTCTTCAAACCCACTTTTATCAAAAATTTCATCAAGATTTTCACCCTCCAAATTATTGGGACGCCTTCTAGCCAAATTACTAAACAAGGAATCAATAGAAGAAAAACCAATCACTTTAAGATCTTCATCTTTTGTATAGCGGCAATCACTAGAAGACGATTTTTCTAAGATTTCTGTTTTAGCTCTAAGCATAGCGGTTCTTTTCTTACTTTCATCCATAGAGACATATAAAGCTTTAATAGATTCATCAATATTTTGCACAAAAGCTTTCAACTTGAGATTTTCAACATCATGAGAAATTCTATCAATGCTTCTAGACATATCATCAATCTTATTTAGCTTTTCTTCTATCGTAGTATTGAAAGCCTTTTGCGCATTGATAAATTCTTTAATATTACTCTCAAGATCAGAGGTGTTTCTATTATTATTGTAAGAAGAATTACCATAATTATTAGAGGGATTTCCAGGAAAAGGCTTAGGATTAATATTACCTCTATAAGCATTATTATTGAAATTGTTGCGCGAGACAAAATTCACATCTACGGATTCACTATTTGCTCAATCAAAGTAGACAAAGGCACATCATTAAGATCAATAGGAGCACTTTTACTAGCAACCAATTTCATTAAAGCATCAACTTTATCACTCAAAGTACTAATTTCCTCTACCAAATTAACTTTTTTACTAGTAGGTGCTCTTTCGGTATGCCACTGAGAATAATAAGCCATGATATTATCTAGCAATTTAGTAGCTTCACCCAAAGTAATCTCCATAAAAGTACCACCCGCGGCGGAATCTAAAAAATTTGTATGATCATCCAAAGATTCAAACCATGTGTAGGACAATTTCTTATCATCAACTTCATTCGTTCCCAAGATTGGGCAACATGTTCATGCTAAAGTTGCTTAAAATTCATGATTTGCGTCCTAAGGGAAATAATTTTCGCAGGCGAAAAATACTTAGTGATAAAAGCATCCTTGCACTTATTCCAAGAATCGATACTATTGCGAGGCAAAGAGGAAAACCAAATTTTTGCACGATCCCGCAAGGAAAAAGGAAATAGTTTCAACTTCACAATATCATTGTCCACATCTTTTTTCTTTTGCATATCACACAATTCAAAGAACGTGTTTAGATGGGACGCGGCATCCTCATTAGGATTACCGGCAAATTGATCTTTCATGACAAGATTCAACAAAGCGACATTAATATCACAAGACTCCGCACTAGTGGTGGGAGGAGCAATAGGCGTACTAATAAAATCATTGTTAGTAGTATTGGAAAAATAACACAACTTGGTGTTCTCTTGAGTCATCGTGACTACGCAAACTGTCAGATTTCGGGCTCCGCAAAACCCAAAGAAGTTCGAACACAGGGGCGTGTGCGAAGATCTCCAACAGCTTTGCCCCCCCTAAGCTCACAGCTCGATTGCCTTGCTCGATGGCAAGGAAGAAGAGATTAACACACGAGGATTTACCCAGGTTCGGGCCGCTGCGAAGCGTAAAACCCTACTCCTGCTTTTGGTGGATTGCCTCACGAGGAGGTTTGTGATGAACTAGTACCGTGGTGAGTTGCCTCGCGAGGGCGTTCGGGTGGTGTTGGATCACTCCCCCTCTACAAAGCAGCCTAGCCTCTATTTATAGCGGCCCGGGTCCTCTTCCCTTATCACAATGGCGGGAAGGGATCCTACAACGGCCAAATTCAAAGGGGGACAAGGAGTACACCCTTATCCCGACGAAAGGTGGTCTTCGCCTGCAAAGTGGCCGGTGGTGATGCAGAGGTGGGCTCGGCGGTGACGTCCGTCCTGCGGAGCTCGTGGTCTTGGTCTCGTTGCACTGGAATGGAAACCTTTGGAGGGCGCTTTGGGAGCCTGCGTACGCCCCTACCTTCTTTGCACCAAAGAGGAAACTGTCTCCTTTGGCGCGCCGGTGCCCGCCTGGCCTGGCTTGCATCACCCTGGCCTCCCGAGGCTTGTCGTTGCATAGAGATCTCCGCCGCTCAGGTGGGGGCCTAGGGAGGCCTATCCCCCTGTGGGTCTTGGTGATGTCTCCCTCGCGAGTGCGGGGCTCTCGCGAGGGCCTTGTCTTGAGTGAGGCCGCACCGGGCCGTAGTTCGCTGTTGAAGTGGGCCACGCCCTGGGCCGCAGGCTGGAGAGTCTCGGTACCCCCGTTCCCAGAACGCCAACAGTAGCCCCCGGTCCCAAGGCGCGCCTGGGTTGGCTTCGGGGCGAAGCTGAAGAAGCCGTCCCGAGTGCCGCGGACCCTCATTGCCTGCGGGCCCAACCAGGCGCGTGGCACACAATGAGACGCGGGCGTCTCAGCTCCCCGGAGACGTCGGGAACCGCCCCGAGTCAAGCTGACATGAAGCCCGCACGCCGCACCGGCAATCATTGCCCTTCCTTGAATGCGGCTGTCTCCTTGTGTCCTCCCCCCACGGGCCACGCGGATGTGACCCGACGGGGGCAGATGAAGCGACGTGAGGCAGGGTAGCACGCCGACCGAGCCTGGCACGGGGCGCCCGAGGAGTGCACGGCGCCTCCACTCCCCACGACGCCCCGGCAACCGCTCCGTCCGACCAGCAACCGGCGCACGTCGGAGGGCCATCATTGCTCGGGATGAGGGAAGGTGCCGGTTGGCCTCCACCCGACTATAAATGGGCGTGGGGAATAGAGCCCCCATCCCATTCCTACTCCTTGCTCCCCCGCCTTCGTCCTCACCTCCTCTATCATGACGCCGGTGAGGAGGTTTTCCGCCGTCGAGAAGGGGAAGGCCTGTCAGGGGGTGTCGGACCAAGAGCCTCCCAAGAGCAGCAGGGGTCGTCCTCGCAAGTATATTGAGGCGTCGTCGGCGGCGCCCCGTGGGCGTGGGCGCCCCTCCGCGAGGGCCGGTGCTTCTGCTGGCGTAGCCGGAGGTGGCGGGCATGGCGGCCATGGCCCGTGAGGGAGACCCGCAGTTGGTGCTCAGCCACCGCGCCCCGCAAGCCAGCACGGCCGACGCGGGCCTGGAGTTCCTAGTGCCGGTGGAGAGGCCGACGAGCACCTGGTTGCAGCTCCCGCGCTCCTTCACGGAGACGTTGCGGGTTAACGAGTCCGCAGGTCTCTGGCTGCAAGCCGATGGTTGTTGCAGTGGCGCGTTGTGGGTGGAGGTCGAGGTTACCCCCGCAGGCAACGCCTTTTTGAGCCGTGGGTGGCAGAACTTCGCGCACGCCCACGGCCTGGAGGGGAGGCCCATGCTCCACTTCAAGCACGACGGCGCCGCGATGCTTTTCGTCAAGATCTTCAGGGAGGACGGTAGGCGCTTGGGGTGCTGCCCGGAGGGCGGCGGCAGCGGCGGTCTTGGAGGTGAGCTTGCCCTTGGCGACGGCCGCCATGCTTCAAGCAGCAGCGACACCTCCTTCGAGGAGAGCCCGAGCGACGACAGCTAACGACGCTCTGCCGCGTCGGCGCGCCCGAACTTCGGGGAGGGGGGGAGCCAGCCGCGACGGTGCAGCTCCCCCGCCCGGGAAGCGGCCACGCCGACGTGCCTCCACGGCCCCATCAAGGAGGAGGAGGACTCCGACTGAGCGCCGGTGCGCCGAGGCCGAGGCCTCAAGAGCGGTAGCCCCCGGGGGGCTCCTTGGCCTTCTTTTCTTTTCCTCTTCCTGTAAACAAAAATCATGGGGGGCCCTTCTGGGTGTGTAATGAACTTTGGCACTTGCGCCCTCTTATTAGCATTCTCATCACGTATTGCGGTCACCGCGTTACTGTTAATCGAGACTTCCTGTTGATTGTGGTTAGGGTACTTAGCTTGATGCGTCCGCGGCGGGCTTCTGCGTCGTGAGGTTAGGTAGTGGCACCTGGGGAGCCAGTGGCACCTAGGGAGCTTGGGGAGGTTCCTCCTTCCTACGAATGAGGCGGTTTGGGAGGCCCCTTTCGGCACTCTACGTCTGCAGGGCCCGATCCCGTGCATGCCCCGACCACCATTGGGGCGTTCGGATCACCAGGACAAGACCAAGGGGGCAAGGCCTCGACCACTGTTGGGGCGTCCGGATCACCAGGACGAGACCAAGGGGCGAGGAGCCACGCGATCAGTAAGGCTCCTGAGGCGCGATGCTCAGGAGCCCCCTTTGACGCTCGGTGCTCTACGTCGGCGGGGCCCGATCCCGCGCATGCCCCGACCACCGTTGGGGCGTCCGGATCACCAGGACGAGACCAAGGGGCAAGGCCTCGATCGCCATTGGGGCGTCCGGATCACTAGGACGAGACCAAGGGGCGAGGAGCCACGCGATCGATGAGGCCCCTGAGGCGCGATGCTTAGGAGCCCCCCTTGACGCTCAAGCGGCGACCATTCCTTTCCGCCGGTTCTTGCCCCAGGGGGCGTGAGCCCCCAGAGGCTTTAAGACAGCGCACCGGGCCGCGGCGGAGCCCCCGAGCGAGGGTGAGGCGGCACGCGCTTGCTAGCTCACTCGAGAGCGCCACGCGAGGACCAGGACGCTGTAACACCCCCCCCCCCATGTAATGGTGCACAGTGATGACCATGATCAGTGCCTAATCATTTTGCTAAATACGATATGATCAAGTTGAATTTCATATCTCATTTCAAATTCCACTTCAAAAGGCCCTTGAATTTTATTGTGATAAAATAAAATTGCAATCAGCAAGGATAAAATGTTGCACACTTGTGAAAAATCACAAAACAAATGTTGTTGAGGAAAACAACATCACCTTGATGTTGGTGTGGACCCCACCATCCTAAACAGCACCAAATTGCATTTTAAAGTGCTCTTTAATTCTGTGGAAAATGCAAACAGATTCCAAAAATCCCCAAACTTTTTGTGGCCATGTGGAATATTGCAAGATATTATTTGGACCCAGTGGCACATTTTTGCTGAGAAGAAATAATGCCAAAAATAAATGGAACAGAAGCTGTGAAGAAAACAGATAAGGAAAAAGAAAGAAAAGGAGAAATGTTCCTGTGCACTTAGGCCCAGTGGAACAGTATGCGGCCCAGCCCGCCAGGCGCCTCCTTCAACCTCCTAACGCCCGCCAGGGTGCGCTATCGAGCAGGAAGCGAGCGCTCGCTCGCCAGGCCCCCCCTCGCGAGATCTTTCTCCCCCGCTGGCGTGGATGGATAAGAGGAGAAGCCCTCGACCCCCTGGACCGCTCTGCTCCTCCTCCCGTTGTCTCTCTCGCCCGCTCCTCTCTCTCCCGAGCGCCACGGCCGCCATGGCCGTCGGTTAGACGCGGCCACCGTGCCTCCCGCGCCTTGCCGTCGCGCCAAGAAGGACCGCACCGACCTCCTCATCCTCCCCGTGCATTGGATCGAGCCGGAGCTGCGCCCAGACGTCGCCATCGACCGTCTTCCTCCTCGGGACCCGAAGGCTCGCCACCGTCGATTCGCCGTCTGCACTGCACCAGCTCCTCCATCGGGCCTTCCCAGCGACGCCAGTGAGCTCCTCTGGCCGCCCCTCTCCCTTAGTGCGCTCCCGTAGCTCCCTCTAGCTAGTGGCCGCCGTAACTGAGCTCCGGTCGCCGCCATTGTCGTTGGGCACGAGCTCTGCGTGCCCCTGGCACCCCGTGCGTGCCACGGGCATGCTCCAGAGCGACCGTAGGACCGATCCCGCGTGGTAGCTAGCTCGTTTTCGTCTTGGTTTGCTCGCTGCCATGGACGCCCGAAGCCTTGCTCCGCCGCCGTCGACGTAGCGCTCCGCTCCGACCACCGCAGCTTGTCCTGATGGCCGGAATGGAACGGCGGCAGCCTCAGCTCGCGAACGCAACAAACGGCGCTCGATTTGGTGCCTCCTACGCGAAACCCGAGCCACCTCGCCGATTCGGGAGCTCGCCGGAGTAGCACCGGCGATGGTCGCCGGCCGCCGCTGACCTGGCCAGGCCGGGGCCACCCGCAGGGTCATTGACCCGCGGGCCCCGCGGTCCTGGTTGACCAGTTGACCGGGTCAACGTGCTGACTGGACTGGGGCCAGTCACTGACAAGTGGCCCCCACAGTTTACTGTTAGGGTTAAATTATTTAAACGTGTTTAATTAGCCTAATGACCCACTGACAGATGGACCCCACTCACTAATTAATCTCTTTTTAGATTAATCTAACACTAGATTAACCCTGAGTCTATGACAGGTGGGCCCCCCCTATGAGTATGACAGTGGGCCACCCCTGTCAGTTGCTTAATTAGTAAATAGATTAAGTTAAAATTAATTAATCTGCCTAATGTGACACTGACCAGTGGGGCCCTTCCCTAATTAATCTGTTTTAGGATTAATATAACACTGGTTTAAATATGAGACAATGACATGAGGACCCCACATGTCAGGTTTGACCTGGTCAGCCGTCATGTTGACTACTGATGTCACCATTACATCATGCTGACGTCACTCTGCACTGTTCTGGATAATGTTGATTTAAATAAATAGAATAATTTCAGGAATTGTTTAAATCTTTGAAAAATCGTATAAAATAATCCGTAGCTCGGATGAAAAAGTTTTATACATGAAAGTTGATCAGAAAAATCCCACGAATCCGAATACGCTATCCGTTCGTTTGTCACATGCTTCTAGCATAACAAACATGGAACTTTTCCCCTCCGGATCGTCTGTCCGATAAATCCAAAGACCCGGGAAATATCGTTAGGTATTCTCCCGTTCCGTCTGATACGTGTAGTACTGCGTTAGACTACCCCTAGCACTGCGTATTGCCATGTCATGCATCGTGTTGCATCTGGTTGCTTGTATTTATTGTTTCTTCCCCCTCTGAGTACGACTACGCCCCTGACGAGTACGACTAAGCCCCTGACGTCCAGTCTTTTGCAGCAGAGCAACAAGGCAAGCAAAACCCCCCCTTGATCATTCCGATATCACCTATTATTTCTCCCTCATGCTTGCATTAGATTTTGCTACTGTATTTAACAGCACCTATTCTGATGCATAGCCTGTTTTTGAATACTACTTTCATACCTGCTTTCAAATAATGTTGTAGTATAGGTATGGATAGTGTCCCCCTGTGGCCCCCATTTTACTATTGTCTTTACCCTGCTTTCATCGACGACACCGAGGACTTGAAGACAGAAGACTCAATCGTCATGATTGACAAGCCGTTACCGACACATCACCACACCCACCCCGAGTGTGATACTTCGAGATTGATCCCTCGGATATTCACTTGGGGCACTGACACACAGCCACTATGATTTGTTGCTGACTTATATGTGAATGACGGGTCGGCCCTAAGGGTACCCGTGTGTGTGAAATGTGGTGGGATGCGCCGGTAAGGCATCCAAAGGGTTAACTACGAGGCGTGGCCGGACCTACTTTGTCCTTGCCACAAGTTCTCGAGACGGGGCGGCAGGATGGGGGCACTGATCGTCACCGCAAACTATAAAGTCACTAACGGGTTTGGATATGTGATCTGAGAAGGGCTCTGGCCTCTTTCGCACTAACCACCACGCGAGAAAAGTTATGGGTACTCTACGGCGTACATTCTTCCGAAAGCTCATCAGATGTCACATGGAGCGACTCGTGCCCGGGTGGCCCGAGCTAACGCATGGCACTTCTAATTAAGGCATGCTAGGACTGACACCGGCCGAGGGCGTAACGCGCAGGATGGCGAGGGCGATGGCCCAAGACCCCGAGCTATTAGGATGTAGACCGGCGTGCTGGCCTCTCTGTTGAGCCTAGGTAGGACTACGTCGTGTCGATCGGCCGAGGCCGGGTATGACCAGGAAATTGTATCCGGCCAGAGTTTATCGACCGTGTTGGGTAAGGTTGTGCACCCCTGCAGGGAAGTTTTATCTAATCGATTAGCCGTGTCCACGGTAACGGACGCTCAGAGAGTATCCTAGTCTATCATAACTAGAACTGGATACTTATGGTTGTTACTTAAATTATTGGCTCCGGGATTGCTTTCTCGCAGGGAGTCGAGGAAGAATCTCTGGGCCTTGCTGCATTATACCCTGTTAATTAAAATATGCTGCTCTAAACTCTAGTCTTATGCTGCAAGACGCTGAAGATGCTAGTCTTCGATAGGACTAGGCCTTCTTCCCTCTTCTGGCATTTCTGCAGTTTAGTCCAAAGATATAGCCCCATTCCTTTGATATTGGTGCGTATCTAGCATTGTTCTGATGTCAGTCTTGCGAGTACTTTGGATGAGTACTCGCCGTTGCTTTGCCCCTTTTTCCCCTTGATTCGATGCCGCGTTCAGATGACGGAGCCGAGGAGTCCCAGGATCCTGTTTACCCCGTTGATGACTACTACTACCCCGACGGAGGCCACTACTACCAGGATGGAGCCTACTACGACGTAGACTTCTCTGACGTCCAGGAGTAGTTCGGAGGTTCCCAGGCAGGAGGCCTGCGCCTTTTCGATCTAGTTTGTCGTTGTTATGCTCAGCCTTCTTAAGGCAAAACTTGTGTACCTTTTATGTCTGTATTCAGATGATGTTGCTTCCGCTGACTTTGTACTCAAGCTTTTATAGTCGAGCCCTCGAGGCCCCTGGCTGTAATATGAAGCTTGAATTATTTTAATTTGTGTTTAGTGTTGTGTTGTGATTCCTTCCAGCGAGTCTCTGGTCTTGATCGTGCACAAATGCGTGTATGGTTAGTGCATGGTTAAACCGGGGGCGTCGCAAGTTGGTATCAGAGCCAACTGCCTGTAGGTAGCCCCCTTTCCAAATCCTTGGCCGAAGTTGAGTCTAGTCATTGAAAAACTTTTACTAACACTGATGCTGTGGGTTACGGGCCCACATCTCAATCGGGTGGTATTAGGATCTTTTATTCCTCATCCTTACTCTGGGTTCTGATCTCTCTTCTCTTTTGGGTTAAAGGTTTTCCTAACTCTAACATTAGGTTCTCGTGATCACATCCACCGGAGAATGGTTTCGCCGACAATTATTTTCCCTTGAAGTATGATGCACACACTCTCACTTGACATCTTGAATCTTCTTGTTACAGATGCGTCCCGCTAGGCAGATCGTTCGCCTGACCTTCGCGCACGATATGACTGGGTTCCCGGCCATTCTGGTCGACCTCTTGAAGAAGCTGGGATATCGCTGGTACCCCGAGTACACTGTTTACAAGGACTACCGCGAGTTCAACCAGGAACAGTATGAGGCTGAGATGGTTATCTGGGATCGACAGGACCTCTCCATCACTGAGCTGCACACCTTCCGTGGCAATGGAGTGACTGTTGAGATGGCAGTACAGGATGCTGCATATGCTGCTATTGTTCGTCTCCGTGCAGCGAACCCCTGTTTGGAGGAGACGGCATACAGATACATCCCGTATGCTCCTGCTGGAGTTGATACTGCTGCCGACGCTGAGGTCTTGACCCCTTTCGCGCCGCAGCGCAACGTTGCGGTCCTACACTGCTGTCTGCACCCCCTACGCGAGTCGTCGTTACGACCCACAGGTTCTGGTCCAGTACACTGAGGCACTGGATCGCACTGTCAGGGCTCTTAACGTCGAGCTGTACGCCACCCGAGCTCGTCTTCATCAGGCTATGGAGCAGTTTTTGCCAGCAGTCATTGCGGGGATGCATCCGGAGTACATTCTTCACCCGCGTCGGACTGAGTTTCCTCCAGGTCTTGAATGACCTGAGGTTGGAGGTCGTACTCCGGCACGTGGACCTGCGCTCCCGCTTGATATGCAGATTATGCATCAAGGTGTGCACGGGATGCAGAACCCTGCCACCAGGTTTCACATTCAGGGTCATGTGCAGTTCTGTGGCTACTTTCGTTGTCCCCGACGTTGATGTAGCGTATCGCTATGCCTCGTTGTTGTATCTCTCTACCGCGTGCCTGCGTGCCTCCTAGTTTGTCTAAGGTATTTTCATGCCGGACCTATCGTCTATTTGTAACAGACTTATGGTTTGTAACAGACCTATGTATGGATCATTAAGTCGTGTTTGGCTACTATGATGTATTTTATCGCACTTCCTTTGTTGTGCATGATTACTTCATGAATGAATCCTTGCCTTGCTATTGCTCAAATACTGAACTACCACTGTTATAAATTAGCAGGATGGTTAGACCAGCAGGAAGTGGCCGTGCTGGCCATGCACCACCACCGCCACCTGATTACATGACTGGAATGATTCAGCAGATGGAAGTTCAACGCCAGTTCATGCAAGGACTAGTGGACCAACTCCAGAGGCCCCCTATGTACCAGCAGCCAGCCGCAATGTCGCTACAGGACTTTGTGCATCTCAACCCGCCTACCTACCACAACTCAACTCAGCCGCTAGATGCTGACGACTGGCTTCGCGATATTACTCACATACTAGAATCTGCAATGGTTCCCCCTGCCAACCATGTCAACTATGCGGCCTACTTTCTGAGAGGTCCCGCTGCCCAATGGTGGACCAGCCACAAGCATGCTCTGCCAGTAGGCGCCATCATTTCCTGGCCAGAGTTCCAAGCTGCTTTCCGTGCTCGCCACATTCCTCAAGGAATCATGGACCGGAAGAAGCAAGAGTTCCGCAACCTTACCCAAGGCAGTAAGACCGTGGACGCTTATCAGCGGGAATTTCTGGACTTGTCCCGTTATGCTGAAGAGGACATGCCAACTGATGCTCGCAGACAGGAGAAATTCCGTGAAGGACTTCACCCGGATGTTCACCTTGCTCTTCTAGCTCACGAATTCCCTAATTTTGCCACCTTGGTGGATAAGACCATCCAGATTGAGACAGGTCTGCAGAGGTACAAGGACCACACCAAGCGCAATCGTGACACGGGCTCATCTTCAGGCTCGCAGTCCCAGAAGCGCAGGATCTGGATCCCCAACAACTACCGTCCACCTGCATATGCCCCGAGGCCATCCTATGTGGCGCCTCGTCTGCCCCCTCCACCGCCAAGACAGCCAAGAGCTATACCGCCAAGAGCACCTCAGCCTCCACCCTCCTGTCCTGAGGATGGACTGTGCTTCAAGTGTGGCCGTCCAGGTCACCGTGCTTGAGATTGCAGGCAGGGTCAGAAACAACTTGCACTGCCGAACTACCAGCCTCGCAATAGAATGCCAGAGTTCCCTATACTCGTGCTCAAGCCAACCATACTGATACGGCTGAAACTCAAGACCAGACTTCTACTGTGATGGGTACACTTCTTGTTAACTCAATACCCGCATCCGTTTTATTTTATTCTGGATCATCGCATTCATTCATGTCAGAAGAATTTGCATCTAAGCATAACCTTAAGTGCGAGAACATGGACATTCAAATAATGGTATCCACTCCCGCGGGTAATTGTCAGACCTCTATGATATGTCCCAACGTCACCGTTGAGATCGAAGGACTAGAGTTCCTCGTCTCACCCATTGTGTTGGCGTCTTCCAATATTGACTTACTCTTGGGAATGGAGTGGATGATAACACATAGTGCTTCAATCGTTTGTGCCACTAAGACTGTGCATCTTCTGCACCCTTCCAATGAGTTAGTGGTTCATTCTGCTCGTCTCGTTCGAAATGCCGAAACCCAGATACATTGGATGAACACATTGAATGCATCACCTCTTGAGGGGATTGAAAGCATCCCAGTAGTTCGAGAATTCCAAGATGTATTCCCAGAAGAGCTTCCAGGCATTCCCCCTGCTAGAGGAGTCGAGTTCGTCATTGACTTGAAACCAGGCACCACCCCTATTGCCAAGCGGCCTTATAAAATGCCTCCTCATGAACTTCTTGAACTTAAGGAAGAAATTGACAAATCGCTTCGCAAGGGTTTTATTTGTCCTAGTTCCTCAGCTTGGGGAGCACCTTCTCTCTTTGTCAAGAAGAAAGATGGTACTAATCGGTTGGTTCAAGATTACCGACCTATCAACCAAGCAATAATTCAGAACAAATATCCGCTTCCCTGGATCAATGATCTGTATGATCAGCTTGCTGGATCATCAGTGTTCTCTAAACTCGACTTGAGGTTGGGTTATCATCAGATCCGTGTTCATGAAGAAGATATTCCGAAGACAACATTTGTTACTCACTATGGTTCATACGAGTACACCGTCATGTCTTTCGGCTTAACAAATGCCCCAGCAACCTTCTCTCGATTGATGAATTATATCTTCATGGATTATCTCGACAAGTTTGTCGTGGTATATCTGGATGATATTCTGATATATTCCAAGAATGAAGAAGAACATGCCGAACATCTTCGTCTTGTACTCGAAAGGCTTCGAGAACATCAATTGTACGCAAAGTTCTCTAAGTGTGAATTCTGGCTAAATGAAGTGACTTACCTTGGTCATGTGATCTCCAAGGATGGTATTGCCGTCAACCCTGAACGAGTTCAGGCTATTCTTGACTGGGCTCCCCCGAAGAATGTTAAGCAAGTCAGAAGTTTTCTTGGACTTGCCAGCTATTGCCGTCGCTTTGTCGAGACCTTCTCCAAGATTGCAAAGCCCCTGACCAATCTGCTTCACAAAGGTGTTAAGTTTGAATGGACAGACAAATGTCAGGAAAGTTTTCAGACTCTCAAGGACAAGCTTACATCAGCTCCAGTGCTTGCTCCTCCAGATTCTCGCAAGGACTTTGTCATTTATTGCGATGCCTCTCGTCAAGGATTAGGCTGTGTCCTAATGCAAGAGCACAGAGTAATTGCTTATGCCTCAAGACAGTTGTGTCCTCATGAAGAGAACTATCCAGTTCATGATCTCGAGTTAGCTGCAGTGGTCTATGCTCTATTGAATTGGCGACATTACCTTCTCGGTAATCGTTGCGAGATCTATACTGACCACCAAAGTCTGAAATACTTGTTTACTCAACCAGACTTAAATCTCCGTCAGCGAAGATGGATGGAATCCCTCACAAACTATGATTTCGGTATTTCATATACTCCTGGCAAGGCTAATGTAATGGCCGATGCTTTGAGCAGAAAATCTTATTGCAACAACTTCATGGAACTTTTCCCCTCCGCGTACTCGGATGAAAAAGTTTTATACATGAAAGTTGATCAGAAAAATCCCACGAATCCGAATACGCTATCCGTTCGTCTGTCACATGCTTCTAGCATAACAAACATGGAACTTTTCCCCTCCGAATCGTCTATCCGATAAATCCAAAGACCTGGGAAATATCGTCAGATATTCTCCCGTTCCGTCTGATACGTGTAGTACTGCGTTAGACTACCCCTAGCACTGTGTATTGCCATGTCATGCATTGTGTTGCATCTGCTTGCTTGTATTTATTGTTTCTTCCCCCTCTTCTCTCCAGTAGCCTCCGAGACTGACGCTGCTGCCGAGTACGACTACGCCCTTGACGACCAGTCTTTTGCAGCAGAGCAACAAGGCAAGCAAACCCCCCCCCCCCTTGATCATTCCGATATCACCTATTCTTTCTCCCTCATGCTTGCATTAGATTTTGCTACTGTATTTAACAGCACCTATTCTGATGCATAGCCTGTTTTTGAATACTACTTTCATACCTGCTTTCATATAATGTTGTAGTATAGGTATGGATAGTGTCCCCCTGTGGCCCCCATTTTACTATTGTCGTTGCCCCTGCTTTCATCGACGACACCGAGGACGTGAAGACAGAAGACTCAATCGTCATGATTGACAAGCCGTTACCGACACATCACCACACCCACCCCGAGTGTGATACTTCGAGATTGATCCCTCGGATATTCACTTGGGGCACTGACACACAGCCACTATGATTTGTTGCTGACTTATATGTGAATGACGGGTCGGCCCTAAGGGTACCCGTGTGTGTGAAATGTGGTGGGATGCGCCGGTAAGGCATCCAAAGGGTTAACTATGAGGAGTGGCCGGACCTACTTTGTCCTTGCCACAAGTTCTCGAGACGGGGCGACAGGATGGGGGCACTGATCGTCACCGCAAACTATAAAGTCACTAACGGGTTTGGATATGTGATCTGAGAAGGGCTCTGGCCTCTTTCGCACTAACCACCACACGACAAAAGTTATGGGTACTCTACGGCGAACATTCTTCCGAAAGCTCATCAGATGTCACATGGAGCGACTCGCGCCCGGGTGGCCCGAGCTAACGCATGGCACTTGTAATTAAGGCATGCTAGGGCTGACACCGGCCGAGGGCGTAACGCGCAGGATGGCGAGGGCGATGGCCCAAGACCCCGAGCTATTAGGATGTAGACCGGCGTGCTGGCCTCTCTGTTGAGCCTAGGTAGGACTACGTCGTGTCGATCGGCCGAGGCCGGGTATGACCAGGAAATTGTATCCGGCCAGAATTTATCGAGCGTGTTGGGTAAGTTTGTGCACCCCTGCAGGGAAGTTTTATCTAATCGATTAGCCGTGTCCACGGTAACGGACGCTCAAAGAGTATCCTAGTCTATGATAACTAGAACTGGATACTTATGTTTGTTACTTAAATTATTGGCTCCGGGATTGCTTTCTCGCAGGGAGTCGAGGAAGAATCTCTGGGCCTTGCTGCATTATACCCTGTTAATTAAAATATGCTGCTCTAAACTCTCGTCTTATGCTACAAGACGCTGAAGATGCTAGTCTTCGATAGGACTAGGCCTTCTTCCCTCTTCTGGCATTTCTGCAGTTTAGTCCAAAGATATAGCCACATTCCTTTGATATTGGTGCGTATCTAGCATAGTTCTGATGTCAGTCTTGCGAGTACTTTGGATGAGTACTCACCGTTGCGTTGCCCCCTTTTTCCCCTTGATTCGATGCTACGATCAGATGACGGAGCCCAGGAGTCCCAGGATCCTGTTTACCCCGTTGACGACTACTACTACCCTGACGGAGGCCACTACTACCAGGATGGAGCCTACTACGACGTAGACTTCTCTGACGTCCAGGAGTAGTTCGGAGGTTCCCAGGCAGGAGGCCTGCGCCTTTTCGATCTAGTTTGTCGTTGTTATACTCAGCCTTCTTAAGGCAAAACTTGTGTACCTTTTATGTCTATACTCAGATGATGTTGCTTCCGCTGACTTTGTACTCAAGCTTTTATATTCGAGCCCTCGAGGCCCCTGGCTGTAATATGAAGCTTGAATTATTTTAATTTGTGTTTAGTGTTGTGTTGTGATTCCTTCCAGCGAGTCTCTGGTCTTGATCGTGCACAAATGCGTGTATGGTTAGTGCATGGTTAAATCGGGGGCGTCGCAAACGCCAAGGCCACGCGGGGACCAGGACGCCAAGGCCTTGGCGAGGTGTGCGCACCGTGCCAGTAGCCCCCGCTCGCGGGGCGCGGGAGGGAGAGGCTGGCAGGCGTTAACCCGGAGAAAGAAACTTCAAGAGAGAAAACTGCAAGGAGAAAAATTCCCGCCCCTTTTTCTTTAAATAGAGTCAAAAAGCCTCGAGTTTCATTCCAGGAAAATGGCAAGTTCGAATACAAGAAAAGCAAAGAACAGCCGCGTCTGGCACCTAGGCTAGTCTTCGTCTTCCCCCAGCGCGGAACATAGGGCATCCACATTACGTGGGCATAGTCATTGGAGGACAGTGTTGTCCGCTAGCGCGGAGCATGGGGCTTCCACTTGGGCGTGGGTGGGAACCCCTCCGCGTCCTCGGGGGGCTCCGGGCGTATACGGCCCACTCATTATTACGTGAGAATGTCACGGCCGAAGATAGCTGGGCAATCCCCCGGGCGCATGGCCTAGGTGCTCCCAACTCAGTTAAGAGCCACCCCGCGCATTTCTGTGCGGTTGCGCGCTCCTACAACCCAAACCTGAGTGCATTGTTCCCCGCGTAGCCGCGGGATTGCACTCCCGCGGCCCAAACATGAGCACAACGCGCCCAGCGCAGCCATAGGGGTGTTGTGGCGATGAAGCCGCCTCATGAGGCGTCGGGGCGCCGGCCAGATCGTGACTTGAGGACCTTGCAAGGCCCTGCCCCCTTAGGGCCGCGCCGGCGCCCCCGTTGCCGCGGGTGGCCCGCGCTGCTTGTATCCTGTCGATCCCCCCAGGCGGTCGCTCCTGTGGCCCGGAGGGCTCGGCTGCGTGTCACTTGCTCGCGAGGGCAGCGGCTGTGCCGCGCCCCCGCGCATCCGGGGATGCCCCCCCCCCTCCCGCTTGTACCAACCTGGCCTGGTACTCCCTCGGTGGAAGCCCGCAGGCTCGGCTTGGGGAGGACGTCCGGGACATCTCCCTACTCCGGGAGGGTGCTGGCACCCGCAGGGGGCGCGTGATCCATCGCGCCATCCACAGGTATGACATAGCTCGGAACATAGGCCTCTGTATAAAGGCCTTGGCCCCCTCCTGAACCATCCCCGCGCGCACCATGGGCAGCCTCCCCGGGTGGCAAGGTGACACCACCCTGGGTGCACAGCCCACAGACCCTCCTGCGGCGAGCCTCCGCCCGAAGTTGATTACCTCTGCCACCGCTGTGGGGTTGGCCGCGCGTGTCTCGACGTGGGTTGCCTCCCTGGTTTTCCACCACGCCTCCGTTACGGTTACCTGCCTGCCCGGAACCCTGAGCCGCCTATTCCCTACGCCGGTTTGCGTGCTCCCACCGGGATGACCCAGGCTGTCGATGATCCACCGGGGCATGAGTGCGCGCGTCGAGGCGCGTGCGGAGCGCCCCATCATCTTCTTCAAAGGCACCACTGGCGGGGCCGGACGGCGCCCCGAAGCCGGTCACCAGGATCCGGAGGAGAAGAAGCACGGCGTGCGACGGGCCCTGCCCGGGCTCGCCCGGGAGTGAAGCGGGCACGCCGTCCGCAGATGAGGCGGCGGGCACGGCGAGCGAGCCCCCGGCGCCCAACACCGGTGGTCGCAAAGAGGGGTGCGGAACCCAGGCCCTCCTCGCGACGGTGACCAACTCGGCGAGGCCCAGGCGTCGAAGCCCCCGTGCGTTGGGCGGTGGCGAAGCATCTCACTCGCCATCAGTAGTGCATCATGCGCATTGAGGTCTCCCACGTGGGTACAGTGTGATGTCGGTCCCCTGGGCGCCGCTCGCCCGCCGTGCGCCTGGCCGGCACGAGCAACAATGGTGGTGGAGACGACGCTGGTGGCCTGATAACGACCGCCCAGCACCGAGCTACCGGGGCATGCGTCTTGGGCGGCAGCGGCGAGGTTGGCGAAGGCTGATCCGCCGGGGCCGAAGGGAGCCTGTCGGGCGTCGGCCATTGACACGACGGGGCAAAGAAGAAGCGAAGCTTGTTGAAGAGTCCGCCATGCCCCCTACCTGGCGCGCCAAATGTCGGATTTCGGGCTCCGCAAAACCCAAAGTTCGAACATAGGGGCGTGTGCGAAGATCTCCAACAGCTTCGGCCCCCAAGCTCACAGCTCGATTGCCTTGCTCGATGGCAAGGAAGAAGAGATTAACCCATGAGGATTTACCCAGGTTCGGGCCACTGCGAAGCGTAAAACCCTACTCCTGCTTTTGGTGGATTGCCTCACGAGGAGGTTTGTGGATGAACTATTACAGTGGTGAGTTGCCTCGCAAGGGCGTTCGGGTGGTGTTGGATCTCTCCCCCTCTACAGAGCAGCCTAGCCTCTATTTATAGCGGCCCGGGTCCTCTTCCCTTATCGCAATGGCGGGAAGGGATCCTACAACAGCCAAATTCAAAGGGGGACAAGGAGTACACCCTTATCCTGGCGAAAGGTGGTCTTCGCCTGCAAAGTGGCCGGTGGTGATGCAGAGGTGGGCTCGGCGGTGACGTCCGTCCTGCGGAGCTCGTGGTCTTGGTCTTGTTGCACCGGAATGGAAACCTTTGGAGGGCGCTTTGGGAACCTGCGTACGCCCCTGCCTCCTTTGCACGAAAGAGGAAACTGTCTCCTCTGGCGCGTCGGTGCCCGCCTGGCCCAGCTTGCGTCACCCTGGCCTCCCGAGGCTTGTCGTTGCATAGAAATCTCCACAGCTCAGGAGGGGGCCTGGGGAGGCCTATTCCCCCGCGGGTCTTGGCGATGTCTCCCTCGCGAGTGCGGGGCTCTCGCGAGGGCCTTGCTTGAGTGAGGCCGCGCCGGGCCGTACTTGGCTGTTGAAGTGGGCCACGCCCTGGGCCACAGGCTGGCGAGTCTGGGTACCCCCGTTCCCAGAACGCCGACATAAACAAGATTGCAAGCAAGGAAGAGATCCGGCAAGAAAAAGGGCAAACAAAAAAGCGGGCGAATAAAATGGCAAATTGGTGAAGTGGGGGAGAGGAAAACGAGAGGCAAATGGCAAATAATGTAATTGGAAGGAGATGAGATTTGTGATTAGGAACCTGGTAGATGATGATGGAGTCCCCTCGGCGCCT
The DNA here is from genome assembly GCA_039707655.1 of Elymus sibiricus. Lineage (NCBI taxonomy): Eukaryota > Viridiplantae > Streptophyta > Magnoliopsida > Poales > Poaceae > Elymus > Elymus sibiricus. Next base: position 206,219,685 of record CM077673.1, on the reverse strand, counting down.
ACGATAGGCCCGTAGAAGAGACCGCTTCCTCCCCGGCAACGGCGCCAGAAATTCCTTTGACGTGGCTTGAGACTCCATCGGTATTTCCCCAAAGAGAAAGGGATGATGCAGCACAGCAACGGTAAGTATTTCCCTTAGTTATGAAACCAAGGTTATCGAACCAGTAGGATGATCACCACCACCCAATAAGCAGCACCTGCACACAAACAACAAATACTTGCAACCCGACGCGAAAGAGAGGTTGTCAATCTCTCTACGGTAATATGATAGATTAGGTAGTGATAGATAGGAGAGATAGATCTCTCAAGAACACAAATAAAAAGAGCAAATATGCAGCAATATATTTTTTGGTTTTTGGTTTTGTAGATATGAAAACAAAGAGTGCAAAAACATAGATTGGAAAGCAATATGTTGGAAAAGTAGACCCGGGGGCCGTAGGGTTCACTAGTGGCTTCTCTCATGAGAATAGCGCACGGTGGGTGAGCAAATTACTGTTGGGCAATTGATAGAAAATCGAATAGTCATGACGATATCCAAGGCGATGATCATTATATAGGCATCACATTCAAGATAGATAGACCGACTCCTGCCTGCATCTACTTCTATTACTCCACACATCGACCGCTATCCAGCATGCATCGAGTGTATTAAGTTCATGGAAAAATGGACTAATGCAATAAGAACGATGACATGATGAAGATCTATTCATGTAGGAATATACCCCATCTTGTTATCCTTAATAGCAATGATACATACTTGTCTTGCTACCTCTTCTGTCCCTGGGAAAGAACACCGCAAGATCGAACCCATCACAAAGCACCTCTTCCCATGGCAAGAAAAATCGATCTAGTTGGCCTAACTAAACCAAAGATTCGAAGAATAAAAACGAGGCTATAAGCAATCATGCATATAAGAGATCAAAGAAGACTCAAATAATATTCATGGATAGAAACTGATCATGAACTCAAAATTCATCGCATCCCAACAAACACACCGCAAAAGTTTACATCAAATAGATATCCAAGAGACCATTGTATTGAGAATCATAAGATAGAGAGAAGAAGCCATCTAGCTACTGCCTACGGACCCGTAGGTCTATGGTGGACTACTCACGCATCATCGGAGAGGCACCTATGAAGAAGATGAACCCCTCCGTGATGGTGTTTAGATTGGATCTCGAGGTTCTAGAACTTGCGGTGGCTGGAATTGTGTCGTCGACTCCCCTAGGGTTTTCCGAATATTTGAGAATTTATAGGCATCAGAGGCGGTGCAGAAGGGGGCCAAGGAGGGCACAACCCATCAGGGCGCGCCGGGGCCCCCCTGGCGCACCCTGGTGGGTTGTGCTCTCCACAGCCCACCACTCCGGCAGTTGTTTGGCCCACTGGGTGTCTTTTGGTCCAGAAAAAATCTCCAAAAAGTTTCGTCGCGACTGGACTCCATTTGGTATTGATTTTCCGCGAAGTAAAAAACAAGCAAAAACCATCAACTGGCACTTTGGCACTATGTCAATAGGTTAGTCCCAAAAAATGATATAAAGTTTTTATAAAATGATTGTAAAACATCCAAGAATGATAATATAACAGCATGGAACAAGAAAAAATTATAGATACGTTGGATACGTATCAGGATCGTGCCCACAACCCTCGTGGACTTGGGGTGATCGCCAGTGTTGAAGGAGATCAGGAACTGGGACCACTTGTGGGGCTTGGAGACCTCGTCTCCCGGGAGGGCAGCGTTCATCTCGCGGGAGAATTTCTTGAAGTGGCGGTTGGATGGGGGAGCTGGGTCCCGTCGAGGATTCATGCCACCTCGCGAGGCTCCTGGTAGCCCCCAGCGTCTTCATCAGGAAAGTTATTCCTGCCGAGGAGCGGCGGGGGAACGTTGGCTTGAGGATTGGCCTACTGAGGCTGGTTCCGCCAGCCCTACTGGTAGTTGTTGTTGTGGTCATTCCAGCAGCCATCATTGTGGCCCGCACCATGATCGTTGCGGTCGTTGTGCCTGACCTGGCGGTCCTATTGGAGCATCTTGAGCTTGTGTAAGTATTTGGTGCGATGGGAGTGCATGTTATGGAAGACGTAGAAGGGACGGTCGTCTTTCTTGGGTGCGGGCTTGTCACGATCGCACCCACGCTTTTGCTCAAGCTCCATAGCAAGCACGGTGGGGCCCTCATGCTAGTCGTCCTTGGCCTTGAGCCTGGTAGCGTCGGGCCACGCGTCAGGGTTGTTGTGGGCGAAGAGGCGGCCCTCAGCAGCCTTGGCACACCTATCAGCGAGGTCGAACAGCGCGACCACAGTGTCGACCTCATCGTTGATGGAGAGCTTCTTGAGCATCCTGACGTCCATGACGCCTGATGAGAACTTTCGAGGTATGACGATGTATGGGACCAGCGAGGCCCCTTGGAGGTTCACTTCGGGGATCATCGTGCACAAAGAGCAGCACTAGGTACCAACACGCAGGGGCTTTGGACAGGTTTAGTCAACCCTTGAAGTGTAATAACCTACGTCATGTGTGTATGTTTTATGAGGCTTCCCAAGTTACAAGGAGCGTAATAGCCCAGCAAGGTGCTCGAGAGTGCTACTACACATGCACATGGCAGGGTTTCGACCCTTGTGCATGTTGCCATGGGCCTTCTTTTGTAGCTCAAGGGGCTACCACAATGGCTAAAATGGTAAATACAGAGGGTAAAAAATAGCTACAATAGTGGTCAAACTACTGACATACGCTACAGTGGTAAATACCTAAACCTGGCGGATTAGAACAGGTGCATTAAATGCGCCGTGAGGTGTCATCCTGACGTCGTTCCCCGACAAGGATGCCCTCCCCTTCTGTGCCTTTAGCCGAGCTACCTTTTATTCTTCTGCCACGCCATTAGGATGGGTGTCATTAAAGTTGATGTAATTCTCAGGAGCTGCCACGTGCCTCGACAAGCTCCACCTAACAGCCTGTCCGCTCGACACCTCACTGATGGGAGACAATCAGCCCAGTGAGGTGGAGCGGTGGCTCGGTAGTGGAATCTTGTCGGGCACGGAGCGGCCGGGTCATCTCTTGCCGGCAAGGTGGTTTGCCGGTTGTCGGGGTACAACGATCTATGGGGCCGGCAGGCCCCTTAGTGGTCCGGCTTTGAGAGCTTCTAACACGCAGAGAGCATCACTGATTCCTGCGTATGCAGGGGTTTAGACAGTTTCGGGCCGCCGGAGCGTAAAACCCTACGTGATAAGGGGTGTCCCGATCTTCTCGTTGAGCTCGACGTAGGTGGATGATAACTTGTGGGACGCTGACGAATCTCTGGTTGTTCCCTCGTTGCCAATGCAACAGTTCTCAACCCTATTCGATATTCGCAACTTCACACACTTGCGCACGTAGCCGCCGACCACGAAGCGGTTTGCAATCTACCAATTCCCAATGGAACAGCAGAAAACACTTGAATCTTGCAGTAGGATAAACACCAGATCGCAACAAAGTGGTGAAGGTAGAATACTCCTGATCGAATCAAAGAGGAATATTGATTACAGAGGAATGCTTAAAGCAATTCAATCTGAAAAGAGGTTTAATCAAAACGTGGTCCCCTCTAACTAACCCTAAGGAAGGGTATTTATATCCTAAGATAGTTGGAAGGGGTACACGGGCCGTCAGCCCAAATGCCTGCGCGCAGGCAGCACGGTAGTACCGCTTATAGCATGCGGTACTACCGCTCCAAGCGGTACTACCGCTTAAGTACCGCTCTAGTACCGGTTAGGTCGCTTGGATGCCAGAACTATTTTGCTAAGCGGTACTGAGTACGGTAGCACGGGGCGGTACTACCGCTTTAAGCGGTACTACCGCTGGTGTGGGGCCGTACTACCGCCCTGGAAACTGCAGGGTCCTCCTCCCTGCCCAGCTGCACTGCCTCCTTGCTCTCCTCCTTGCTCCCTTGTGCTATGCCTTCCTCTCCAATGTACCTAATGACACACACACACAAGGATTTAGGCAGTATAAAGCTCTCATTAAAATAAATAGCATTATCAACTAAGAGAGAATTTACCTGTTGTTCTAGTAGTTTAGCACGAGCTCTTGTAATGGGTCCAATCCTGATTTCATCATTGGACATCTTCTTTGTAGCAACAGGTTGTTCATGAGGTAGAGATGGAGTCATAGTATAGATGTCCTCATCATCCTCCCCCCCTTGAAAAGGCGTCGACCTCGACGCGTCAAGGTCATCTCCAAGATAGGGCGTCAAATCAGCAACATTAAAAGAATTGCTGACACCAAACTCCTCGGCAGGAAGATCAATCGTGTATGCATTATCATTTATTTTTGTAAGCACTTTATAAGGACCAGCACCACGTGGCATCAACTTGGACTTGCGCAGATTAGGGAACCTATCCTTGTGGAAGTGTACCCACACCATGTCACCCGGCTGGAACAACACCTCCTTGCGCTTCTTGTTAACACGAGCAGCTGTGTGCTTGCCCTTCTTCTAAATGGCTGGCTTTGTTTTCTCATGAATCTTTTTCACAAAATCTGCACGCTGTGAGGCCTCCATGTTCACCCTTTCTTGCGTTGGCAGCGGCAGCAAGTCAAATGGTGCAATGGGTTTGAAACCATAGACCACCTCAAATGGGTGGTAGAGTGCATCGCTCTGTTGTAAGCAAACTCCACATGCGGCAAGCATTCCTCCCACTCACGCAGATTCTTCTTGAGCATGGTTCTCAGCAACGTGGAAAGTGTACGATTCACCACCTCCGTTTGACCATCAGTTTGGGGATGACAAGTAGTACTGAACAGTAACTTCGTTCCCAGCTTGCCCCAAAGTGTCTTCCAGAAGTAGCTCATGAATTTCACATCACGGTCAGAAACAATCGTCCTTGGTACGCCATGTAAACGCACGATGTCCCTGAAAAACAGATTAGCAATATGCGACGCATCGTCGCTTTTGTGGCAGGCAATAAAATGTGACATCTTTGAAAATCTGTCTACTACCACAAAAATAGAATCATGTCCTCTCCTGGTTCTAGGCAATCCTAAAACAAAATCCATGCTGATATCTTCCCATGGAGAATTAGGTGCAGGCAGAGGGGTATACAGACCGTGAGGTTTCAGCTTGGACTTTGCCTGATTGCAAGCGATGCAACGCTTCACATACCTGTCCACATCACGCCTCATCTTTGGCCAGTAAAAATGATCTGCGAGCATAAGGAACGTCTTCTCACGTCCAAAGTGGCCCATCAAACCGCCGGCATGAGATTCCTGCAACAAGAGCAAACGCACGGACGATTCTGGCACACACAGTTTGTTAGCGCGAAACAAGTACCCATCATGTATATGGTATTTTTCCCACGCTTTCACAGCAGAACATTGAGCAAATGGCGTCGCAAAATCAGTATCCAAAGCATATAAATCACGCAAACTCTCTAAACCAGGAACTTGAACATCAAGTCGTGTCAATAACATGCTTTTCCGAGAGAGTGCATCAGCAACAACATTGTCTTTTCCTTTCTTATACTTAATGATGTATGGGAAGGATTCAATGAACTCAACCCATTTAGCATGTCGTTTATTCAGATTTGACTGGCTTTTTAAAAACTTCAAAGCCTCATGATCAGAATGTATGATAAATTCTTTTGGCCACAAATAATGTTGCCAAACCTCAAGAACTCGAACGAGAGCATACAATTCTTTATCATAAACAGGATAGTTCAATTGTGCACCATTCAGTTTCTCAGAAAAATATGCAATTGGTTTACCCTCTTGCATTAGCACACCTCCGATCCCAATGCCACTAGCATCACATTCGATCTCAAATTGCTTATGGAAATCAGGAAGTACAAGCAACGGTGCAGTAATTAAACGACGTTTCAGCTCATCAAATGCAGAATCTTGGGCTGTGCCCCACACAAACTCAACACCTTTTTTGGTAAGGTCATTCAAAGGTGCAGCAATAGTACTGAAATCTTTCACAAAACGTCTATAAAAACCAGCAAGACCATGAAAGCTTCGTACTTGACTAACATTCAAAGGAGTAGGCCAATTTTTAATAGCTTCAATTTTAGATTCATCTACCTCAACTCCATGAGCAGAAACAACATAACCCAGAAATATGACCTTATCTTTGCAAAATGTGCATTTATCCAGATTACCATAAAGCTTAGCATCACGCAACACTTGCAAAACTTGTCGAATATGATCAGAATGTTCAGATGCATTGCGGCTGTAAATAAGTATATCATCAAAATAGACAACCACAAATTTACCAATAAAGTGCCTCAAAACATGGTTCATTAACCTCATGAAAGTACTAGGTGCATTAGTTAACCCAAAAGGCATGACTAACCACTCATATAAACCAAACTTTGTTTTAAAGGCTGTCTTCCATTCATCCCCTTGTTTCATCCTAATTTGATGATAACCACTACGCAAGTCAATTTTAGAGAAAATAACAGCACCACTCAATTCATCTAGCATATCTTCCAAACGTGGAATAGGGTGACGATATCGAATAGTGATGTTATTTATAGCTCGACAATCTACGCACATGCGCCATGTACCATCTTTCTTAGGAACTAAAATTACAGGAACAGCACAAGGACTTAAGCTCACGCGAATATAACCTTTGTCGAGAAGCTCTTGTACTTGTTTCTGAATTTCCTTAGTTTCCTCGGGGTTGGTGCGGTATGGGGCCCGATTGGGCAGCGACGCTCCTGGTATCAAATCAATTTGATGCTCGATACCCCGCAACGGTGGCAAACCAGCAGGGACCTCCGCCGGGAACACGTCACCAAATTCCTGTAACACATTAGAAACACCAAGAGAGAGAGGAGTCATATCATTAGAAATCAAAATTTCACCCCTGCACAGAAGCACAAGAGGAACAGCAGTGGGATCCTCACGGAACTCTCTCAAATCAGATTTGGTGGCTAACATGACTAAGGAATTCACTCCCTCACATTTACTTTTACCGCTCAAATTTGGCTTGTGGCTCTCACTCACCGGAAGTGTAGTCTCTCGCCTATCTAATCTCTCGCTCTCGTTCTCAAGATTCACTTCAATTTTTTGACGAGATTCAGTTACAATTTGCTGCGGAGTCATGGGTCGCAAAATAATGTCCTTGCCATGCCAAGTCAACTGGTATGTGTTGGCTCTCCCATTGTGAAAAACGTTTCTATCATATTGCCATGGGCGGCCCAACAACAAGTGACAAACAGTCATAGGAACCACATCAAACTCAATGGAGTCTTTATATGGTCCAATCTGAAAGTCCACACGCACCATGTGGCTGACCTTCATCTCTCCAGTATCGCTCAACCACTGAATATAATAAGGGTGTGGGTGCGGTAAATATTTCAGCTTTAGTTTGGCACAGAGCTCTTTACTAGCCAAATTGCGACAACTACCACCATCAATGATCACTTTGCACGCCTTGCCAGGACCAATAATAGCCTTTGTTTGAAACAAATTACACCGCTGATTATCAGCACTAGGCTGAACACTTAACACTCGTTCCGAGCAAACGATAGTAGGAAAGTGTGTTGCATAAGCATCGAGAGCCCCATCAGTGGTATCCTCATTCTCCCAATCTTCAGAAGTAGGATCAGCATCATCACCGGTCTCATACTCTAAATCCTCATTAATCAACATGACCTTCTTATTGGGACAATCCTTCTTGAAGTGACCTTTGCCTCCACATGTATGACAATGCATATCCCTATTTCGTGCTGTAGACATAGAGGAACCAGTAGCACTCGCAGCAGGGTGTACCGGTTTCGTTGCAGTGGAAACAGCAGAATCTGACTTGTTCCTGGAAGGAACAGGAAAACCAGAAGTATCACTTTGTGGGGGCGCCCCACCAGTAGGTCGTGGGAAACGACCCCGAGCAGAAGCAGAACGAGAGGTAAACTTGGCTTCTTCGGCCAACTGAATTTCTGCTTCACGGGCTTGATGTAACAAATCTGACATGTCTTGATATTGGTGATGCCGAACAATACGCTTGATATTGTATGTCAAACCAGAAAGAAATCGCTGCATGGTCTGTTCGGGCTGTTCACGGACTCGGGCACGCTGCATAATCAACTCCATCTCCTGAAAATAATCATCCACAGACATTGTACCTTGCCGCAAATTCTGCAACTTATCATAGAGAGAACGAATATAGTTGCGTGGAACAAACCGGGCACGCATCACTTCCTTCATATTGCGCCATGTAAGAATTGGAGGATCTCCATCTTCCCGTCTTGTACGCACATGATCCCACCAACGCAAAGCATAACCATCAAATTCAGAAGATGCCAACTTGATTTTTCTGTCCTCGGTGTACTCATGTAAACGCCACAATCTCTCTATCTTGAGCTCCCAACTAAGATATTCTTCCACATCAGTAGAGCCCTCAAATGTGGGAATAGAGAATTTCGGCTTACCCAGCCCATCCTCATCACGGTGAGGTTACTGAATATCAGTATCACGGCGTGCACCCAAAACAGCAAACCCACGGCCACCACCACGGCCGCCATTACCACGGCCACCATGACCACGGCCACCATGAACCATAATATTGGCAGCATGAGCAGGGTTTGCAGCTGCGTCAGCTACATGACCACCATGAACACTTGCCTCACCATCATCATCAAGATCATCATCTTGCTCCCGAATGCGCCGTTGACCCACGGAAGCTTGCAAAGCAGCTACGGCATGCGTCAAATCCGTAACGGACTGCTGAAGTGTAGTCATAGTGTCACGAGTTGTATTCATGGTATCTTGAGTGTCAGCAAGCTTTAAGTCAATAGCACGCACATCCTCGTGTATACCATCACAAGCAGAATTAAATTGGTTCGTCAAATGATCACGAAGTGCCGCATATTCATTCCAATGCACCATGGATTTAGGATCCTTTCGCTGCTGGACATCAAAAGACTCTTCGGACATGATTAGGGAATTAGTACGCACAGAAAAAAAATATAGTGGGTGTATGTGGAAAACTCTCAACTCACTCAAAACTGAAAGAAACAAGGTATCTTACCGTTCCAAAGTGAATTAGAATCGCTTACCAACTTGGATAGGCAGAACGCGCACGGATGTGAGGAAGCGAATACCGAGGGAAAAACTATCACACGACAAACCAGGGTATATAATGGAGCTTGGTTGGGATACCTAACAACACCGAAGATAAGGCCTAGTGCTGATCGTGTGAGTCACACCCAAGGAAACACAAACGGTGGAGAGAAACTTGGCAAAGCAACTCTCGCACGGGACGCAGCTCCACAACTGCGAAAGATAATAACAAGGAACTGCCCTCTATTCTTCTCTTTCTTTCTTTCTTCCTTGTTTTTTTTTCAACTGTCACGTGAACAGTACCGTGAACAGGAACGCGGATTTTTTTTTAACTACTTGGAAACAAATCTGGAAAGCTAAACTCCAATGGAAATAGATCGGATCACAAGGATGAACCCAATGACCAGCAACTAAAACCAATCTACGATGCAATCTAGGCTATGGCAAACTATGAAGAAACCTAATATTTTTGTGAGGCTTTTTCTGGATAGGAGGAAGAACAACACTAATATAAGGGATTGATGGATGCTCACCGAGTAAACACTGGATATCTGATACCAAGATGATAAGGGGTGTCCCGATCTTCTCGTTGAGCTCGATGTAGGTGGATGATAACTTGTGGGACGCTGACGAATCTCTGGTTGTTCCCCGTTGCCAATGCAACAGTTCTCAACCCTATTCGATATTCGCAACTTCACACACTTGCGCACGTAGCCGCCGACCACGAAGCGGTTTGCAATCTACCAATTCCCAATGGAACAGCAGAAAACACTTGAATCTTGCAGTAGGATAAACACCAGATCGCAACAAAGTGGTGAAGGTAGAATACTCCTGATCGAATCAAAGAGGAATATTGATTACAGAGGAATGCTTAAAGCAATTCAATCTGAAAAGAGGTTTAATCAAAACGTGGTCCCCTCTAACTAACCCTAAGGAAGGGTATTTATATCCTAAGATAGTTGGAAGGGGTACACGGGCCGTCAGCCCAAAAGCCTGCGCGCAGGCAGCACGGTAGTACCGCTTATAGCATGCGGTACTACCGCTTAAGTACCGCTCTAGTACCGGTTAGGTCGCTTGGATGCCAGAACTATTTTGCTAAGCGGTACTGAGTACGGTAGCACGGGGCGGTACTACCGCTTTAAGCGGTACTACCGCTAGTGTGGGGCGGTACTACCGCCCTGGAAACTGCAGGGTCCTCCTCCCTGCCCAGCTGCACTGCCTCCTTGCTCTCCTCCTTGCTCCCTTGTGCTATGCCTTCCTCTCCAATGTACCTAATGACACACACACACAAGGATTTAGGCAGTATAAAGCTCTCATTAAAATAAATAGCATTATCAACTAAGAGAGAATTCACCTGTTGTTCTAGTAGTTGAGCACGAGCTCTTGTAATGGGTCCAATCCTGATTTCATCATTGGACATCTTCTTTGTAGCAACAGGTTGTTCATGAGGTAGAGATGGAGTCATAGTATAGATGTCCTCATCACTACGTCCTGTGTTTTGGTGGTTTATGAGTGTTAAGGTACAGGGCGCAACAACCCCGACAAGAGGTGCAGCTACGCGGGTAGAATGAACAGAGTGTTGACCTTTGTGAAGGTAGCCATGGACCTCCTTTTATAGGCAAGGGGTTACCACAGTGGCAAAATGGTCTTTACATTTTGTTGTGGTTTTGTCAACCCGGTAGATGTCCTCATAACAGGACTTAGGTGTGAGGCCATCGCAGCTAGGTGGCGACTCGAAGGGGTTGAACGAGAGAGAGAGTCGGGTTTACCCAGGTTCGGCCCCTCCTTTGGAGGTAATAGCCCCGCTTTGTGTATATTTGATGGGTAGATCTCGATTACAAGGGTGCGAAATCGCTAACCTAGCTATCAAGAGGTTGTAACTTGAGTCTTTCGGCCCTAGGGGCCTGCCTTTATATACAGGTCAAACCCTAGGGTTTACAATAGAGTCCGGGTCATATCATGACCCATGTCCTACGACATCTCTAACTTGTCCTGTATTAAGGAAACTTGGCTGGCGTCTCTAGCTTCATGGGATTTGAGCCGCCGTCTTCAGGTGTTGGGCCGCCCGGCGTCTTAGTGAGCCGCCACCTTACTTATTTTGTACTCAGGACACGGCCCACTTAAACTTGGTTATAGAGTTGTTGATATTTTAACCCGACCTAGTATGGCGGGTTACATTGTGGAGTTATATCCCCGACATGAGGCCCCAGATTGATTTGAATTCATTCATGTCAATAGATCTTTCCTTCCTGCGGCGGCTCATCTCTGGATTGGCACCTTCCATGGATTTCAAACGCCGGCTTGTCCTGCTCCCACACTTGTCATTTTCTTCGGCTCGTACTTGTCATGACGTCATCCGACGTCAATCTGGAAAAACAATGATGTCATCATGGCGAATCTGGTCATATCCGTTTATCCCGAAAATGGAGGCGTTTTAGTTTCCCGAAATTTACTGTGTCCCCTCGATTGTCGCGCCTGTCAGTTGCCCCTTCGCGCTCCTTCCCCTTAAATATTTACCGAAAGGCTCTGGATTCACTTTTCACCTCCTCTCTTCGCTTCTTCTTCAACCTCGAGTCCGGAATCCCCTCGTGTCACCGCCGCAGCTTCCTCATCTCGGTGATCTTCCTCGAGGTCGTCGCGGCATTCCTTCTTCGTCAGTCAATCTTCCGTGCACTTGTCCCGCCACCGGCGACCGCTCAAGTAAGTGATCTTTCCTCTGACATAGATCCATTATAGCACCTCGAGATTCCTCGAGTTCTTTGGCAACTTTTCTCCGGTCATCGTCATTGCTAGCTCTGTGAGTAGATCACGCGGTTATAGTCACCAAAGTAGAGCGGTAGAGTCACCAACTCCATTTCGTGTATGACATATCTTAATCCTTCCAAGTATTAGATGAACTGTACTGTCATTGCTTCCACGCCCTCCTGCTAGGGCTAGTGAATATTTTTAGAACCAAAATTGTTGTGACTTGAGGAGATACTTGTTTGTCTCATACTTAGCAAAATTCTCAAGAACCTCTTATCTTAGCACAAGCCGCCCTTACTCCTGCCGGCTTAATAATTGTGAACCGTCATACGTTTAAGTCATTGTATAGACTCTGGTTCTTTACCAGGCTTGCCCTTTCATTGCAAATACTTTAGATCATTTCACTTGAAACGTTTACTTAAGTCGCCCTTTTTTACTTTATCCAGGTGACTCATTATGTCGGAGTCAAAAGCCTACAACTGGGTGGCGACTCAAGTTTCTGATGTTCACTTAAAGGATATGAGGAACATGGGTTTCTGCCGCCTCAAAATGTGGTTGGCTGGCGAGTCGTCCTTGGAGAGGAAATCCCAAACCCCCAGGAGGGGGAAGTGGTGATATTTTTGGATCACCTTCAGAGGGGGTTTTCACCTCCCGGGTCAAAATTCTTCCGGGACGTCTTGCCTTTCTTTAACCTTCATACTCAAGACCTTGCCCCTAACTCTATATCGAACCTCTGCCAGTTCCAAGTGTTTTGCGAGGTGTATCTCCAAACGGAACCCACCGTCTCCCTCTTCAGGGAGTTCTTCTATTTGAACCGGCAAACAGAGTGTGCGGATGGTCCCGGCTTACAACTTGGCGGGGTTTCAATTCAAAGACGGAAGGACGTTCTTTTCCCTGTTGCCACCTTACCAAGCCACCCTGAAGGGTGGAACAAGACTTGGTTTTATTGTCGAAACACCACTCCTGCTGATGAAAATCCCTTGCCGGGTTATAGGCCCAACCGCCTTCCCATGGATCTTGAGCTTCCGGGTTGGGCTCCTCCTGAGGAGCGGTCCCAACATGCCCATGTTTATCCAATGTTGAGGGCTCTGCTACCCAACGGGTTGACGGGGGTCGATTTGACCCGGTGTTGGGTATCTTGGAGGATTCTTCCATTAAGCATGCGCAGTGGCTTAATGTGTACCTATTCTGGCGACTTGAAAGATCCTCAATGGTACAGCAATTTTTCTTGGAGGTCGATGAAATAAACCGGATGGTGAAGAGGCTGCTAGGTGAAAACCAGCAGACTTGCAGTAAAGACGGTTCGAAACCTTTCTGCGCCCTTAACCCGGCCCCTCCGGTACAAAACCTTTAAGATCTTAATCCGGTTTTTTTTAATAAATTTTGAACCTTTGCTTTCTTGATCTGAATGTTTTAATCTTGCAGGCTACCTCTTCTTTCTGGAATCGGAGACGCCTCAAGGCTGTGGCTAACAAGCCCAAAGCCGCCCCGAGCAACAAGAAAAATAAGGCGGCTGCAGAAGGACCGTCTCAAATGGACAAAGCAGCCGCCACTGATACTCGATCAGAGGTAAAATTAATTCCTTTGTTTATATTCCATTGAATCTATCTGATGCCTTTTCTTCTTAGGGTGATGTTGAGACAAGCCGTTCAGGTGATGTTGAGGTAATTTCCATCTCTTCCGACGCAGAACCTTTGCCTCCACTGAAAAGAAGGCGGGTCGTCCGGAAAGTAGGCTTTTCTCACCCGGACGCTCATCTAGACCCTTACTTTATTTTGAAGAAAACCCAACACCAGTCTAGGCGTCAAAACCGAAGTGGAAGCGGTGATCTTGTCGAGGGCTTACCTGATAAATGAGCCGCCCGAAAACAACCGGCCAAGGTACTTAATATTCCAAATTTCCAAGTTCTGGCTTGACGTACCAACGTTTGACTCTCATGCATTGGTTAATCAGGCAACACCACCTTCGTCCGACGACTTAACTGCGTCCAAACTGGCGCCCTTTGTTATCAATCATGGGTAAATTCATTATCAACTTTGTCTGTTTTTGAATAGACTATTGTCTCTTCCCATTTTTCATGTTATACTTTTTGACTTAGCTGGGCCAAAGCCAAGAAAAGGAAAACTGACGGGTCTTCTGTTGACCTGGAGGCCCTTGAGCCGGAGCTTCTTGATCCGGTGGCTCATGAAATTCATGTTGATCATCCTGAAGACCCTCAGGATATCCAAAATGATTTACCTCCTTCATCTGAACCAACCAATACTTATGCCGTAACCGTTGAAGCTACTCCAATAGTTAATCATGATCTACCCAACCCCTCAGCAACAAACAAAAATACACCCGAGGTTATTATTACTAGGACGAGTTATACTACTCCTGGGACTTCCCAGGTGTTAACAAAGGTTGTTGCTAAGGATGAAGCGGTACTGCAAGAAAAAGGGAAGACTAAATTGGAGCTTCCAAATTATGAGAGCTTTAGTGTTGAAGATCTTCATGCTACTTGTTTGGATCGCCTGGCTACAAGCCGTGAGATGGAAATTGGCCTTGTTAGCATGATGAAAAATAAATATGAGGTATGTTCTCCTTTGTATGCTCTCATCATATATCCTTTTGTAGCCCCCAAGGCCCAGCTTTGTCTTTCTAAGATAAGCTGGGTCTTGCGAATGTTTGACCGACTCAACCTGTAGCCCCCAAGGGCCGGCTCATTTGCTTGAGATGAGTCGAGTCTTTTATATAATTTTTTAAAACTTTGACCTGTAGCCCCCAAGGGCCGGCTCATCTGCTTGAGATGAGTCGGGTCTTTGATATGATTTTGAAGAACTTCGACCTGTAGCCCCCAAGGGCCGGCTCATCTACTTGAGATGAGTCGGTTCTCGTTCACATCTTTAACGTACAAAAAGCTGAAATACATTAGCCCCCAAGTGCCAAATATATTGCTTTGCAGTTTGTTTGGGACTTGCTATAAGCTTTATTTATGATGCAGGAAGCTTTGAAGACAGCTGAATCCAACGTGGCGAGTCTAAAAAAAGACCTGGAAAAAGGGCAGACCTCCCAGGCAGAAATTGAAGAAAAACTTCGTCTCTCTTTGATCGAGCTGGAAAAAACCAAATCAGACTTCTTGAAAGAGAAGAAATCCTTTGAAGATGAAAAGACAAATCTGCTAAAGCGTGCAGAAGATGCTGAGGGCCGGCTCATTCCCATTACTTAGGAGTTGTCCGGGTTGAAACAGCATATTGCACAAATGGCCCAAGCTATTTTTGTTAAGTGTATATAGCCTCTTGTTCTTCTTGAAACACAGATATAACGCGCCTGGCGACTCATGCATTGATTCTATTTTGTAGGCTCCCGGATTAACAGTTTTTATGATAACAGTCTGCTCATGCTCAAAGTTGTTTATTCTCTGACGGAGCAACTTTACGCTGGGAGTCATCTTGCAATCAAGGCGACACTGGGGGATAAGTAGCCCTTAAAGTATATCAAGAACGTATTGGAGAGTCTTTCCATTATTCCTCAACATGTTCTAGAGCTAAAAAGGCCAGCCGCCCGATCGGGTGCAATATACGCGTTGAGCCGGGCTTTAGCTTATGGTGAGGACCTTGATCCAGCTGAGCTAGCAAAAGGCTTTCCTGAATTTAAAAATGACGGGTCAGAATTCACCGAGGAGGATTATGCGGCTTGTGTCCAGGATGCTCAAATTCTGTCAACTCAGCTGGTTTCTGAGATGAAACTGAGGACGTATCAAGCAGCTTATGGCGCCAATCATACTAGGGTTCCACCTCCTGTTTTGATAACAAAGAGTCTGTCTCCTCAATGGCGCGAGCATGTCTTTGCCCCTGATGTTGACCCGAATTCCATTCTAGATGACGAGGCTGCGTTCCAGGATCCGTCTCACTGCAACTGGGATCTGGATAACCTTCAGATTCAAGAGCCAGAAGGCCAATCGGTGGACAACCCGGTGGCATCTCATGCGCAAGATTAGTCGCCACTGGCGATTTATATCTCCTCAATCATTACCTTGCCAACTTAAGCCCCCAAGTATGGGTGAAAAAACAATGTGTGGCTTCCTTAAGCATGTAATAGGGATAGCCGAAAACTGTCGTCGTGCCATCGTGCACGTTTTGCACTTTTGATGCAGGATACCTTACTTGTTGCTTCACCACCTTGTCTGCTCATCGTCTTGCTATTGATAGGATAGAACTGGGCAAGATGAGTCGGTCTTTGATATTCCGGATTTTAACAATGTATTCTTCTTTCCTCAATGTTGAAGATTTGTGTTCGTTGTCAATTGGCTGCTCAAGCATACTCAACTGTTCAACCCGGCCCTTGAAGCATAGGCCGGCAATAACTTTGAAACTGAAACTTGTTATAATAAACAAGCCGAATAAACAATATTGATAAGCCAACTCAATGAATCTTGGCCGAAATTGATGTCCAAGCTTGAGGTCCTTTGCTAGCCTCTTAGGCAATAACATAATTTTGCACTGTCATGCAACTCATAACTCTTGCATGATATAACAATTCTTCCAAGAGTGGCTAGCCGGCATATCTTGGGTGCTGTGTTTAGGGTAAGGCACTTTAAGCGCATCCTCATAATTGCGAGGTTTATTCCCATTGTAAGCTCCTCCGGGTCGATCGTTCCGGTGCTGGTTCTTGAAACCTGTATTAGTGTTGGCCACAAAGTCTGACCCGCCGTCCGGCTGCTTCCGCTTACTATTTTGAGCCCCTAGGTTGCCTCCTGGACCGTGCTGACCTTTCCCTCCTTCAGCCTTTTTGCCTTTGGAGGTCTTGTCCTCGTCTGAGCCGGGATCCTTCGTGCTATATGATTCAGCATATCTGGTGAGGACGTCCATCAAGTCGCCCATATCTTGCACCTTTCGCTTGAGCCGCCCGAGCTTCTGAACCAAAGGCTGGAAGTGACAGTTCTTTTCCAGTATTAGGACTGCCTGAGCCGCCGTGATGCTGTCTGACGAGTGGATGATTTCCTTGACCCGGTGAGTCCAATGGTGAGCTGACTCGTCTACCCGTTGAACGCAATGCTGTAGATCTACTGTCCTCATAGGCTTTTTGCACGTTCCTTGGAAATTCTTGATGAATCGTTCTTTCAGCTCAGTCCATGTGTTGATGGAGTTAGGCGGTAAGTTTTTCAGCCATGTCCGAGCCGGTCCTTCTAACATCATGGTTAAGTATTTAGCACACACAACGTCGTTGACATCCAGCATATCCATTGCCAACTCATAACTCTTAATCCAAGATGCCAGCTCAAGATCTGCCGTGTAATTTGGCACCTTACGAGGCCCTTTGAAATCTTTGGGCATGCGCTCAGCGCGGAGCGCCGGGGATAAGCATGGTATACCACTTGTCCTATTGTTGGACCCAGCCCCCAAACTCGCCGGTTGAGGGTGAAGCTGCTGGATCGCCCGTGCTGCTGCTTCTGCTTCTGCCTGTCGTGCACCTCTTGCAGCATCAACAACTGCCTGGGCGTCTGATGGCATGAGACGGGTTGGAGAAGCCTGATGTTGTTGTCTTCGCCCACTGCTAGAGACAGCCGGGGACTCCACCTGACGACCTTTGCTAGCATAGGGAGTGGAATGCATCTGATCCCGGTTGTACGAATACTGTGCCTGTTGAACCACAGCAGTCTTTAGCATCTCGATAGCGTTCCTCGCTTCAACCTCAAGAGGGGAGTTTCCGTTAATAGGTAATGCCTCCAAATTCCGGGTTGCAGCCAGCATGTTGTCAACAGGATTGGAAAAGTGGCCCCGCGGTGTCTGAAATCGCCTAGGTGGGGATTGAGCCGGCGGGGGTTGAGTTGGTTCCTCTTGCCGATTCCCGGGTTGCTGAACAGTTCCTGGTGTTTGTTGTGGGGTGTTAAAAAGCTGTTGTGGCTCAAGGTTTGGAGGAAGTCCACGGTGGCATCTTCTCTTGTAAACCGCCTCTGATGCCTCTCTGTGAACTCCTAACTGTCAGGCCTCGGCCTTAAGGCGCTCCGTCTCTTGATGTATGTGAGCCTGTAAATCCGCCATCCGTGCATTTTCAGCATCAATCTCCTTCTGTACCTCGATTATTTGACTATGCAATTTAGTTAGCTCCACATTGCGTTCTTCCTAGTTTTCTGCAGTGACCGGGGTGTCCACGAGTTTTGACATCTCGGCCATGAGATCAGTCATGGCTTGAGCCGGTGTTTTATTTGACCCGCCAGAACTCCAGCTGCGGCTGGATCTGGAACCGCCGTAGCCCCTGCCATGTAGACGGCGACTTGTCGAGCCGACTCATTGTATTCTTCAGGGTCTTCGGTCTCCAGTGAGCCCCCAAGTTCGCCATCATAAAGAGGGATGATTGATTCTGTATCTCCTGTGGATGATGTGCCATTCGAATTGACGAGGACATCGCCGCTAGAGGCCGGCTCATCCGAAAGGCTGACCCCTTGTGTGAAACCGACGAATACATGGCGAAGACCCGCTGGCGTTGACTGGTTCGGGCGCTCCGAGCCAGCAAATCGATGTCGATGTAGATGTCCGGCTCGGAAGTTTCTATACCAATCTCTCTCGCGGGACCTCGTAACCCACGTCCGATCGGGTCGTCCTTGACGCTCTGAGCCGGCTCGTAGATCCTATCCCGGTGGTTTTTGACCATCTGGTTCACCGCAAACTTCCCGAATCCTTATTGGACCCCCTTCGAAAACTCAACTCCACCGGGCGAGGGCCCCACGGTGGGCGCCAACTGTCGTGGTTTTGTCAACCCGGCAGATGTCCTCATAACAGGAATTAGGTGTGAGGCCATCGCCGCTAGGTGGCGACTCGAAGGGGTTGAACGAGAGAGAGAGTCGGGTTTACCCAGGTTCGGCCCCTCCTTTGGAGGTAATAGCCTACGTCCTGCTTTGTGTATATTTGATGGGTAGATCTCAATTACAAGGGTGCGAAATGTCTAACATAGCTATCGAGAGGTTGTAACTTGAGTCTTTCGGCCCTAGGGGCCTGCCTTTATATACAGGTCAAATCCTAGGGTTTACAATAGAGTCCGGGTCATATCATGACCCGTGTCCTACGACATCTCTAATTTGTCTTGTATTTTAAGGAAACTTGGCTGGCGTCTCTAGCTTCATGGGCTTTGAGCCGTCGTCTTCAGGTGTTGGGCCGCCCGGCGTCTTAGTGAGCCGCCACCTTTATTATTTTGTACTCAGGACACGGCCCACTTAAACTTGGTTGTAGAGTTGTTAATATGTTAACCTAGCCCAGTATGGCGGTTACATCATGGAGTTATATCCCCAACACATTTGGTAAACAGTGAGCACTTCCCTCTGCCAACATGTCAGCAGAGGTGGTAGTGGGAAATACCTAACCCTGACGGACTAGGACAGGCGCATTGAATGCACCGTGAGGTGTCAAGCTGGCGACATCTCCCGGCAAGGATTGCATCTCCTTCTATGTCGTCCGTCGAGCTACCTCCTATTCTTTCGCCACGCCGCGGGACGGGTGTCGATAAAGCTGTTGTAAGTCCCTCCATGCTGCCACGCGCCCCGACTAGCTCCACCTAACCACCTGCCCGTTCGCCACCTAGCCGATGTGGACAACCAGCTTGATGACGTGGAGCCAGGCCTTGGCGGGGGGAGTCCTTGGTGGGTGCGTTCGGCCTTGAGCCCCCGACAAGGCGTCTTGCTGGGGTTTCTTGGTCCTTTGCTTGGTGTAGTTGGAGGAATGTTTCTGTGCGGCAAGATATTGAGCCCCCGACAAGTCAGGGTGCTAAGGGCCCCATTTCTTAGTACACTGACAGGAGCCCCCAGTCCTGGGCTAGGCCCAAAAAAACAGTGCACATGCGCACGCGGCCACAATTTTCTGCGGTTATGATGATTTTTACTAACCTTTCCCACGACGTGCAGTAACTGTAGGTCGAGGGAGTAGCGTAGTGGGGGCGACGTCCTGAAGGGGCGCGCCCAAAAAGCCACGCAGTACTGGACGGGTAGCATCGCTCCCTCACGCCACATGTCTCTACGTAGAGTCGTGCGCGGGGAAGGGAGACGGCTACCCAAGTAGCGCGCTTGGTACCGAACCGTCGATTTCCAAGCCCTTGAGGGTCGCCTAAGCGTCTTTGCTCCACCCCCGCCGCGTCTCGCATGACGCGTGTCATATACGGGGCCTGTCATTGGTTGAGAGGGGCGGTCACGGGCGCTGACTGAGAGCCAGTGCGTGTCCAGCCCAGGTCACGAAGATTCGGCCCTCCCCCTTCCCCAGCCCTATAATGAGGGGAGGACCGAGGGGAGGCGTTGCTCATCCATGCCCTTCTGCTCTCAGTTCATCGCCCACCAGTTTCCTCCCTCGTCTTCTACCACCTTCTCCGGCGCGTCACCCTCTAGATGGCAAGGGGTTGCGGCCGCGCTCGTGGGTTGGTTGGCTCTGCGAGGGGTGCTCTACAGAGCCCGATGCGAATCGTGGTGAAGACGGCGGGACCGTGGTGGCGTCCGTGGGTCGCGGGCGGACGGCTCTGTCGATCCACGGGGAACGCGGTGGCCGGACGGCTCCAACAATCCGCGATGGCCGTGGTAGCGCACCTCTCCCTCAACCCCATGCGGGAATCCATGCGGGTGAGGAGGTGCAGGAATTTGTCAATGCGGTACCTCGCTGCCCTCGGAGCTAGCTGCGCCTCCCCGACCCCTTCGCTCGGGCCATGGAAGGCAGCCCGCCTCAGGGGTTATGGCTGCGACCGGATGGTTGTTGCAATGGCCTGCCTGGGTGGCCGTCGACCTCTCCCCTGGAAGCGCCATGTTCCTGACGTGGGGGTGGAAGTTATTCACCCGCTCCCATAGCCCGGGCCTCGGGCATCTCCTTCACTTCAAGTTCGATGACTCCACCACCCTCTTCGTGAAGATCTTTGGGGGTGTCCGGCGTCCTCCTGGAGTGTTGCGTGGAGAGCTCGAGCGGCAGCGACTACGATTCCTCAAATGACAGCGATGACGATGGCAGTACCTTCGGCATCAGGCAGGAGGAGTCCGACTAGGCGTGCATGACGTCGTAGCTAGGGTTTTAGGGATCCGGGAACGAGGCTCGGTCCACAAGACCTCATTTTCGGATCAATTGCCACATCGTAGTGGCAGATCTCCTTCCGGTGGCTGACAGGGTCGTTAGAGGAAATCGTACTCCGACTTGACCCCGTCGCCACCGTCGCTGAGCTTGGCATTCTCCTTTTGTATTTAAACCGAGCTCGACGTCCTCCTTTTGTATTTAAATCGTACCCAATGTAATCCTGCAAGGAAAATGAAGAAAAAATATTGGGTAGCTTAAAAACGGCAACGAGCCTGCTACGTCTTCTATGAATGGCCGTTTCCCTTCTGTGAAAGGAACTTGCGTTTATGTGTTCCTTGGGTCCTCTCGCTCACTAGGGGCACTTGCCGACGCATACGCCCTCCCTCTGGGCGCTTCTAAGGATAAATCCCGACCACCCTAACAGAGGTGTCGCTTCCAGCAAGGCCTCCCTACCGTCCTTGCCGCGGTAACTCAAAGTTTTGGCCATGCTTCCAACACCCAAGTGCGCAACGAATTCGACAAGGGTCCTTAGCGTGCAAGTCTTCCCACACAAGCAGGGTAAGGCTCGAAATTTTTTCGAAGAGTTGGTGCAACTTAGCTTTTTCTCGTTGCTCTTCTTGCCGCCGCCGAACGCTACTGTAGGTGCCCGTACCGTCACTCTCCCCAGGAAGATTTGTACGTGGGGTCCCTTCTCCCTTTTGAGAAAAAGAAAGAAGATAAAATTGTCGGCGTCCTAGGAACGGGGGTACACAGACTTGCCTGCCTGCGGCCCAAGGCGTGGCCCACCTCGATGACCAAGTACGGCCCGGCGCGGCCTTACTCAACACAAGGCCCTCGCGAGGTCCGGGGCTCGCGGGGGGAAACAGCGCCAAGACACGCAGGGAGGTAGGCCTCCCCATGCCTCCTCCCGAGTGGTGGAGACTTCTATGCAACGCATGACCTCAGGAGGCCAAGGGTGACGACAGCCAGACCAGGCAGGCGCCAGCGCGCCAGAGGGGACAGTTTCCCCTTTGGTGCAAAGGAGACAAGGACGAGCGCAGGTTCCCAAAGCGCCCCCAAAGGTTTCCCTTCTGGTGCAACAAGACCAGGACCCCGAGCCCCGCAGGACGGACGTCATCGCCGAGCCCACCTCTGCATCACCGTCGACTACTTTGCAGGCGAAGACCACCTTTCATCAGGATAGGGTGTACCTCTTGTCCCCCTTCGAATTTGGCCGTTGTGGGATCCCTTCCCGCCATTTCGATAAGGGAAGAGGACCCGGGCCGCTATAAATAGAGGCTAGGCTGCTCGGTGGACGGGACGACACAACCACCCCGCAAACACACGCAAGGCAACGCATCATTGTACTAGTTCATCCACAAACCTACTCGTGAGGCAATCCACCAAAGGCAGGAGTAAGGTTTTACACTTCGCAGCGGCCCGAACCTGGGTAAACTCTCGTGTGCTATCTTCTTCCTCGCCATTGAGCGAGGCCGTCGCGTTGTGGGCTTGGTGGGGTGAAGCTGTTGAGGAATCTTCGCACACGCCCCTGGGTTCGAACTTCCTAGGGTTTTGCGGAGCCCGAAATTCGACATTTGGCATGCCAGGTAGGGGGCGTGTCGGAGTCTTCAGCAGGCTTTGCTTCTTCTTCGCCCCGCCGTGTCGATGGCCGACGCAACCCCTGAGGCCGGGCTGCCCTTTGCGCACGATGGTGCCTCGGCTCGTAGGGTCGGCCCCGGCGGTCGCTTGCATCCTCGGCGGATCGCAGGCACCCGCCTCCAGCCGCCAGGTCAAGCGGTTCCTCCGCCAGGCAGGCGCGATCCGGCCACGGCCCGAGACCCCACAGCACCGAGCGTGGCCGGAGATCGACATCACCTTCGGCCCCGAGGATCACCGCAGAACAACGACGCCGCCGGTGCGCTCCCCATGCTTTGCACGCCAACCATCAACAGTGTGGCCGTCACCAGAACCCTCATAGACAGCGGGGCCAGCCTCAACATCCTCTCCGTGGAGATCTTCAATGCGCTGCAGGTGCCCCAAGGCCAACTCGCACCTTCAAGGCCTTTCTCCGGGGTGGCTGGGGGCTCCGTCGCCCCCTTGGGGCGGGTGCGCCTCCCCGTCACCTTCGGTACCCGCTCCAACTACCGCACCGAGCAGATCGACTTCGATGTCGCCCACATCCACCTCCCTTACAACGCGATACTGGGCTACCCCGCCCTCGCCCAGTTCATGGCGGCAACGCACCCGGGCTGCAACGTCATCAAGATGCCCGGGAGCGGCGGCATCCTCTCCGTCGCCGAAGACACCAAGGACGCGGCCCACGCACTCAAGCTCGCCTACAAAGCCGCGACCGTGGCACGCCCTGGCACAGGCGATGCCGCGCATGCCTCAGAGGGCGTTGAGGACGTCGCCAACGTCGTGCCGGTGAAGAAGAAGCAACTGTTCTCTCAGAACCGGGCGGAGACGAAGCAGGTGCCCGTGGGTGACGAGAATCCCGGCCTCACCTTCACTATCGGCGCCGGCCTGCCTCAAGAGCAAGAAGAGGCGTTAGTAGCCTTCCTCCGCGCGAACAAAGATGCGTTCGCGTGGAACGCCTCTGACCTGGTGGGTTTCCCGAGGAATGTGATCGAGCACCACCTCATGGTGTGTCCCAACGCGCGACCGGTGAAGCAAAAGGCGAGGAGGCAGGCTCAAGAAAAGCAGGCGTTCATTGCCCAAGAGGTTGGCAAACTGAAAGAGGCAGGAGTCATCCGGGAGGTGTAGTACCCGGAGTGGCTCGCCAACCCGGTGGTTGTTCCGAAGAAGTGCGGGAAAGAGCCCATGTGCGTCGACTTCACGAACCTCAACAAGGTGTGCCCTCAGGACCCATTCCCATTGCCGCGCATCGACCAGATCGTGGACTCCACCGCTGAATGCGACCTCCTATGCTTCCTGGACTCTTTCTCGGGCAACCATCAGATCAAAATGGCCGTGGAAGATGTTGAGAAGACAGCCTTCCTCACCACGTGCGGTGTGTTCGGCTACACGTGCATGCCCTTCGGGCTGCGGAACGCGAGCGCGACCTTCCAGCGGCTGATGCACATCGCCCTGGGGCCACAGCTCGGGAGGAACGCGGAAGCCTACCTCGACGACTTCGTGGTCAAGTCGCGAGAAGCCAAGACCTTGATCGAGGACCTGGAGGAGACGTTCGCCAGCCTGAGGCGGGTGAACCTGAGGCTCAACCCCGAGAAGTGTGTCTTCCGGGTCCCGCCGGGCAAACTGCTCGGTTTCTTGGTGTCGCACCGGGGGATCGAGGCGCACCCGGAGAAGGTCAAGGGTATAAGCAAGATGAGCCCGCCTCAGACACTCAAGGAAATGCAGAAGCTGGCAGGCTGCGTGATCTCCTTGGGGCGCTTCATTTCGAAGCTTGGCGAGCGGGCCCTGTCGTTCTTCAAGCTCATGAAGAGGAAGGGCCCCTTCGAGTGGACTCCAGAGGCAGATGCGGCATTCGAGGACCTCAAGCAGTACCTCACGAGCCCTCCAGTAATGGTGGCCCCACATCCTCGGGAGCCCCTGGTGCTATACCTGGCCGCCACCCCACACTCCGCCAGTGCTGCGCTTGTGGCGGTCAGGGAGGAGCGTGTTCACAAGCACGTTGCACCTTCGGGCACGGGCGGGCCCCCAGGCGGGGGGCAGAGCGACACACCGGACGCCAAGAAACCTCCATCCCCCCGAGACAACACTCCTGAGGTCCCAGCCGCCCCGGCGACCTCCGAGGCACCCAAGCCTCGGGAGCCCGTAGAGGATAGATGCGGTGCGGAAGCCCTCTCCCTCGTCGAATGCCCGGTGTACTATGTCAGTACCGTGTTGCGGGACGCGCGCTCGCGCTACCCTATGCAGCAAAAGCTCTTGCTTGCACTCCTTGTCGCCTCAAGGACACTGCGCCATTACTTCCAGGGGCATCCCATCAGGGTCGTCTCCGCGTACCCCTTGGAGAAGGTGCTGCACAACCCCAATGCAGCAGGGAGGGTGGCAGAATGGAACATTGAGCTGCAGTCCTTCAACATAGAGTTCAGCACGACCAGGGTCATCAAGGGAGCGGCCCTGGCGGACATTGTAGCCGAATGGACGGACGCTCCCGACCAGGGGCTGGGCGAGGGCCAGTCCCTTGCCCCCGGCGACGAGGCGCCTGAGGTTTGGATCATGCACTTCTATGGGGCCTTCGCACGCAGGGGAGCAGGGGCCGGAGTCATGCTCATCTCCCCGACTGGGGACAAGCTCTACTACGCCGTGCAACTCTGTTTCCGGCATGGTGAAAAGGTCTCCAACAACATCGCGGAGTACGAGGGCTTAATCGCCGGCCTCCGGGCCGCAGCCGCCTTGGGGATTCAACGCCTCACCATCAAGGGTGACTCCCAGCTCCTCGTCAACTTCTCCAACAAGGAATACACGCCTAAGGACGAGCACATGGAGGCATACTTGGCGGAGGTACGTAAGATTGAAAAATGTTTCCAAGGCTTCGAGTTGCAGCACATCCTGCGCGGCGCGAACAAGGAGGCCGATGACATCGCCAAGAGGGCATCGCGCCGTGAGCCTCAAGAGCCGGGCGTCTTCGAGGAGCGGCTCTTCAAGCCGTCCGCGACACCACCAACTGGAGATCAGGCGTCGAGGAATAAAGAGTTGCCCCCAGCGCCGTCCTCAGGAGCTCCAACTTGTGGGCCAACCTCCGGAGCCCGAGTGCTCCTGGCGCTGGAGCCCCAAGTCGACGACTGGACACAGGAGTTCAAGGCGTACCTGCTTCATGGCACATTACTAGAAAAGGAGGAGGACGCGGAGCGTGTGGTACGACAGGCCATAGCCTATTGTCTTCGGGACGGCAAACTGTACCGCAGGCGCCCGAACGACGTCGCATTGCGGTGCGTATCCAGGGAGCAGAGGTGCGAGCTGCTGGCTGACATCCATGGGGGTGACTGCGGACATCACTCCTCGTCACGCACCCTTGTAGGGAAGGAGTTCCGCATGGGCTTCTACTGGCCGACGGTGCTCAACGACGCCACCGAGCTGGTCCGGTCTTGTGAGGCCTGTCAGTTCCACGTCAAGCAAATTCATCAGCCCGCGCAGGGCCTCCAGACCATCCCGCTTTCCTGGCCCTTTGCGGTCTGGGGGCTGGATATACTGGGGCCCTTTCCGCGGGCGGCAGGCGGGTACCGCTACCTCTACGTCGCCATCGACAAGTTCACCAAGTGGGCGGAGGTGGAGCCCGTCCGCACCATCCCCGCCGGATCAGCCATCAAGTTCATCAAGGGCATGGTGAGCCGCTTCGGCGTCCCCAACCGCATCATCACCGATAACGGTTCGCAGTTCACAAGTAACCTCTTCAGGACCTATTGCGCTAACCTTGGAACGCAGATATGCTACGCCTCTGTGGCGCACCCCCGAAGCAACGGTCAGGCAGAGTGCGCCAACGTGGAGGTCCTACGGGGCCTCAAAGCAAGGAGCTTCAAGAAGAAGCTTGAGGCATGCGACAAGGGTTGGGTCGATGAGCTTCAGTCCGTGTTGTGGTCTATCCACACCACCGCGACTAAGCCCACCGGCGAGACCCCGTTCTTCCTCCTCTACGACGCCGAGGCCGTCCTCCTGCACGAAGTCAAGCACCGCTCCCCGCGGGTTCTGGCATTTGACGAGGAGCGTCAGGATGCCTCGCGGGGGACGGATTGTGTGCTCAGGGAGGAGGCCCGGCGTCGAACTTCGCTCCGAGCTGCGAGGTACCAGCAGGCGCTGCGGCGCTACCATTGCCGTAACATCCGCTCCAGGACCCTCGAAGTTGGAGACCTCGTCCTGAGGCGAGTCCTCTCCAGTGAAGGCTTGCACAAGCTCTCACCCATGTGGGAGGGCCCGTTCATGGTCGCTCGCGTCTCCAGACCTGGCGCCGTGCGTCTGGAGACTCAAGATGGAGTTCCCATCCAGAATGCCTGGAACATCCAGCACCTCCGCAAGTTCTACCCGTGACACTCTCATGTAATAATGAGTGGGCTGTATACGCCCGGAGCCCCCCGAGGACGCGGAGGGGTTCCCACCCACGCCCAAGTGGAAGCCCCATGCTCCGCGCTGGCGGACAACACTGTCCTCCAATGACTATGCCCACGCAACGTGGATGCCCTATGTTCCGTGCTGGGGGAAGACGAAGACTAGCCTAGTTGCCGGACGCAGCTTTTCTCTACCTTTCTTGTGTTCGAATTTGCCTTTTCCCTGGAAAGAAGTCCGAGGCTTTTTGTTGACTTTGTTTAAAGAAAAAGGGGCGGGAATTTTTTCTTCTTGCAGTCCTCTGTCTCTTGAGATTTCTTTTTCAAGGTAACGCCTGCCAGCCTCTCCCTCTCGCGCCCCGCTAGCGGGGGCTACTGGCACGGTGCACACACCTCGCCAAGGCCTTGGCATCCTGGTCTTCGCGTGGCACTCTCGAGCAAGCTAGCAGGTGCGCGCCATCTCACCCTCGCTCGGGGGCTCCGCCGCGGCTCAGTGCGCTGTCTTAAAAACCCCTAGAGACGCACGCCCCCTGGGGACTAGAACCGGCAGAAAGGATTGGTCGCCACTTGAATGTCAAGGGAGGCTCCTGAGCACTGCGCCTCAGGAGTCTCACCGATCGCGTGGCTACTCGCTCGTTATTGGTCTCGTCCTGGTGATCCGGACGCTCCAATGGCGATCGAGGCCTCGCCCCCTTTGGTCTCGTCCTGGTGATCCGAACGCCCCAACGGTGGCGGGGCATGCACGGGATCGGGCCCCGCCGACGTAGAGTGCTGCTTGAGCGTCAAAAGGGGGCTCCTGAGCACTGCGCCTCAGGAGCCTCACTGATCGCGTGGCTACTCGCTCGCTATTGGTCTCGTCCTGGTGATCCGAACGCCCCAATAGCGATCGAGGCCTCGCCCCCTTTGGTCTCGTCCTGGTGATCCGGACGCCCCAACGGTAGTGGGGCATGCACTGGATCGGGCCCTGCAGACGTAGAGCATCGAAAGCCCCCCCCCCCAAGTCGCCTCATTCGCAGGAAGGAGGAACCTCCCCAAGCTCTCCAAGTGCTATAAGCTCACGGGACACCACTGCTAAACATCGCGACATGGAAGCCGCCACGGACGCATCAAGCTAAGCACTCTAACTACAATCAAAGGGAGGCCTCAGTTAACAGTAACGCAATGACCATAATGCATAACGAGAATGCTAATAAGAGGGCGCAAGCGCCTAAGTTCACCATACACCCGAAAGGGTCCCCCATGATTTTGGTTACAGGCAGAAGAAAAGAAAAGAAGGCGAAGGAGCCCTTGCCCTGGGGGGCCGCCGCTCCTGAGGCCCCGGCCTTGGCGCGCCGGCGCTCAGTCGGAGTCCTCCTCCTCCTTGATGGCGCCGTGGTGGCACGTCGGCGTGGCCGCTCCCCGGGCGGGGGAGCGGCGCCGCCGCGGCTGGCTTCCCCCCGAAGTTCGGGTGCAACGGCGTGGTGGGGCGTCATAGCTATCGTCGCTCGGGCTCTCCTCGGAGGATGTATCGCTGCTGTTGGGAACATGGCGGCCGTCGCCAAGGGCAAGCTCACCTCCAAGATCGCCGCTGCCGCCGCCCTCCGGACATCACTCCAAACGTCTCCCATCCTCACCAAAGATCTTGACGAATAGCGTCGCGGCGCCGCCGTGCTTGAAGTGGAGCGTGGGCCGCCCCTTCAAGCCGTGGCGCGGGCGAAGGTCTGCCAGCCGCGGCCCAAGAAGGTGTTGCCTGCGGGGGTGACCTCGACCTCCACCCACAACGCGCCGCTGCAACACCCGTCGGCCTGCAGCCACAGGCCCGAGGGTGCGTCAGCCAGCAACGCCTCTACGAAGGAGCGTGGGAGCTGCAACCAGGAGCTCGCCGCCCTCTCCACCGGCACCAGGAACTCCAGGCCCACGTCGGCCATGCGGGCTTGCGGACGCGGCGGCCGGGCACCGACTGCAAGTCTCTCACCCCTGCCACGACCGCCGTGCCCGCCGCCTCTGGCTGCGCCAGTGGAAGCGCCAGGCCCCGCGGAAAGGCGCCCACGCCCACGGGGTACCGCCGGAGGCATCCCAGCATACTTGCGAGGGCAACCCCTACCCCTCTTGGGAGGTTGCTGGCCCGGCATCCCCTGGTAGGCCTTTCCCTTCTCGGTGGCGGAGAACCTCCTCCCCGGCGTCATGATGAGGTCGATGAAAGACGAAGGCGGGGGAGCAAGAAGTAGGAATGGGCTAGGGGCTCAGTTCCCCCCTGCCCATTTTATAGCTGGACGGAGGACAACCGGCGTTTCCCCAATCCCGGGTATTGATGGCCCCACAACATGCGACGGTTGAAGGCCAGATGAAGCAGTTGCCGAGGCGTCGTGGGAAGGGGAGTCGCCATGCGCCTCGAGCGGCGCGCGCCAGACTCGTTCGGCGTGCTATCCTGCCTCACGCCGCTTCCTCTACTCCCGTTGGGTCACATCTGCGTGGCCCGAGGTGAGAGAGGACACAAGGGGTCAGCCGCATTCAAAGAAGAGCAATGATGGCCAAGGAGGCGCGCGGGCCTCGCGTCAGCTCGGCTCAGGGCGGTTTCGACGTCTCCGGGGAGTCAAGACGCCCACGTCTCGTTGTGCGCCACGCGTCAAGATGGGCCCACAGGCGTTGGGGCCCACGGCGCTTCAGGCCATCCTCCGTGGCTTCACCCAGAAGCTAACCCGAGCGCGCATCGGGCCCGGGGGCTACTGTCGGTGTCCTGGGAACGGGGGTACCCAGACTTGCCTGCCTACGGCCCAAGGCGTGGCCCACCTCGACAACCAAGTACGGCCCGGCGCGGCCTTATTGAACACAAGGCCCTCGCGAGGTCCCGGGCTCGCGGGGGGAAACAGCGCCAAGACCCACAGGGAGGTAGGCCTCCCCAGGCCTCCTCCCGAGTGGCGGAAACTTCTATGCAACGCACGACCTCAGGAGGCCAAGGGTGACGACAACCAGACCAGGCAGGCGCCAGCACGCCAGAGGGGACATTTTCCCCTTTGGTGCAAAGGAGACAAGGACGAGCGCAGGTTCCCAAAGTGCCTCTCAAATGTTTCCCTTCTGGTGCAACAAGACTAGGACCCCGAGCCCCGCAGGACGGACGTCATCGCCGAGCCCACCTCTGCATCACCGTCGACTACTTTGCAGGCGAAGACCACCTTTCGTCAGGATAGGGTGTACCTCTTGTCCCCCTTCAAATTTGGCCGTTGTGGGATCCCTTCCCACCATTTCGATAAGGGAAGAGGACCCGAGCCGCTATAAATAGAGGCTAGGCTGCTCGGTGGACGGGACGACACAACCACGCCGCAAACACACCCGCAAGGCAACGCATCACTATACTAGTTCATCCACAAACCTCCTCGTGAGGCAATTCACCAAAGGCAGGAGTAGGGTTTTACGCTTCACAGCGGCCCGAACCTGGGTAAATTCTCGTGTGCTATCTTCTGCCTCGCCATCGAGCAAGGCCGTCACGTTGTAGACTTCGTGGGGTGAAGCTGTTGAGGAATCTTCGCACACGCCCCTGGGTTCGAACTTCCTAGGGTTTTGCGGAGCCCGAAATCTGACAAAAATAGAGTAGGCCAGGAACCCAAGTGCTTCAACAGTCATCTTATGCAACATGTCATAGAAAGATACACAAGATAAATATGTACTTTGATAGGGGGTTGCGAAATACTTATCTTTATTAACTACGCTCAGGGTCATTGCCTGGCTTTGTACAGGATTAAATGCCTAGCCAGCATAACACGCATAAAAGAGGTTGCCGGGTGGACCAGGCAACCACGCCTCACGGGTAGAACTTTTGGAGATTCTCAATATTCCATGAGTTTTGCAACGGAGTGCCATCTTCGGTCTCTAGGCGGACTGCGCCAGGCCTATTGACTCGTACCACCCGGTAAGGGCCTTCCCACTTCAGCATCAACTTGTTTGATCCCTTCGCGGACTGAATCCATTGAAGAACAAGGTCACCTTCCTCAACAATTTTGGCACGCACTTTGCACCTATGGTAGCAGCGCAAGGCCTACTGATACCTACGGGCACGCAGTGCGGCCTGGAGACGGTCTTCCTTGAGGAGCGTGGCAGCGTCATGCCGTAACCGCTCTTGCTGGTCCTTGTCAAAGGCCTGCACTCTAGGTGACCCATACGTGAGTTCCATGGGGAGAACTGCTTCTGCACCATAGACTATGGAGAAGGGTGTCTCGCCGGTGGCTCGATTTGGCGTCGTTCTGATCGACTAAAGAAACGCCGGCAACTCATCGATCTAGCGCCTTTTGTGCTTGTGCTGCTTGTCGAAAGTTCTCGTCTTGAGGCCCCGCAGCACTTCAGCATTCGCTGTCTCCAATTGCACGTTGCTCCTGGGGTGGGCAACCAAGGCGAAGCAGACCTTGGCGTCAATATCTTGATAGTATTGCATGAAAGTGTTGCTGGTGAATTGCATGCCATTATCGGTGATGATCCTGTTTGGGACACCAAAATGGCAGACAATCCCTCTAAGAAACTTGGCCGCTACTTACACCGTTACCTTTCTCATCGGCTCCACCTCGGTCCACTTCGTGAACTTGTCGATAGCGACGAACAAGAACTCGAAGCCTGTGGTAGCACGGGGGAGGGAGCCGACAATGTCAAGCCCCCAGACCGAGAAAGGCCAGGAGAGTGGTACGGTTTGAACGGCTTGTGTTGGCTGATGTATCTGCTTGGTGTCATATTGGCATACTTCACATGTTGTTACCACCGCCAAGGCGTCTTGAAGGGCTGTGGTCAAGTAGAAGCCTTGCCGAAATGCCTTCCGGACAAGGGCTCGTGATCCTACGTGGGAGCCACAAATCTGCTCGTGTATCTTCGCCAACAGCTGCTTTCCTTCTTCCCGAGGAATGCATTTCAGTTTCACGCCATTCGGTGTTCTCTTGTACAAGGTGTTGTCTACAAATTGGTACATGCTCGACCGCCAGGCTACTCTTTCAGCTTCTTCCTGTTCCTCGGGAAGGTCCCCTGTCTGAAGGTATCGGACAATCTATTGCGCCCATGTTGGAGCTTGTGGATCGACGACAAGGACTAATCGGGTCTGTTGGAGCTTGGGGTTCCCCGCATGCGGGTGGTCATTCCCAGCAACCCTCTTGGCGGCCACTGATGGCTCTGCTGGGAGGTAATCGCCAGAAACGACTTTTCTTTTTATGATCTGCCGTGCTGACAGGTTGAGTAAGGGTTGCGTCAATCGGAGGACAAAAGTCCATGTTTCCACGGGCAGCTTCTGCACAACTCTCTTTGACAGGTCGTTGGTAATACCAGTCTTGGCACGAGGGACGTGCTCCATTTGCAGACCGTCAAATCAGTCCTCCAATCTCCGTACCACATCAACATAGGCTTCCTTTAGGGGACTCTGATATTCTTTATTTACTAGGCGCACGACAATCTGTGAGTCTCCCCGTACTACCAACTTCCAGATGCCAAGATTGGCTGCTATCCTTAGCCCGGCCAGTAACCCTTCGTACTCAGCTGTGTTTCTTATTGACCCTCCTTGGGAAAGTGCATCTGTACCACCTACTTGAGGTGCTCCTTGGTGAGTGCAACGAGCAGCACTCCAGCACCGGCGCCTTGCAGCGAGAAAGCTCCGTCAAAGTACATGACGCATTCCTGAGGTGCTTTCTTGCCGTGGAGTGTTGTCTCAGGGATTTCTTCGTCCGGCGTTGGTGTCCATTCTTCTATGAACTCCGCCAAGTCTCTGCTCTGGATTGTTGCCGTACTTTCAAAGCTCAGGTCGCAGTTGGCCAGCTCCAATGCCCATTCAACGATCCTGTCGGTTGCCTCTGGATTCTTCAAGATATGCTGCATTGGGAATCAGGTGACGACATTGAATGTGCTGTGCTTGGAAGTAGTGGCGCATCTTTCGGGAGGCCATAAGGAGGCCGAAAAACATCTTCTGCATCCCAGAGTATCTTGATCTAGCCCCCTGCAGGAGGGAGCTGACAAAATACAATGGCCGCTGTACCATCTTCTTCTGCACAACTTGCCAATTCCCTTCTTGTGTCATATCTGTATCCGACTCTGGCTTGCCGACTGCCGGTTCGGGGGCCTCTGTCCCGTCTCCCCCAGCTTCCCTCTCCGCCACTAGTGCAACACTAACCACTTGGTTCGTTGCCGCTAAGTATAGGAGCAATGGTTCCTCTGGTTTAAGCGCAACTAGGATTGGCGTCGAGGACAGGTACTTCTTCAGATCCTGCAGTGCTGCCTCTGCTTCCGGGGTCCAAGTCATTGCGCCCGCTTTCTTCAAAATTTTGAAAAACAGCAAGGCACACTCTGTAGACTTGGAAATGAACCTACCGAGGGCGGCGACGTAGCCCGCCAAACAGCGGACGTCCTTGATATGCTTCGGTGCCTCCAGCTGCTCAATTGCCTCGATCTTGGCGGGGTTGTCTTCAATTCTGCGTTGCGAGATGAAAAACCCAAGGACCTTGCCGGAGGGGACTCCAAAGACGCACTTCTCAGGGTTGAGCTTTAGGTTGATCTTTCGCAAGTTTGCGAATGTTTCTTCCAGGTCTTGCACCAACGTGTCCTTGTTCTTGGTCTTGACCACTACATCATCCATGTAAGCTTCCTTGTTCTTGTGCAGCTGTGGGCCTAAACCAATCTGGACTGCTCTTGCGAATGTGCAACCGGCGCTCTTCAACCCGAACGGCATGCGTCGGAAGCAGTACGCACTGCAAGGTGTGATGAACGACATTTTCTCCTCGTCCTCCTTAGCCCTGAAGATCTGATGGTAGCTAGAGTATGCGTCGAGGAAGGACAAGCGGTTGTAGCCAGCGGTTGAGCAACTATCTGATCGATGCGCGGCAAGGGGAACGGGTCCTTTGGACAGGCCTTGTTGACATCGGTGAAGTCGATGCAAACTCTCCATTTCCCATTTGCCTTGCGCACAACCACAGGATTGGCCAACCAATTCGGGTGGATCACGCCTCTGATTAAACATGCTGCTTCTAGCTTTTTAATTTCTTCTGCAATGAACTCTTGCCGCTCTAGCACTTGCTTTCGGACCTTCTGTTTGACGGGGCGCACGTGGGGACACACGGCAAGGTGGTGCTCGATCACCTCCCTGGGAACACCGGGGATGTCATATGGTTGCCAGGCAAACACATCGACATTCGCCCGCAGGAAGGCGACAAGCGCGCTTTCCTATTTGCTTTCGCGGGTGGCACTAATGGTAAAAGTGCCGCCCTCGTCATTTTCCCGCGCGGCTACTTGCTTCGTCTTGGGGATGCTGACCTTGTCTTTCTTGCTCCTGGCGGCAGAGGTCTCTGGTAAGTCCTCGGCGGGTGTGTTGCACCTCTTGGTGCGCTTCCCGAAGTCATTACAAGACTCGCCACAGCTCTTGTTCTTGTTCTACCCCCCGGGAGCTTTGTCGGCAGGATCGAGTGCCTCGTCGGCAGACAGTGCCACTGCCTCCCGGAAGAGCTTGTTTATGCAGAGGACTGCATTCTTGTTGTTATCTTGGATGGGGATGACGCTCATCGGCCCTGGCATCTTGAGTGTGTTATAGGTGTGGTGAGACGCCGCCTTGAACTTTGCCAGCACCGGTCGGCCCAGGATTCCATTGTACAGTAAAGACATCTTCGCGGCGTCGAAGACAATCTTCTCCGTCCTGAAATTGAGCTCGCTGCTGAATGTGACCGGCAGAGTTATCTTCCCCTTCAGTTGAGATCTTCTCGGGTTGACCCCTTGGAAAGATCCCGTCGGCTTGAGATCTGAGTCAGGGATCTGCACGCGCTTGATCATGTCTGGCGAAATCAGATTCAGCCCGGCCCACTATCAACCAGCATCTTGGTGACCTTGATGTTGCGTATTGTTGGTGATACCAACAAAGGCACACACCCGACGGCAGTGATGCGGTCAGGGTGGTCCTTAGCGTCAAAGATGATGGGAGTGTTGGACCATTTCAGGGGTTTCATTGAAATGGTGGGGGCAGACTTCCTCTGCCGGCGCATTGCTCCCCTACACGATTGCATGCGCTTCGCCTGGGAGTACGACAATTCCACCGATATGATGCGACAGATACCGGGGCTCGGCGCCAACTTAACAACGATGTAGCTTGCCAGTTTGTCCCACCAGCTCTTCCGCCCTGGCAGGAAGTTTAAGCTCCCGGCAGGCATTATCCCGCTCTACAACAGCTCCGCGAAGGACATGATCCTCATCACAGCCCTAGAATAATTGACTGTAATTTGTTGCATTGCCATTCATGTAATCATGTTAAATTCAATGAAATCTGAAACGGGGATGATCAAACCCTAGCACCAATTTAATTCAAATAGGTTCAACTAAAAATAATTTTTAGTGAATCCAAAATGGCCTTCAAAGATGTCCATGATTTTTGGAAAATGATGAAAATATCTAGCAGAGGTGATGCACATTTTCCCTAGTCTTTTTGGTTTATGATTTAACACATCTTGTGTTTGAATTGGTGTTATTAAAATTCTACAGATATTTTTCTAGCTCCAATAATTTTGAAAACATGAAACTTACCTCGCTTACGTGCATGGCCCAACAAGATGAACAGCCCAACAGGTGCCTTCTCCTACCTTCTGCCAGTAGGAGCAGTTGTGTGCTCGCACGCGCGCGCCCAAGGAGGCCAACTCCTACCTGCCTACTTCCTATCCTCCCCTTGCCTATCCTCCTCACCCATGAGACGTGCACGAACTGCCATGCATTCCCCTCACTCTCTGGTCTCTCTTACCCTTGCTCCCTCGCCCGATTCCTTGCCATGGTCGTAGCACCGTGACCGCGCCACCGTGAACCTCTTGGCCACAGCCACCCCCTCGCCTTCTAACCGTGTCCGGAAGGTCCGACGCACCGCGCTGCCATTCCTCACTAATGTTCATGCCCAAAAGAGCAACAAGACGTCGCCATCGAGCTCATCGTCGCCGTCGGTGTCGGAAGCCGTTCGTCATCAATTCACTCCGTACAGAGCGTCCCCGAGCCAGCCGACCTACCCAAACGACTCGGGGTGAGCCCCTGAGCATTTTCCTTCTCCTGTATTGCCTGCTCCTCTGACGTAGCGTAGTACCCCTTGCGAGCACGTGCGCCGCAGTCCGCCATGGCTGATGACCTCCACGCCCTTGAGCTCCTCTACCCGAAACCGTCGCTCCGCAACGCTCCTGGAGACCCATAGATGACGCGCAACCGCTCCATTTTCTAGTTTGCATCGCGTAGAAACGCCGCCGACCGAGCTCGAGCTCCGGTCACCGCATGAGTCACTGCCGCCGCAGCTCCAGACCACCCGAGCACCACCCATGACAAGATTCGACACACCTCGATGTGCTGCATCCCTAGAGCCCAGCCGTGCAAGCTCCCGTCGCCGGAATAGGCTTCATGGGTAACTCTAGCGCGCTCCGCTTAGCACTGGCGGCTAATCAACACTTAACTGACGTGGCATCATTAGGTTAGACTAATTACACAATTAGATTAACCCTCGGTCAATGACATATGGGGCCCACTGGTCAGATTTGACCTGGACCGGCTCTGTTGACCGATGATGTCACCCTGACGTAATACTGACGCAGTAACTAATTTCTGGAGTTAAGATAAATCTAAATGATTTATTAATTCAAGAAAAATGTTTAAAACTTCTAAAATTCATATAAAATAATCCAAACTCGGATGAAAATAAGTTATATATGAAAAATCCAAAGAATCCATCTGTGCCATTTTCGTGCATAATAGAAAAAATTATGTCTTGTGTTTAGGACTAATCATATAAATGAAATTTAAATAACCATATAGGGAGTTTGAATTTGAACGTTTGGTTCAAACCAACTTCATTTAATCTGGTTGCTAGATGCATTAGCTCAATTAACAACATGTTGCCATGTCATGATCATGCATCATAGTGTTGAATTTCCGTGAATTGAATGGTGTCCCCTTTGTTGTTTGCCGGTGTTTGTTCCTTCTCGGTAGAAGACGATTTCGACATTGTGATCGTTGGCACCGATGAAGAGCTTTACTATCTTCAGAAGTGCCAGCCAAGCAACCCCTCTAGCCACTTTTAGTAGATGTTTGGGAGGGTCGATGTAGATTTTCAGGCTCCTCCAGCCATTTGTAGTAGATGTTTGTACCCAGACATGTTATACTTCCGCTTGTTGTTTGTATGAATTGAGTGTTATGTCATGTGACCCCTGTTTGTAATATCACACTATGTTGGCTCTTATGAGTCTTTAATGAATACTTGAGTCATAGAGTTATGTTGTGATGCCATGTTGTATCTACTCCTATGGTGTATATTGCGTGTATCTTTGAAACGCATTGGTATGTGTGGGATGTGACACCAAGTCGTATGCCTATGGTAGCCTTCTAACAGGGAAATGCCTCTTTGTGCTTCCACTGAGCCCTGGTAGCTTGCTACTGCTCAAGACACATTGATTGACCGACCATTATCCTTTTTTGCTACTGTGTCTATCCCTATGGGGAAATGCCATGCGGTGGAATGGAGTCCGTGTAGCTTGCTACGACTCGTCTACACACGTTGATGACATACACCTGCATTGTTGGGTTGTGTATGCTTGTTCCTATACGGTTTTGCCACTTAGGTGTATAACTAGTCATGTCGACCCGTGTTCTCTGACATATGATTGCTAGCGACATATTCATATGCGTGAGACAAAAGGCGCAAACGGTCCCAGTCAAGGTAATGTAGCAGTCGTGGAGCTTACCATGCGTGAGGCTACAAAGTGATATGATGTGGTACATGCTAGATTCATATGGCTTAGGATCGGGGTCCCGACACATTGGTATCAGAGCCTGACTGACTGCATGATTACCAAGCCAAACTGGTCGATGTTGAGTCTAGAACTGCTTTAGCTATATAACGGGATCGATTGTGGAATGGAACATAAGATGCTTTTTACTCCTTTCCTCGTGTCATTCTAATTCTGAGTCACCCTCTTCTTTTCTACGGGGTTTAAGAACTAGGCTTTCTCATCCATCTATCAGGATGACGAGTTACTATGCTGGAAACTTATAGGAAAGTTGATGTCTTCTTGGATCAGTGTCTCCATAAGAATTCAGTTGTTATGATGTCAGCTTTCTTGCAGGTTGTTTCCTATTTCATGCCCGTACAACCCTTATGTTGTCCGAATTATCCAAGGTTCAACCTGATTCGATGTCGCGTTCAACCTGATTCGATGTCTTTTTGGCTAGACAAAGCACACCAATTATTGTGTTGAGGTACTCTATTACCTCGACGTATATGCTGAAGTTGTTATGAAACCATGTTATCTCACAGGACCACCCAATAGTCCAGTTGTGCTTTGTGTTTCCAGTGTGATAATTCTGGCCATCGTCTTGAAAACATCTTGTGATGTTATTTAGTGAATATGTATTCTAATTCCGGGTTCTTGGGCCCAAGATTCATTCTGCTTCTTCCCGTTAATGGTGTTTGCTCGTTCCTTTAGGATATTAGTAACTTTTGCTCTAGTCTTCCAGGTCCATGGTATACCATTCTTCTAATACCATGAACCATTATGGAAGTAGTTCTTCACGAACTGAAGATCACAACAAGAGTGCTCTTGATGAGTTCTCCATTCCATAATTGTGACTCTGCCAATTCTACTTGTCTACATGGGTTATCCGGAAAAATTATGTTGAACTCGTTCGATATACTAATATATGCATCTAGAACTTAGAAAAATTATGTGCTCCTTGAGTTTCCCCTCTACAATTGCATTCCGACCTTTATCAGTCAATCAAAAGTCAAGTGTAATTGTGCATTCGTGTTCATCGATGCCCATTATTCTTGTGGTCTGTCAAGTTATTCTATTTTAGAATGGCTTGGAGAAACAAACTCTAGTACCACCCATATCCAGGATTGGGTCAAAGAAGTTTGATTCCACAAACAATCCAGCTATTGCTCTATTCTACCCTTAAGTATTACCCTCTTCATTTCAACAATGTCATGAGAATTGCACCACCTCTTATGAAATCTTGATCTAGTGATACTTCTCGCCATCATTATTCATTTCTCGATATCTGTGTTGGTTGTAACCGGAATGTTGAACCATGATCTGTGAAGTCTATACTCCTAGCAACTCTATTGCTTTGTAGTTAATGGGCGATAATTTTCATTCTTAGTGTGTTAGTTATTGAATCACCATTCTAGGATTGATCGTGCTACCTAGTCCATCTTTCCTGGTGCACTCTTCGATCAATGACTTAGGATTGTGTCAATCCCTCGCTCTTTTGATCATATCGTCTTACCCTGAAAACCCAGATTATCCCGAGCTTAATAACATATTGGTGGTTTGTGATTTTCCGAACATCTTCACAGAAGTATTACTAGGTTCTCCCCTGACCGATGTGTTGAGTTCGTGACCAAGTTGGTTTTCTTGTAAACCACCACTCATCCAAGGATTCATGTTGAATACCCCTGGAACTAGTTGGTTAAGGTAAACAACAACTTGGAGAGTTGGGAGATAAAAGCTTGATCTAACTTAGTTCATGACAAAGGGATATCCTTTGTGCCTGTGTGTGCTAAAGAAAGATGATATCTTCATCGGTTGATCCTTGTGGT
Organism: Elymus sibiricus; assembly: GCA_039707655.1. NCBI lineage: Eukaryota > Viridiplantae > Streptophyta > Magnoliopsida > Poales > Poaceae > Elymus > Elymus sibiricus. The sequence goes on along the minus strand of CM077673.1, from coordinate 206,180,380 downwards.
CAATTTTTGCATCTATCCTCTTGTCCAATCTTTTATTTGACTGTGGGTTATCATCAAATCAAATCAGAACAAAGGATTATCTTCATGTTGTCTTAACCATGTATATTCCTCGAGCATGCACCATTATGTTATTTGGCCTGACCAATGCTATCACCTTGTTTACATAGTCATGGAATTCCATCTATATGGATATCTTGATGAATTGTTGTTGTACCCATCGATAACATCCTTATCTTCTCCATGATTTATGATGAAGATTAAAGCTAGCATTCGAAAATTTTGTAGGCATTATCTTCATGTCCTGTACATGAAGTATCTCTTGGTGTAATAAGTGACTTCCTATCAATTCATGTGCATTTGATGCAAGTTGCCGTCGTGAATTCTAGAAAAGTTATTTTGCTTCCTCTGGGATCATCCCATGTCAATCATGCATGTGCGAAGTATGCTATGGTTTGATAGGCTCGCTACCTCCATTCCATATGTATTCCTAGCACACCAAGCCACTGATTGATTTCTTCGAGGAAAAGAAGTCCATTAAGTGCTAATACTAGTTCATGAACATGGCTTCGTTACCCCAAATGTTGGTTCCCAAACAGAACTTGGTAGTGTTTTGTTGTAAGGTTTCCATATGACCACATTTTTCTTGGACAGTGTGTTCACATGTGCCCAGCAATCCAGCTCATGTTTTGGAGTTATTGCGATAGTTCATTTCCAAAGAATCTCGCAGCATTATCTCGTCAATTTGTGTTGCAAACCTTCCTTTTCAGATAGACCGAGTCTGGAATATCCTCACACCAAGCAGAAATGAATCTCAGGCAGATATAATGGTTGGAACATTTCCAAAGAATTATAATATTGGTCTCTCTGTAACCCTGTAAAGTGATGTCGTGGCTAACACACCTAGTTAGAAGACCTATTATTATAGTATCCTATATCAGAAACATTAGCCACTTCCCCATGAGAACCTTGTATGACTTATTCTAGAAGTTGTTCTGATGCGGAGCATCCCATGGTCATCCCCATGGACCCATCACCTCAAGCTCCAAAGGCTCCCATGACAAGAGCCCGTGCACGTGCCATTGAAACCGAGGTGACATCTCTCCTATATGTTTCTCCCTTTGATGCTCGTGGAACTTGGATGCTACCTCAAGCAGAGACTCTATGCATGCTTAGGTACCATGAAGATGATCTAGAAGACGCTCGGAGTGAAGCCCTAGTTGCTATGAAGATGGATCCGAAGACGGACGAACAAGGGGATCTAGAGAAGGCCAAATCACCTTCCAGGTCCCGGACATCTGGCTCATGCCCCGGATGTCCGGCCCCTGATGACTACTCAGGCGCCAAGGCCAAGGAGCCGCGAGGTACAGGCGCCGGACATGCGGTCCCCGGCCTGGACATCCGGGCCGACTAGGAAATTCAGCCTTCGGCCCCGGAAATCTGGCCGAACGATGCCAGAAACAGAAGCTCCCTGCCCAGCTCGAGCCCGGATATCGGGCCAAGGCCGGGACATCTGGCGACTCTCTAGCGGCCGGACATCCGACCCTCACCCTCGAACATCCGAAGCCTCCACACCCGAACCACACAAAGACCGGTGCCAGCAGCCCGGACATCTAGCCAAACCTTGAAGCCCCGGACATTCGGCCCCTGTGTGGGAAGACGCGGGCCAACGGGCCATGTATCCACTCTCTCTCGCGCCAACTCTCCTCAGACTATAAATAGGACCCCTCCTCCTCATTTCTAGGGTTAGCAATGTGTTGTATCATAGTTTGTTGAGCATTGCTCCTTCCATATACTTCTCCCTAGGAGATTGACACCTCTTTGTGAGAAGATCCTATGGATGCCAAGGCCCCTTCTTAGGGAAGATACCCATGTGGATTTAAAGGCCCCTCCCCTTGGAGTGCGAAGACTACCGGTATGTGTATCCGTTTGTTGGATTCGAATCTTGTATCTCTAATGTTCGTTAGATCTAGTGGATGTGTGATTTGAGGATTTCCCCTTCAGTGTTCTTTGTTTGCCTCTTCATTTTCCTCTCTTTCCCCTCCAAGTGTAAAAAGACTGGCCCTCACGGTTTTGCCCTATATCATCTTGGTATCATGTGCCACGGTTGATTCACACCTTGGAGTATCTCCCTCCACTTTCTAGCCGATTTTTGTTTCGTTTTGACCTAATTTCGAAAATTCCCACAAAAATAACCCTACCAAATTTTCTTGAATTTGTTGGATTTGAGGAGATTTTGTTGATTTGGTTCCGTGGATTTCGTTATGGACAGGTAGATCTAGTGTTTCCCCATTATGACCACCAATTTCCACCACCAAATCGTCCCAATTTTGCAGAAAATTTTCTTGTTCATCCCCAAGTACGTAGGGATCCCCAGATTGGATCTGGGAAGGGTGGCCTGGACATCCGGTCCGAAACCCTCGGACATTCGGCCAGACGTAGACACCAGGTGATAAGGGGTGTCCCGATCTTCTCGTTGAGCTCGATGTAGGTGGATGATAACTTGTGGGACGCTGACGAATCTCTGGCTGTTCCCCCGTTGCCAATGCAACAGTTCTCAACCCTATTCGATATTCGCAACTTCACACACTTGCGCACGTAGCCGCCGACCACGAAGCGGTTTGCAATCTACCAATTCCCAATGGAACAGCAGAAGACACTTGAATCTTGCAGTAGGATAAACACCAGATCGCAACAAAGTGGTGAAGGTAGAATACTCCTGATCGAATCAAAGAGGAATATTGATTACAGAGGAATGCTTAAAGCAATTCAATCTGAAAAGAGGTTTAATCAAAACGTGGTCTCCTCTAACTAACCCTAAGGAAGGGTATTTATATCCTAAGATAGTTGGAAGGGGTACACGGCCCGTCAGCCCAAAAGCCTGCGCGCAGGCAGCACGGTAGTACCGCTTATAGCATGCGGTACTACCGCTCCAAGCGGTACTACCGCTTAAGTACCGCTCTAGTACCGGTTAGGTCGCTTGGATGCCAGAAATATTTTGCTAAGCGGTACTGAGTACGGTAGCACGGGGCGGTACTACCGCTTTAAGCGGTACTACCGCTGGTGTGGGGCGGTACTACCGCCCTGGAAACTGCAGGGTCCTCCTCCCTACCCAGCTGCACTGCCTCCTTGCTCTCCTCCTTGCTCCCTTGTGCTATGCCTTCCTCTCCAATGTACCTAATGACACACACACACAAGGATTTAGGCAGTATAAAGCTCTCATTAAAATAAATAGCATTATCAACTAAGAGAGAATCCACCTGTTGTTCTAGTAGTTTAGCACGAGCTCTTGTAATGGGTCCAATCCTGATTTCATCATTGGACATCTTCTTTGTAGCAACAGGTTGTTCATGAAGTAGAGATGGAGTCATAGTATAGATGTCCTCATCACCAGGGCACTTTGCCTCAATTTTTGCAGTTTTTCTTTGATTCTCCACCATTTCTTTCGCAACCACCACCATTTATTCCGCAACCCATTTGCATTTGAGATGTTGACTCACGAGCATCGCCACTTCCTAAGGTGTTTCGGCTAATTAGGAGTGGTTCTTCATAGACATCGCCGCTCATCATCACCCCGGATCGTCGCCAACCACCTCTTCATTGACACTACACCGTAAGCAAGGACGCTAACCACGACGACACTCTTGACATATACCCTTGCCATTGCATTGTTACCCCGAGCCTATTTGCGTTACTTGCCTATCGAGACTAGCCGTTGAGTATTGCCGGGCTACGCTACTTGTGCACTTTAGTGATACATACTCCGCATAGCTTCAATTGCGTGCATATATCATAGTATCATCTTTTGTGTTCACATAGTACGCGCATACATAATTGCTATCTTGGTGTGCACGTCCCGCATTGTGACCATACAAATATCATCGCAAAAAGAAAGAGAAGCAATGCTTTTATGCAAGAGCAAAAGAGAAAAAGCAATAGCATCGCCAATTTTGCATATCATACTTGATCATCTTGGATCGCTTGAGCGAGTGACACGTGCCTCATGCTTACATAGCAAGTCGGGAATAGGAAGACGACACGTTTTGTTTCTTATAGGTTGTGCACGAGTTTGTATCATGCCCATTTGAGCAATCGTGCTAGCGTCTCTCTATTATTGTGCAACACGAGCTTTTTCCGTGGATTCCATATTTTGTGCTCATTCCTTGGTTGCACGACCCCACTTATCTATCTCTGTGTGTGTTTCTATGTATACTCATTGCTATTGATCTACATTGTCTTACTTGAAAATTTGTGAATCTCTTTCAACATTATAGAATCTTATCTTCAGATTGCTTCAATTTTGTGCCACCATCCTAACCAAGCTACTCCATAAGCCTTTATTGTATAGGTGTGAGTAGGACGATCTTCGGTACCAATTCTACTATTACCATATTGAACATCGAGTGCTTGCTTCGCTTTCAACTTTTGGAACAGTACTTGGTTTTGTCTTCTAATTCTTCCACTTATATATACTTGAGTGTTATGAATAGGACTACCATGTCGAACCCGGCATTTGAGGAGCATGACGACGACGTGAACGACTACATCACCAAGTTGCATCTCTTCGGCGCACACAAAGCCATTACCCAAGCACAAGATGTCTTAGACGACCGCATCGAGCAACAAGCCACCGACTTGTGCGAATCCGAGGTACGCATGCGGGACTACCTCGACACCAAACTCTCAAGCCAAATGGAGGAGTTCCGTTCGTTGATGGTCAACCGCGCTCCTTCAACATCTACTTCGTCAAGGCGGCGCCACTCAAGTCGCCACTCATCGGAGTACTCTTCCGGTGCAGATCCTCCCCGAGCACGTTCTCGTCATAGAGACAACCGCTCCAGTCCATGTTCCCCACAAGGTCGCCAACGTCAAGCTTCGAAGAATCCATTCTTTGGTAATGGATTGCAAGATCGCCTACGAGAACGCGACCGACGTCTTCAACAAGAGAAAGATCAAGAACGACAAGACCATGATGAAGAACAACGTCGTCGCCACGAACAAGCATTGGAAGCACAACGCGCTCTACATGAAGCTACACGCGCCTTGGAAGAACGCAACCGCCAAGTGCGAGAAGAACAAGAAGCCCTCCGGCGTGACTGCCAAGAAGAAGCCGCTCGCCAAGAGGAGCAACAAGAACGAAGAAACCGAGTTCGAGGACCTCGCCAACGGCCTCAAGCACAACACGCCGAGCCCAATGATGACGAACCCCCAAGGCAACAACAACGTCAACTCGACAAAAACAATGATGAGCATCCTCCAAGACAACAACATCGCCAAACCAATCACAATGAAGAACAATGCTTCGGCAAGATCAAGTTCACCATGCCTAAGTTCTCCAGAAGCAATGATACCGAACACTACCTCTCAAGGGAGCTCAAGGTTGACAAGATATTCTGTTCGCACAACTTTGAGGAAGAGAAGAAGGTCTCCATGGCTTCCCTTGAGTTCTAAGACTACGTTCTCATTTGGTGGGAACAAGTCATTGAGCGAAGAAGAGAAAGAGGTTAACTTCCTATGACCACTTGGGCACAAATGAAGGACATCATGAGAGCTCATTTCGTGCCTACACACTACAATGGTGATCTCTTCAAGAAACTATAACTCCTCAAGCAAGGCACCAAGTCGGTAGAAGAGTACTATCAAGAGATGGAAACCACTATGATCTGAGCCAATGTCAAGGAAGATGACGAGCAAACAATGGCGCGCTTCTTGAATGGCCTCAACTACCAAGTCAAGAAAATCACGGACTTCCAACCATACTCCAACTTACTCGAGCTAGTGCATCAAGCGAACAAGGTGGAATGCCAAGTGCAAGATGACTACAAGTAATCCAAGTTCTCTTCCAAGACCTATGGCTCTAGTGCTCAAGCTTCTCCGAGCACGACGCCTTCAACTACGAAACCGCCAACAATTACCGGCGACAAGTCAAGTTACAAGGACAAGACGACTTTGTCAAGCCGCCCTCCTACAAGAAACTACAAGCTGAGAGCTTCATCCTCTACACCGACACCGGATGCTAGCACTAAATCAAGCTCCATCAAGTGATTCACGTTCCAAGGCCGAGGCCACAAGACTTATGAATGTCCAACAAGACGCACCATGATCATTCAAGACGATGGCACATATGACTCTATGAAGACAGAGAGATAGAAGGATTGGAGCATGTGGCCATGCATCATCAAGTCAATGAAGATGAAGATTCACAAATCTTTTGCAACAACAATCTGAGCCCTGCTCTCGTTTTTTCCAAGATTTTGACGCTTCAACAACAACAAGATGAGGACCAACGTTGCCACATCTTCCACACGAAAGCGGGCATCCAAGGAAAATCCGTCAAGGTCATCATCAATGGCAGAAGTTGCCACAATTTGGCAAGTGAGGACCTTTGTTCCAATTTTCAATTGGTCAAGAAGAAGCACCCTCGCCCCTACAAGGTCCAATGGCTTAGTGATTCCGGCACACTTCAAATTGAACACATCATGCAAGTTTCCTTCAAGATAGGCGCTTATGAAGACACCTTGGAGTGTGATGTGGTTCCAATGTCTGACTGCCATCTACTCCTTGGTAGACCTTGGCAATTCGACCGCGACATCATCCACAACTGTCGGACCAATCATATAGCTTCAGGATGAAGGGCAAGCAATATGTGCTTCGACCAATGACACCAAGTCAAGTGACCGCTGACAAGCAAGCTTCATCCCACGTGGAGATAAAAGTGAGAGAGTGATCCACCTAAAAGAGAGTGAGAGCCACAAGCGAAACTTGAGTGACTCCACGATGAGGGACAAGAAAGATCTAGTTCTTTTAGCCACCAAAAGAGACTTGAGGGATGTGAGTGAGAGCCCATCGAGTGTACTTCACTTTGTGCTTGTGTGCAAAGATGAGGTCGTGAGGACTAATGCGTCACAACATCTTCCTCTTGTTTTGTCTTGTTTGTTGCAGGAATTCAAAGATGTGTTTCCCGATGAGCTACCTCCGGGATTACCACCAAAGCTTGTCTTGTTTGTTGCAGGAATTCAAAGATGTGTTTCCCGATGAGCTACCTCCGGGACTACCACCAAAGCGAGGGATCGAACATCGCATCGACCTCATACCCGGAGCACCGCTTCCTAACAAGGCACCTTACCGCGTGAACCCCAAAGAAACTAAGGAGATACAAAGTCAAGTCCAAAAACTCCTAAATAAAGGGCATGTACATGAGAGTTTAAGTCCTTGTGCGGTTCCGGTGATACTAGTACCTAAGAAAGACGATAGTATGCGCATGTGTTCGGATTGCTGTCCTATAAATGCTATAACCGTTAGATATCGCCATCCTATTCCTCGCCTTGATGACATGCTTGATGAACTTAATGGTGCCACTATATTCTCTTAAACTGATTTGAAAAGTGGTTACTCTCAAATACGCATGCAAGAGGGCGATGAGTGGAAAATGGCTTTCAAAACTAAATTTGGCCTATATGAATGGTTGGTTATGCCTATGGGTTTATCCCAAGCACCGGGTACATTTATGCGTGTCATGCATTATGTCTTACGTCATCTCATTGGATATTGTGTTGTGGTATACTTTTATGATATTCTTCTTTTTAGCGAATATCTAGAGGAGCATGCTAAACATGTTAGGGAAGTATTGTAAGTTCTTAGGAATGAACAATTATATGCCAACATGGAAAAATGCACTTTTGGTGCAAGGTTGTTTTCCTAGGACTTGTGGTATCTTCTAAGGGTGTTCAAGTTGATGAAACTAAAATTAATGCTATTAAAACTTGGCCAACACCCACCAATTTGCAACAAGTGCGTAGCTTCCTAGGACTAGCCGGTTTCTATAGTTGCTTTGTTAAGGATTTTAGCACGATTGCATCTCCTCTACATGCTTTGAGCAAGAAGAATGCACTGTTTGTTTGGGGACCATCCCAAGACACCGCATTCCATGAGATTAAAAATTTGCTTAGTCATACACCTTTGCTTGCCTAACCCAATTTTGACAAAACCTTTGAAGTGCATTGTGACGCTAGTGGTAATGGCATAGGTGGTGTGCTAATGCAAGAGAAGCGCCCAATTGCGTGTTTTAGCAAGAAACTTTCCGGCGCTCAACTTAACTATCCCATATATGACAAGGAATTGTATGCTTTGGTGAGAGTGATACATGTTTGGGAGCATTATCTCCGACCTCATGAATTTGTCATTCATACCGATCATGAAACTCTCAAGTACCTTAAGGGTCAAACTAAGTTGAACAAACGGCATGCTAAATGGAGTGAATTCATTGAGTCTTTTCCTCATGTCATCAAATACATTAAGGGTAAAGAAAATGTTGTGGTGGATGCTCTTTCCCGCAAATGCATGCTAGTTACTCAACTTGAATAGAATGTCATTTCTTTTGAGCATATCAAAGATTTGTATGAGCATGATGTGTGCTTTGCTACTCCATATGTTAAGTGCCAAGTGAAACCTTGTTGGGAAAAGTATTACATGAAAGATGGCTATCTTATGCATGCTAACAAACTTTGCATACCTGAGTCTTCTCTTTGTTTGTTGCTTTTGCAAGAGGCTCACGATGGGGGACTTATGGGTCACTTCGGATGCGACAAGACATATGCCACCCTATCCAACAAGTACTTTTCGCCAAAGATTTTTCGTGATGTTGCACGCTTCACCAACCAATGCTCTACATGTTGCAAAGCTAAGTCTAAAGCTCAATCCCATGGTCTTTACATGCCTATTCCTATACTTTTCCAACCTTGGGAAGACATTAGCATGGACTTTTTCTTGGTTTGCCATGAACTAAAAATGGTCATGATTCTGTTTTTGTCGTTGTGGATCGTTTTTCCAAGATGGTTCATTTCATTCCATGTCATAAGATTGACGATGCTTCACTGACGAGGACATGACTACCTTGGATACGACCAAAAATATTGCATACATGCATATTTGTGAGGTGATTTATTATAAGAATTATGCAATAATTTATTTATGTTATCTGGAACAAAAATACTTCACCTATTTTTATCTTGTGCCTAAATGCAGAATGGTCGAACACTTGTATGAACCACGTGTGATGACAATGGAAGAGTAAATGGTTGGTTGCTATTCAAGAGGTCCTCTCACGTCAAAGGAAATAATTAGGTGCTGTTAAAGAAGTGCTCTCACGTCACTTTTAGCCCAAGAGAAGATAGAGTCCAAGTCTCTCACGTTCTGGACTCACATTTGGACTGCACAGACACACCTGTCTCAAAACGCCAAGAACTTTTTCATCCGGACTCCGAATTGGGTGATTCTTTTTTTGTTGGAAAGTAGATTTCATATGTGTTTCATCCCAATTGGAGTCACCGTAAAATTCACATGTTGAAAATATATTTTGTAGGGACATCTTACAACTACATGGTGTCCCCATGACCATTGTCTCGGACCGCGACGTCAAGTTCCTTAGCTACTTTTGGAAGACTCTATGCGCCAAGCTCGGGATCAAGCTACTATTCTCTTTGGCCTATCATGCACAAACCGATGGCCAGACGGAGGTTACGAACCGGACGCTATCTACACTCCTTTGTGTGTTGATCAAGAAGAATCTCATGGAATGGGAAGATTGTCTACCCATTAGCGAGTACGCCTACAATCGCGCGCGTGACATCACCACCGACAAGTCTCCTTTCGAAGTGGCCTATGGCTTCAACCCTTTGTTCCCATTGGACATCCTTGCACTACCACTCCAAGAGTGCGTCAACATGGACACAAGTGCAAGGGCAAGCTACATCAAGAAGATGCATGAAGATAAAAGGCACACAATCGAACGCAAAGTGGAACGCGTCACCAACAAGCGCAACATCAACAAGCACCCCATGGTGTTCAAGACCGGTGATCTTGTGTGGCTCCACCTACGCAAGGATCGCTTCCCAGCCGAGTGCAAGTCCAAGTTACTTCCTTGAGCCGACGGACCTTTCAAGGTGTTGGCACGCTACAACGATAATGCCTACAAGATCGACATTCCACGCGACAAGTACAACATGAGCGACATCTTCAACATCAAGGACCTTTCCCCTTTCCATGGTGATGAAGATCTTGATCCGAGGACGGATCTTCCCCAAGGGGGGGGGAGATGATGCGGAGCATCCCATGGTCATCCCCATGGACCCATTGTCGGTGTAAAAACCGGCGGATCTCGGGTAGGGGGTCCCGAGCTGTGAGACTAGAATCGATGGTAACAGGAAACGAGGGAGACGATGTTTACCCAGGTTCGGGCCCTCCTATGGAGGTAATACCCTACGTCCTGCTTGATTATATTGATGGTATAAGGGTTACAGAGTTGATCTACCTCGAGATCGAATGACTAAACCCTAGATGAGTTCTCTCTTACCCTACAGCCTAAAACCCTCCGGCTTATATAGACGCCGAGGGTACCTAGGGTTTACACATGGTCGGTTACACGTCGAAGGGATAAACATGCCTATTCACTACTCCAAACGTGGAGGATACGCCACGATTCTCGAAGCTTCCTTCCTGGAGACAGGGTCTTCGATCAATCCAATGCTCGGCAAGCGGCCTATATAGTCCGGCCCATAAGAATGAGGTCGGCCTCCTGAGGACCCCTTAAACCAGGACTTCCTCCACAGCCCCCGAACTAGCCTCCAACGCCAAGGGTCCTAGCTCCAGCTGCTTCATATAATCAGAGTCTTCGGCTTGCGAGGCAAGTTCCTTTCTCTGAATAGTGATCGACCGAGTTTAGCTCGGCCTCCGACGACGTGTAATTTCCCCGATCATGGATAGTCCGAACACCATGAATAACTCGGCCCTGAAGGCCAAACGTCAAGGAGTAAGTAGTATTCCCTAACAACCTTTCAGATGAAAGGTCACGGCCCACCACGACCGCTGAACCAGTCACAAAAGCTCGATTCGCGGTTCGAGGCCGTTTTCATCAGCACGATCCATCAATGCACAGATCGTGCTCCGTTTCACACGGGATATGTTTAATCATGCGCGTATAACGGCATGCACGTCTTGGGAAGCAGAGGGATTTATGGCGCAGTGAAGGGAGGCTAACCGATGACAAGCCCAATAAAAGGGGAAGAAAACCCCAAGGCTTAACCACGCTTCCCATTCGCATCCCTGCTTCCCCAATCTCCTGAGCCTCCAGAGCCCAGATCTAGGTTTTCCACCCTTCCTCCTTCGAGCTCGGCCATGGCCGGCTCAGGCTCCAATGGCAAGTGGGAGGCCTCCACGGTCACAGACCAGGACATCCGGGATCACAAGGACGCCGGCTACCTCCCCGCCAACATCTTCCATCGCGCCCCGGAGGAGGGCCAGGTGATCCCCACCCCCAAACCGGGCGAGAGGGTGGTTTTCATTCCTCACTTCATCCGAGGACTGAGCTTCCCGCTCCACCCCTTCGTCAGGGGCCTCATGTTCTTCTACGGACTCAACTTCCACGACCTCCCGCCGAACTCCTTCATGCACATATCGGCCTTCATCATCGTCTGTGAGGCCTTCTTGCGGGTCGAACCACACTTCGGACTATGGCTCAAGATATTCAATGTCAAGCCGAAGTGTGTCGCAGGCGAACACGCAGACTGCGGCGGGGCGGTCATCAGCAAGCTTCCCCGCGCAGGATGGCCATCCGGCACCTTCATTGATACCATCAAGACTTGGCAAAAAGAGTGGTTTTATATCACCGAGCCAAGGGAGGAGGGCGGAACTATTCCTGCCGAATTCAGATCCGGTTCCCCAACCAGATTAACCTCATGGGTCCGAAAGGGCCTCGAATGGGGGTCGGATACAGAGGTGGACGACCTGCAGAGGTGCATCGCCTCCATGATCAAGGACAAAATCGAGCTGACCAACGTGGTCCAGATTATGCTCCAGCGGCGCATCCTCCCCTGCCAGCGCCGGGGCTCTCCTATGTGGACTTATCGACTTGACGATGAGCCTACGATTTGTCAGCTCTTCCATACCACTCGGGAGAAGCTGTGGAAGGCGCTGTTCAAGGCGCAGGAGGACTGGCCAGCCAAGAAGGAGGACCAGGGCCTGCACGCCGATAAAGCCCCTTCCGAGGTATAGCATAATTTTGCTTGATCGGCTTCGTTTTCCTAAAGAAAATCTAAGCACTTTCCGATCACTTCCGCGGGAATGGTTGAGCAAGGCCACGGGCATCAAATGCCCGGCTCCACAGCCTGAAGACCCTAGGTCCCAGCTGCTGTCGGAGAAGCTTGTCGTGGCGCCAGAGAAAAAGGAGAAGAAGAAGAAACCAGGCCGAGAAGGCCTGCGCATCAGGGACCAGCCGGAGGCTGTGTCCGAGGAAACCCATGCGTCCTCGAATCAAGAGGAGGAGCATGAGGGCGAGGGGGAAGGCGATTCCCCCCTCACAAGAAAGAGGGCGGCGTCATCGGACGCCACAGAGGATGTACCTCCTCCCGCCCCGAAGAAAGCGCGTCGAACACAGTTAAATCTGTCCGACGACAGTTCGGACTCGGATACTGAGTCCGAGGACTTCGAGAAGGTTCCACGAAGGAACCTCAGGGTCAAGCCCCCGGCTCGAAGGTAAAGATCCGAAGACTTCCTGAGCTATTAGTGCTAGAATTTGAATGTTATTAACATGTGAGCGCATATTGACTTGCAGCCCACCACGAGTTCTCCCCACCGATCAAGCCTCGGACGGGGAGACCCCGCCTGCCAAGCTAGCGGAAAGCGGGACCGCGTCGCACCCCTCTCCTCTGGGCACCGCGAAGGATGCCGCGGAGGTGTCATCCCAACAGGCTCCTTTGGAGCCGGACACCAGAGGTGGGGGCGACGACGTCATGGTCGAGGCTAACGCCTCGGCTGCCGAAGACCGGGGGGAAAGGCCCCTCCCGGATACTGAGGAGACCAGACGAGGGGATGTCCAGTCCCTTCCGAGGTCGTCTCCGGAGCGCACCATGCCTCCGGAGGCACCGGTTCAATCCCCGGTCGGAGATCGGGTCAACCGATCCCCACCGGCGCCACCGACCAATGGGTGGCCGGCTATGGGGGAGGCTCTGTCAAGCGCCTCCATCTCCAAGGAGCACCGCACCCTTATGGGTGCGGTATTGCAGAGCATTCAGTCCGTAGACAGCGGACTAAAGGAGGCCTTCAACGGTCTCCTGACGGGCTTTCAGGTGAGCCGCGTAATGCTCTGTTTGTGAAATATTAATTTCTTTGAGTTATCATTATATACATGGCAGCCCCCGAGCCCTAGGTAAGTTTGGAAAAACTTACCTGGGGGTCAATCATAGATCATTATCCGAACTATGTACAGGACAGTATTTGTTTGGAACGTTCTAACAGCCCTTAAGAGGACCGGACATAGGATCATATTTATGACAGTTCGGAAGTTGTGAACCCATGTAACTTGATAGGGATTTGTTTTTTACAGGCTTCGTCATCGGCGGCGGCTGTTAATGCTGCCGAGCTAGACGAGCTAAATCAGAAGCTCAAGAGCTCCGAAGATGAGCTCGAAGCTCTGAATAAGAGATTCGATGAGGCGCAAGGTAAGCCGGATTAGAGTATCCAAATTCTTCATTACCGTACTGTCAACGCAGTATTTTTGATATGTTTGATGCTTATGCAGCCTCGGCGAAGGAAATTGAGAAGCTCAAGGCCAAGCTTGAGAAGGCGAAACAGGAGGCTGCGGTTGAGACGGCGACGGCCAAAGAAGCGGCTACCGCGCTATCCGCCTTAAGAGCCACCAACGATAAGCATGAGGCTCGGATGGAGGAAATCCAATAGGAGCTCAAAGACGCCGGCCAAAAGTGCGAGGACCTTGAGTGGAAAGGCAAGGAGCAGGCCACCAAACTATCCACCCTGAAAACAAATCTCCAAAAGGAGCGGGTGGATAGGCGGTCATTTGAGGAGCAAGTCCGCCAAGCTAAGGTTATCACGGTTGGTAAGCCGTATTTATTGCAGTGTGTCTTCGGGGATAGCAAGTTCGAGTTGCTTACCCAGGTGTGGCGTTCCTCAGGCGCCTGCTCGGACCTCCAGAAGAGCGTAGCGGACGCGAACCAATTCTATGCTTCGCGGGGAGGCGGAGATGAAGCTCGTCTATTCTGGGCGCAGTTTGAAGCCCCCGAGCGCTCTCCTCTTCTTGTTGAGCAGCTGAAGCAGCTGATGGAGCTACACCGGATGGCGGAGCCGGGCATGAAGGATCTCTGTATTCGGCTATGGCCCAACGAGCCGCTGCTGGGCAGCTACTTCGGCCTGGTGCAGAAGCTGAGCGACGCCTCGCCCCGGATCGACGCACTAAGGCGTTCCTCCTGTATCGAGGGAGCTCGGATGGCCTTTGCGAAGGCCAAGGTGCACTGGCCGGGGCTAGATCCGATGAAGATAGCTACCGCCCCTCCGCCTCCTAGAAAGGAGCATAGGTGCCCCGAGCTATACTTCTCCGGAGTAATGGAGGGTGCTCGGGCAATAGAGGCTCAATGTTCGAGAGAAAACATTTATGAGTAAATGTATGTCCGAAGACCTTTTAACGCGTTTATATTTAAGATGCATGGTTTGTCATGTCTTTCGTGTTTTGCGTCCTTTATAACTCCTGTGTGGCCGTTGAAACTGAAAGTTGCGAGTCGTCGGCTTCAGCCCCCTTGTAGATACTACGCGGGGTGTCTCTACCAACGCACTGTGACCCTTAGCCGAGCTATCGGTACCCGAAGGCGGTAGTGTGGGGCGGACAAGGCAATCGGACCATAATGCTTTATTGCTTTCACTTAGCCGTAGGGGCACGAGAAAGGAGTGCGGGGGGCTGATGATTAGCCCCCAGGGGTTTGTGATGTTCGGATGAACCGCGGCCAAAGCCGATATCACATGGTTTGTACTAATACCAAACCCAACGCATTACACGGAATAACCTCTAACGAGGTTTATTTAAGCTCGGATTCGCAGACCGGTTCTCGCATACTATGACAGCCAGTTTTCGGCTTTCTCCGCTGAGGTGCTTGACCGGGCTAGCCAGAAGCACAATCGCAGTGGTTCTCCCTTTGCCCTTTTAGCCGAACGAGCGGAACGTAAAGGGGCAAGCACAGGAGCCGGGCAACCCAACTATTGACCCAAGACATAGTTCGGAACCAATGCATATAAAGCGGAATTCCAAGACGCCGAACGCAAAATTAGTTGTGCTTAGGGAGATTTTTTAAGTTCGAGCCTCCGGTCTATTAGCCGGTTGCATCGTAAAGTATACCAAACAGGTTCGCAAGAAGAGGGAGAAAATAGACAGTGTGCCAAAAAAGACAGCGAAGCGATCATGTATGATATATCTATATTTTACTCAACAACTCTTATTATTCAAATTGCCGATGCAACTCTTTACAGGTATTAAAATTGAAATATAAACCTTACAGGAGGGGTTGTACCAGGGGTCTTCGATGGGTGACCTGACGTTCTCAATGTGCCCTGTCGTTTGTCCGCTCCTGCGTCTCCTAAGGGGTTGTATACCGCTATGGTTTTTGCTGTTCGGCGAGCGGACTTTGTAGAAAAATCTTGAGAAGTCGCCGAAGTGTGAATGAGCTTTACGCCTCAGCAGGTACTTTATGGTACCTGTAGTGTGTCCGAAGACGTTTTGATGGTGATAGTTCGATCCAGCCGAACACTTACCCTTTGATAGTTTTTCCCCACCGCTGCCCATGGAATTTTGAGCGCGAAGTTGTGCCTCCTCGGCACGTACTTTGCTGGTTTTAGGGCTGTGCGATGGGGGGCGAGTCCCTATTTATGGGGAGAAGAAGGTTCTGGTACTTCAGGTTGAAACCGAGCTCGCTTCCCAGCCTTACGTGCTTTTACAGCAGATGTCGGCGTTTGCCGATCATCGGTGTAATGGAATTCGGCCGCCAAGGCCAACGCATGTTCCTCAGTTCGGAGGGAGCGCTCTGTGTTGCCATTGACAGTAATGACCCCCTTGGGGCCGGGCATTTTGAGCTTGAGGTATGCGTAGTGTGGGACGGCATTAAAGCGAGCGAACGCTGTACGGCCGAGCAGGGCGTGATAGCTGCTGCGGAAATGTACGATGTCGAAGATCAGGTCTTCACTTCGAAAGTTATCAGGCGAGCCGAACACTACTTCCAGGCTTACAGAGCCCGTGCACCGGGCTTCGACGCCTGGGATCACTCCTTTAAAGGTAGTGTTGCTGGGTTTAATCCTTGACGGATCTATGCCCATCTTTTTCACCATATCTGAGTAAATCAGATTGAGGCTACTTCCTCCGTCCATTAGGACTTTAGTGAGGTGGTACCCATCGATAATGGGGTCTAGGATGAGGGCCATCGAACCTCCGTGATGGATACTGGTCGGGTGATCTCGTCGATCAAAAGTGATCGGGTAGGCCGACCATGGGTTAAACTTCGGGGCTACAGGCTCTACGGCGTAGATATCTCGAAGGGCGCGCTTCCTCTACTTTTTAGGTATATGAGTGGCGTATATCATGTTCACCGTTTTTACTTCTGGAGGGAATTTCTTTTGTCCACCACCAATCGGACCGCGGGGCTCATCCTCGTCCTCGCTGCGTGGGCTTTGCCTTGGTCCTCGGATGCGAGCTTGCCGGCCTGTTTGAACGCCCAACAATTACGGTTGGTGTGGTTGGCAAGCTTCTCCTGAGTGCCGTGGATCTGGCAAGGCCTCTCCATGATCTTGTCCAGCGGGGTGGGTCCCTCTTGATTGCCTTTGGGAGGCTTCTTCCGCTGCCCAGGCCAGGAGTTGCGGAAGTCGGCGTTAACGGCCATGTCATCGGCATCACTATTGTTGTGCCGGCGCTTATTCTTGTTGCGCTTTGGTTTCCCGTTTCCATCCCGAACTTCGGAGGTTCCGGGGTCTTCGGGGTTGTGGCTACGTCTTGCTAGCCAGTTATCCTCGCCCACGCAAAAGCGAGTCATGAGAGATGTAAGGGCGGACATTGTCCTTGGTTTATCCTGGCCGAGTTGACGAGCCAGCCACTCATCCCGAATATTGTGTATGAAAGAGGCTATTGCTTCGGCGTCCGGGCAGTCAACGATCTGGTTTTTCTTGGTCAAGAACCGATTCCAGAATAGCCGCGGGGATTCTCCTGGCTTCTGAACGACGTTGCTTAGGTCGGAAGAATCCAGCGGCCGAACATAAGTGCCCTGGAAGTTAGATCGGAACGCATCTTCTAGATCCTCCCAGCACCCAATGGAGTTTTCGAGGAGGCTATTTAACAAGTGCCGAGCTGGCCCCTTAAGCTTCAGGGGTCGGTACTTGATGGCATGGAGGTCATCTCCTCGCGCCATGTGGATGTGGAGGAGGAAATCCTCGATCCATATGGTTGGGTCAGTTGTCCCATCGTATTGTTCTATGTTTATGGGTTTAAACCCTTCCGGGAACTGATGCTGCATCACCTCGTCCATGAAGCACAGTGGGTGGGCAGCGCCTCTGACCCGAGCTATGTCGCGCCGGTGATCGGCGTCTGTCCTAGCCCGGTTTAGTTCCCGACCTTTATTGTTGCGGTCGAACCAAGGCCGGTACCCTTCCCGTCTATCAGGTGAGTATCCTGTGGATCCGTAGATGGATCGCGTACGACCTGCTCTGTGGTCCAGGCCGTGTCGCAGGTCGAACTTGTCATCGGGCTCTAGTGGCTCTTTTCCTCGTCTACGGGGTATCGTCGGCCTATAGCCGGTGTCGTCAGCCGTCCTGTCTCGTCCTCGAGGAGGGCAGTCTGGCTTGTCGTATGTGTTATGTTTGGGCGACGGCGTATCAATGAGCTCGTCATCGAATTGTGGCAGCAGCCTTCTGCGCGGATAGCTCTTAGGTTGGTCTGATAGACCGGTACCGTATCCTTCCTCAGCTGAGAGGACTCTCGTCCATCGGTCATTGAGGTCGTCTTGTTTGGCTTTGAGCTGCCGTTCTTTTGCTTTCAGGCTGCGGGCCTTGGCTATAAGCTGTTGTTGCCTGAACAGTTCCTGATCTTCAAGATTATTGGGGATCGCGAAGTAATCGGCTTCCGGGATGTCCTCCTCCTCGACAGGGGGGAGGTAATTGTCGTCCTCGGAATCATTTAGATCGTCGGGGTTGTGCCGGTCTTCTGGCCTCTCCTGACCCTCTAACGGGTGTTCAGGGATTTCGGGATCGCCGAGGTCTTCCGGGGTGTCTCCGTCCCCGGTGCCGTAAATAGCTTTTCTTCCCTTTTTTCTTTTTGATCGTTTATGCGGCTTTCGTCATCTTGACGGCGCTTCATCCGATTTGTCGCCATCGTTTTTCGGAGTGTCCACCATGTAGACGTCGTATGTGGAGGTGGCAGTCCACCACCCGGTGTTAACGGGGGTGAGGGCGCGATCCTCCTCGTCCATGTATTCTGCCTCCTCAGAGGCATAGTCCAACATGTCGGTTAAATCCTTGACAGTGGCTACCAAGTGGGTGGTGGGTGGGACGAGAAATTCGTCCTGACCCGCCTTGGGCCCGATCTGAGCACAGATTGGGGTTGGGTCGTCGGTAATCTTAATCGACGAGATCCGATCTAGAGCCTCGTTGAGTATCGAGAGCTTGATCGGGTTGGCCTGCTCAGAGCTTCCGAAGTTAACCACCGATGCGTCTGCGCGGGGGGAGTGTTCGGCAAGAACAGGTGTCCGGACGTCTGGTACTATGACCTAGTCCGAACTGAAAGTCGGGTCCTCGCCAGGGTAGATCCCGTGGGCGGGACCGAAAGACGGATCCGAGGTTGAAGCCTCAGAGTCTTCGGGCATCGCAAGCGAGACCGTGAGCCCGGTTAGTGACAGGTCGCCCCGAGAGTCTACGGAGAACTCTAGGTTCCCGAATCTGACCTCTTCATCGGGGGCGAAGCTTCTGACACGGCCTAGATGGCCGGTCGGGTCGGCGTGCAGCACAATGCTGCCGAAAGCGAAGATCTACCCGGGGACGAAAGTGTCCGTATTGCGGACCTCTTCATTGATTACGAGGCGAGCCATCGAATCCTTTGGCGATCACAGCGGAACTCTCAATGAAAGCACAAATGTCGGTGTCAAAACCGGCGGATCTCGGGTAGGGGGTCCCGAGCTGTGAGACTAGAATCGATGGTAACAGGAAACGAGGGAGACGATGTTTACCCAGGTTCGGGCCCTCCTATGGAGGTAATACCCTACGTCCTGCTTGATTATATTGATGGTATAAGGGTTACGGAGTTGATCTACCTCGAGATCGAATGACTAAGCCCTAGATGAGTTCTCTCTTACCCTACAGCCTAAAACCCTCTGGCTTATATAGACGCCGAGGGTACCTAGGGTTTACACATGGTCGGTTACACGGCGAAGGGATAAACATGCCTATTCACTACTCCAAACGTGGAGGATACGCCACGATTCTCGAAGCTTCCTTCATGGAGACAGGGTCTTTGATCAATCCAATGCTCGGCAAGCAGCCCATAAGAATGAGGTCGGCCTCCCGAGGACCCCTTAAACCAGGACTCCCTCACCCATCACCTCAAGCTCCAAAGGGTCCCATGACAAGAGCCCGTGCACGTGCCATTGAAACCGGGGTGACATCTCTCCTATATGATTCTCCCTTTGATGCTCATGGAAATTGGATGCTACCTCAAGCGGAGACTCTATGCATGCTTAGGTACCATGAAGATGATCTAGAAGACGCTCGGAGTGAAGGCCTAGTCGCTATGAAGATGGATCCGAAGACGGACGGACGAGAGGATCAAGAGAACGCCAAATCACCTTCAAGGCCCCGGACATCCGGCCCATGCCCCGGTCGTCCGACCCCTGGAGACTACTCTGGAGCCAAGGCCATGCAGCGTGAGCTACAGGAGCCTGACATCCGGCACCTGGCCCGGAAATCTGGCCTTCGGCCCTGGAAATCCGGCCGGACGATGCCAGAAACAGAAGCTCCCTGACCAACTCGAGCCTGGACATCCGGCCAAGGCCCGGACATCCGGCGACTCTCAAGTGACCGGACATCTGTCCCTCACCCTCGGACATCTGGGCCTCCAAACCCAAACCAGGAAGATACTGGCCCAGCAGCCCGGACATCCGGCCAACCCTTGAAGCCCCGGACATCCGGCCCCTGTGTGGGCAGACACGGGCCAACGGGCCCTGTATCCACTCTCTCTCGCCTCAACTCTCCTAAGACTATAAATAGGACCCCTCCTCCTCATTTCTAGGGTTAGCAATGTGTTGGCTCATAGTTAGTTTTCCATTGCTCCTTCCATATACTTCTCCCTAGGAGATTGACACCTCTTTGTGAGCAGATCCTATGGATGCCAAGGCCCCTTCTTAGGGAATATCTCGACGTGGATTTCAAGGCCCCTCCTCTCGGGGTGGGAAGAGTACTGGTACTTGTATCCATTTGTTGGGTTCGAATCTTGTATCTCTTATGTTTGTTGGATCTAGTGGATGTGTGATTTGAGGATTTGTCCTTGAGTGTTCTTCGTTTGCCTCTTGAGTTTCCTCTCTTTCCGCTCCAAGTGTGAAAAGATCAGCCTTCACGGGTTTGCCCTATATCATGTTCCTTATGGACTGTTGTGTTGCCGAAGTCCAACCTTTTACTTGATCTTCTAGATACAAATGTTACCTATAATTGGGTCTCCCTAGTACAACAAGGAGAACATAAGAAGCGGAGTGCTAAATGTCTCTCGGTCGATCATCCAGATTTCGTTCCCTTAGCATAGCTAAGGTGAAATCTGAGAAAGTGTTGTCTTCCTTTGCATCTGCATCCTCCATTGTTATTCATCATGGTAGTAAGAGGTATCACCAAGATCTTGGCATAGATGTTGGTAAGACCCTGATGGATATGGAAATTCTCAAGTTCTTGAGAGCATGCTCAGAGACTAGGTTATATCTTCGGTATCAACCGAAATGTACCTTCCATTTATCGGATTGTTCTATAACTCCAGTTTCCTTTCCAAACTGAGGAAGACATTCTTCAAATTCCTTCAAATGGTCATTTGTGAATTGCCTTAGCCTGGTATGAAGAGTTTGAGTGATCTCTATATCAAAAGTAATTCGTATGCCACCTAAGGGAAATAACTCTACGTGTCAGCTCCTCCAAGGTGCCTTGTTGTGGTATTAAGGGCAATTAACTCCTCGCAACTTTGAAAACCATTCACCATCTTCTTTCAGAGTTGAATTGTTGCCTACCAAATTGAACTTTTGTCATCTTCTTCTTTCCATAGATCCTGATGTGTATTTTCTTTCTCAGCTCAAGAGATCTTTTATGTCTCATTCCATGAGTTGATCATGAGTTGCTCTATCTTCATGAAGATCGATTCCTGTAGAGTTTTCCGTTCTTTTCGTTGCCGTGTTGGATGAAGTTCTGAAAGCAAGCACATCAAGATCAATATGATCCTATGAATCAGTATCTTCGAGAGGGGCAATTGGATAGAGAAGATTGTGATAGTTTAGTGTTCCCCCTTCCTCTTACCGTACGCCTAAATCTCGGTATGAGATTCTTGTTTAGTGGGGGTGTGTTGCACAGCTTGAGAATAATTGACGATAATTAGTTGCATTGGCATTCATGTAATCATGTTAAATTCAATGAAACCTGAAATGGGGATGATCAAACCCTAGCACTAATTTACTTCAAATAGGTTCAACTAAAAATAATTTTCAGTAAATCCAAAATGGCCTTAAAAATGTCCATGATATTTGGAAATTTTTGAAAACATCAACTAGAGGTGATGCACATTTTTCCTAGTCATTTTGGTTTTTGATTTAACACATCTTGATGTCGGGTCACGATGCACACGGTCACCTATGGGACCAAGGGCCCCTTTGTGGTTTGGCGGGGGTGAGGTCAAGAGCACAAAGAGCAGAGATGATGAGACAGCACGACGTTGAGACGCTGGTGTTTTACCCAGGTTCGGGCCGCTGAGAAGCTTAAAACCCTACTCCTGCTTTGGTGGATTGATCGGGGAGAACACGAAGCACGCGCATAGCTCAAACCTGGCAAGGTCGCCTTCGGGAGATCTACTACGCGAGTACAAGTGTCCAAAGGTCCGAACCTTGAGCTAGGTTGCCTTGGGCCTTCTTTTATAGTACAAGGGGCAACCACAGTGGCAAAACAGACATTACCTAGTGATTAGATAGCTAACAGTGCTATCGTACCTAACTCTAGCACTTAGGACAAAATGCCATAAATGCTAGTCTAGGTGGCGTGCGGGGATGCATCCCCGGCAAGCTCTTACCACCGCTTGGCTGGCTGTTGCGTAGTATCTTGACGGGGTGTCCCTTGTACTTAGCGCGTGTCATACAGGTGTCAAACAGGCATAATGTGCCTCCCAGCGCGTCGCCACGTACTTAGCGAGAGCCACTTAGCCACCTGAGGGCTCGACACCGCATTGATAATTGACTGGCGTTGCGATGCGGTGGAGCAGTGGCCGATCGGCTCGCGCCTGCCGGGGGATGGCTTGCCGGGTCTTCCTGAAGATGTGTGCGCCTTGGTCCCCGGCAGGCACTGGGGACGTGACTAAAGCGGTTTTGGCCCGTTCTGGGCCATTGCATTGATCTTGTCGGCGTTGCTAGCCATCGTGGGCTGCTCCTGCCGGGGTCTTGGTCTTGAATGTTGGCTTCGTCTTCTTGATGCGCTCCTTGATCTCATGAAGAGCGGCTTCTCTGGCTTGGGCTGGTCTTGACGGGGTTCTGCTACTACTGCCTGTGCATAAGTCAGGGGCACTGGGTACCCCATTTTTAGTGCACCAACACGAGCCCCCGGGTCTGGCCCAAACGCGCTCGCCCAGCGCAGTTGGGTCAGGCCCAAAATTTATGCACATGCATGCAATATGAGGGAGTAACTATCGGCTTTCAATCCAGCACTTCCCCACTACCTTAGGCCGTTTTCGCCACGTGCACCGCATGCATTGCGGGGAGTTTGTAGTGGATGCGTATGGCTCAAAAGGTGTGGGAGTGGCAGAAGCTGCAGCGCCCGGGATTGGAGCACTGGGGCGGTTACCTGTTTGCCCATGATCGTGGGTAGTGGGATTGGTGGAGATGGGCGGCCGCTTTGGAGCGGAGGAGAGCCAGCCCCTGTGCCTTTCCCTATAAATTAGGGATTCACAGCGGGCGATGCTCATCCATCCCCTTTTTCTTCTCAATCCTAGGTCCGCATAGCTTGCCCTTCTTCTTCGGTTTGTCGGACCGTCCCTTCCCTCCTGATGGTCAGGGGGGAGGGTCGGGTGAATGCACTGGCGTGCTTGAGACTGCGTCGGTATTTCCCCAAAGAGGAAGGGATGATGCAGCACAGCGACGGTAAGTATTTCGCTCAGTTATGAAACCAAGGTTATCGAACCAGTAGGAGGATCACCACCACCCAATAAGCAGCACCTGCACACAAACAACAAATACTTGCAACCCGACGCGAAAGAGAGGTTGTCAATCTCTCTACGGTAATAAGATAGATTAGGTAGTGATAGATAGGAGAGATAGATCTCTCAAGAACACAAATAAAAAGAGTAAATATGCAACAATATGTTTTTGGGTTTTTGGTTTTGCAGATCTAAAAGCAAAGATTGCAAAAACGTAGATCGGAAAGCAATATGCCGGAAAAGTAGACCCGGGGGCCGTAGGGTTCACTAGTGGCTTCTCTCATGAGTATAGCGCACGGTGGGTGAACAAATTACTGTTGGGCAATTGATAGAAAATTGAATAGTCATGACGATATCCAAGGCGATGATCATTATATAGGCATCACGTCCAAGATAGATAGACCGACTCCTGCCTGCATCTACCTCTATTACTCCACACATCAACCGCTATCTAGCATGCATCTAGTGTATTAAGTTCATGGAAAAATGAAGTAACGCAATAAGAACGATGACATGATGTAGACAAGATCTATTCATGTAGGAATAGACCCCATCTTGTTATCCTTAATAGCAACGATACATGCGTGTCTTGCTGCCCCTTCTATCACTGGAAAAGTACACCGCAAGATCGAACCCATCACAAAGCACCTCTTCCCATGGCAAGAAAAATCGATCTAGTTGGCCTAACTAAACCAAAGATTCGAAGAAGAAATATGAGGCTATAAGCAATCATGCATATAAGAGATCAAAGAAGACTCAAATAATATTCCTGGATAGAAACTGATCATGAACTCAAAATTCATCGGATCCCAACAAACACACCGCAAAAGTTTACATCAAATAGATCTCCTAGAGACCATTGTATTGAGAATCATAAGAGAGAGAGAGAAGAAGCCATCTAGCTACTACCTACGGACCCGTAGGTCTATGGTGGACTACTCACGCATCATCGGAGAGGCACCTATGAGGAAGATGAACCCCTCCGTGATGGTGTTTAGATTGGATCTCGCGGTTCTGGAATTTGCGGCAGCTGGAATTGTGTTTCGTCGACTCCCCTAGGGTTTTCCGAATATTTGAGAATTTATAGGCATCAGAGGCGGTGCGGAAGGGGGCCGAGGAGGGCACAACCCATCAGGGCGCGCCGGGGCCCCCCTGGCGCGCCCTGGTGGGTTGTGCTCTCCACAGCCCACCTCTCCGGCAGTTGTTTGGCCCACTGGGTGTCTTCTGGTCTAGAAAAAATCTTCAAAAAGTTTCGTTGCAATTGGACTCCGTTTGGTATTGATTTTCTGCGAAGTAACAAACAAGCAAAAACAGCAACTGGCACTTTGGCACTATGTCAATAGGTTAGTCCCAAAAAATTATATAAAGTTGTTATAAAATGATTGTAAAACATGCAAGAATGATAATATAACAACATGGAACAAGCAAAAATTATAGATACATTGGAGACGTATCAGCATCCCCCAGCTTAATTCCTACTCGTCCTCGAGTAGGTAAATGATAAAAATAGAATTTTTGATGTGGAATGTTGCCTAACATGTTCATCACATTCTTTTCTTTTATATAGCATAGACATTTGGACTTATAATGATTCAAAGTAATAGTCTAGATTTAACATAATGACTTCAATACTCAAGCATGTCAACAAACAACCATGTCTTTCAAAATATCAACACTAAAGAAAGTTATCCCTAGCCCATCATGCTCAATCATTGATCCATTCATAAAACACACTTAAATATTAGCTATGCCCAATGCTCAAGTACGATCATAGTGCCCCCTAGTTGGTGCTTATAAGAGAAGATGGAGACTCAAAGCAAAAATAAAAATTGCATAAAGTAAATAGATAGGCCCTTCGCAGAGGGAAGTAGGGATTTGTAGAGGTACCAGAGCTCAAGGTTTAAATTGAGAGAGAGAAATATTTTGGGTGGCATGCTTTTCCTGTCAACGAAAACGACATAGTAACTCACAATACTTTCCATGCTAGATATATCATAGGCGGTTCCCAAACAGAAAATAAAGTTTATTCCTTTTTCCACCAAACTTCCACTTTCCATGGCGGGCCGTATCCATGGTTGCCTTCCATACGAACACTTTCCAAGGAATTTATTATTTGACAACATAAAGTAAATATTTTTTCTTTTTAATTTCGGGAATGGGCATCCCTATTACCGCCGCACTCTCGTGCAATGACAAGTGAATAAACACTCATCTTGAGAATAACACATCTAGCATGGAAAATATTGGACACCCCCCACCGTTTCATGAGCGGTACGAGCACACAAAAGAGAAAATTTATTTTTAAAATTTAAAGATGGCACATACAAATTTGCTTGGAACGGCATGGAAATACCGCATATAGGTAGGTATGGTGGACTCATAAGGCAAAACTTGGTTTAAGGATTTTGGATGCACAAGTAGTATTTCTTCTTAGTACAAATGAAGGCTAGCAAAAAGATTGGGAAGCAACCAAACCAAGAAACGAAAAATCACATAAGTGAGCATTGAACATAACTAACACCGACTAATGCACCACAAGTAGGATATAACTTCCTTGCATAACTATTGACTTTCGTGCATGCATAGGGAATCACAAACCTTAACACCAATATTCCTACTAAGCATAATTACTCATCAACATGACTCACATATTACTATCATCATGTTTCAAAACTATTACAAGGAATCAAGTTTAATTTGTCCAATGATCTTCATGAAAGTTTTTATTATATCCTCCTTGGAAATCTATCACTTTGGGACTAGTTTCATATATTGCCATTGCTTTTTGGCAAGCTCAAACAAATTTAAGTGAAGCACATGAGCATAAAGATTTCATCTCTCAAAAAGGTATGAGTGAAGCATGAGAGGATTATTTCAAAATTTACTAACTCTCAAATTAATCTGAGTGAAGCATGACAGAATTTCTACAAAAGTTTCCAAGCACACCGTGCTCATAAAGATATAAGTGAAGCACTAGAGCAATTCTATAGCTCAAAAAGTATAAGTGAAACACATAGAGCAATTCTAACAAATCATAGCATGGTTTTGGCTTTCTCAAATAGGTGTGTCCAGAAAGGATACAAAGGAAAAACTAACAAACAAAGTAAGCAAAGATAGAAGACACTCCAAGCAGAACACATGATATGTGACGAATAAAAATATAGCTCCAAGTAAAATACCGATGGTCGTTAGAAGAAAGAGGGGATGCCACTCGGGGGCATCCCCAAGCTTAGTTGCTTGTTTCTCTTTGGATATATCTTGGGGGTGCGGTAGCATCCCCAAGCTTAGGCTTTTGCTTCTCCTTATTCCTTCATCCATCGTGATCTCACCCAAAACTTGAAAACTTCAATCACACAAAACTCAACAAAATCTTCATGAGATCCGTTAGTATAAGAAAGCAAATCACTACTTTAGGTACTGTTGCAAACCCATTCATATTTTGTTATTGCATTATATCTACTGTATTTTAACTTTACCATGGCTTATACCCCCCAATACAAACCATAGATTCATCAAAACAAGCACACAATGCAACGAAAAAAGAATCTGTCTTAAACAGAACAGTATGTAGTAATATGTACTCTACCCATACTTCTGTAACTCTAACAATTCTGAAAATTAGGACAACGTAACGAATTTGTATACAAACACTGTGTTAAAATTTCAGCTCAAGATCACGTTTCAGCAAAAAAATGAAAATTCATATACTGGACGCAAAGTTTCTGTTTCAGATTCAGCATCACTTCTACTCATCCTATAAATCATCCTAACGGTTCTACTTGGCACAAACACTAAATAAACCATAAAAACACAATTATAACAGAGGCATAATTGTGTCAACACTCAAAAACAGAAAGGAAAAAGAAAAAAATTATTTATTCATTGGGTTGCCTCCCAACAAGCGCTATCGTTTTACGCCTCTAGCTAGGCATAATGGATAGGTTCAAGTATTGTCATCCGGGGTTTTGGATCCATTGGATGCCCTCATGATTGATTAATATGGTGGCTTAATTCTTGTTCTAGGGAAGTGTTCCATACCCTTTCTCAAGGGAAATTGAAAAAGAATATTGCCTTCTTTCATATCAATCACAGCACCTATAGTGCGTAAAAACGGTCTACCAAGTGTAATGGGACAAGACGGATTGCAATCAATATCAAGCACAATAAAATCAATAGGCACATAGTTCCTATTTGCAAGAATAAGAACATCATTAATTCTTCCCAAAGGCTTTTTAATAGTAGAATCCGCCAAGTGCAAATTAATAGAGCATTCTTCAATGTTGGTAAGCCCAAGCACATCACATAGAGATTTCGGAATCGTGGAAACACTAGCACCCAAATTACACAAAGAAAAGCATTCATAATTTTTAATCTTGACCTTAATGGTAGGTTCCCACTCATCATGCAATTTTCTAGGAATAGAAATCTCCAACTCCAACTTTTCTTTGAAAAGATTTCATCATGGCATCAACGATATGTTTAGTAAAAGCTTATTTTGCTCATAAGCATGGGGTGAATTAAACATAGATTGCAACAAAGAAATACATTCAATCAAAGAGAAACTATCATAGTTAAAATCTTTGCAATCCAAGATAGTATGCACATCACTAGTTAAAGTTTTGACCTCTTCAAACCCACTTTTATCAAAAATTTCATCAAGATTTTCACCCTCCAAATTATTGGGACGCCTTCTAGCTAAAGTTGACTCTACTTCAGTCCCTTCATTATCAATTTTAATATTACTAAACAAGGAATCAATAGAAGAAACACCAATCACTTTAAGATCTTCATCATTTTTATCCTCTAGAGAGATTGGTTTGGCTGCCATTTGATTTATCAAAGTAGCTTGCGCATCGGAGATTTTACCAAGCAAATTTTCAGCATGAGCATATTTAGATTGAAGATTGCAAACTTCTCTACTGATATCATCAAGTTGTTTCGTAATGGCATCTAGCACGGTAGAGTGTTCTCTAAGCTCATCGGTAAAATACTTATTATGCTCAAATTGTGTAGTCATATACTCTTTAGTACTTTTCTCAATTTCAAGCAAGATATTGGGATAAGGAACTTCATAGTACTTTCGTTGAGGCATCATGACTACGCAAACAAGATTGCAAGTAAGGAAGAGATCCGGCAAGAAAAAGGACAAACGAAAAAGAGGGCGAATAAAACGGCAAATTGGTGAAGTGGGGGAGAGGAAAACGAGAGGCAAATGGAAAATAATGTAATTGCAAGGAGATGAGATTTTCGATTAGGAACCTGGTAGATGATGATGGAGTCCCCGCGCCTACGATAGGCA
Source organism: Elymus sibiricus (assembly GCA_039707655.1). NCBI lineage: Eukaryota > Viridiplantae > Streptophyta > Magnoliopsida > Poales > Poaceae > Elymus > Elymus sibiricus. The sequence continues at coordinate 206,151,851 of CM077673.1, read as the reverse complement.
CGTAGAAGAGACCGCTTCCTCCCCGGCAACGGTGCCAGAAATTCCTTTGACGTGGCTTGAGACTGCGTCGGTATTTCCCCAAAGAGGAAGGGATGATGCAGCACAGCGACGGTAAGTATTTCCCTCTGTTATGAAACCAAGGTTATCGAACCAGTAGGAGGATCACCACCACCCAATAAGCAGCACCTGCACACAAACAACAAATACTTGCAACCCGACGCGAAAGAGAGGTTGTTAATCTCTCTACGGTAATAAGACAGATTTGGTACTGATAGATAGGAGAGATAGATCTCTCAAGAACACAAATAACAAGAGTAAATATGCAGCAATATGTTTTTGGGTTTTTGGTTTTGTAGATCTAAAAGCAAAGATTGCAAAAACGTAGATCGGAAAGCAATATGTTGGAAAAGTAGACCAAGGGGGCGTAGGGTTCACTAGTGGCTTCTCTCATGAGTATAGCGCACGGTGGGTGAACAAATTACTGTTGGGCAATTGATTGAAAATCGAATAGTCATGACGATATCCAAGGCGATGATCATTATATAGGCATCACGTCCAAGATAGATAGACCGACTCCTGCCTGCATCTACCTCTATTACTCCACACATCGACCGCTATCCAGCATGCATCTAGTGTATTAAGTTCATGGAAAAATGGAGTAACGCAATAAGAACGATGACATAATGTAGACAAGATCTATTCATGTAGGAATAGACCCCATCTTGTTATCCTTAATAGCAATGATACATGCGTGTCTTGCTGCCCCTTCTGTCACTGGGAAAGAACACCGCAAGATCGAACCCATCACAAAGCACCTCTTCCCATGGCAAGAAAAATCGATCTAGTTGGCCTAACTAAACCAAAGATTCGAAGAAGAAATACTAGGCTATAAGCAATCATGCATATAAGAGATCAAAGAAGACTCAAAAAATATTCATGGATAGAAACTGATCATGAACTCAAAATTCATCGGATCCCAACAAACACACCGCAAAAGTTTACATCAAATAGAACTCCAAGAGACCATTGTATTGAGAATCATAAGAGAGAGAGAAGAAGCCATCTAGCTACTGCCTACAGACCCGTAGGTCTATGGTGGACTACTCACGCATCATCGAAGAGGCACCTATGAGGAAGATGAACCCCTCCGTGATGGTGTTTAGATTGGATCTCGCGGTTCTGGAACTTGCGGCGGCTGGAATTGTGTTTCGTCGACTCCCCTAGGGTTTTCCGAATATTTGAGAATTTCTAGGCATCAGAGGCGGTGCGGAAGGGGGCCGAGGAGGGCACAACCCATTAGGGCGCGCCGGGGCCCCCTGGCACGGCCTGGTGGGTTGTGCTCTCCATAGCCCACCTCTCTGGCAGTTATTTGGCCCACTAGGTGTCTTCTGGTCCAGAAAAAATCTCCAAAAAGTTTCGTCGCGATTGGACTCCGTTTGGTATTGATTTTCTGCGAAGTAAAAAACAAGCAAAAACAGCAACTGGCACTTTGGCACTATGTCAATAGGTTAGTCCCAAAAAATGATATAAAATTGTTATAAAATGATTGTAAAAAATCCAAAATGATAATATAACAACATGGAACAAGCAAAAATTATAGATACGTTGGAGACGTATCATGCGCCTGCCGCCGCAGGGTCTTCTTTTCGTGTCCATGCTCGGCCCCCAGCTTGGGTCGATGGTTCTGGACCGGGTGCTGGCGAGAGGAGCCTTGGACGGGAGAGTGGGCGGTGCGACGGCCGCGCCAGGGGCAGCTGCGGTGGTGCACTTGCCGCTGCGTCGCCCGCTGCTTCAGCCTTGGCAGCACGCCGCGCGGTCCACACTGTGTTGGAGTCCATAGCGAAAACGCAGTGTTGTGGTCGACTACGGCCTCTACGCTCCTTCTTCAAGGTGACACCGAAAGATCGTCCGTGCGGCCATTGGCTGCGCATGAGCGATCGCAGCAGCGGTTCTTCATGGGTCGCGGCGGAGTTCCCCACCCATGGCGCTGTGTATCCTGCACATGGGTGGGAGCTTTTCGCATGCGGGTATTCCTTAAGGGCAAGGATTCTTCTCTGCATCGGGTCGTCGGGGACGACCATGCTATCTGCGAGGCTCCTCGGCTGCCGCTTCGGGAGTTCGGACGACGGCGGCGGTGTTTCCTTGAGCGGTCGCGATGAGGAAGACGATGGCGGTCAGTGACCCAAGACGCTTCAGGAGCGTGGATGACGGCTCCGACACGTCTTGATCGCCGGCAGCACCATCATCACCAGCAGGGCTCCAGCAGCACCACCATTTGCACCTGCCCTCCGCCTTCTTCCTCCTTGTTGGCTTTGTCCGCCCCGCCGGCTTCGTCCGCCCTGCCTGGGGGCAGGGGCCTTCTGATCTCTGGACGCGTCCCTCTGGTCCTAGCGGGGAGGCGCCGAATCCCAGCCAGGCGCTCATTTTGCCTTCTTTTTCTCCTCCACCTAATCCCTAGGAGGAGAGGGACAAGAAAGGCATTATGGGGCACTTATCTTTTTTCTAAATCAAAAGATGAGGCGCTTGCCAAATTTTAGCAAATCATAATGTAATCATTATCCATTTTGTATCGAAAAATGAATGAAAGAATGCTAGTTTTCTTCCTTAAGTACTATCCTTTTCTTCCATTGTTTTTACTGTGTCAGTATGTTTGTCCTTGCCGCACAGAACTATTTGCCTGGTCAGTATTAAGCGCGAGCGCCAAAGGGGGAGCGAGCCCCCGGCAGCAGGCTGGTACCATTTCCCGGCAAGGCTGCTTGCCGGTATCGGCGCAGTCACCCAGAGCCGATGAACGACAGGAGCTGGGGCACGGCTCTTCCTGACAAGGGTTTCCGTTGCGTGACGAACTCCAAGGTACACAGTCAAAAGAAACAGGAGGGGTTTCATTAAGGGAGTAAATGGCACCGGGCTCGGGATATGCGATTAGACTTATCTTTTCAGGCAGTATCCCTTTCTGTAGTACGATGGGCTGCCGTCCTTGTCTCTTTGCCCTTCTTCTTTGTTTTCCTGGCGGTAAAACATGTAAGGCAAAAGGCCTCTGTCCTCTGGGGAGAGAGAGCGCAGTAACAAGGATCACAAGCTCATCAAGTACTCTAGCAAGTTTCTAAAACTTAAAAGCAATAACATTGCAATGTAAGAAAATGCATAGTAAATATGCAGTTTGATGGTATGATGCAATGCCTAGCTTTATTATTGCTTGCATAGGGTCTGCGCCTGGCTTTGTACAAAGGGTTACATGCAACTGCGGCAAGGCTTGTACAAAAGGTGGCTGCTGGGGACTGAGCCCGGCAACCGCGCCTCACGGGTAGTACTTACGAAGATGCTCAATATTCCATGAGTTAAGCATTTTGATCCCATCTTCGGTCTCTAGACGGACTGCACCAGGTCTGGTGACTCGTGCTACCCGGTAAGGGCCTTCCCACTTCGGCGTCAACTTGTTGGTAACCTTAGAGGACTGAACGCACCTAAGGACAAGGTCGCCTTCCTCAAGGCTCCGCGCGTGGACCCTATGGCTATGGTAGCAGCGCAGGGCTTGCTGGTAGAGTGCAGCACGCACAACGGCTCGGAGATGATCTTCCTCGAGGAGCATGGCATCGTCATGCCGTAGCTGCTCTTGCTCTACTTCGTCGTAGGCAAGTACTCGAGGTGACCCGTATATGAGTTTTTTGAGGAGAACTGCTTCCGCCCCGTATACCAGGGAGAAGGGTCTCTGGCCGGTAGCTCGATTTGGTGTCGTTCTGAGGGACCAAAGAACCACCGGCAGCTCATCTATCCAACGCTTGCCGCATCTCTACAGTCTATCGAAAGTTCTTGTCTTGAGCCCACGCAACACTTCAGCATTCATCCTCTCGACTTGCCCGTTGCTCCTTGGGTGGGCAACAGAGGCGAAGGAGACCTTGCTTCCAAGGCTTTGGATGTACTGCATAAAAGCGCGGCTCGTGAACTGGGTGCCATTGTTGGTGATCACCCTGTTGGGTACTCCAAAACGGCACACCAGTCTTTTCAGGAACTTGACAGCTGACTGTGCGGTCACCTTTCTCACTTGTTCCACCTCAGGCCAGTTCGTAAACTTGTCGATTGCTACGAACAAGAATTCAAAGCCCCCGACAGCGCGGGGAAAGGGGCCCAAAATATCGAGCCCCCAGACCAAGAATGGCCAGGATAAAGGGATCGTCTGGAGAGCTTGCGCTGGTTGATGGATGTTCTCAGAATGGAACTGGTAGGCTTCACACTTTGTGACTAGCTCAGTTGCATCTTGGAGGGCAGTGGGCCAATAGAAACCCTGCCGGAAGGCTTTTCCGGCAAGGGCCCTTGATCCAATGTGAGAGCCACACATGCCTCCGTGAATCTCTGCCAACAGCTTCAGTCCGTCTTCCCGGCAAATGCACCTCAATTTCACAGTGTTTGGTCTTTTTCTGTACAAAGTGTCATCGACAAACTGGTACATACTTGACTGATGGGCTACTTTTTCGGCCTCTTCTTGTTCTTCGGGAAGTTCTCATGTTTGAAGGAAGCGGACTATATGTTGTGGCCAAGCTGGAGCATGTGGCTCGACAATGAGGACTAAAGGCATATCCTCGCTCGTGGGAGCACTTACCTCGACCGCAAGAACCCGTGGTTCTGCAGGAAGGAGCTGCTCACCAAGTGAAGCAGGACTGTCCCCGGTAGCCTCTCTACCAGCGGCTTCGGGAAGCTCTGCCGGGAAATGCTTGCTGGAGTTCAGCTTTCTTCTTTTCCTGGTCATCGTTGACGGGGATACGGATGGTTGAGTTAGGTGGACGACAAAGGTTCCTGGTTCCACAGGAAGCTTTTGCGCAGCGCACTTCGACAAGTGATCAGCGATGTTGTTTTCTGCACGTGGCACATGCTCTGCTTGCAATCCATCAAAGTGCTCCTCTAGCTTCCTCACCTCTTCCACGTATGCTTCCATCAACGGACTCTGATAATCCTTGTTGACTTGTTTCACCATGAGTTGAGAGTCTCCTCGGATGATCAGTTTCTTGATCCCCAATTCCACCGTGATTCTGAGTCCGGCAAGGAGCCCCTCATATTCAGTGGTGTTGTTGGTGGCCTCCTCCCGGGGAAAGTGCATTTGGACCACATATTTGAGATGCTCTCCGGTGGGGGCGATGAGGAGCACGCCTGCTCCAGCGCCCTGAAGTGAGAAAGCACCATCAAAGTACATGATCCATTCTTTAGGCGCTTCTTTGCCGGGGAGAACTGTCTGTGGAACCTCTTCGTCTGGCGTGGGTGTCCATTCTGAAATGAATTCCGCCAACGCCCTGCTCTGGATTGTGGAGGTGCTCTCATACTTCGAACCAAAACTTGATAGCTCTAGCTCCCACTCAACTATCCCGCGAGTGGCTTCGGGGTTCCTCAATATACGTTGCAGTGGAAAAAGGGTGACAACAGTGATCTCGTGGGCTTGGAAGTAGTGGCGCAGCTTCCTCGAGGCCATGAGAAGGCCGAAGATCAGCTTTTGCACTCCAGAGTACCTTGACCTAGACCCTTGTAACAAGGAGCTGACAAAGTCCACTGGTCGCTACACCACTTTCTTCCTCGCCAATTCCTTGAAACTGCCTTCGTCTGCTTGCTTAGGTTCCCCATAGCCTGCATCAGGTCCTACCGCGAATGCTTCAATTTCACCCTTGGCGGAATCAGTCGCATCGGCCACATCTTCATCCACTTCTCGCTATGCCACTAGTGCTGCACTAATGACATGATTCGTTGCCGCTAAGTACAGCAGCAATGGTTCTTGTGGTTTATGTACGACCAAGGTGGGAGTAGAGGAAAGGTAAGCTTTTAGATCTTGCAGCGCTGCTTCTGCTTCCGGGGTCCACTTCATCGGGCCGGCCTTTTTCAGAATCTTGAAAAACGGCAGGGCGCGCTCAGCGGATTTGGAGATGAACTTACTCAATGCGGCAATGCATCCGGCGAGGCGCCTCACGTCCTTGACGGACTTGGGGGCTTGTATCTGCTCGATTGCTTTGATCTTGTCGGGATTGGCTTCTATTCCTCGCTGAGACACAAACAACCCAAGCAGCTTGCCGGATAGGACACCAAACACACATTTGTCAGGGTTGAGCTTCAAGTTGATCTTGCGCAACTTCATAAAAGTTTCTTCCAAGTCTTGTATGAGAGTTGCTTCATCTTTAGTTTTGACTACTATGTCATCCATGTAAGCTTCCACATTCCTGTGCAACTGAGGTTCGAATCCAATCTGCACGACCATTGCAAAGGTAGACCCAACGCTCTTTAACCCGAAGGGCATACGTACAAAGCAGTACGTGCCACATGGAGTTATGAACGCGGTCTTTTCCTCATCCCCTTTTGCCATGAATATCTGGTAGTAACCGGAGTATGCATCCAAGGAGGAAAGCATGTCACATCCGGAAGTGGAATCAACGATCTGGTCGATGCGCGGAAAGGGAAAATGGTCCTTCGGGCATGCCTTATTCAAGTCAGTGAAATCACTGCAAAGCCTTCATTTCCTAATTGCCTTGCGCACCACTACCGGGTTAGCTAACCACGTCGGATGCAACAATCCTCTGACCAAACTAGCTGCTTCGAGTTTCTTGATTTCTTCGGCGATGAACTGCTGCCGCTCCAAGGCTTGCTTTCTAACTTTCTGCTTGACGGGCCTAGCATGAGGGCAGACAGGAATGTGGTGCTCAAGTACCTCCCTAGGAACACCGGGGATGTCAGATGGTTGACAAGCAAACACATCAACATTCGCCCGCAGGAAGGCAACGAGCACGCTTTCCTATTTGTCATTGAGGGTGGCACTGATGGTAAACGTACCATCAGCGCCATCCTTCCCTGTCGGGATCTTCTTCGTCGCAGGATAGGTCACCTTGGATCTCTTGCTAGTGGAACTCTCCGACAGGTCATCGATGGACGCAGCGCACTACGGAGAGGCGCGCTTCCCAGAGTGCTTATCGGCGTCTCTGCTAGGCTTCTTCTTTGATTCCTTGGCGGGAGCTGATGCCTCCATGACTTCAGCTGCTACCGCATCTCGATACATCTTGTCCACACATATAACTGCATCCTTCTTATCTGATGGGATTGAGATGATCCCCACGGGCCCTGGCATCTTCAAAGTGTTGTAAGCATAGTGGGATGTTGCCATGAATTTTGCCAGAGCTAGGCGATCAAGAATCCCATTGTAAGGCAGAGGGAGCTCGACCACATCAAACACCACCTTCTCAGTCCGGTAGTTCAACTCCTCGCCAAACGTCATAGGCAAAGTGATCTTTCCCTTGGGTCGGCTCCTGCCGGGGTTGACTCCTTGGAATGTACCCGTAGCCTTGAGCTCTCCGTCATGGATCTGCAGCCTTTCAACCACTTTAGGGGAGATTAAGTTCAACCCCGCCCCGCCTTCAACTAACATCTTGGTTACTTTGAGGTTGCGGATTGTTGGGGAGACCAACAACGGCAAACATCCGACCGCAGTGGTGTGGTCAGGATGATCCTCTTCATCAAAGATGATTGGCGTGCGGGACCATTTGAGTGGTCTTTTGGACTCTACAGTTGGCTCCATGGCGTTGATCTCACGGGCCCACCGCTTGAGCTGGCGGTGAGAGGAATGCAAGGATGCACCCCCGTCAACACACATGGCATCAGTTGCCTTCTGGAATTCTCGATCACTGGACTGTTCATCATCCTCATCATCACTCATATCATCTTCTTCTTTCTTCTCACGGCCTCTAGCAGGTTTTTCCTTCTGCTGCGGGGCCTTGCCGCGGCGGCCTCCTCTACCACCACGGCCCTTCCCGGCAGCACCATCTTGGCCTCTCTCCTTGTCATGCTTCTCGTATTCAGCCTTCTGCTTCTCAGCAAGCTGCTCAACTTGGCGGCATTCTCGGAGATCATGACCTTTGGTGCGGTGGATTTTGCAGTATGGCCCGTCGGACTTTCCGGTTTTCTCTGCCGCTGCGGCCTCCCGGCAATCAGCGCACGCGGCAGCTCCCTTGCCGGGGGCCTCCGCCTTAGCCTTCTTGCCGGCATTGAGATTACCAGAGCTCTCAACAGCCAATACTGCCTTTCCCTTACGCTTCTTGTTGCGCCTCTGGTTTCTCCCTTTGGAACCAGGGGCATTGTCGTCGTCATGTGAGTCGACTTCGATGCCAGCCTCCTCTCCGGGGAGTCACCTTCTAAATTTCTAATAGAGGCGAGGGTCCCGATCTTTCGATGAGATGATAACTATCGATTTGGTGGAGACGACTTTGACGATCCGACTTCGAACGTGCACGACGTTGCGCCTTAGCAATCGCTAAACCAATCTCCAAGAGGTTATTGACCATGCCGGAGCACGATCAACCTGACCACGAAGGTCTATTCCTACAAGCAATCGAAGAACAAGCAAGAATATGATAATGCAATCTGAATATTGCGAATATAGATGAAGTATTGATAATGGTGGGGTTCCGAAAGCGGTCTTGGTCTGGTCGTTGGACACAAACGAAGTACACAAAGTTGCAATGGCTAACTTTTAACTAAACAAAACCCAAAGGAAAAGCTACTAGATTGATCTACTTATATAGGAGCAAGGGGTGGCGGCCAAGGAGGTGGGAGGACGTCTCAAGGCAGCCTAAAACTAACCCTAGGTCGTACAAGGCCTATGGGCCCAAGTGGAGGTGATGCAACACCTTTGGACTTGTAGTTTGATTCGGATTCTGGTGCAACGTCATATTGTTTCGTCAATATCTCCACGCTACGGACGAATTTGAAGGTGATTCCAATTGGTACGGAAAGCAGATAAAATCTACTTTTCAGCAAAAAAAGAATCACCCAATTCGGAGTCTGGATGAAAAGGTTATTGCCATTTTGGTACAGGTATGTCTGTGCAGTCCGAATCTGAGTCCAGAACGTGAGAGACTTGGACTCTATCTTCTCTTGGCCAAAAAGTGACGTGAGAGAACTTGTTGAATAGCACCTAATTGTTTCCTTTGACATGAGAGGACCTCTTGAATAGCACCCAACCATTTCCTCTTCTTTTGTCATCACACGTGGTTCATACAAGTGTTCGTCCATCCTGCATTTAGGCATAACATAAAAATAGGTGAAGTATTTTTGTTCCGGATAACATAAATAAATTATTGCATAACTCTTATAAGAAATCACCTCACAAATATGTATGTATGCAATATTTTTGGTCGTATCCAAGGTAGTCATGTCCTCATCATCCTCCCTTTCTTGAAAACAAAGCCGTCCTCGGCGTTGCTTAGTCTGAAATATGGCTAACAAAAGAGACAAGGTGTACATGTTGTATATGTATATGTCATCTATTTTTCTGGATCTCAGTTGTGGCACATGTGACACATTTATACAAGAGCACACTTCAAATGTCATGAAATATAAAGCCAAAATATTATCACAAGAAGTAGAAGGCATTAAAATATTGCAACACGGTTTGCATATATAAGTGAAGTCCTTATTCATATCAAAAGATTGACAATGTTCATCATTAAACCATCCCAACATTGGTAAATAAACTTGAATTATTCCAAATTTTGATGCTACAACATGCTTAAATAAGCAAATATGCAACATGTCATTTGGCACGGAATCGTCACCAAAATTGGAGGTCATATCAAAATGATTAAACAATGGCAAAATTATTTTCAAACATATTTGATCCAAATTTGATTTATTTCCTGATTCACATGGTTCTTTCTCATCAACAGTTAATTCAATAGGTGCACTCAAAATTGTTGATATTTGATCACATGGCAAAGTCAAATCATGAACATATTCCTCTAAAATAGGTGGTGTGATCAAAGTAATGGGTAGCTCATCACATGGTACATTGGAATTGACAAGGCATTCATCATACTCATGTGGAGGTGGAAGATCAGTACCTTTGTCATTACCTCTTATGATCAACTCACATGATGTAGGCACTCTCGGTGGTGACGTGTCACATGGTGAAGGTGATGTAGCCCTCACAACAATTGATGTGGTTGTCATACTATGCCTAGTAGTTGAAGGAACAACCGTATCAACTCTTGAAATGTGCACCTTGCGCTCGTTCTCCTTGTGGGCAACACGTTGTTTTATTACCTGTTCAGCTTTGCAAGCAAGACAAAACAAACGATGCATAGAATAACACTTTTCATGAATTAGTATCTCCTGAATATCACGGTTTAATCCTCCCCAAAATCTATCCATAAAATCTTCTTCACTTTCTTCTAATGAGGAATGCAACAAGGTCGTTTGTAAATCGTCATAATATTTCGTTACGGTGTCAATACCTTGTTTTAAATTTTCGAACTTTTTAATCATGTCACGAGTGTAATAAGTAGGAACGAATGTGTGTCTCATGGCAAGTTTTAAATCATCCCAAGTAATATGTATATAATCAGGGTGTAAACGACAATATTCACTCCACCAAACTGAAGCATAACCAGTGAATGAATCAATCGCGACCTTTACTTTTGTATGTTCAGCAAAATTATGAGAAGCAAATATATCATTTATTTCGAACTCCCATTCAATATATAAAGCAGGTCTAAAACGGCCATTAAATGGTGGTATAGAAACATTAACCTGATCATGTGTATTGGAATGTCTTTGCACTTCTCGTGACGGTTGTGGTATTTGCTTAGGTGGTGGCACGTCTCCTACGATTGACGAAGCCCACAAACTGACAACTCTGGATCCTGTCATGATTAGTAGAAACAAGAAATAAAATCCAAGAATATTGTTCCTATGAACTACTGGGATGTGGTGGTAAGACGCTCACAGTAAAGCAAATATCAATGTCTTACAAATTCTTACCATGCAGCAGGTGGTGACCGGCAACCGATGGTGTCAATATCTCCAAAGATTGAGTAAAGCGATTACCAGGTGAACGTATGCATACACGGTGTAGAAATATATGGAGCTTGGAAGGCTTAATATATGGTAGCAAAAGATTAGCAATAATCAATTCAGAGATGCAATGTTGAATAAACGCTCAACGACGGTACTGTGCTGGTCCTAGGCTAGACCGTACTAGAGACGCGAGCCTAGAACACTAATGAAGTCACAGCGTAGGACAAATAGCAGCAACGGATGATAGGAATTAGCTCTGGACAGCAAGATATAAGTGAAGATCACAATGGCAGTAAAGACAATGATGATAAATGACCGCCAAGCAGGATATACCGAAACTCTCTCTACAATTTTCCTATGAAAGATAATATGTCAAATTTCTGATATTTTTTCTCAAGAATGCTACTGACTCAAGCTTTCGTATGCAAAAAGAATCACTCAATTCCGAGTTCGTATGAGGAGTCAAATAATTCAGAAACGAACCTGGAAAATAATGACAAACTGTGTTCACGACCTTTCGATGAGATGATAACTATCGATTTGGTGGAGACGACTTTGACGATCCGACTTCGAACGTGCACGATGTTGCGCCTTAGCAATCGCTAAACCAATCTCCAAGAGGTTATTGACCACGCTGGAGCACGATCAACCTGACCACGAAGGTCTATTCCTACAAGCAATCGAAGAACAAGCAAGAATATGATAATGCAATCTGAATATTGCGAATATAGATGAAGTATTGATAATGGTGGGGTTCCGAAAGCGGTCTTGGTCTGGTCGTTGGACACAAACGAAGTACACGAAGTTGCAATGGCTAACTTTTAACTAAACAAAACCCAAAGGAAAAGCTACTAGATTGATCTACTTATATAGGAGCAAGGGGTGGCAGCCAAGGAGGTGGGAGGACGTCCCAAGGCAGCCTAAAACTAACCCTAGGTCGTACAAGGCCTATGGGCCCAAGTGGAGGTGATGCAACACCTTTGGACTTGTAGTTTGATTCGGATTCTGGTGCAACGTCATATTGTTTCGTCAATATCTCCACGCTACGGACGAATTTGAAGGTAATTCCAATTGGTACGGAAATCAGATAAAATCTACTTTTCAGCAAAAAAAGAATCACCCAATTCGGAGTCTGGATGAAAAAGTTATTGCCATTTTGGTACAGGTATGTCTGTGCAGTCCGAATCTGAGTCCAGAACGTGAGAGACTTGGACTCTATCTTCTCTTGGCCAAAAAGTGACGTGAGAGAACTTGTTGAATAGCACCTAATTGTTTCCTTTGACATGAGAGAACCTCTTGAATAGCACCCAACCATTTCCTCTTCTTTTGTCATCACACGTGGTTCATACAAGTGTTCGTCCATCCTGCATTTAGGCATAACATAAAAATAGGTGAAGTATTTTTGTTCCGAATAACATAAATAAATTATTGCATAACTCTTATAAGAAATCACCTCACAAATATGCATGTATGTAATATTTTTGGTCGTATCCAAGGTAGTCATGTCCTCATCACCTTCCCTCCTCAGCACGAGCACACTTGTCCGCCAATGTGTACAACTCATTGACGGTCTTGGGGAGTTTAACATTCATCTTGGCCCGCATCCTCCTGTTGCGCACGTTCGAGTGGAACGCGGCAATCACGGCTGCGGGGTGTATCTCCGGAATGTTGCGGTGCACTCGACTGAATCTCTGGATGTACTTCCGCAGGGTTTCTCCTTCCTTTTGCGGAAGGACTTGCAGATCGCCGGGCTGTCCTGGCTTTTGGTGGCCACTTGTGAAGGCGCCGACAAACTCGTTGCACAAGTCAGCCCATGATGAAATAGAGTTTTCCGGCAGGTGCATCAACCACAATCTCACATTTGGCTTGAGTGCCAAAGGGAAATAGTTGGCGAGCACCTTCTCATCTCTTCCCCCGGCGGCCTAAACAGCTATCGTATAGATGCCCAGGAACTCTGCCGGGTTTAGCTTCCCGTCATACTTCTCCGTCAGCTTAGGCTTGAAGGCTCGGGCCGACGGCCAGCGAATCTGTCGCCACTCGCGAGTGAAGGCAGGGCACCCAACCTCATAAGGTAGGTACCCGCCAGCACTGGGCGTGGGGTCACCAGCATTTGGGCCGTTGCGCCTATCGGATTGATAGTGTGCTCCTCGGGGTCGCTCTATGGTGATGCGCGCGTCTTCCCTCCGCCCGTCTTCCAGGACACGCCGCTGGTCCCGGTGGTCATGCGAACCGGAGGAGACCATAGATGCTTCGTTGGGCTTGTCAGTACGTGGAGCTTGTTGTGGCTGCCTCTAGGTCTGTTGTCGCGGAGGGGATTGCACAGTTGGCGCAGCCCCCTCGACACGACCGTCAGCCTGGGCCGCCGTCACCGTCCGCGAACGCCGCGACGGCTCTACATGCTGCGATTTGTTGGCTTCGGCGAAGCCGATCAAACTCTGGATGGTGGCCCTCCACTCGTGCATCTTGTCAGCCGCCGGCGGGAAGTTTAGCAGCAGTTGGGCCCGCGCCATTGCTTCCCCCGCCGTGGCCGGCATGGTTAGAGAAGCGGATCGCGATGTCGTTCGACTCCTGGTGGAACCAACAGGAGCGTCGCCGCATTCTCGCCATTGTGCACCGGCCGCCGAGGCGGTCTGACATGGAGGAAGCCGAACTTGCGGGTCTATGGCCCCGCTTGGTGCTCCGTCTTGCTCCGGGCGAGGCGCGCGCCCAGCAGCCGTGCTTGTGACGGGAGCAGCTAGGGGATCGTGGCTTGCACCAGATTGGGCGCCGTTGTTGCGGTCGCGGCCACCAGCGTGGCGGGGAGGTGTAGACCGAACGTTTCCTCTTCCCACGGCACTAGGGTCGAGCTCGCTAGAATGTTGCTGCTATAGCTCCTCTTCGGCGTTCCTCGCTCTAGCTTCGGCCGCGGGAGACACGACGGCGGCGCCGCCTGCGCCAGTCGTGTTGCCCATGACGCCCACCTCATTCGCCGCCGCCGCGGCGCCAATGGCGTCCGCGACTGCATGCGAGGGGGCCTTCAAAGTAGAGGGCTATGCGGTCGCGCCGACCTTCTTCTTGGGAGCTTCTCATGATCTCAGGTTCATGCAAATGACGCGCGCCCCCTACCTGGCGCGCCAAAGATGTCGGGTCACGATGCACACGATCACCTATGGGACCAAGGGCCCCTTTGTGGTTCGGCGGTGGTGAGGTCAAGAGCACAAAGAGCAGAGATGATGAGACAGCACGACGATGAGACGCTGGTGTTTTACCCAGGTTCGGGCCGATGAGAAGCGTAAAACCCTACTCCTTCTTTGATGGATTGATCGGGGGGAACACGAAGCACACGCAGAGCTCAAACCCGGCAAGGTCGCCTTCGGGAGAGCTACTACGCGAGTACAAGTGTCTAAAGGTCTGAATCCTGAGCTAGGTTGCCTTGGGCCTCCTTTTATAGGACAAGGGGCAACCACAGTGGCAAAACAGACATTACCTAGTGATTAGATAGCTAACAGTGCTATCATACCTAACTCTGGCACTTAGGACAAAATGCCATAAATGCTAGTCTAGGTGGCATGCGGGGATGCATCCCCGGCAAGCTCTTACCACCGCTTGGCTGGTTGTTGCTTAGTATCTTGACACGCCTCTGGACGGGTGTCAAACAGGCGTAATCTGCCTCCCAGCGCGTCACCACGTACTTAGCGAGAGCCACTTAGCCACCTGAGGGCTCGACACCGCATTGACAACTAACTGGCGTTGCGATGCGGTGGAGAGGTGGCCGATCGGCTCACGCCTGCCAGGAGATGCCTCGCCTTGGTCCCCGGCAGGCACCGGGGACGTGACTGGCGCGGTTCGTGCCCGTTCTGGGCCATTGCATTAATCTTGTCGGCGTTGCTAGCCATCGTGGGCTGCTCCTTCCGGAGTCTTGGTCTTGAATGTTGGCTTCGTCTTCTTGATGTGCTCCTTGATCTCATGAAGAGCGGCTTCTCTGGCTTGGGCTGGTCTTGACGGGGTTCTGCTACTACTGCCTGTGCATAAGTCAGGGGCACTGGGTACCCCATTTCTAGTGCACCGACACTTGTGTTTGCATTGGTGTTATTAATATTCTATAAATATATTTCTAGCTCTAATAATTTTGAAAAAATGTGAGTGGATCTGGATATATTATAACATGCCACATATAAATTTTCAGAATTTTATAAAATGATTTGATGTTGAAATCAAATCAAAACAGAGAAACTAAACTAGAAAACAGAAATAAAAAAATAGAAAACACGAAACTTACCTCACTTACCGGCGTGGCCCAGCAAGACGCCCAGCACAACAGGCACCTTCTCCTACTGCCATTAGGAGGAGCTACGTGCTCACACGCGCGTGCCCGAGGAGGCCAGCTACTCCCTGCCTGCTTCCTCTTCTCCTTGTGCCTATCCTCCTCGCCCACAAGATGTGCACGAACTGCCCTGCATTCCCCTCACTCTTTGGTCTCTCTTCCCCCTCGCCCCCTCACTCGATTCCTAGCCATGGCCGTTGATACGTCTCCAACGCATCCATAAGTTTTGATTGTTCCATGCTATTATATTATCATTCTAGGATACTTTTTGGGTGTTTATTTACCAATTAATATTATTTTTGAGTACAAACCTATTGACCTAGTGCCCAGTGCTAGTTGCTGTTTTCTGCATGTTTTTTGCTTTTCAGGTTTACCATGCCAAACGAAGTCCAATTTTATGAAACTTTAATATAATTTTTTCTGGACTATAAGAAGACCTAGAAGCTTCGGGGGAAGACGAGAGGCTGCACGAGGGCACCACGAGCCAGCAGGGCGCACCAGAGGGCCAGGTCGCGCCCTGTTGGGTCGTGGCACCCTCGGCTGCCCTTTTGTGCCCCTCTCTGGCCTATAAATTCTCAAATATTCCAAAAACCCTAGGAGAGCCCCCGAAACACTTTTTCTGCCGCCGCAAGTCTCTGTTCCGCAGCATACCCATCTGGCAACCTTTTCCGGCGATCTGCCGGAGGGGGAATCGATCACGGAGGGGCTCTACATCATACTTGTTGCCTCCATGATGAGTTGTGAGTAGTTCACCACAGACCTACGAGTCTGTAGTTAGTATCTAGATGGCTATCTCTCTCTCTTGATCTTCAATACAATGATCATCGCATCTTCGCTTTGATATATTCTATGTAATCCTTTTGTGCAGTGTGTTTGTTGGGAACCGATGAATTGTGGGTTTATGTTCAGATTATTCGTGAAAAGTATTTGAGTCATGTCTGATTATTATGATTCTTATTTGCATGATCATTATAGCTTCATAAATCTCTCTGATCTATTGAGATAGTTTGGCTGACTAGATTGATATTTCTTCAGTGAGAGGGGTGCGTTGTAGTGCGTTCAATCTGGCGGTGCTCTATACCCCAGTGAGAGAAAGGGACAAGACACGTCTGTGTATTCCTGCCACTAAGGATAAAATGATGGGGATAGTTCATATTAATTGAATTCTCTTTGTCTACATCATGTCATCGCTCTCCAAGCATTACTATGTTTTACTTAATACGCTAGATGCATGGTGGATAGCGGTCGGTGGGTGGAGTAATAGTAATAGGTGCAGGCAGGAGTCGGCCTATTTGCTTATGGACGTGATGCCTATATATACTTGATCATTGCCGTGAATAAAGATTGCATAACTATCCGCTCTTCTATCAATTGCCCAACAATAATTTGTTTGCCCACCGTATGCCTACTACATGAGAGATGCCACTAGAGACAACTACGGTCCCCGAGTCTATCCACTTATAAGTTTACAAACACTTCCAATACCTTGCTGCCATTATTTATATTTTATTTTATTTTGCAATTTACAATTATCTAAAATTATCTACACATCTCACTTACTTGCCAATAACGAGATCAAGGGGATTGACAACCCACTTGCTGCGTTGGGTGCAAGTGTGTGCTCTTTTGTGTGAAGCCGATGAAGATGGTTGATGACCGATATTCCTATTGGTTCGATTAACCTTGGTTCTTAATAAAGGGAAATACTTACCCGCATTGTGCTGCATCACCCGTTCCTCTTCACAGAAAACCCAACGCAGATCACAAGCATCAGGAAGGACTTCTTGCGCCGTTGCCGGGGAATATCATCATCAACTATCAAGTAACTTCACACAAATTATCATTCACTTGTTCTTGTGTTTATTTGCTGTTATATTTAGCTTGCATTATAAAAATCAAAAATAGAAAAATATTTATCTTTGCTTGTCGCTAGTTTACTTTGTTGCTTGCTAGTTTGCATGTTTGCTTGAAATTGATATCATGTCTGAGTTTAAAATTAGTGGTGCTTCCGCCCCTAGTGTGGAAGCCTTTGAAAATCCAACTTCACCCTGTGATGAGCATGCTAAAAGACATTTTGATGAAGTTGCTAAATAAAAACTTGATAACCTTGCGGATGATGATCCTCATAAAGAGGAACCTATTATGCAAACAAAGAAACTCTGCATAGGTAGTGGTAATGTTATTGGAAAGAGTGTGATTCAAGATTTTTTCACTTATGCGGGATCATTACCCTTGATAGGAGGATCTATTGTCACTAGAACTACAAGTTATGCGGATGGTATATCTTTGCTCATAGTACAATTGGAAAGACAATTTGTTCATATGCATCCTTTCATACAATGGTTGTTTCTTGAATTCTCAAATATTCGGGAAGCCTCTACTAAACGTCTAGCCACTATATTTCTTGTTCAAGAATTTAATGAATTCATACAAGAGGCTAGAAATATATTTGATCATTATCGGGTTAACGGTGAGTGCCCACCTATAGAAGGGATTCTTTTTAATTTGGAAGAAATAAGAAAACTAAGATCCACGGACTATGTTGCTTATGAGGAAAACCTTAGAAAGAAGGTTCCACCTAATGTCTTAGTTGATAAGATTTTCGAACATAATGATCAATTTACTATACCAAAACTTGGATTGGGCTATGAGCTTGAGAAAGAATTGAGGAAATACCTTTATCGAAACTTATACAATGAGGAGTTGATTATTACTTATGAAAAACCTAAGGAGGAGCCTTCCACTCCTCCCGAGGTAGATCTCACAGATCCTTGTGTTGTGCAATTTAGCCCATTCAATTACTTTTGACTACCAATTAGAAAACTTGTTGTTGAAAGGTAGAAATATGATTATATCATGACAGATCGTCTTCATGATTACTACAACACTTGATCATACGCGTTATGCCTAGCTAGGGGCGTAAAACAATAGCGCTAGTTGGGAGGCAACCCAATAGTTATCTTATTTTTCTTGTTTTACTTTCTGTTTACGTGTCATAACATGATTGTTGCCTCTTTAATGATTGTGCTTTTATGTTTTAATTAGTGTTTGTGCCAAGTAAAGCCTTTGGGATAATTTGCATGATCAATATAATTGATGCTGTGCAAAAACAGAAACTTTCGCCTCGAGTGCAGAATTTTTGGTTCTCTGCTGGAGCGTGGTAAATTCCTGAAAGTTTTACAGAGTATTGTTATAAGAATTCCACAGGTTTTCCTAATTTTTCAGAATTTTTAGAGATACATAAGTATAGCTTCTCTACAGATCTTTACAGGCTATTCTGTTTTAGACATATTCTGTTTTGCTTGCATATTTTGCTTGTTTTGATGATGCCATGTATTATATTGGGCAATATAAATCATGGAGAAGTTAGAATACAGTACCTTGTGCAATAATAAAATATTAACCAATTTATAACAGTACCTAAAGTATTTGATATGTTTATTATACGAATGGATCTCACGAGTTTTTTATTGAGTTTTGTGTGCTGAAGTTCTCAAGTTTTGGAAGTTATCACGATGGACGAAGGAATAAGGAGCAGCAAGAGCCTAAGCTTTGGGATGCCCAAGTAATCCCAAGGTAATATTCTAGGAAGACTCAAGCATCTAATCTTGGGGATGCCTCGGAATGCATCACCTCTTTCGTCTCAATCCATCGGTATGTCACTTGGAGCTATAAGTTTATTCATCACATGATATGAGTTTTGCTTGGAGCGTCATTTGCTTTAGTTTGCTTTTTGTTTTAGTTCCCACAATAATTCTTTGCTGCACACACCCACTTGAGAGAGACACAATATAATCATAATTTATTAGAATACTCTATGTGCTTCACTTATATCTTTTGAGCTTGGCAGTTGCTCTAGTACTTCACTTATATCTTTTAGAGCACGGTGGCGTATAGATTTTATAGAAATAATTGCACTCTCGTTCTTCACTTATATTTATTTGAGAGTTAATAAATAGTGATGGTAATTTGCATGGGCCATTAGACTAGTCCAAAAATAATAGGTATTCAATGAGTGCATAATCAAAACCACATGTAGCTCATAGAAGAGAAATCATGGTTAATGATATTAATGTGGTAATGTGAAAAAGCATGAGTGCATGATCATTGGTTAATAAAGGTATCGTGAATTAGAGGTTGTTAACTTGATGTTCATCCAAATATTGTTATACCATGGTGATGATGTGTGAGCATACTTATTCCTCGTTGAAATCCTAGTGTTGTTTAGGTCAGGGGCGCACGACGGTTAATTCCTACCAACCTCCTCCCTAGGGGCATGCGAGTAGTGCTTTGCTTCAAGAGAGCTAATAAAATATTGCAATAAGTATGTGAGTTCTTCATGACTAATGTGAATCCATGTATATACGCACTCTCACCCCCACATATTTGCTAGCCTCCTCGGTACCGTGCATTGCCCATTCTCACTTTGAGGATCGGTGCAGCTTTCGCAGGCGAATCCAAACCCCATGACATGATATGCTCTGTTGCACATAAGCCTCATTATATCTTCCTCAAAACAGCCAGCATACCTACCTAACATGGCATTTCCATAGACATTCCGAGATATATTGCCATGCAACTTCCACCGTCACATCATATGACTTGTACTTCCATTGTCATATTCCTTTGCATGATCATATAAGCTGATATAGTATTTGTGGCAAAGCCACCATTCATTATTAATATCATACATGTTACGCTTGATCATTGCACATCCTGGTACACTGCCAGAGGCATTCATATAGAATCATACCGTTTCTCATGTTGAGTTGTAAGTAAATAAAAGTGTGATGATCATCATTATTAGGGCACTGTCTCGGTGAGGAAAGGATGATGGATACAATAATTCCCCCACAAGTCGGGATGAGACTCTGGAAGAAAAATAAAATAAAAAGAAATAATAAAGGGAAAGAAAAAGAAAAAAAGAAAAAAAAGGAAAAAATGACAGAAAAGAGAGAAGGGATGCTACAACCTCTTATTCCACACTTGTGCCTTAAAGTGGCACCATGTTCTTCATATAGAGAGTCTCATGTTTGTCACTTCCATATGCTAGTGGGAATTTTTCGTTATAGAACTTGGCTTGCATATTCTGTTGACGGGCTTCCTCAAATGCCTGAGGTATTCATGAGCAAGCAACTTGGATGCACACCCACTTAGCTTCTGTTGAGCTTTCATACACTTATAGCTCTAGTGCATCTGTTGCATGGCAATCCTTACTCCTCGCATCGATATCTATTGATGGGCATCTCCATAGCCCGTTGATACGCCTAGTTGATGTGAGACTTTATTGAGCCATGTTATTCTAATATGATAAAATGAATAGGGGGTGAACATTCTTTTTGGATCGTATACTTTCAAACTTTATGATTATATTTCTTATATTTATAAATATTACTATGTTGATATTTATTAATTCATCGTTTCTCAATGAACAAACCTGCAATAGATTACATGTTGGGTAGCATGTCACATCAAAAATTCTTGTTTTTATCATTTACCTACTCGAGGACGAGCAGGAATAAAGCTTGGGGATGCTGATATGTCTCCAATGTATCTATAAATTTTTATTGTTCCATGCTATTATATTATCATTCTACGATACTTTTTGGGTGTTTATTTACCAATTAATATTATTTTTGAGTACTAACCTATTGACCTTGCCCAGTATCAGTTGTTGTTTTCTGCATGTTTTTTGCTTTTCAGGTTTACCATACCAAACGAAGTCCAAATGCCACGAAACTTTAACATGATTTTTTTGGACCAAAGGAAGACCTGGAAGCTTGGGGAGGAGACGAGAGGCTGCATGAGGGCACCACGAGCCAACAGGGCATGAGAGGGCCAGGCCGCGCCCTGTTGGGTCGTGCCCCCCTCGGTTGCCCTCTCGTGCCCCTCTCTGACCTATAAATTCTCAAATATTCCAAAAACCCTAGGAGAGCTCCCGAAAAACTTTTTCCGCTGCCGCAGGTCTCTGTTCCGCCACGTACCCAGCTGGCGACCTTTTCCGATGATCTGCCGGAGGGGGAATCGATCACGGAGGGGCTCTACATCATCCTTGCTGCCTCCATGATGAATTGTGAGTAGTTCACCATAGACCTACGGGTCCGTAGTTAGTATCTAGATGGCTATCTCTCTCTGTCTCTTGATCTTGAATACAATGATCATCGCATCTTCACTTTGATCTATTCGATGTAATCCTTTTGTGCGGTGTGTTTGTTGGGATCCGATGAATTGTCGGTTTATGTTCAGATTATTATTGAAAAGTAATTGAGTCACCTTTGATTATTATGATTCTTATTTGCATGATCATTATAGCTTCGTAAATATCTCTGATATATTGAGATAGTTTGGCCGACTAGATTGATATTTCTTCAGTGAGAGGGGTGCGTTGTAGTGGGTTTAACCTGGCGGTGCTCTATATCCCAGTGATAGAAAGGGACAAGACAGGTCTTTGTATTGCTGCCACTAAGGAAAAACAATGGGGTTAGATCATATTAATTCAATTCTCTTTGTCTACATCATGTCATAGTTCCCCAATCATTACTCTGTTTTACTTAATACTCTAGATGCATGATGGATAGCAGTCAATGGGTGGAGTAATAGTAATAGGTGCAGGCAGGAGTCGGCCTATTTGCTTATGGACGTGATGCCTACATATACATGATCATTGCCATGAATAAAGATTGCATAACTATCCGCTCTTCTATCAATTGCCCAACAGTAATTTGTTTACCCACTGTATGCCTACTACATGAGAGATTCCACTAGAGAAAACTACGGCCCCCGGGTCTATCCACTTATAAGATTACAAACGATTCCAATACCTTGCTGCCATTATTTATATTTTATTTGATTTTGCAATTTACAATTATCTACAATTATCTACACATCTCACTTACTTGCAAATCGCAAGATCAAGGGGATTGACAACCCTCTTGCCGCGTTGGGTGCAACTGTGTGCTCTTTTGTGTGCAGCCGCTGAAGACGGTTGATGACCGATATTCCTATTGGTTCGATAAACCTTGGTTCTTAACTGAGGGATATACTTACCCGCATTGTGCTGCATCACCCGTTGCTCTTCACGGAAAACCCAATGCAGATCACAAGCATCAGCCGTAGCACCGTGACCGCGCCGCCATGAACATCGCGGCCACAGCCACCCCTCGCCTTCTAACCGTGTCCGGAAGATCCGACGCACCACATTGCCACTCCACACTGAAGAGCTACAAGATGTCGCCATCGAGCTCATCCTCGCCGCCGGTGTCCAAAGCAGTTTGTCGTCGATTCACTTCGTCCAGAGCGTCCCCGAGCCAGCCGACCTACCCAAAGGACTTGCGGTGAGCCCACAAGTGTTTTCCCTCCCCCGTTTTGCTTGCTACCGTGCCGTTGTGACGTACCCCATGAGCTCCTACGCCGCCGTTCACCATGGCCGATGACCTCCATGCCCTTGAGCTCCTCAGCCCGAAATTGTTGCTCTGCAACGCTCCTAGAGACCCATAGATGACGCACAACCGCTCCATTTGCTAGTTTGCATCGAATAGCAATGCTACAGACCGAGCCCGAGCCCCGGCCGCCGCAGCTCCAGACCACCCGAGCACCACCCATGACCACGATTCGATGCGCCTCTATGCACTGCATCTGTAGAGCCAAGCCACGCGATCTCCTGTCGCCGGAATAGACCGGATGGGAAACTCCTTCGCCCTTTGCTTAGCTTCGGCTGCTAATCACTAGTTAGCTTACATGGCATCATGGGGTTAGACTAATTACAAAATTAGACTAACCCTGGGTCAATGACATATGGGGCCCACTGGTCAGGTTTCACCTGGATCGCTCTGTTGACCGACGACATCACCCTGACATAATGGTGACGCAGTAACTATTTTCTGGAGTTAAGATAAATCAAAATGATTTATTAATTCCGGAAAATGTTTAAAACTTCTAAAATTCATATAAAATAACCCATGAAAGTAAGTTATATATGAAAAATGATTAGAAAAATCCAAAGAATCCACCTGTATCATTTTCATGCATAATAGAACAACTTATTCCCTTTGTTTAGGACAAATCATATAAAGGACATTTTGTCGGTGTCTTGGATCTTCGTCCAAGAACTTCTCCAAGAAAAATGTTCCAACACTATGGGGCTTGGCTTGCGACCTGCAACATGACGGCAAACACAGCAAGGTTGACGGCGAGCTCACTCCTCCTCATCGAAATGACGGGGACACACGAGCTTCCTAGGTTTGGGCCACCGTGCGATGTAAAACCCTACTCCTGCTTGTGATTTGGTTGCCTTGGAAAAGGAGGAGCCTCAGGCTCCGATACAAAGGGTGTTGGGGGAGAGAATGGCTCAAGCCATTTAAATGGACGTGGCCCATCCCCCTTTGTAGTGCCTTGGTCCTCTTCCCCGAAAATATCGGCGGGAAAGGGTAGCCACAAGGCTTCAATTCAAAGGGGGACGGGAGCCAGGCCTATCCTGACTAAAGGTGGTCTTCGCCTGATAAAGCAGTCTTCGTGACACGGTCGTGGGCTCGGCGATGACCTTAGCCATGGCGTGCCGTTTCTTTATTATCCTCCTTCACCAAATGGCAAGCTTTGGGGAAGTTGCTTTTGGAGGGGTGGCGAACGCTGCCCCCTAATCACCAGAAAGAAACCCTCACTGTCTGTGCCGACCGGCACGTCCTCTATCATCCTCCTCCGAGCAGGTGCATCACCCATGTGATGGGTATGGGGCCCGGCGGCTGGCGCCACGCATCGAGCCTCGTGAGGCCGCCCTCACAACGGGATCCTCGCGAGGCGGCCTCGCGCTGGATAGCTTTGGCCAGAGATTGAACCGGTGGCAAGGATCCGGGTGAGACATGCCCTTCACGAGGCAGCTTCCTTCGAGACGGCCGGGGCCAGGCTGTCTTCCTTAGGCCGGCCCACGCGTCGTCCTCCGGGCCAGCGATAGACGGGTCATGGTACCCTACTTCCCACTAGGCCGACATTAGCCCTTGAGCCCCGGGGTGCGCATGTCCCGTGTGTGAAGCATGAAATGGTGCGGGCGGAAACACCGCGAGCCCTAACGAACTGACGATCCAGGAGGTGACATGTGTCAGCCATGATGGGACGGGACGTTCCACTCCCTCATGACGCCCCGGGAACCGCACGCCTGCCTATAAAACTACTGCGCGCATCGGTCGAAGTCATCATTACACGCCTTCCCCCGTACGCCTCCCTTCGCATCGCTCCTCCTTCCTTATGCGTAGGCCGCTCGTCGCTTTCCCTCTTCCTTCTTCTCTGCCTACACTGCTGCTTTCCGTCACCATGGCGCCGAAGAGGAGCGCCGCCGTCGCCGGAGCACAGACGGAGCCCGCGCCACTGCCTTCCTCACCTGCAAGTGGCGGTAGCCAACGCCCAAGGTCCCTTCCGATGCAAAGGAGTTCGGACATCGCCTATTAGTAAGTCCACCAGATTCCCTTGTCTATCACTGCTTGCCACCGATGAGGGTAGTGGACTGAGTCGCTGATCCCTGTAGAGCGCCTGGGCGGAAGAGGCAGAGGGCCGCCACACCCACGGCGCCTTCGCCGATACGACTCGTCGGGGAGGTCCTCGCCCCACGCATCGACTTGGCCCCGGGGGGGCTCTGGTGCTGAGGGCGCCAACTGGAGAGCTGCGTTGAGCCCCCAACACATGGCTGGGGACGATGCCTTGGCCAAGAGAAAGGGCCCTGCAGAGGGGGAGACCCTCGCGGGGACCTCGCGAGTGGCCGACACATAGGGCGGCACCGGGGCGCCCCGGTGCCATTCCCTTCATGGGGTCAGAGGCAGCGCCTTGGTCATGCGCGAGGCCTTCGGGAGCGCCCGTGCCGCTCTTGACACGCTCAAGGCCGACCTTCGGGAGGAGGGCGAATGGTGCTTGGAGGCCGAATCCCGCGCTCGCTGAGCGGAGGAGCAGACCGCCCTCCGCGAGCAGGAGCTCTGGGTGCAAGAGGATGCCGCCTCTGCGCGCGAGAAGCTGTGCCCCCTTCGCGAGGGGGAACTGGCCCAGAGGGAGGAGGCTGTCGCCGGCCGGGAGGCCCACGCGGCCCTTTTGGAGCGAGAGTCTGCCCGGACCGCCTTCGACCAGGTGGCGGAGCGCGAGTGCCTCCTAACCCTGGAAGGCCAGGTTTCGCCGATGGGGCCGCCTTCGAGGCAGAGCGCCCCATGGCACAGGCCTAGCTCGAGAGGAGGGAGGCTGCGGCCAACGTTGAGGGTGATGCGAGGGTCGCCAGGGAGCGGGTAGCCGCTCTAGAGGAGTATCGCGGTAAGGTGGCGTAGCAGGAAGTCCGCTTACAGCTTAAGCCCGATGAGCTCCAGAAGGAGGACGACGAGATCAAGGCCCAGCTCCAGGATGCCGAGAGCGGCCTCCGGGCCACCTTCGAGGGCAAAGGGGATGTCGAGGCAGAGTTGGCATCGCTCTAGTCACAGGTTGCCGAGGCCCTGCAGAGGGCCCAGGATGACGAGGCGCAGGCGCGGATGATGCAAGCGCAGCACGTTAAGCTTTTCTTGGGCCTCGCCATGCGCGCCAGCAGTCTGCTCGGCCGCTTCGTCGAGGACGTCCCAGCGCTGCCTCGCGCAAACTCCGATGGGGGCTACCTCGACTTCTTCACCAAGGTGGTGGAGACGCTGGAGGCGAGAGCCTCCAAGGTGGACAAAGCCATCGAGGGAGGCGCCCGCGACCTCCTGGACTGCGCAGCGACACGTGTCTTCTCCAACCTTCACTGCCACGACACCACTTCGACTTCTCCCTTGTGGTGTAGCTAGTGCCTATGGAGCCCTAGGGCCCGCTCAGGGACGAGGTGCGCGAGCACATGGACTCCCCGATCGAGCGGTTCGCGTAGGTCGAGCCCTCGGAAGAGGGCAACAGCCTTGGAGGGGACCTCCCTAGCGACAACGACGAGGGCGGTGCCTCCTCCGCTTGAGATATTATCTTTATTTTCCTGTTGCATCGTGAACCACCCGACCCGTGGGGGCGTAAAGAGATTTGTAGGGAACTTTTGCTTTAAATACCCGATGCTTAATGTGTTTAATGTGCTTCCGTTCTCCCTTCCGGGCCTCCTTGTTTTTTTACATTGCCTTTGTGTCTTGCGTCGCTGGAACCCAGCCCCCGAGGCGGGCTACAACGTTACTGGTATGCCTCAAGCAAGGACTCAGCAAGGCCAGAGGGTGTAGGGCTCTTAGGGCTGGTGGGAGACCCTGAGGTGCGATGCTCAGGGTCCCCCCTTGACGCGCAAACGGCTTGTGCCAAGGAAATCGGGATATCGCGGGAGGGGAGCGACAGGAAGAAAACCCGAGGGTCGCATTTGTACTTAGCTCCTTTAGTGTGTGCGACTTGCAGCGAGCCCTCCGAAGGGAGCGACTCGTAAGGTGTTGTCCCTTGCGAAGCCCTCCGTCTATGGGGCACCGCCCGTGAGGCCTCCCGACGGGGGGGGGGGGGGTTCCTGAGGCCTCCAAAGTCCTGCACCAGGGAAACTGCCAAGTAATGCAGCGGGGCGCGCTCACTGGGTCACCTATGGGTGTCACGTGAGGATATGAAGGCACCAAGGACCTGGTGAGGTGATGTACGTGGGAGCAGGCCCGCGAGTCAGAGCTCAGTCGCTTGGCTTTTGCAGCATGGCAGGGACTGACCCGAGCACAGGCACCGTGCCCAGCCCCCGCTCACGTGACAGACACGGGGGAGCTCACGAGCGCGCACCCCTCTTTAGGTGTAGCCAGCTGCAGGCACACAGGGAGTCTAACGGAAACAAGATTTAGTGATGCATGAAGCAAGTTCATTACATAACAGAAAGATACATGCCGCCGTGTTCGAAATGGGTCGGCTTGAGGCTATGGCTGAAAGGCGCCCCTCAAAAGATGATAGAAACGATGCCGTGACGGACAAGGGTCTGCTTGAGGTTGGTACCGCTGAAAAGAGCCCTCATTGTCAAAAGGTCCGCCATGTGTGAGCATGGGGTATCCGCTAGCGCTGAGCATGGGGCTTCCACGAGAGTGGGAAGGGGCTCTCACATGCCGAGGGCACCATGGGTAGAGAGAGCCCCGGAGCCTGTACAGCTCTGGCTCGCTCGTATCCGTGGAGCACGGATAGAACTTGCGGTGATGGAGGGCGTACCATGTGTTTTTTACCGGAACACCCTCCGCCGTCATTCGTGGGGGCGCGGCGGTGTAACAGCCCGAGACCGACACTCCAGAAGATTCCCGTTTTATTCCGTTGTCTTCGTGTGATTCGTTTGGTTGTCGCATTCATCATCGCATCATTCGCATCTCATCGGCACTTCGTTGCCATCGTTTTCTAAAACCTTGCATCCTTTCATAGGTGCCGGTTCTCTCCATTCTCGTCGACGGCCGTTTCGAGACCAAGCACACACGCACGCGCCCACGACATTGCAAAAATATTATTTTTAAACGTGCATATAAAATATTCTTGGATTGGGTCGAAAGTTGGCGTGCGGTCTTAATTTATTGTAGGTAGACCGCCTGGCAAATTTCGTCGTGTTTGGAGGTCATTTGATACCCGAACCATTAAACCTATAGCGGCACTATAGCCGATCAAGCGTCAGACATTTCGGTGTTTCAAAAACTCTGTGCCCGGCCGCACCACCTCTCTCTCATCTCAGCCCAACCCCTCTAACACAGCCCACTAGCCCACCAACCTAAATCATGTGACCAGAGCCGTCCGATTGCGATCGAAGGGCTCGAATCAGTGCAAAACCCCCTAACCTAGCAATTCCTTCCTATATATAGATGCCCTAGCCGTCCAGATCGGGCAACTCTAGATCCTCCCTCGTTTTCCGTGCGCAGCCACCAGATCCACGCCACTTGTCTGCCTCCAGCCGCCACTCCACCCACCTCCAGCCACGCGGGCCCGCGAAACCCAGATCTGAGCCCGACCGAGCCCATCCGGGCCCGAGCCGCGCCGCCGCTCCCGCGGGAGCATCCCCGACCATCTCCCTCAAGCTCCCGCCGAAGCTAATCCCTCGAGGCTTGCTAAGCCGCCGTCCAGGAGTGTCTTACCCGAGCACCTCCTCCCGCCGGCAAGTGATGACCCACAAGTATAGGGGATCAATCGTAGTCCTTTCGGTAAGTAAGAGTGTCGAACCCAACGAGGAGCAGAAGGAAATGACAAGCGGTGTTCAGCAAGGTAATTTCTGCACGCATTGAAATTGTAGGTAACAGATAGTTTGATAGCAAGATAATTAGTGACGAGCAAGTAACGGTAACGGTAAGTAAGGTGTAGCAAGGTAGCCCAATCCTTTTGTGGTAAAGGACAGGCCGGAACAATCTCTAGTAATAGGCAAAGTGTTCTTGAGGGTACACGGGAATTTCATCTAGTCACTTTTATCATGTTGGTTTGATTTGTGTTCGCTACTTTGATAATTTGATATGTGGGTGGACCGGTGCTTGGGTGCTGTTCTTACTTGAACAACCTCCCAATTATAATTAACCCCCTCAAAAGCATCCACAACTACGAGAAAAGTATTAAGATAAATCTAACCATAGCTTTAAACGTTTGGATCCAAATCAGCCCCTTACGAAGTAGCGCATAAACTAGGGTTTAAGCTTCTGTCACTCTAGCAACCCCTCATCTAATAACTACTCAACAATGCATTCCCTTAGGCCCATGAATGGTGAAGTGTCATGTAGTCGACGTTCACATGACACCACTAAGGGAATCGCAACATACATATCATCAAAATATCGAACACATATCAAATTCACATGATTATTTGCAACATGACTTCTCTCGTGACCTCAAGAACAAAGGTAACTACACACAAATAATAAACATGCTCAAGATCAGAGGGGTATTGAATAGCATAATGGATCTGAACATATAATCTTCCACCAAATAAACCATATAGTAATCAACTACGCAAGGTAATCAACACTACTAGTCACCCACAGGTACCAATCTGAGGTTCCGGTACAAAGATTGAACACAAGAGATGAACTAGGCTTTGAGAGGAGATGGTGCTGTTGAAGATGTTGATGAAGATTGACCTCCCAAAGATGAGAGGGTTGTTGGTGATGATGATGGCTTCGATTTCCCCCTTCGGGAGAGAAGTTCCCCCGGCGGAATCGCTCCGCCGGAGGGTAAAAGTGCTCCTACCCAAGTTCCGCCTCAAGGCGGCGGCGCTTCGTCCCGAAAGTCCTCCCCTTATTTTTTATAGGTCAAATGCGACTATATACCAGAAGATGGGTACCGAAGGTGGGCCGAGGAGGGCACAACCCACCAGGGCGCGCCCAGGGGGGCCTGGCGCCCCTTGGTGTCTTGTGCCCACCAGGGTGGCCCCCTCCGGTAGTTTTTTGCTCCAGTATTTTTTTTATTCCAAAAATAATCTCCTTAAAATTTTAGCTTCATTGGAGTTGTGCAGAATAGGTATCTCTGATGTGCTTTTTTCAGGTCTAGAATTCGAGCTGCCGGTATTCTTCCTCTTTGTGTAAACCATGCATATTATGAGAGAAAAGGCATTAGAATCACTCCCTAAAGGATTATTATTCAACAAAACATAATAAATAACAGTAGGAAATCATGATGCAAAATGGACGTATCAACTCCCCCAAGCTTAGACCTCGCTTGTCCTCAAGCGAAAGCCGATAATGAAAAGCATGTCCACATGGTTTGAGAGAGAGGTGTCGATAAAACAAAATACGGACATAGTAGCATCATGTTTATTGTCATAACAGCAACAAACTCTATCATAAAACTTATTCATACACTTTTATCATATATCTTATCATGAACAAGTAACAATTCATCACAACATAGAAGTATGACGCATAAACCTTATTAAAAACCAACAAACTATGTTCTGAGTCAACTTTGCAACTACAATTCATCATATTTTCAGGAAGGGTCTCATGTCGGAGCCTTTTGGCAAGTCCACATACTCAACCATCATTTAGTCTTCTCTGATTGCTAACACTCACGGCATACCCATGGACAAAAAGTTTCAACCGGACACATAGGAAGATAGGGGCTTGTAGTTTCGCCTCCCAACGTATTCACCGCAAGGGTGATGTCAACAATAATAACTCATGCGCACTCATATCCAACTGGATATATGTGCCTAGATATTTCCTCACCACATGATGCTTGCAAAAGGAAAAAGGAAAAATGAATAGGGAAGAATACTTTGACTCTTGCATAAAAGTAAAAGATAGTCCCTTCGCAGAGGGAAGCAGAGGTTGTCATGCGCCTTTTTGATTTGTATGCCCAATCCCGTATTGTAAAAGAACGCCACGCTATATTGCCCCCTATGATAGCAACCTTTATTATGCAGTCCGTCACTTTTATTACTATGCCATCATAATTCGTATAGCGCTCAATTTTCTCTTACACTAATTGATGAAAACACTTTTAGAAGCAATTTTTATTGCCTTATTGCACCGATGACAACTTACTTGAAGGATCTTACTCGATCCATAGGTAGGTATGGTGGACACTCAAAGAATGAATTTGGCTTTGGTTTTTTGGATGCACAAGTAGTATCTCTACTTAGTGCGGAATTTTTTGGCTAGCAAAGATATTGAGCAAGCACCACATGTTGACGGATCTATGACAATATAACTTCTATGTGAATATGAACAAACATAAATCATTACGTTGTCTTCCTTGTCCAACGTCAACAATTTTGACATATAATATTTGATGGGGGCTCATGCTACTTCTGGAGCATGCGTTGGTTTTCCCTTGAAGAGGAAAGGGTGATGCAGCAAAGTAGATAAGTATTTCCCTCAGTTGTTGAGAACCAAGGTATCAATCCAGTAGGAGATACAAGCAAGTCCCCAATAGGTGTACCTACACAAATAATCAAACACTTGCACCCAACGCTATAAAGGGGTTGTCAATCCCTTCACGGTTACTTGCAAGGATCTGATAGAGATAGATAGATATGATTGCTTGAAAGTAAAGTAAAACAAAAGTAAAAAAGATTGCAGCAAGATATTTTTGGTATTTTTGGTTTTAGATCTGAAAGTATAATATGGAAAATAGACCCGGGGGCCATAGGTTTCACTAGAGGCTTCTCTCATGAAGGAAAATAATATGGTGGGTGAACGAATTACTGTCGAGCAATTGATAGAAAAGCGAATAATTATGAAGATATCCAAGGCAATGATTAGCCATATAGGCATCACGTCCGTGTCAAGTAGACCGAAACGATTCTGCATCTACTACTATTACTCCACACATCGACCGACTCCTGCCTGCATCTAGAGTATTAAGTTCATGAAGAACAGAGTAACACATTAGGTAAGATGACATGATGTAGAGGGATAAACTCAAGCAATATGATGAAAACCCCATCTTTTTATCCTCGATGGCAACAATACAATACGTACCTCGCTACCCCTACTTTGTCACTGGGTGAGGACACTGCAAGATTGAACCCAAAACTAAGCACTTCTCCCATTGCAAGAATTACCAATCTAGTTGGCCAAACCAAACCAATAACTCGAAGAGACTTGCAAAGATATGAAATCATGCATATAAGAATTCAGAGAAGATTCAAATAATATTCATAGATAAGCTGATCATAAACCCACACACTACTAGGAGAAACCTTATAGGCAGGACACTATCAGTAGCGCTGGAAAGTAACAGGCGCTGCTGGTAATTACCAGTAGCGCTGGATTTTGGCAGCGCTACAAGTAAAGACTTAGCAGTAGCGCTGGAAGCAAAAAGAGCGCTACTGCTAACGGGGACCCGACGAGCCCACCGACACTGTTGGTAGTAGCAGCGCTGTCTAGAATACAGCGCTACTACTAAGACTTTAGTAGTAGCGCTTTTTTTCGTGGAACCGCTACTGATAATGGGCCCCACTTAATAGTAGCGCTCTTTCGTCAAAGCGCTACTACTAAGTAACATAGCAGTACCGCTTGTTGAAAAACAGCGCTACTGCTATGCGTGGCTGGTGTCACCTTTTCACCCCCCCTCCTCTCCCCCCTTTGCCCTCTCTCCCCCTCCTTTCCCCTCTCCCCTCACCATTGTTGCCCTTCTTCTCTCTTCCTCCTACCTCTCTTCTCTCCCCCATTAATGCCCCCCTCCACCATAACTCTCCTCCATAAATGGCCTTCTCATCTCTAGCTAGCTCCATAAATGCCCCCTACCTCATTTATTTGGCTCTCCCTCCATTCCATTAGATATAGATCTAGCTAGCTCATCTCTCTCCCTCCCCATTAGTTACCTAGAGTCATCTCTCCTCCCCAACAACTAGATCTAGCTAGCTATTTAGCCATCCACACTTTCGATCCCTATAGGTAGCGAAAGGCCTCATCCGGTCGATCGGTCTCTCTCGGGAGATAGGTGAGTAAAAAGTTGCTCATTTCAAGAATGGGAATATGTGTGTGAATGGGAATATGTGTGTTTGGGATATGGAGAGATTTGTGCGAGTGACATGCCCCCGAGTTGCTTATGTTTTGCCGAAATGTCGATTTATTTCCGTTTCGGTGAATTTCGAGCAAACTTGATATGTCCTATTTTTAGGCAAGGTCATGCCAAATTTTTATATGACTTTGATGCATGCATGCATTTTGTTTATAACCCTTTTGCTTGTTATACCGTGCATGCAGTCGGTCATGAAGGTGAGTGGATGGAAGGTGGAGCGATACATGCAATCCGCGGTGATGGACATGCATGCAAATAATCGGACTAGGATTAGATGTCCGTGTACAAGATGCAAAGAAGGAGTCCTTTTGGACCCTTTTGATCGTGGCAGGTTGAAGGCGCACCTGCTGATGAATGGTTTCATGGATGGCTATACTCGGTGGATAAGTGAAGATGATGATGATGAGGACGTCCACATGGCAGGGAATAACAACATGGGGATAGACGAAGAGATGACCAATCGACACTAAGACGATGGCGTCGGACATGGCGGCGGGGAAGAGTTAAATGACGGCGGCGGAGAAGATTCCGGACACGGCGAAGAAGAGTCCGGACATGGCAGAGAAGCAGAGGCGGCGGTCACGCCGCAGTCTTCGACGCTACTAAGTGCAGTCGTGCAGGACCATCATGTACGAGACCTCCTTCGCAAGAGTACGTCCCAAGGGGTGGCGGCCAAGGAGGTGGGAGGACGTCCCAAGGCAGCCTAAAACTAACCCTAGGTCGTACAAGGCCTATGGGCCCAAGTGGAGGTGATGCAACACCTTTGGACTTGTAGTTTGATTCGAATTCTAGTGCAACGTCATATTGTTTTGTCAATATCTCCACTCTACGGACGAATTTGAAGGTGATTCCAATTGGTACGGAAAGCAGATAAAATCTACTTTTCAGCAAAAAAAGAATCACCCAATTCGGAGTCCGGATGAAAAAGTTATTGCCGTTTTATTACAGGTATGTCTGTGCAGTCCGAATCTGAGTCCAGAACGTGAGAGACTTGGACTCTATCTTCTCTTGGCCAAAAAGTGACGTGAGAGAACTTGTTGAATAGCACCTAATTGTTTCCTTTGACATGAGAGGAACTCTTGAATAGCACCCAACCATTTCCTCTTCTTTTGTCATCACACGTGGTTCATACAAGTGTTCGTCCATCCTGCATTTAGGC
This sequence comes from Elymus sibiricus, assembly GCA_039707655.1. NCBI lineage: Eukaryota > Viridiplantae > Streptophyta > Magnoliopsida > Poales > Poaceae > Elymus > Elymus sibiricus. Next base: position 206,118,171 of record CM077673.1, on the reverse strand, counting down.
ATAACATAAAAATAGGTGAAGTATTTTTGTTCCGGATAACATAAATAAATTATTGCGTAACTCTTATAAGAAATCACCTCACAAATATGCATGTATGCAATATTTTTGGTCGTATCCAAGGTAGTCATGTCCTCATCAGTACGACTAGCGAGAGAGCTGCTTCTAGAGAGGAGGCCAAGCTGGCGCAACTTGAAGTAGACTCGAAGACTCCATTGTATGACGGTTGCGATCCCGAGGTGACCCGCTTGAGTTTCACGCTCGAACTTCTAAAGACGAAGGCCAAAAACAAATGGACAGACAAAAGCCTCGATGAGCATTTGAAGTATCTACATAATAAAGTTCTTCCCGCGGGGAACCTGTGTCCTACTAGTGTCCATGAGGCCAAGAAAATCGTTTGCCCTTTTGATTTGCCGCACATTAGGTACCACGCATGCATCAATGATTGCATCATTTATCGGGGGGAGCACGCGGAAAAAACCAGCTGTCCAGTGTGCAATGCTTCTCGATACAAGAAGGCAGGAAAGAAAGCTCCTCAGAAAGTTGTATGGTACTTTCCGATCACTCTCCGTCTGCAGCGGTATTTCGTAGATCCTAAGGAAGCAAAGCTCATGCGCTGGCACGCGGAGAGGAAGAAGCCCGACGATGGAGATGATCCGAAGCTGAGACACCTCGTAGATGGTAGCCAGTGGAGAGCATTCAACACCGTATATGGATTTGCTACAGAAGATCCAAGGAACAGCGTGCTTGGTGCGAGTACCGATGGCATGAATCCGTTTGGAAACCAAAACACCAACCACAGCACATGGCCCGTCTTTGTATGGATGTACAACCTCCCCCCATGGAAGTGCATGAAGACAAAGTACATACACATGAGCATGCTGATTCAAGGGCCGAAACAACCGGGAAATAATATTAACCTGTATATGGGGCTTCTGAAAGAGGAGCTAGACATGTTATGGAAAACACCGGCATGGACATGGGACGCCAGCAAAGGAGAGTATTTCTATATGAGAGCCGCGCTGATGACGACGGTGCACGACTATCTCGGTTACGGGTACACCTCAGGCCAGGTGTGCCATGGATACTGCGGATGCACGAGGTGCATGGATGATACAACGTCTCAGCAGCTTACATCAACGAAAGATGGCGGGTCCGGAAAAATCGTGTACATGGGGCATCGTAGATGTCTCGAGAAGGATGACCCGTGGAGAAAGCGTGGAGATCTATTCAATGGGTTGGCTGAGCATCGAGGACCTCCACGTAAGAAGAGCGGCGCCGAAATCAACGAGTTGTTGAAAAATTGGGAACAGTGCCCCACGCCGGGAACGATGAAAAAGGCGCCGGAGCCGCTACTGAAGGTATGGAAAATAAGGTCTGTTTTCTGGGACTTGGAGTACTGGCCCAATCACGACACGCCTCATTGCCTTGATCAAATGCATATCACGAAGAATGTCCTCGAGAGCTTGCTTGGAACACTGATGAACATGCCGGAGAAGACCAAGGACGGGCCGAAGGCAAGGAAAGACTTGGAAGATTTGAAGATCAGGAAAGATCTCCACCGTAAAAAGTCGACGGAGGAGACGGAGACGGAGACAGAGGAGGGGGAAAGGGGCAGAAAAGTCAACAAGAAAGAGGAGAATTATTGCCCCCCTTCTTGCTTCACCTTAAGTGCGAAGGAGATCGATCAATTCATCAAGTGCCTTATGGACTACTGGAATCAGGGATTTTGCCGTCAGCCGACTCTTTGCCGTCAGCAGGCGGACAGCAAAGAAAGTCATTGCCGTGTGCTGGCAGAAAGCTGACAGCAAAGGGTAAGCTGACGGCAAAGAATGAATTTGCCGTAGGCCGATTCTTTGCCGTCAGCCAGCTGACGGCAAAGGGCCAGCAGGGCAGACGGCAAAGAAACGGCCCACGGCAAAGGGCAGCTGGCGGACGGCAAAGGGCAAAGGCAAGCTGGCGCCGCTTAGGTCAGTTTTTGCCGTCTGCCAGCAGACGGCAAAGGCAGCCTGGCAGACGGCAAAGGAGACGCCCTAATAACGGCGCCGTCCCCCACCCCTCTGTCCTCTCCCTCACTCCCTCATCCCTCCCCTCCCTCTCCCCGCCGCCCCGCCGCCCCACCCACCGGCAGCCCCGCCGCCCCCACCCACCGGCTGCCCCGCCGCCCGCCGCCCCCACCCACCGACCGCCCCTCGCCCCGCCACCCCCACCCACCCGCTGCCCCGACGCCCACCCCGCCTCCCTCCCTCCCTCCCCCCGACGCCCACCGGCTGCCGCCCCCACCCACCGGCTGCCCCGCCGCCCTGCCCACCGGCCGCCCCCCGCCCCGCCACCCCCACCGACCGCCCACCGCCCTGCCACCCCCACCCACCCGCCGCCCTGCCACCCCCACCCACCCGCCGCCACCACCACCCACCGGCCGCCCCGCCGCCCCCGTGCCCCTGCGCACCACCGCCCCGGCACCCCAGACGGCCACGCCGCCCGGACGCCCCCTCCGGTGAGCTCTCTGTGCCTCCTCCCTTCCCCCCTCTTCCGCATTTTTCTGTTTTTTTTTCATTTTTAGATTAGAAATTAGCTAGCTAGCTACTGTTAGAAGAAGAAAAGAAGAAGGAAAAAGGACAAATGAAAAGAAGAAGAAGAAGAAGAAGAAGAAGAAGAAGAAGAAGAAGAAGAAGAAGAAGTAGAATAGGAGGAGGAGGAGATGAAAAGGAAAAACAGAAGAAGAGGAGAAAGTAGAAGAAAAAGAGGAGAAGAAGAAGAGGAGAAGAAAAGAAGAAGAAGAAGAAGAGAAGAAAAAGAAGAAGAAGAAGAAGAAGAAGAAGAGAAGAAAAGGAAGAAGAAGAGGAGAAGAAGAAGAAATAGAGGAGAAAAATATGAAAATAGAAGTGCCAAAGTAGTCATACATAGAGAGATTTTTCTATCGGGATTGAATATTCGTTTTGATCGTGTGGATCTAAATGTGCAGTTTTTCGTCGCTTGAAGGGTCTGGTGTTTGACGGCCTCCCCGTGCGACCACGTCCCCTACACGGTCTAGTGGTGAGCACTACTGTCATCTCCTCGATCCCCGACCCTCCTATTTGCTCTGTTCTTGTTGTCATGCCGTTGTCACTTAATTTTATTTTCATGTCAAGTTTCGTAACCTAGGCGTCTCCCGTTCGAAAGGGCAACATCTATAAATATGCATGTCTTTGCATATTTATAACCGCCGTCCTTTTGAATTGTCCAACGTTATCCATGGACAGCCCGAGTATGTGTAGATTGGGTTCGTTTTCCCATATGCTCTGCTCTGGATCCGATGCGGAATTTCGTCAGTGCCTCCCTATTGTTCTCCGGGTACACATCATCTCTGCTTATTGCCCAGACGTGTATCAGGAGAACAGCGGGGAGGTGCTGCCGAAATTCTGCGTCGGATCCGGAGCAGAGCATGGGAAAACGAACCCAATCTACACATACTGGGGTGGGATTAGGACCTATCTTTACCTATTAGCGTGTAGGTTGCATGGACGTAATAAAACTGACAAACTTGATGAACTGATGAATATATATGCTGAATTATATATATATATATATTTCTTGTGTGTCCAGTAGCTAGGCAAGATGACTGATCGTGCGTGGATGTACACCGGTCACACCAGTCAGAACGACATGACCAAAGAATGGTTTACAAATACCAAGGGGTTTGTGAGAGCCGCATTTGCAAATGGCCAGGAAAAAACATGGTGTCCCTGTCCCCGGTGCGACAACTTTAAAAGGCAGACAGAGGGTGAAATGGTTAAACACCTGCAGAAGTGGGGTTTCAGGCCTAATTATACGGTGTGGACTTTTCATGGTGAGTCTGCCCAACGTGCCAGAGCTGAGGTGGTTCGTCATCGCATCGACGAGCATGGTACCGGGATCGAAGACATGGTGTAAGACTTTGATGATGCTCGGGATTCGGACGATGAGATGGAGGAATCTGCAAAGGCATTCAATGAAATGTTGGAGTCTTCAAAACGTCCTCTCCACGAGCACACTGAGCTTTGTCTGCTGGATGCCATCGCGCAAGTAATGGCTCTGAAGGCTCAATTCAACCTGGGCAGAGAATGCTACGACGCGATCATGACAATATTTGGACGCTTTCCACCCAAAGGCCATGTATTGCCTTCAAACTTGTACCAGTCGGACAAAATTCTCCGTGTACTTAAGATGCCCTATGAGAAGATAGATGCCTGTGAGAGTGGATGTGCCTTATTTAGGCTTGAGTATGCGGACTTGAACTATTGTCCCATTTGCAAGTCTTCCAGGTATGTTGTCGTAGACAACGGTATGGGTGAGAAGATGCAGACAAAAATTCCTGTTAACGTTCTTCGCTATATGCCAATCATACCAAGACTTCAACGTCTTTTCATGGTCGAAGAGACGACCAGACAGATGACATGGCATAAATTGGGCAAAAGAACCGAACTAGATGCAGATGGGAAACATATGTTGGTACACACTTCAGACGCTTTTGCGTGGAAGCACTTCGATGCATTACATAACGATAAAGCGATAGATCCAAGGCATCCTCGAGTCGCCATCAGCACGGATGGATTCAATGTGTTTGGTATGACGGCAACCCAATACAGTTGTTGGCCTGTATTTGTCATTCCACTCAATCTCCCCCCCGGAGAGATTATGAAAAGAAAGAACATTTTCCTGACGTTGATAATTCCAGGGCCCAACTATCCGGGGAAGAATATGAATGTGTACATGCAGCCGCTTAAGGATGAATTGCAACAAGCTTGGGATAATGGGATCAAGACATACGACGCCGCTACCAAAAAAACCTTCAAAATGCATGTGTGGTACATGTACTCGACGCATGACTTGCCGGCGTATGCCCTATTCGTTGGCTGGTGTGTGCATGGAAGGTTCCCGTGCCCCACATGCAAGGCAGCTCTTCAGTTCCGTTGGCTGCAGGCGGGTCGCAAGTATTCTTGCTTCGACATGCATAGACAGTTCCTGGATCCTCGCCATAAGTTCAGAAAAGACAAGAAGAATTTCATCAAAGGTAGAGTTGTCAAAAACTCTGCATCACCCGCGTTGACAAGCCAACAGATGTTGGATCAGTTAAACGCTCTCGAGCCGGATCCAAATCGTCCTGGTTATTTCAAAGGGTATAATACGGAACACGCATGGACTCACAAGTCATGCTTATGGGATCTGCCTTACTTCAAAGACCTCCTTTGCCCACACAACATCGACGTGATGCACACTGAAAAGAATATCGCCGAGGCCATTTTTGGTACATTGTTCGGCATAGAGGGGAAGTCAAAGGATAATCCTAAGGCTAGAATCGATCAGGAGGCTCTATGTGACAGACCGTTACAAAACATGCGACAAGCGAAAGGAAAGCAGAACTGGACAAAGCCAAAGGCATGGTTCAATCTTGGAAGGCCGGCTATGAGAGAAATGATCTTATGGGTGAAAATGTAGTTGATGTTCCCCGATGGTTATGCAGCGAATCTAAAGAGGGGAGCGAGTCTTGACAAACTGAAGATATTTGGTCTCAAGAGTCATGATTGGCACATATGGCTTGAGCGGGTAATGCCGGTGATGCTGCGTGGCTTTATCCCTGAGGATGAATGGCTAGTATTGGCAGAGCTGAGCTATTTCTTCCGTTCTCTTTGTGCGAAAGAACTATCGCCTGGCATGCTAGATGAAATGGAAGAGTTGGCGGCGGAGTTGATATGCAAGTTAGAGAAGATCTTTCCACCGGGCTTCTTTAATCCAATGCAGCATTTGATTTTGCATCTCGCGACCGAGGCAAGATTGGGGGGGCCCGTGCAAAACCGTTGGTGCTTCGCAACTGAGAGGATGCAGAAGACGCTTCGAGCAAAATGTAAAAATAAACGTAGAATTGAAGCATCGATGGCCGAGACATTCATTACTGAGGAGGCGGCAAACTTCGTGACAGCACACTACGAAGCCAAAAATCGTCATTTGCATAATCCGAAGCCTCAGTACAATGATGGCGACCCAAAAAAAGTCGATCCAACCTCAGCCTATTCAAAGGGAAGCTCGCACCAGCCGGTGCTTCTAAAGCAAAAGCATTGGATGTCGATGAATGGCGGACCATTTCGTTGTATATCTTCAACAACCTAACAGAAGTGCGGCCGTACATCGAGTAAGTTGTCGGTACATTATTGTTTCGCAACATGTAATTCCTTAGAACTGCTCTTATTCCTGGATATTTGATATAGTCGATACGTCGCCAAATTCTCGGATGGAGTGGTCATCCAAAAGGATTCCGTCGAAGAGTATGAGCTCCTGGCGAAGCATGGAGGCAGCTATCCCGGTTTCATCTCTTGGTTCAAACAAACGGTAATTAATTACCATTAATGGACCATTTCATTTCTTCGTCTTATTTGCGGCTAATGCAACAATCCTTTCGTATTAAACTTGTAGGCTAATTCAGTGTCTATGGACGCCGAGCTGAGACAAGTCGCTAATGGTTTTGACTATAAGGTCTGTTCATTTGACAGATACGACATCAACGGGTATCGCTTTTGTACCTTTGGCAAAGAGCTATCTATGCCCGACCTGAAGACTACAAATTGTTGTGTCTTTGCTATCGGCGAAGGAGGTACAGAGTACTATGGAAGAGTTGAAGCAATTTATGAACTTCTATTCTATGGTGAAAACCCACCGAACGTCGTAGTCTTCAAATGTCATTGGTTCCAGCCGAAGGAGACTAGAAGGACTCATGAACATATAGGGCTAGTCGAAATCAAACAAAGCACCCATTTAGATGTGCCCAATGTCTATATTACGGCTCAACAGGCGACCCAAGTTTTCTATCTACCGTGGGCCTGCCAAACTGATCCAAATCTGAAAGGTTGGGATGTCGTTTATGAAGTGCCGCCACATTTTAGACCACCTCCCCTCAATGAAGAGGATTATGAACCTCACATTAACCAAGACACATATGAAGGAGAATTCTTCCAAGAAACACGTATTTCCAAAAACCGTTTCAAGAACCGCTCTACTTCACCCCGGAACATTGAAGTAGACAGCGACAATGAATCCGACTTAACCCCTGAGCCGGAACAGGAAGAGCCGGAACAAGAAGAGGTTACTGATGCGGATGACCTATCAATGCTTAACCGATTACATGAAGGAGGCCTTCCACACGTTGTTCCTGATAGTGATGATGATCATGCATTTATTGATTATAGTGATGATGATGATGCATTTATTGATCCCGGAGAATATATAGACGATCAAGATTATTATTAATTCATGTCAGGTAATCAACTTTTAGTTCATGTTAGGTATATGATGATACACTTAAATTATATACATTTTATTATTCATGTCGGTATTCAATTTTATGTTGTACTAATTTCGTTTACTATTTGTCATGGCAGTTGTTGAAAGATGGTGGGAAAGGGTCGAGAGCACTCCGCGGCTCCTTCGTCGGAGGGTGGTGGGATGGGTACTTCCATTCCTGCCGACTCTCTCCGGAGAGCGTTGCTCTCTAGTCTGCATACACCGGTGGCCGCTTCTTCGTCGACCCCCATGAGAGGAGGTCGGGGGAAGAAGAGAGGTAGTAGAGATGGGAGAGGAGGGAGAGGAGGCCGCGGCAAAGGTAGGGTGGCTGCTACGCCTTCCTCGCCGCCACCCCCAGCTGATTCACCCGAGCACAGGACTGCTAGGGTGGACCTGTCTGAGGACGAGGCTACGCGGACTCCGGTCCACGAGCCTCGGGTCGACGAGCCTTCGACCTACACGACTCCTGTCCCAGAGGCTTCGTCCCACGAGACTCCGGAGCAGAGTAGGGATGAGGGCACGTCCCGGCAGACCCCATGGGATACCTGGCCGGAGGAGCCTAGTGACCATGCTGATGATGGCGGGGATCGTTTTTCTGATAGCGACGTGGAGCTGCCTGAGGGCGCCACCGTCTACCAGCGTGGTATGACACGGCTCCCGCCCGTGCCGGCGACCCGCGAGCTGAGGTGGTTGATTAGGCCTGATGGGGAGAGGTAAGTGCATGTACTCTTTTTTAACCTTTTGCCTTCACGTTTTTTCAAATATCTAATGTGTTGGCTTTGTCATACTGCAGGGGTTGGCATCATCCCAAGGATGCCCGCAGGCCCAATAGCATCCTTGGTGTCCTTGTCAGGCAAAACTTCCCGGGGTTTGTCACGTTGCTCGGTGAGGGTCAGGTTCGAGAGTTAGGACTGACCTAGGAGCACTACTTGGCTGCACCGGCCCCGCCTGAGGAGAGGATCGACGGTGTTTTGTGCCACACGAGGGCGGAGATGGTGATCAGGCATTTTTGGGTAATTTCTCCTTTACACAATTAAAAATCAACAATAGCTAGTTATTGTACTAATAAGTGTTGTGTCGTTTGATTGCAGACCTTCTACAGGTGTGAGGAGGGATACGAGGAGGCCGCGGCAAAGGTTATCGATCAGCAATGCAGGCGCCTACTGCAAAACTTTCGGCACGAGGCTCGGGTGCAGGCTGTTCGAGACTACTACGCCTCGCGTTGTATTAGGAAGGAGAAGTCGACGTGCCGCGGAAAGAAGATGGAGAAGGAGCATTACATGAAGGTAATTACGTATTCTTATGGCCTTGTACTTAGTTTCCTTCATTTGATTCCTACGCGTAGCGCTCAAATATCTCTTTATTAACTTAGGTGCCCCCAAGATGGTGTGCGGATATGATGGATTGTTGGGAGGCATTGGTGGATGAGTGGTGCTCAGAACAATGGCTATCTGTCCACAACAATGCCAAGGACCGGCGTAACAAAATGGTTGGTGTGCCACACCATCAAGGGAGCGCCAACTTAAATCAGTTTGGTCTGAACTGGGTATGTGGTTAGCTTCATGATTCATGCAATTCATTCTTGATTCTAGCTTGAGCCCTTTACTAATACTTTGTTCCTCTCTCTCTCTTTTAGGCGCATCACAATAAAACGGAGGTGCCACAGATGTACGACCTCTATGAGATGGCCCATACTGCCTCGTACAAGAAGGTCAAGGCATTCTCTGAGTCTGACCTCGATGATCCCTTGAAGTTCAGCAACATCTCCTCCCACAACAAGCTCGTGAGGTACAGAGATGAGGGGAAGGCGAGGAAAGGGGAGGACTTTAACCCAAGCCAGGAGCCTATTGATCCAGAGCTGGTGATGATAGCTGGCGGCGGGAGGCCCCATGGCTCGATTGCCATTGGAGATGGCCTTATACGTTGTCCTAGCAACCTCCGGGAGATCAAGGCGCGCCAAACGAGCTCCTGTCCTGAGATAAGGCCTCGTCCACGGCCAGTCGAGCTCGCCATCGAGGTTAGTTATACGGACTCAGATATCTTTCCTCATTACGCTGTGTGTGTGAACAAAGATGATTACAATGCTAACGAGGAGTTGTGTTGCAGGCTACTATTCTGAAAGAGAGAGAGGCAACACAGGCGCTTATGGCGGCGAAGGAGAAGGAGATGGAGGAGAGGACGGCAAGGTTGTTGGAGGAGGAGAGGGCACGGTCCGATGCGTCTTACCGGGCCATCTACGAGCTCTTCATGGTAATATTCTTCTTCATATTTGTCAAATCTTGCATATAATGTTCCTTTCATTAATAATGAATATCGTTGACTTGTGAAAACCAAATGTGCAGACTATGTGCGAGAAGACCGGCCAGGCCGCTCCGTCGATGCCAGTCATTACCACGGCTGCAACGGTGAGTTTCATTTCAATGCAATGATCTTTTCAGTGTCATCATGCTAACGAGACATTGCAAATCATCTTTGGTGCTGCTTAACTCTGGAGTCGCATCGCACGACCCTTCTCCAGAGCAGCCTTCTCCAGGTGAAACCGGTCCGAGCAACCGCGGTGCCTCTCCTCCGTGATGACGAGGACGGTAAGCCCCAAATTTAGCTCGTTTTTCATCTTCTTAGCACTTAGACAAACTTAGCACTTAGACAAACTTAGCACTTAGACAAACTTAGCTCCTTCCGAAATATTAGTGTTCTTCATCTTCTTCTTCTTATTCCAGTCTTCTTCATCTAACTTTTGCCCGAATGACACAAATAAGCAATAAGAAGAAGAAAACAAGAGGAGAAAGATAGAGAGAAGAAAACCGCTTCTTCATCTTCTTCTTCTTATTCTAGTCTTCTTCATCTAACTTTCGTATTTCCCATTTTGCAGATTAGAGTCACTTCACGGAAGTTTGCATTGATGGAGTGCTTGTGATTTTGTATCGATGAACAATGTTAAACTTGCTACATATGTGAAACTTGTTACTATTGTAATATAGTGAACAATGTGACATTTGTTTTAGTATGTTTGTTGGATACTTGTGCTTGTGCTTGTTGTTGGATGATCATCACTAGGGTTATTGTGAAATATAGCATATTTTGCCTGTGAAAATTGGATATTAGAAAAAACAGAAAAAACTGGGGCAATATTGCCACTTTGCCGACGGCCACCGTCGGCATAGTTTCTTTGCCGTCCGGCACCGACGGCAAAGGCGACACGTGGCACCCACCTGTGCATCCTGGGAGTGCGCCTGATGCCATTTGGTACATTTGCCGTCCGGGGGCGGACGGCAAAGATTCTATGCCGACGGCCACCGTCGGCATAGCAGTGGCACTGCAGCAAAGGAGGGTGGCGGGGGGGCGGACGGCAAAGAAGCTATGCCGACCGTGGTCGTCGGCAAAGGAGTGGCCGTCGGCAAAGGAGGGGAGGCAGACGGCATAGGGTGCGGACGGCAAAGGGTGAGTGGCAGACGACAAAGGCTCCGTTAGCCACTAACGGGGCTAACTCAACTTTTGGCCGTCCAGTCGCTTTGCCGTCTGCTGCCTGACGACAAAAACACTTTGTCGTCCGTTGTATAAAGGCAGACGACAAATCACTCCTTTACCTGTGTTCTCTTTGCCGGAAATTTTGCCGTCTGCTGCCCGACGGCAAAGGCTTTGCCGTCGGTGGTCCTGCCCTTTGCCGTCCGCTATGGCAGACGGCAAATAACTGAATTCCAATAGTGGGAATCAAAGTCAGTTCCGGTTACTGTGGGAAGATAAGCAGATTTCTAGACCCCAAGAAGAAAAGGTTCAGCGGGATGAAGTCTCATGACTGTCACGTGATGATGACGCAGATACTCCCGGTTGCCATTAGAGGGATAATGGACAAGCACGTTCGTGACACGCTTACTGGTCTCTGCAACTTCTTCAACGTTATCTCTCGAAAGTCCATAAGTGTGAAGCAGCTCCGAAGGCTACAGGAAGAGATCGTTGTCATACTATGTGAGCTTGAGATGTACTTCCCGCCCGCGTTCTTTGACGTCATGGTGCATCTGTGTGTCCACATCGTGGACGACATCATCGACCTCGGGCCGACATTCCTTCACAGCATGATGCCGTTCGAGAGGATGAATGGGGTCATCAAAGGGTTCGTTCGTAACATGTCCCGTAACGATGGGGGCATCGTCCAGGGGTATCTGACGCATGAGTGCATCTCCTTTTGCGAGAATTATATAGGCGTCGGAGACCCTGTTGTTGGTTTGCCCGTCAAGAAGCACAATGGGAGGCTCGGAGGAGAAGGTCACAACAACGGCCGGAGGGAATTGCACGTGGACTACTCGGATCGACGGAACGACTTTGACAGGGCTAACTTAGTAGTGCTACAACACCTAGATGTGGTAGATGATTATGTGGCACGGCATAAAGAAACCATCGCAAATAAGTACCGTGATAAGGGAATGCTCAAGACGGATGACGAAGTTACTGTAGAGCACAACGCCACTTTCTTGCGCTGGTTCAAAGAGCAAGTTCTTGAAAATCCCCCGGAAGAGGGCAGTTCGGACGGATTGCTCATACACGCCTTAGCACATGGCCCCGCGCCCAAACTCGCGACCTATCAGTCATACGATATCAACGGGTACACGTTCTACACGGAGGCCAAAGACATGGACACTGATTACCAGAACTCCGGGGTGACGATTGAATGCGTGACCGACGCCAATGGCACAACTGAAAGATTCTACGGAAGGGTCGAAGAGATCTGGGAGCTTGACTATACTGGATTGCACGATGCGACGATGTTCCGTGTCAGATGGGCTAAGGACGTCGTAAGAGAAAACAAGTATTTCACTACCATGTCTATACCCGACGCGAAGAGCGCAACCGTGAACGTTAACGTCATCGCCAAAACTGAGCCATGGGTACACGCTAAGCACGTGACACAATGCTTCTTCATATCCGACCTGACCAATCCCAGCCGTGTTGTCGTGAGGAGAGGCAAAAGGAGCATCATCGGAATGGATGGAGTCGCCAACGAGGAAGACTACGACCAATACGGCAACCCGATGAGGGAAGATGACGATGACAATGAAGCATACGTGAAAAGAAGAATCAATACTACATTACGTAACAAAGATCGTACTCCATGGTTCCGGAAAAGTCACAAGGAGGGGCCCAATTATTCGGCAACGAACAAGAAAGAGAAGAAGCTCAATGTGAAACGTCGTCGACGCAGCTGAGAAACCATCATTTATATATATGTATCTATTTTGTGTACGCACTTAAGTAACCGTTATCGGTCAACTGATATATATGTTACCACCACATGCATGGTTCCGGTGATATTCGCGCAGTGTGGGAGGGAGACGCCGTCGTAAACAGAAAGGAAGAAAGCAATAGAAAAGAAATACAAAAGGGAGAAAGCAATACAAAAAAACAAAAACAAAAGGGAGAAAGCAATACAAAAGAAAAAGAAAAGTAAACGGAAAAGAAAAGGAAAATAATAAAAAGTAATACATATCAGTAGCGCTGGATGATGAACCAGCGCTATAGCTAATATAGTTATAGCGCTGGATCCTAACACAACGCAACTACTATGTGTATTTTAGAATTAAAAAAACTGAAAATTAAAACAGTTAGCAGTAGCGCTGGATTACCACACAGCGCTATAGCTAATTTAGCTATAGCGCTGGTCCTAACCCAGCGCTACTACTATTTCGAGTTAACCGCCGCGCGTGCTCAAATTTTGCCAACTCCCATTCCCCCCCCACTCTCCCACCTCTCCCCCTCCTCTCTGTCGCGCGCTGCCGTCGCCCCTGCCCACCGCTCCGACCTCCTCCTCGTCCGCGCGGACACCCGAGCCCTCCCTCGACCTCACCATCGCCGCGCGGGCCCGCCCTTGATGCCCTCAACGCCCCAGAGCCACCGGAGCCGCGCGCCCTCGACGTCACCGGAGCCGTGCGCCCTCGCCGCCCCTGCCTCCCTCGAAGCCACCGGAGCCGCGCGCCCCTTGCCGCCCCTGCCGCCCTCGATGCCACCGTCGGGGTGCAGATCGACGCGCCAGGGACGGAAAGGCCAACGCCGCCCTCGTCGACTTCATCAGCTCGGTAATTTAGCGCTTCCCTCCCTGCTGATACACACCACTACTACACTACTGCTTGATCTAGACGAACTGCCCGCCTAGATGATGATCGGTAGTTCCATGATATAGCTGTGAGATTGAAGAAGCTTCAAGTTTGGTATGATTTGCTTTGATTGCCGATGCACTTAACTGATGCAAACTGATGATAGGGCGTTCACTAGGAGGAAGATAGCATCGAAGTTTAGTGAGTTTAATACCTGTGTCTGTATGATTCTGTCAAGGGCAATCCAAGGATTTGAACTGTGATTGTTCTGAGACCACAAATAACTCCGGTTCTTTCTTTTACCAGAGAATCTGCAGAATTCAGTGGCTGTTTGCATGTAACTGCCAATATCACCCAGGGGTTTGTTGTTGCCGAGTAGATAGTTACAATCCATAATCCTACTTGCACTATGGTTTAGAATAAGCTTGCTGTGGACAGAAGAAAAAATTCATTTTAGAGCAAAATCTTAGTTTAGAGAAAAAAATTCAATATAGAAATAACTCAAAGTATAAATAAAAAACTTTAAATAAAAAACAGTAGCAAATTTTGTAGCTTTAAATAAAAAACTAGCTAGGCTTTGTAGGTATAAAAAACAGTAGCAAAAAATTATAAAAAACAGTAGCAAAAAATTATAAAAAACAGTAGCAAAATGTTTGAATGTTGGTTGCTTTGTATATGTGCTCCTGTTGGTTGAATGTTGGTTGCAAATTGATGTTATATATGTGCTCCTGTTGGTTGCAAAATGTTTGTTGCAAATTGATGTTGGTTGCAAATTGATGTTGGTTGCAAAATGTTTGCAATGTTGGTTGAATGTCGAAGAATATCCGAGTGGCCTATGTTTTGCCGGAATGTTGATTCATTTCCGTTCCGGCAAATTTCAGGCGCTCCAGATGTCCACTTTTTAGCAAAGGTCATGCCGAAAATTTCCGTGCTTTTCGGCATGACTTGTGCTAGAAACTAGGACATATGGAGTGCCCGGGATTTGCCGGAAGGGGAATGAATCAACATTCTGACCAAATATAGGCCCCTTTTTTCTCTTCATTATATCTTTTATTTGAATAGGAAACATGTCTAGCCACGCCTCAGCCGGGGGTTCTGCTCGGCTCGAAGAAGACCCCATCGAGCCAGCAAATCACTATTTCGATTACCTGGACGAACACCAGATGGGGGTGCATGGTGGCGGCAGTGGCACCAACCCTGACGCCGACGCCGACACCGGCACCAGCACTGCCACCGGCATCGACACCACCCCCGAGACCGGCAACGATGCTGTCGTAGCAAGTAAAGCACCGAAGCAGAAGAGGTCACGAAGACCAAACGAGCTCGGCATCGGACAAATTGCGGTCACGGAGATGCACCCCAAGAAATTAGAGCCAACAGCGCCGGATGAAGCGCGCTCGTGCTGGGGCAATCAACTAGGATGCATCCTCAGGGAAACCGCCAACATCAACGACGAGAAGTTGAAGAAGATACCACATATGGAGCACATGCTCCTAAAGAAGTTGCACAATAGGTTCCTGTTCCCCGGCCGCACAGAAAGCAAAGAACTGTGGGACGACGACGCCATGACAAAGATAAACAACAAGGCGATGGTGACATTCACCAACGACTTGTCCACCTGGAAAGTTCGGCTGAAAAAAGCGATTGATAAGAATGAACCATGGTCAAAGATTCATGTTGATAATCCGACACTTACGGAAGAGGACTTTGAAAAATTCAAGGAGACTTGCGCTAAAGATGAAACCAAGAAAAAGTCAGAGAAAATGAAGGCGCTCCAGGCCAGGAACACGCCTCCCCACCGCCTCGGAAGCCGTGGTTACGAGGGGAAGAGGCACGTATGGGCCAAGGAGGACGCCGAACGTGAAAGTCACGGAATCCCAGACCCCTTGGCGGAGTTCCCTGACCCGCTGGAGCGTGACTTGATCAGGGCCCGGTACAAGTGGGACCGCGTCAAGAAGACCTTTTACACGGACCCGAACACGAGGGAGTTCATGAGACTTCTGGTAATTGTTATATTACCACATTATCATATTAGCTTCCAATCAATTCGACTACAAGTTTTGTCACATTATTTGTAAACCATCCACGTTCCTTTTGCAGAAAGAGCAGCACCAAAAGGCAGCCGAAAGCAACGAGTCGTCACAGTCGTTGGCGAGGCCCAAGTGGGACACCCATTTCAACCGGGCCCTGAACATACTGAAAAAGGTCCCGGAGGACACTCCGCCATCCTATGGACGTGTGCACGGCGTCGGAGATGGCGCCTCGTGGAAGACGTGCTACCGCGAGGAGCTAGAGGAAAGATGGAAGAGAAAGTTGCTTACTCAACAGACCATCGACCAGAAGGTCGCGCTTGCGATCAATAAGTCCAAAGCTGAGACCAAAGCAGAGTTGGAACAGATAGTCGATGCAAGGGTCAGTGCAGCGGTAGCTGGCGTCACGGCTGACTTCACATCTTCCATTTCCAGCTTGCTTCCGGCATTTTTTGAATGGACGAAGAAAAATCCAGATAAAGGGCCAGCGGACTTTCCCCTTCCCAGCTACGTCGGGAGCAATTCGGTGAACATCGCACCACCAGCACCTGCTCATGCCACCGCACATGCTCCCGCTCCTATTCATAGCAGCCCGTCCTCCGTCTTTGGCCTACTCGGCGGTCCTTCGTCTATGGCTGAGCTCGACGCCCTCACGGTAATTACGCGTCATACCCATTTCACCAGCATGTCTATATAGTCTTCCGTTTCAATTGCCTTTCGGATGTTTGACGTCGCAGACATGTCTTCGTAGGCCAACAATACCCCGTGCACCCTACTGTACGACATCAAGGGCCAGAAGGTGGCCGTGGGAAAGGCAACGATCGTGAAGCCGAAGGACCGCATGTTCCACAACCGAGAGATGCCCGATGGCGTCTTCAAGGTTAACGTGGCCAGTGTCTTTGCGGGCTTCGAGGATTTGCCTCCTCCGGTACCAGTCGATGACGAGGAGACCCCTCAACAGATTGGCGCATGCAAGAGCTGGTTCTTGCCTTGGCCGAAGACTCTTGCTACTTCTCGAGCATGCGTTGGTTTCCGTGAAGAGGAACGGGTGATGCAGCAAAGTAGATAAGTATTTCCCTCAGTTGTTGAGAACCAAGGTATCAATCCAGTAGGAGATACAAGCAAGTCACCAATGGATGTACCTACACAAATAATCAAACACTTGCACCCAACGCTATAAAGGGGTTGTCAATCCCTTCACGATTACTTGCAAGGATGAGATCTGATAGAGATAGATAGAATAGATTGCTTGAAAGTAAAGTAAAACAAAAGTAAAAATATTGCAGCAAGGTATTTTTGGTGTTTTTGGTTTTAGATCTGAAAGTATAATATGGAAAATAGACCCGGGGGCCATAGGTTTCACTAGAGGCTTCTCTCATGATGGCAAGTGTTAAGGTGGGTGAACAAATTACTGTCGAGCAATTGATAGAAAAGCGAATAATTATGAAGATATCCAAGGCAATGATTATGCATATAGGCATCACGTCCGTGTCAAGTAGACCGAAACGATTCTGCATCTACTACTATTACTCCACACATCGACCGACTCCTGCCTGCATCTAGAGTATTAAGTTCATAAAGAACAGAGTAACGCATTAGGTAAGATGACATGATGTAGAGGGATAAACTCAAGCAATATGATGAAAACCCCATCTTTTTATCCTCGATGGCAACAATACAATACGTGCCTCGCTACCCCTACTATGTCACTGGGTGAGGACACCGCAAGATTGAACCCAAAACTAAGCACTTCTCCCATTGCAAGAATTACCAATCTAGTTGGTCAAACCAAACCAATAACTCGAAGAGACTTGCAAAGATATGAAATCATGCATATAAGAATTCAGAAAAGACTCAAATAATATTCATAGATAATCTGAACATAAACCCACAATTCATCGGATCTCGACAAACACACCGCAAAAGAGTATTACATCGGATAGATCTCCATGAAGATCATAAAGAACATGGTATTGAAGAGCAAAGAGAGAGAAGAAGCCATCTAGCTACTAGCTATGGACCCGAAGGTCTATGGTGAACTACTCACGCATCATCGGAGGGGCAATGGAGTTGATGTAGATGCCCTCCGTGATCGAATCCCCCTCCGGCAGATTACCGGAAAAGGCTCCAAGATTGGATCTCACGGGAACTGAGGCTCCTGGAGGCGGAAAAGTGTTTTCGTGGCTCTCTCTGGTATACAGGGAATATTTTGGAATTTATAGGCTGAAAATTAGGGTTGGGGGAGTTGCCGCGGGCCCACAAGCTAGGGGGGCGCGCCCTACCCCCCTGGGCGCGCCCCTGTGGCTTGTGGCCACACGGCGGCTCTCCTGCCTTGGTCTCCAAGCTTGGTAGTTGTCTTCTGGTCCAAGAAAAATTATTCCGAAGATTTATTCCGTTTGGACTCCGTTTAATATTCCTTATCTGCAATACTCAAAAACAAGGAAAAAACAGAAACTGGCACTAGGCTCTAGATTAATAGGTTAGTCCCAAAAATAATATAAAATAGCATATTAATGCATATAAAACATCCAAAATAGATAATATAATAGCATGGAACAATCAAAAATTATAGATACGTTGGAGACGTATCAAGCATCCCGAAGCTTAATTCATGCTCGTCCTCGAGTAGGTAAATGATAAAAACAGAATTTTTGATGTGGAATGCTACCTAACATATTTATCCATGTAATATTCTTTATTGTGGCATGAATATTCAGATCCGTAAGATTCAAAACAAAAGTCTAATATTGACATAAAAACAGTAATACTTCGAGCACACCAACAAGGCAATTGCGTTCTTTCAAAATAACATGGCCTTAGAAAGTTATCCCTGCAAAATCATATGGTCTGGCTATGCTCCATCTTCCCCACAGAAAGTATCTAAATCATGTACAACCCTGATGACAAGCCAAGCAATTGTGTCACACTTTTGGTGTTCTCAAACCTTTTCAACACTCACGCAATACATGAGCGTGAGCCATGGATATAGCACTATTGGTGGAATAGAATATGATGGAGGTTGCAAGGAAAAAGGAGAAGATAGTCTCACATCAACTAGGCGTATCAACGGGCTATGGAGATGCCCATTAATAGATATCAATGTGAGTGATTAGGATTGCCATGCAACAAATGCACTAGAGCTATAAGTGTATGAAAGCTCAAAAAGAAAACTAAGTGGTTGTGCATATGATGAAAAATTCTACTAGCTATATGAAAGTGACAAAATAGGAGACTCTCTATCATGAAGATCATGGTGCTACTTTGAAGCACAAGTGTGGAAAAAGATAGTAGCAATTGTCCCTTCTCTCTTTCTCTCATTTTTTTCTTTTTTTTATTCTGGTGGGCATCTTTGGCCTCTTTTTTTTATTTGGGCTTCGCTGGCCTCTTTTATTATTTGTAAAGTCCGGAGACTCGTCCCAACTTGTGAGGGATTCATAGCTTCCATCATCATTTTCTCTCACGGAACAATGCTCTAATAATGAAAATCATCACACTTTTATTTACTTACAACTCAAAAGGAAAATTACAACTCGATACCTAGAACAAAATATGACTCTATATGCAATATGAAAGTGATGGTGCATGTCATGAAAAACGGAACGGTGGAAGTTGCATGGCAATGTATCTCGGAATGGCTATGGAAATGCCATAATAGGTAGGTATGGTGGCTGTTTTGAGGAAAATATATGGTGGCTGTTTTGAGGAAGGTAGGTTTGATGCACCGGCGAAAGTTGCGCGGTACTAGAGAGGCTAGCAATGGTGGAAGGGTGAGAGTGCGTATAATCCATGGACTCAACATTAGTCATAAAGAACTCACATACTTATTGCAAAAGTCTATTAGTTATCAAACAAAGCATTAGATGCATGCTCCTAGGGGAGAGGTTGGTAGGAGTTAACCATCGCGCGCTCCCGACCCTCACACAAAGGTTGACAATCATTAAACAAATCATGCTCCGACTTCGTTACATAACGGTTCACCATACGTGCATGCTACGGGAATCACAAACTTCAACACAAGTATTCTTCCAATTCACAACTACTCACTAGCATGACTCTCATATTACCATCTTCATTATCTCAAAACTATATGCAAGGAATCAAACTTCTCATAGTATCCAATGCACTTAATATGAATGTTTTTATTATATCCCTCTTGGATGCCCATTATATTAGGACTAAATTCACAACCTAAACCAATTACCATGCTGTTTTAAAGAAACTCTCAAAATAATATAAGTGAGGTACGAGAGTTCAATAATTTCTATAAAATAAAACACCACCGTGCTCTAAAAAGATATAAGTGAAGTACTAGAGCAACATTGCCTAGCTCAAAAGATATAAGTGAAGCATATAGAGTATTCTAATAAATTCACGATTCAGCGTGTCTCTCTCAAAAAGATGTGTGCAGCAAGGATGATTGTGGCAAACTGAAAAACAAAGACTCATATCATACAAGACGCTCCAAGCAAAACACATATCATGTGGTGAATAAAAATATAGCCTCAAGTAAATTTACCGATGGATTGAAGACGAAAGAGGGGATGCCTTCCGGGGCATCCCCAAGCTTAGGCTTTTTGGTATCCTTGAATATGGCTTGGGGTGCCTTGGGCATCCCCAAGCTTAGGCTCTTGCCACTCCTTATTCCATAGTCCATCAAATCTTTACCCAAAACTTGAAAACTTCACAACACAAAACTCAACAGAAAACTCATGAGATCCGTTAGTATAAGAAAAATAAATCACCACTTTAGGTACTGTTGTGAACTCATTCTTTATTTATATTGGTGTAATATCTACTGTATTCGAACTTCTCCATGGTTAATACCCCCCGATACAACCCATAGATACATCAAAATAAGCAAACAACACAAAGAAAACAGAATGTGTCTAAAACAGAACAGTCTGTAGCAATCTATAGACTTCAAATACTTCTGTAAATCCAAAAATTCTGAAAATTTTGGACAATCAGGGAAATTTTTATATAAATCTTGTGTAAAAATTTCAGATCAAAAGCACGTTCCAGTGAATTTAGAAAATTCCTAGACTGAGAGCAAAAGTTTCTGTTTTTCAGCAAAATCAAATTGCAAACACCGTAGACCATCCCAAAGGTCTTACTTGGCTCAAACACTAATTTAAACAAGAAAACACAATTATTACAGATGTAATAATGTGTGAAACACTCAAAAACAGAAGCAAAAAACAAAAGCATAAAAATAAAATTGGGTTGCCTCCCAACAAGCGCTATTGTTTAACGCCCCTAGCTAGGCATAACGCAATAGATCTAGGTATTGTCATCTTTGGTATGCAACTCCTCAATTGCACACTTGTAAACCCTAGGAGATCCTTTGGTTTTATCAATAATCATACTCCTAGGCAAGAAGCTAAGAAATTCACTTGTAGTAATAGGTTCCTTAACAATATTGATAAAGCTAGGGTGAACACTTATCATCTTAAGATCCTCATCCCCTTTACTAGAGGATTCACCCTTATTTTTAGGAACATAAACAAACTTGGAAGTCTTAAAAGGAGAAATTTTTGGAGTGGTTTGAACAGAGGCAAAAGCGGAACCCAAGTTGGTAATAATGTCCTCTGGCTTTCCCATTCTAGAGGAATCTTGATCCAATTTTTCATTAACTATGGGTTCTTTTTCCCTTAGGTTTTTAAAAGTAACTCCTACCTTAGATCCATATTGAGTAATATGATTATGAATCTTTTTATCCAAGTTTTCAATGAGTTCAACAGTAGCAACTTTATTTTCAATAATATCAAGCCTTCGCATCACATGTTCCAAAGTTAAGATTGTTTCATTAACCATGAGAGGGGGTGCACCTACCAAATTTGTCAGGGCATTATAAGAATCAAAGGTATGGCTACCCAAGAAATTTCCTCCCGTGATGGTATCCAAAACATATCTATTCCAAGGAAGGACACCCACATAAAAATTGCGAAGGAGAATGGTAGTAGATTGCTTACGAGTAGATCTATTTTGAGCATTGCAAATTCTATACCAAGCATCTTTTAAGTTTTCCCCCTCCCTTTGCTTAAAATTAAGAACTTCACTCTCGGGAGTAATAGCGATAGTGGCAAGGCTAGCCATGAGTTCAAGCAATCTAACACGCAAGCAAACAAAAGGCAAACGAAAAGATGAACGGAAGAAAGGCAAATAAAAAGGCAAATCTTTTTGGTATTTTCCGAAAATCGTTTTAGAAGTGGGGGAGAGGAAAACGAGAGGCAAATGGCAACTAAAGTAAATGCAAGAGATGAGTTTGTGATGGGTACTTGGTAGGCTTGATGTAGATTTCCCCGGCAACGGCGCCAGAAATCCTTCTTGCTACTTCTCGAGCATGCATTGGTTTTCCCTTGAAGAGGAAAGGGTGATGCAGCAAAGTACATAAGTATTTCCCTCAGTTGTTGAGAACCAAGGTATCAATCCAGTAGGAGATACAAGCAAGTCCCCAATAGGTGTACCTACACAAATAATCAAACACTTGCACCCAACGCTATAAAGGGGTTGTCAATCCCTTCACGGTTACTTGCAAGGATGAGATCTGATAGAGATAGATAGATATGATTGCTTGAAAGTAAAGTAAAACAAAAGCAAAGTAAAAAGATTGCAGCAAGATATTTTTGGTATTTTTTGTTTTAGATCTGAAAGTATAATATGGAAAATAGACCCGGGGGCCATAGGTTTCACTAGAGGATTCTCTCATGAAGGAAAATAATACGGTGGGTGAACAAATTACTGTCGAGCAATTGATAGAAAAGCGAATAATTATGAAGATATCCAAGGCAATGATTATGCATATAGGCATCACGTCCGTGTCAAGTAGACCGAAACGATTATGCATCTACCCCAGCCCGCCAAGCTTCTTCAAGTAGTACAGCCCCCGGCAAGGAGGCGGCCGGCAAGGCTACGCAACGGCAAGAAGCTCCTCAGCAACCTGCGCCCGCCGCAGCCAAACGACCCAGGAGTACCCCTCCACCTCCTCCCACGGCCACAATGGTGGAAGTCGCTTTTGACCTCTCTGCCCTGAGCTCGGGAGAAGAAGAGGAGGAGTAAGGATCTTGCCGCATCCTTTATCTTCCGAATTTGTGATTTATTTCAACTCATTTGCTTTGCTTTGGCTTGCCTCTGCAGGGATACAGAGACTCTGGCGCAGAGGGTGGCGAAGAGGGCCAAGACCTCGACGGGCGAGGAACCGCCGGTGAGCACCTCTGGTGTGCCGGAGACGATCACCACCAGCTCGGAGTCTAGCCCGTGACGCAGCCCTCGACTCAGCCCCCGGCGCAGCCCCCAACGTGATTCTATTACTCACTTTCCGCTGGCAAGTGCCGGGGTGTGCATCTTTACTGCTGACATCACTAGGCGTGCAGGAGGAGAGCAGCGACAAGGAGAACCATCAGAGGCCACCCCTGATATGCCGCCTCCGTAAACCACGCCGCCCAGAGATGGATCGCCGGCAAGGACTTCCTCTAGCGTACTCTACCGCGACGAGGAAGAGCCGACAAGCATGGGCACCGGTAGCTCTACGCCGGCAACCAATGTTGGCACATGTACTTGTTACTCTGTTTTCTTTCTTTTTTTTGTCTTCTTGAACTTCCATCTCAATCTCATCTTGATTTGTTTTCTTTCTTGGCCCCCAGACATTCCCTCGACGGAGCAAATGGATGTTGACACTGTCATCGAGGAGACCGCCAGGGATGCTGCCGCCGAGGCCGGCAGGCTTGCCGCTGAGGAGGCCGCCAAGAGCGCTGCCGCCGAAGCCGCCGAAGTCGACAAGAATGCTGCCGCCGAGGCCGCCAAGGATGCCAGCGTTGAAGCCGCCAGGGCTGCGCAGGAAGAGGCCGCCAAGGAATCCGCTGAAAGAGCCGGCGAGGAGGCTAGTGGCCGTACTGACGGCATCCCTGCCGCAGGAGCGCCAGGCGCTGCGCCGGACACAGAGCCCCCAGCTGCCGGGGAGGCGGCTGTTGAGGAACAGCCACCAACATCCGAAGCCCCCTCGTCAAGCAAGTACCTCAAGATCGGCGACAACTTGTTCGTCAGCATCCCCGGTACGGCAGGTACCAGGGTGCCAACCGAAGGGGAGGTCTTTGATGAAGACGCCATCGCTGCTGCCGGGCTCGAGATCGTTGGCGAGCCAAGTGCCAGCGGCAGCAAAACTGAAGAGGAGAAACTCCTCCAGGCCATGAGCGACAACTACCAGAAACTCCAAGCACTCCATCGCGCTCGAAAGGAGAAGCTAGACTCCAGGGCAGCAGTTGCCGACAAGGTGGAGGCAGATTTCCAGAAGCGCGTTGAAGAAGCTCAAGGTTGGTTTGCCGAAGCCTATCAGGAGTTGAGGTCAGGCCAAGTGCAGCTGAGCCAAAGATGGGATGATCTCCTCCTGAAGCAATCCGATGTTGAAAAAGCACAGGAGGAGGCCAAACAGCAAGCTGCTGCAGACGAAGCACGCCTGAACGAGCTTCGCGTCGAACTTAAGGCCCATGACGAAGAACTTGAAGCTCGAGAGAAGGCGCTCGCCGACAAGCTCCGCGCCATGGACGAGGAGATCGAAAGGCTTGTCGCACAGCGGACCCAGGATCTGGAGCTGAAGCACAAGGAGACGCTCGAGGCCCTGACCACATATCACGCCGGCAAGCTAAAGGAGGCCGTCGACGCTGCCGGAGCTGCGGAGGCCGCCAAGAACCTGCTGGAGGAGAGAGTGAAGAAGCTGGAGGCAGATCTCGAGGACCACGGCAAGAAGATCTCAACACTCGAGACCGAGAGAGACAAAGCTCTCCACAGCCTGATGGAGACGCAGGTCGCCGTGTCCGACAAGACCAAGGAGCTCTCCACAGCTAATGAGTCCATCGCTGATCTGAAGGTGAAACTGTCCACGCTGGAGGAAACTCTGGGGACCGCCAAAGCTCGAGAGAAGACCTTGGTCAAAAGTCTCCGGGACGAGGAGGAACTGGTCAAAAGCGCTGCTGTCACCCATAATGACTATGTGCATGGAGTGGAAATCTGGACTGAGAAACTTGCCGACGTCGCGGAGAAGCTTGCCGCACAACTGTCCATCATGGGCCTGCAAGATCACAGGCAGTCTCTTGACGACAGGGTGACCCCGAGCGCCAAGCTGACCATGTTCTTCGACCGTGTGCTTGCGGCCCTGGAGCAGCTCCATTCTGACCGAACAGCTCATCTGGCCAGCGAGTCCCGCAAGCTCTGCCAAGCTGTCCTCCGCAAAGTGCTCACCAAGGTGGTCTACAGGAATCCCGGCATCAACCTCGCCAATGTCCTTGATCGCCTGCCGAAGAATGCAGATCTCAAGGCGACAGAAGAGCTTGTCGCGCCCATCGTCGACAGGGTGAGCCAAGTGAAGAGAGTCGAAGGCGATCGCCGGGATTAACTGCTTTGTTCCTTGCCGCCGCCATTTCATGTCAAAGACAATATTGCCTTATGTTAGAATCGCGACAGCTATCATTGTAATATAACTTACTATGCTCTGGATGAACGCTATGTTATTCCCCTTGCTTAATTTCCTTCTGTATGTATTCACCCTACGCTTGTTTGGAAACTTGCCGGCGCGCACACCCTTGCCGCGAGCGCTAGGTGCGGGACTTTAGCAGCCTGCTGGCGGGGCCGCTTCCGGTCAAGAGACCTTGGTGCTTTCAGAGCAGCCACCTAAACTGTTGAGCGGACTCGAAACAGAGTAAGGGCGCAACCAATCACAACAAGGTTCCTTCGCGTGCAGGTTTTCCATACAAAAATTGAAATCGTTTCAAGGAGAATAACAAAACCGAAAAATTGTTCAAGGTTTCTGCAACTTAGCGACTTAGCTTTTCGTCTTTCGTTGCCGCATTCCTTCTGGCAAGATGTTTCATTGAACGTCGCCTGTCGGTATCCATACCACCATTCCCCCCCCCCCCCCCCCGGCAAAGCTGCGCGCGAGGGAACCTTCTGTCCTTTAAGAAAAAGAAAGAAGAGAAAATAGAGATATGGAACCTTGGCGGTTCGTTAGCATTTGCCGGAGGTAAGTGTAATACAATATCTTAGATAAACATGCGTATAAATAAACATGCAAATCGACAAGAATTGCGACACACTTAGGCTTTATTCAACTATGCACAGGGTCTGCGCCTGGCTTTGTACAAAGGATCACATGCTACAGCGGCAAGACTTGTACAAAAGGGGCTGCCGGGAGACCCGACAACCGCGCCTCATGGGTAGAACTTACGAAGATGCTCGATATTCCAGGAGTTGCTCACCGGAATACCGTCTTCGGTCTCCAGGCGGACTGCGCCAGGCCTGGTGACTCGTACTACCCGATAAGGGCCTTCCCACTTCGGCGTCACCTTGTTGGAATTCTTGGCCGACTGAATGCGCCGAAGAACAAGGTCGCCTTCCTCAAGACTCCGGGCATGAACCTTGCGGCTATGATAGTGGCGCAAAGCTTGCTGGTAGCGTGCAGCTCGCACAGCAGCCTGGAGACGATCCTTCTCAAGGAGCACAGCGTCATCTTGCCGCAGCTACTCTTGCTCGAGCTCATCATAAGCGAGCACTCGAGGTGACCCGTATGTGAGTTCCGTGGGGAGAACTGCTTCCGCCCCATATATTAGGGAGAAGGGTGTCTGGCCGGTAGCTCGATTTGGTGTCGTCCTGATTGACCAAAGAACCACCGGTAACTCATCAACCCAGCGCCTTCCGCACTTGCGCAGCCTGTCGAAAGTCCTTGTTCTGAGACCTCGCAACACTTCAGCATTAGCCCTTTCCGCCTGGCCGTTGCTCCTTGGGTGAGCAACAGAAGCAAAACAAATCTTGCCGCCAAGGTCTTGGACATACTGCATAAAGGTGTGGCTCGTGAACTGTGTGCCGTTGTCAGTGATGATCCTGTTGGGTACTTCAAAACGGCAAACTATTCCCTTGAAGAACTTGACGGCTGACTGTGCTGTCACCTTCCTCACTGCTTCCACTTCCGACCACTTTGTAAACTTGTCGATTGCTACGTACAAGTATTCAAAGCCCCCGGTAGCATGGGGAAAAGGGCCCAAGATGTCGAGCCCCCAGACCGAAAATGGCCAGGAGAGAGGTATTGTCTGAAGAGCTTGAGCTGGTTGATGTAGCTTCTTTGAATGGAACTGACACGCTTCACACTTGGTTACTAGTGCAGTTGCATCCTGGAGAGCAGTGGGCCAAAAGAAACCTTGCCGGAATGCCTTACCGGCAAGAGCTCTTGATCCTATGTGGGAGCCACATATGCCTCCATGTATCTCTGCCAACAGCTCTAGTCCATCCTCCCGAGAAATGCATTTCAATTTCACACCGTTCGGCCTCTTTCTGTACAGGACATTGTCCACAAACTGGTACATTTTAGACCGGCGGGCTACTTTCTCTGCTTCTTCTTGCTCTTCAGGGAGTTCTCCTGTCTGAAGGAAATGAATGATGTGCTGTGCCCATGCTGGAGCCTGAGGCTCGACGGCAAGGACTAAAGGCAAATCTTCTGCCGCGGGAGCAGTTGTCTCGACAGCAAGGGCCTGAGACCCTGCCGGATCTTGCTGTTCCCCGGCAAGCTTGGTGGGAGCGTTTGTCTCGACGGCAAGAGCCTGAGGCCCTGCTGGAGCCTGTCGCTCACCGGCAAGCTTAGCGTTGTTCCCGGCAACTTCCTTGCCGGCGGCTTCTGGGAGCTCTGCCGGGAAGTACTTGCCGGAACTCAACTTTCTTCTTTTCTCTTGTCCTATTGATGGTGTCACGGATGGCTGAATGAGTCGGAGCACAAAGGTACCTGGTTCCACAGGTAGCTTAAGGGCAGCGCGCTTCGACAGGTCATCAGCAATGCTATTCTCTGCACGCGGGACGTGCTCCATTTGCAGACCGTCAAAACGCTCTTCCAACTTTCTCACTTCATCTACATAAGCTTCCATCAACGGGCTCTGATAATCTTTGTTGACTTGTCTGACGACAAGCTGAGAATCACCCCTGACGATAAGTTTCTGGATTCCAAGGTCTGCCGCGATCCTGAGACCGGCAAGCAGCCCTTCATACTCGGCAGTGTTGTTTGTTGACCTCTCACGGGGAAAATGCATCTGAACCACGTATTTGAGGTGCTCTCCGGTGGGTGCGACAAGCAGCGCGCTAGCACCGGCGCCTTGCAGCGAGAAAGCCCCATCGAAATACATGATCCACTCTTGACTTGTTTCCTTGCCGGCGAGAGTTGACTCTGGAACTTCATCATCTGGCGTTGGGGTTCATTCTGCTATGAACTCCGCCAAAGCTCTGCTCTGAATGGTCGAAGTACTTTCGAACTTGAGACCAAAACTTGACAGCTCCAAAGCCCACTCCACAATCCTGCCGGTAGCATCTGGGTTCCGCAAAATCCGCTGCAACGGAAAGCGAGTGATGACGGTGATCTCATGTGCTTGAAAGTAATGGCGCAGCTTCCTCGAGGCCATGAGAAGGCCGAAGAGCAACTTCTGCACACCAGAATATCTTGACCTAGCCCCCTGTAAAAGGGAGCTGACAAAATAGACTGGGCGCTGCACCATCTTCTTCTCCTGTATTGCTTGACTTGACTGCGCAGACTCAACCTTGTCGGCACCAGATCCTGCCGGGAAAGGCCCCAGCTCGTCATTTGGCGGTCTTGCCGTTGGCGCTGCTTCTTCGTCAACTTCTCTCTCCGCCACCAACGCAGCACTCACCACTTGATTTGTTGCCGCTAGATACAGCAGCAACGGCTCTTGTGGCTTTGGCGCGACCAGCACTGGCGGAGAGGAGAGGTACCTTTTCAAATCCTGCAGCGCTGCCTCCGCTTCCGGAGTCCATTTCATTGGACCTGCCTTCTTCAAAATTTTGAAAAAGGGCAGGGCGCGCTCAGCAGATTTTGAGATGAACCTACTCAGAGCAGCAACGCAGCCAGCAAGACGGCGCACATCTTTGACACGCCTTGGCGCTTCAATTTGCTCAATTGCTTTGATCTTGTCGGGATTTGCTTCAATTCCACGCTGAGACACAAAGAACCCGAGAAGCTTGCCGGATGGAACACCAAACACACATTTCTCAGGGTTGAGCTTTAAGTTGATCTTGCGCAGATTTGCAAATGTCTCTTCTAAGTCCGATATGAGCGTTGCCTTGTCCTTGGTTTTGACTATATCATCCATGTAAGCTTCCATATTTCTATGTAGCTGGGGCTCAAAACCGATCTGGACCGCCCTTGCAAATGTAGAACCAGCACTTTTCAACCCGAAAGGCATACGCAAAAAGCAGTACGTACCACATGGGGTGATAAATGCGGTCTTCTCTTCGTCTTCCTTGGACATAAAAATCTGATGATAGCCTGAATAAGCGTCAAGGAATGACAGTAAGTCGCAGCCGGCGGTGGAGTCCATAATCTGGTCGATGCGCGGCAAGGGAAAAGGATCTTTTGGACAGGCTTTATTGATATCTGTATAGTCAATACATAGCCTCCATTTTCCATTCGCCTTGCGCACTACAACTGGATTGGCCAACCATGTTTGATGAAGTACTCCTCTAACCAAACCTGCCGCTTCTAACTTTTTAATTTCTTCGGCAATGAACTGTTGCCGCTCCAAAGCTTGCTTCCTAACCTTTTGCTTTACGGGCCGCGCGTGTGGACAGACGGCAAGGTGGTGCTCAATCACCTTCCTAGGAACACTGGGGATATCAGATGGTTGCCATGCAAACACATCGACATTCGCCCGCAGGAAGGCGACGAGCGCGCTTTCCTATTTGCTGTCGAGGGTGGAACTTATGGTGAAAGTTCCCCCCGTGCCATCTTCCTTGGCGGGCACCTTTTTGGTCTCTGGCGGAGCAGCCTTGGACTTCTTGCTCTTGCCGGTGGAGCTCTCAGGCACATCCTCAACGGGAGCGCAACACTCCGAAGAGGTGCGCTTGCCGGAGTGTGTGCGAGAGGCCTTGCCGGTCTTCTTCCCCCCGGGAGCTTCAGCGGCAGGAGCAAGTGCCTTGGCGGCAGATGCTGCAACTGCCTCCCGGTAGAGTTGATCGGTGCAGACAAGCGCATCTTTCTTGTCGGAGCCGACAGTGATAACGCTCATCGGCCCAGGCATCTTCAGCACATTGTAGGCGTAGTGTGATGCCGCCATAAACTTGGCCAGCGCTGGGCAGCCAAGGATCCCATTATACGGCAATGGAATCTTGGCGATGTGAAACACAATCTTCTCCGTCCTGAAGTTTAAGTCACTGCCAAATGTTACCGGCAGCGTGATCTTTCCCTTGGGTTGGCTCCTTCCTGGATTGACCCCTTGAAACGAGCCCGTCTCCTCGAGATCTCCCTCAGGAATTTGCAACCTCTTGATTACCTCGGGTGAGATCAAATTCAAACCGGCCCCACCGTCAACTAACATCTTCGTCACCTTGAGGTTGCAAATCGTTGGAGAGACCAACAATGGCAAACACCCAACCGCAGTTACGCGATCAGGGTGATCCTCAACGTCGAAGATGACAGGCATGTTGGACCACTTCAAAGGCTTCCGGGCGCCGACAGATGGCTCAGTCGCATTAACCTTACGCGCCCACTGTTTAAGTTGGCGGTGGGAAGAATGCAACGAGGCACCTCCGTCAACGCACATGGCGTCCGTCGCTTTCTGGAACTCTTGTTCACTGGACTCATCGTCCTCTTCCATGTCATCCTCAACCCCCTCTTGCTTGTCGCGGCCTCGAGCGGGCCGATCCTTCTGTTGCTTGGCCTTGCCGCGGCGACCTCCTCGGCCACCGCGCTTCTTGCCGGACCCTTCAGCACCATTTTGAGCCTTCTCCTTATCTCACCTCTCATATTCGGCCTTTTGCTTCTCGACGAGATGCTCAACTTGCCGGCATTCCTGGAGATCATGGCCCTTGGTGCGGTGGATCTTGCAATACTGCTTGCCGGAGCCGTCTGGCTTGTCGGCAGCCGCCAAGGCCTGGCAGGAGGCACACCCGGCAACATCCTTGCCGGGGTCGTCAACCTTGGCCTTCTTGGCGGTGCCGGGGTTACCGGACCCCTCGACATCAAGCACGGCCTTGCCCTTGCGCTTCCTGTTGCGCCGTCGACCCTTTTTTGTCGGGGCGGCAGCGTCTTCATCGTCGGAATCGGCCCCTGCGCTAGTGTCCTCGCCGGGGAGCCTCCTCCCTTCTTCAGCGCGCGCACACTTATCTACCAGAGCGTAAAGCTCGGCAACATCCCTGATCCTGTTCATTGCCAGCTCTTCCCGCATCCTGCGATTGCGCACGTTCTGATGGAACGCGCTGATAACAGTGGCAGGATGAACGTCTGGAATTTTGTGATGTATGCGGCTGAATCTCTGGATATACTTGCGCAGGGTTTCGCCCTCCTTCTGGGGGATGAGATGTAGATCACTCTCCTGGCCAGGAGCTTGATGGCCTCCGGTGAAGGCGCCAACAAACTCGTGGCACAGATCTGCCCAGGAAGAAATGGATCCTTCCGGCAAATGCATCAACCACGACCTGACGTTGGGCTTAAGCACCAACGGGAAGTAGTTGGCGAGTATCTTGTCGTCACGACCCCCGGCAGCCTGCACCGCAATGGTGTAGACGCTCAGGAACTCTGACGGGTGAGTCTTGCCGTCGTATTTCTCCGGGACCTCCGGCTTGAACGTGCGGGAATTGGGCCACTGGACTCGCCGCAGCTCACGGGTAAACGCTGGACAACCCACCTCGTAAGGTAGATCGACAGGATACCCCGGCGCTGACTTGTCTACAGTGGGCCCCGCGCGCTTGTCAGATTGATGGCGCGCTTCCCGACGCCGCTCGATAGTGGTTCGAGCGTCTTCCTTGCCTCGCTCCCGAAGAACTTGACGTTGATCGCGGCGAGTTCGCGGGTCAGACGACGCCGTGGAATCGTCATCACGGGTGTTGACCCGCCGAGTCAGCGTCCGCTGCTGCCGCTGTGGAGGAGAGTACACCGTAGTCGTACCGCCCACAGTCTTCTCACCGCCGACGCGTGCCGGCTCGACGGACTGCCGCCGCGAGGGTTCCGCCTGCTCCGGCTTATCTTCGTTGGCGAGGCCAACGAAGCTCTGAATGGTAACTCTCCATTCGTCGAGCTTGTTCGCAGCAGGAGGGAAGTTCAGAAGCAGCTGCGCACGTGCCAGCGCTTCTGCTCGTGTAGGTGGCGGCGACAGGTGCGAGGAACGTGATGTGCTCTGACTCCCAACTATGTTAGAAGGATCTATATCACGGCCCGCGACCGTACACCACTTCCGCCAGCACGCGGACGTGCATGCTGGTCTTGCGCATCCCGAGGATGATGCTCAGGAGACTTCCCGTGGGGACACCCGGGCCCACCAACATCACGGCGATTTTCATCGCGCGCGCCCTGAGAGGGTCACGGCACGTGCGCCGGTGTAGGTGTCTTGGAAGGCGCCCTTCCATCTCTGGAGTTCGCTGCACCGCCTGCTGGCAGCACAGCTCCATCCCGGGATCCAGCGGCGCGAACGACGCCGCTCGCCTGGCTACGATTACCAGAGCATCGTGGAAGCTCTGGATCTCTACTTCCTCCTCCACCCGTGTCGACATCGTCGCCCATGCGCGTAGGCGCAGGCGCGGCGGACGTGGATGGACCAACCGCCATGAAACCCTTCCTCTTGGGAGCCATGGCGAAGAAGATGATGAAGAACTGGCGCGCTAATCACCAGATCAGGTCCGCACAACCTAGTACCCCTACCTGGCGCGCCAAAGATGTCGGAGAAATGACACATATGGGACCGGGAGGATCCCTTTACGATTCGGCAAGGGGAAAGGTTCGTACAGAGAGCAGAACTGACGATCAACACGCGGGGATTTTACCCAGATTTGGGCCACAAAGCTGCGTAAAACCCTACTCCTGCTTGGTTGTATTAGATGTGTTCTAGCTCAGTTCTAGGAGCGCTACAGTACTTAGCAGCTACACATGCAGAATGTGCTCTAAAAGATCTGATCCCCCCTGTAGCTACGCCTTGGGCCTCCTTTTATACTCTCGAAGGGGTCACCAACAGTGGCGAAGTACAAAGGTGGCGTACAGTAACTACAAGAGGTGTAAAGTTGCTACAGTGTTATCATACCTAACACTGACGGTTTAGGACAAGAACATTAAATGCTCCGTTGAGGTGTCCCTTAGCGTCTTGGGGCTGGAAAAAGGGGCCGTCCCATCAGCACCGCTTAAGCTCTTCCACCACTAGCGTCCGACACGCACCCAGGAGGACAACAGCTAAACGACAAGCTGGTCGCTGCACTGGAGCGATGACAGAGTGGCTAGGTCTTGCCGGCAGGGGCTTGCCGGGTGCGAGCCTTGTCGGGGCTACAAGCCATCCCGGCAAGGCCTTGCCGGGGCTCCAGCCCCTAGTCTTCCATCTTCTGGTTATTGCTTTATCTTGAATGCCTTCTTGGCTTGGTCTTGTCGGCCTCAGGGATCCCGCCGCAGTTGCCCGCGCACAAGTCTGGGTAATAGATACCCTTGTTCTTTGTACACTGACACTTTTGCCACCATATTGAGAGTGAGAGTGACTTCACTACTAGCCCCATATATGATGAGTTGCCCCAATTCCCATGTGAGGAGAGCCACAACCCCCACCACTTGAGTGAGATGAGTGACTCCAGCATATGTGAGTATGAGTGCAACTACCTAGAGGGAGTGAGTGAGCCACCACCACATAGAGCGAGTGAGGTAGTTGATAGGGCATGTGAGGCCATTTCGATTTCTAACAACTTAACCTCTACCTCTATTGTGTCTTCTCCTTTGGTGCTAGGTCCCATATACGATGACGCGCCGATCCTTGACGACTTCGTCCCTCCAATGGGAATTACGATGGACATGGTGGACGTTGACGCACCCCCACATGATTCCATCATGATGTTGACCATGAATTGGTCTTTCCCACCTCACCTACACCACATGAGCGGAGCTCTAAAGGTAACATAGGTGAAGGTTCTTCACTTGTCCCACTAGTGGACTATCTTGCCATTGATTGCTTGCATGATGTTGATCACCTTATGGACACACCACGTTCTATGTATTCTTCATGCTTAGATATACCACCAATTTTTGATGAATATGATGATGAGCATGTTGACTTACCTAGTTGTGATGCTATACTCCATAGGATACCATGTGAAAATTCTATTGATCACATCATGTTTGACAACCCGCTAAATTTGTCATATGCTATGCATGAAATTTCCCATATTGCATCTTTGCAATCTCACCGTAGCGACTATGCATATACAATAAAAATTAATCTCATTTGCTCATATGGCATAGACGACAAACCCATGGTTATTGGCATTTGCTTTCCTTGTGATGATATTGATGTGCTTCCTTTGCATCATTTGCGCAATAACTCTCATATGACATGCCATGATCTCCATGATTTGGAAATGCATTGTTCCGGATGTTGTCCATACTCTCCGAATTATGCTTCTGCTATTGCACATTAGGAGACCCCAATAGTTTCCTCATACATGTTAGGAGATTTTGTTCCATCCCATCCATTGGATGAGCCCAATTATTGTGTGCACCATCCGCATATCATGAATAATAATGCTCCCGATAATTCATAGGATGCACTACATATTTCTAGTCTCCATTATGCTATACATAAAAACAAACCTTTCATGATGGATGACATGTTCTTATATCATGCATCTCATTTATTTGAGCATTGGATAATTTGTGCTACTGAACACAAGCACATGCACATCCTAATGGATGATGTATACATATACCAGGCGCACACAATTTTCCCTTTGCCTTTGTTGTGTGTAGGTACTCTTGATTACTCGTCAACCTCACAATCCCATGAATTGACAAAAAGAGCTCTTGAGAGCACCGATGCTTTGGGATTCACCGGAATGTGTCTCCAACCATTCCCCTCGCGCAAGGACTACGCGCTTTTCTTCTACTCGATTCTCACACGACTATGGGTTGTATACCACTTGTTATCGTATGCTTATGTTCTCGTGTTCACTTTGCATGCCATGCCTCATTCTATGCTTTTACCATGCGATTGCGACCCTTGCTTGCATTTAACCATGAGTCACCATTGTACTACCACCATGTGTATTTGCATGCCTGGTGGAGATCCTAAGTCCTATTGGCATGTTTACCTTGAGCATTATGCAATTGTTGCTTCTTGTGTTGGGAGAGTCATGTTGACCAATTGCTCTTTGCAAAGGAATTCTCGCCAATACAATGATGATACTTTGATCATATCTTGTTTCCGTAATTGTGATATATCATGCGCATTATCTATGCCTATTATTTGCTCACATGACATGATTGCCATGATTTCCTCTAGTATGTTGCACCTTCGCACTACTAGTTTGCACGACATGATCACTATGCTTACTTATGTTGCATCACCAATGATTACTACTTGCTCATTTCATACGGTTGATGACATCCATTGCAATGCTTCGCACATGATTGCTATTGCTTGTTTTCATATGTCTCCATGTGTTGCCTTTCTCATGCTAGATGATTTTCCATGTATTGAGTCTAACAATGCTATTCATTTTTCTAATGAGATTACCCCCATAGCTTTCTCTCATATTATTAGAGCTTTTGACATCTTTCATGTGAAGCATGCTTGCCTTCCTTCTTTGCACCATATGCCTAGTGTCATGAATGTACACATTGTTGCATTATATTACTCATGCACTTTTGCTTCTAATTGTTATGTGCAAGAGAAGAGAACCATCATGATGGATGACGTGTTTGTCTACCATGCACATACATTGTTTCCTTTGTTGTGTGTATGTGTAGGATACTTCGACTACATGTCAACTTCCACTTCACGTGAGTTGACAATTCGATCTCTTGATAGCGTACCATGCTACACTGACACGATTCTACATCGCACTTGCTTGCGCATAGACATTGTGAAGGACGCACAAGGACAAGTTTTCAAGGTGACATCCTTCTTGAGCATGGATATTGTGGATCATCCTACTTGTGTTGCTTGTACCATGCCATATATTGGTCATCTTGGACCACTTACTTGCACACATGATAGAGATATTGCTTCCACTCATGATTGTCATCTTTCCATGCCTCATGACATATATACCTTGTGTGCTGCATCCATCTCCTATCATATGCTTGGTTGCAACAATGCCCATTCTTCACATTTTCCATGCCACATTTCTTGCTAAATGCTTGACTTGATTGCCTCACACATGATGAACAATTGCTCTTTCTATTGTGTTGAGTGCCACACTGTCTTCACTACACCATGTGCACATTATGCTTGGATTGTCTTGCACTTGCACCATGTGTCTAGACACTTCATTTTATTTGTTGTTGTGAATAATTCCTATGCATACCATAGACTATGATTACACATTTTAGCATCCCTACCTCACCTTTGCATACTTGTTCCCATGATTACATTGCTTGTGCTCAATTTATATGCTTACATGCCATGACACAATCCATTGTCACACCATATGTTATGCATGATGACGACACTTGTTCGGTGAATAACCGCTTGAATGCTTGGTTTTGCACTAACGCTAACCACATTTGTTTTTCCAAGTGTTTGTCGTATTTGCTCCTTTTGAAGGAATTACTACACGGTGTCACATTGGAGAGTGCCCTTTCGAGTTTGATGATGATGAGTGCTTGGTGATCGTCCACTTTTACACGGCGACGCCATCTCTTTCCCATGGTGATTTGGATTTTGATCCGAGGATGGAAGTTTCCCAAGGGGGGGGGGGGGATGATGCAGAGCATTCTACGGACATCACCATGATAAGAGTCCGTTTGGCAAGTGACATGTGCGACATCTACTTCACACACATTAAGGTGAATCATCTCCTTTACATGTGTTCACTTGATCCCTTCGAGGATGGTATACTACTTGACACTCCTCTCTTGTGCATGCATAGGTATTGTCGGAGCTTCACAGATGACGAGGAGGAGTGCAGGCGCCAAGGAACGACCACACCATCCGCGAGGGAAGCTTGAAAGCGGAGACGGAAGAAGACGGAGCTGTGAACAAGCTACAGTGGCCGGACGACTGGCGAAGCCCGGACATCCGACAACTTCCAGCCTCCTGACATCCGACAACTTCCAGCCTCCTGACATCCGAGCCCATCCGGAAATCCGGTGCCAAGACACCCGCACCGAAATGACGGAAATCCGAAGACCTCCGGACGACCGAGCCACGGACGTCCTATGCCTCCGGATGTCCGGTCCTTCGCGAGCCGTCGGATGTCCGACTGCCTCCGGACGTCCGGACCCATCTGTGCATAGCAGCGGCCCATGGCCTTGTATCTCTCTCCCACTTACACCTTCGTGGCTAAGACTATATATACTCTTCCCCAAACTCCATTCTAGGGTTAGCAATGGTTTAGCTCATAGATTAGTTGAGCATTGCTCCTTCCATGTACTTCTCCTAGTAGATTGCGACCTCCACGTGTGAGAAGATCCTATGGATGTCAAGGCCCCTTCATAGGGAAGATCCTCCGGGAATTCAAGGCCTCTTTTTCCCATGCGATTTGGTATGAACTCTACCATGTATCCTCTTTCCCTTTGTTGTTCTTGTACCTATGTGGATCTTATGTGTATGTGAGTCTAGTGGATGTGTGATTGGACTTGTTCTTGAGTGTTCCTCTTGTGATTTCTCCTTGTTCTTCCCCGTGTTCTTTGTGTTCTTCATGGAATCCCCCTCCAATTCGAGAAAGATCAACACCCACGGGTTTGCCCCGTATCATGTAGACTCCATGGGGATGATGTTCGGATGCTCCGCATCAATAAGGATTATGATGGTGATTACGATGATGAGGGAGAGGTTGCTCCAAATCAGCCCCAGGGGCAACCACCACCACACGCACCAGGTCGTCCACATTGTTACATTCGCAACGGTAGGGCTCCACCACCCCCTCAGGTATGGGATCATGACCATCTCCCTAAACTTAAATTGAATATCCGACATTTGAGGGTAGATATGTTCCTGATATATATCTTACTTGGGAGTTAGAAACAGAACAACGTTTTACATGCTTATAATTTCCTGAGGATAGATGTGTTGGTGCTGTTGTTTGTGCATTCACTAGTTTTGCTTGTGTTTGGTGGTCTGAACATTGTAGAATACATCATGATGATATCCCTACTACTTGGGCTGCTTTGAAAACTGCTATGCGTAATCGTTGGGTTCCACCATATTATCAACATGAATTGCTTCAAATTTGCAGTGTTTAAGACAAGGAAAAATTTCTGTAGGGGAAAATTATCATGAATTACAAACTGGCATGATTAGATGTGGTATTGTTGAGGAGAATGAAGCTATGCCTGCACGTTTTATGGGTGGATTAAATAGAGAGATTCAGACTATTTTAGAGTATGAGTATAACACTATCACTCGTTTATTCCATCTTGCTTGCAAAGGTGAATGTGAAGTGCAAGATCGACAGGCAATGGCGAGAACTAATTTTTCGGCAGGTCAAGCTTCATCATGGACACCATGTACATAGTCTACTTCCACATGTCCTACTACAGCACTACTTACTTCAGCCGCCAACTCCATAGGGATACAAAGAAACAGGCACCGCCACCAGCCACCAGCAAGGACACACCTTCGGGGCCTGCACAGAGCTCTTCTTCATCCAGGGCATCTACAGGGCAAACACATGAGGTTATTTGTCATCGTTTCAAGGGTGGAGGTCACTATGCGAGAGAATGCCCTTCCAAGCGTGTGATGATTGTTACTGAGGATGGTGGATATGCGTCTGCTAGTGATTATGATGAGGAGACTTCGGCTCTTATTGCAAGTGAAGAACAGGGTTTCGAGGATACTGAAGAAGAGACACACTACATGGCTGCTGACTATGCTGACAGGTATGAAAGTTTAGTTGCTCAACGTGTTCTGAGTGTGCAGGTTACACAGGCTGAGCAAAATCAGAGGCACAACTTGTTCCATACAAAGGGAGTTGTGAAGGAACGTTTTGTTCGCGTCATCATCGATGGAGGGAGTTGCAACAATTTGGCTAGCATGGAGATAGTGGAGAAGCTGTCTCTAACCACCAGACCGCATCCTCATCCATATTACAACAAGTGGTTCAACAACAGTGGCAAGGTTAAGGTAACATGTACTGTTCGTGTGCATTTTAGCATTGCTACATATTCTGATTATGTTGATTGTGATGTGGTACCCATGCAATCATGCTCCGTTTTACTTGGTAGACCATGGGAATTTGATAAAAATTATGTACACCATGGTAGGACAAATTAGTACACTCTTGTTCATAAGGATAAAAATATAACTTTGCTTCCTATGTCTCCTGAACATATTATGAAAGATGACATTGCTAGAGGTAGTAAAGCAAAACAAGAGCAAAGTGAGAGTCAAAATCAGATTGTGGCAAAGGAATTTGAGCAACATAATAAGCCTAATAAACCATCATCTAGTGTTGCATCTGAAATAAAACTGAAGAGGGGTTGTTTACTTGCCACTAAATCTGATATTACTGATTTGGATGTTACTACATCTGTTTCCTATGCTTTTGTATGCAAAGAGGTATTATTTTCATTCGAGGACATGCCTCCCTCTTTGCCTCCTGCTATCACTAACATCATGCAGGAGTTCGCTGACGTCTTTCCACAAGACGTGCCACCAGGATTACCACCTATTCGAGGGATTGAGCATCAGATTGACTTAATTCCCGGTGCATCGCTACCCAACCGTGCGCCATACCGTACCAATCCAGAGGAGACAAAGGAGATTATGCGTCAAGTACAAGAGCTGCTCCACAAAGGTTATATACGTGAATCCCTTAGTCCTTGTGCTGTTCCTATTATTCTAGTGCCAAAAAGGATGGTACATCGCGTATGTGCACTGGTGCAGCGACGTTCTATACAAATGGTTTTTAACCCCTTTCCGCGACATAGTTCCAAACCGTCGCCTTGCATGTGTGGGCAATAGGGGGGTCCATCCCACACGACACCGCAAACCCATCGGCGATGGTGGCCAACGAACGCAAACGTTTGGCAAAACTAAGCGTATGGGATGTCCGCACCTATCACAAATGAGGGTCACCGGATAATCGTTTGAGATGTGTGTATTTCCCATACGGTTCATCCTTGCAACTCATGTGAGATCACACTAACATCGCACGCGCTATTCTGTGAAGCGCCGTTTACTATGTGCACCGAATCGCAAACAATTCTAGATTATAAAGCATGTACGATAAGGAGACAATCACACACAGTTAGTTCCACCATGACCATCTGTGATATGATATAAGAGTGCATACGTTTATCATTGTAAAACCGTATGCGAAGGCTGAATATATCCCACACGCCGGGTTTCTGATAAACGTTTGTGATTTATAAAACGTCCCAAACGTGTGATCCATAGTTCCCAAATGTGTCATCCAGAATAACTGTGTCGGATGAAGGCCTATCGCACGCTGTCATCTTTGACCAACGTTTATGATGGTACACAGTTCAAAATACAAAATTGTGTGTGATAAGGAGACTAGCACAAACGCTGGTGTTGTTAATCTCACACGTTCTTTCTCGTCTGACCGTGTGCGAAGACGAGATTCATCACACATGCCTCGAATGGAGAAACGTGTGTGATGTCGGAGTTGATCGCAGACGTTTTGCTTTCTCAAATTGTGTGCATTGTAATGGCCTGCAGAGCAGGATTTGCCCCTAATTAATTACCTTTGTTCATAATTCACATAATTCATATTAAATACCTTTGTTCATAATTCACATAATTGCCGCCCACCCATCCTTCACTGTCTTCATTACGACTTCTCGATGCTCATTGTAGTCTCAATGATTTATTTTAACCTTCATTGCATGTCCGTCAATCATGTACTTTGCGAGGTAATCTTGAGTAAACTGCTTTGGGAACCACTGTAAAATAAAAAGATTCAGACATTGTTGTGTGACAACTCATTATGGGCAGTACTAATAGAAGCCTACAGAGTTCGTAGTTACCATCCGACAGCTCACTGTTGTGTTGGATAGAGTGTAAACAAATAGTCTAATTGGCATTATTCGTCTCTTTTCCCTAACAATCATTTCAGTTTCCTCACTTGATGTTGGTTCATGAATATTTCATTACCCCACACGCAAAAAGGGTCCAGGAATGGATCTTTACCTAAGACATATGTACCTACAAGCAAGAAGCCAATATTAGAAGCTAAAATGCAGTTGCACAATGGTGTAATATATTACTCCATCAGTTCCACAATGTGTTGCATATAAACATTTTGAGAAGTCAACATTTACTTACTTTGACCAAGTTTGTAGAGAAAAACATTTACATCTAGAATTGCAATTCCATTTCATTAGATACATCACAAAATTTTATATTGTATACATTTTAGATGGTATATGTAGATACATCACAAAAATCTGTATGGACTACATGATGGAACGGATGGAGTATAAGCGGAGGGATGAAAAGAACCTCGGTGGAAAACGTTGGCCACTTCCATTGTTGTCCTGTGCAAGTACATGTAAAGTCATGATAAGTACATCAGGCTTAACATCAACCAAGTATACGAGGTATCTGCTTGAAATAAACAAGGCATATATGCTCACTATAACAACCAAATATAGCCATTTGATACTGGACAAATGCTCAATGGAACCAACCTAACAACCCGATAACGAAAAGCAAGGTGTCTGCTTGAAAACTAGACAAATGCTCACTGCAATCAACCTAACAACCAGATATAGAAAAGCAAGGCATCTGCTTGAAAACTAGACAAATGCTCACTGCAACCAACCTGGCAACCAAGT
This sequence comes from Elymus sibiricus, assembly GCA_039707655.1. NCBI lineage: Eukaryota > Viridiplantae > Streptophyta > Magnoliopsida > Poales > Poaceae > Elymus > Elymus sibiricus. The sequence continues at coordinate 206,077,018 of CM077673.1, read as the reverse complement.
TCAGAGAAACAAGGCATAAATGTTTAAAGCGGGAGTTAAGGGCACAGGTTAACAACACCAGGCATAACAGGTGGTATTGATGAAATTGAACTACACAGTTCATACTTGCACATAATGAACATCACATTGTGAATAACTGAAAGAAACAAGGTATTCATGCTCACTGTAACAACCAACTATAGCCATTGAAAACTGGACAAATACTCAATGCAACCAACCTAACAACCAGATACAGAAAAGCAAGGCATCTGCTTGACAACTGGAAAAATGCTCAATTAAACACTGCATGATTATCGCATCGCAAAAGCTACTACAACAATGGGTACGAGACGGCTAGCTATAGAAGTTATGATTTGCTCACAGGATATTGCCTCACTTGTCATGGATGGGCTCCTTCCACTTGGGATATGAGGTGCCCAGGGTGCGCTCCCTGATGTCGTAGATGCCACATTTCCCCTTGTAACAGCCGTTGTGTGTGCCGTTATCTTGGTGGATGAGATCTGACTTTGGTGCTAAGGATCCCAAGCCACCGCCGTAGAACGTTTCCTTCAGAAAGGACAAAAGGGGCTCGATGGCATAGAAGGATCGCAAATCCATGACCGCGAGGCGGAGGAGATCAGCGGCGGGGCCTTTGGAGAGATCGACGGTGGTTGAACCAGAGGCGTTGCCGGTGGACCACTTAACTTGTGACATGGCCCGGGTGAAGCCGGTGATGTTGACGAGCTTGATGTCGTAGCCGGCTCTCCTGAGATACAGGAACATGCGTTCCCGCAGACTTGAAGCCTTCGGCATGGCAACATAGACAGCGTCCTCACCGGCTCCCGCGGCGAGGTGTTCGTCCGGGATCGAAGGGTCGGCGCGAACGGCGCCCACCTCGCCAGCGTACGGCGGAGAGGCCATGATAGACCTATTTTTGCTCGTACACTCCTCGAGGTCCACGGGAGATGTGGTCGGGCTGATTAGGCTGCCACTCTCTGGAGTATGGGATGAGGATCTGGGGGAAAGGGACACCGCCGGCCTCATCTAAAAACTCAGGGCGGCGATGGTGTATGTGGATCGGTGGGGACCCTGAACTTGTTTAGCTATGAGGCACAGGCAGACCGGCTGAGGCTGGTGGTGAGCGGCGGCGGCGGCGGCGGCGAGCTAGGGTTCAAGCTGGGGAGGAAGGGGGAGGGGGGGTGCTCTACGGACGGGGTGGTGGGGGGTGTTTGCGGATGTGCCGCTACCGCTGAAAATTTTAGTAGTAATGGTGTGGGTAGAGATGGTGGTGGACGAGGGATGGCGACGGTTCAAATGCCTCGGCAGCTAAAATTTTACTACAGGGTCGGTGCGGTGGACGAGGAAAGGCGGCATGCAGTTGAAATACCGCTTCCAATTAAATTTTGGCAAACGAACTGGGCGGGAGCAACCAAGATGGCACACGGTCCAAACATAATAAAGCGTGTACGCTCTTCGCTGTATCGAAATGCCATGCCGCGAAACCACGAATTTTTGCATCGCTCGAGGCGGATAGCTCTTTCTGAGATTTCTCAAGGCGGGTTCATCGCACACGGTTCATCCTCAATTTCAGTCGCAGATGTCAAATTCATCCTAAATTTCCACATGCCCACAAACAGGTGACACAAACATTTGGCAAATTTTCAACACAAAATGCCTTATTTTGCAGCGGATTAGTCGACATTAGTTCATACGCTTAGTAATTTACAAACAGTTCATCAAATTACATGAAGATGAACTGCACAAAATATTCACTACGCCATGGATGCATACAAATGCCGCGCCTCCACCATCGCCATGACCTTCCTCGCCTCAGAGGAGCTCGTCAAGTCGATGAGCTCCACTGGTTCCACGGCGGAGACCGACGGGGCTACCTCGGCCGGAGCGACCGCGGCGCCTCTCGCCAGGTCTGCCGCTGTCGACGAATATGTCATGGCATCCAGGTGGGCCATCAGGATACAGACGGGCGCCGATCTCGCTAGAGCTGCGTCCCTGGTCGCCGTGGCCACTGTTGCCAGGGCTGCCGTGAAAGCACAACATGCTCCCTTGGTGGTTTTGATAATTCATGACAACATACATTGTCTCTTGGACTAATACCTTTACCTAGTGTATTTCAGATAAAGTCCATAGAGAGGGCTGGCAAAAGGATTGTGGAGATTGTGGAGATACCCCAAGATGCAAGGAAATGGATTGGCAAAGCTTCAAGCAAGAGGACTCTACATTTTACTTTGTGAGAAATCACTTTGAGTCCATAGGAAAGCCAATACTATTAAAGGGGGTAAGGTACTGTTGGTGAACAAATGCTCATACGTGCACAAGTGATAGTCACCAAAAACACCCACAAGCTCTTCCACAAAAGTCTGTCCAAAGTCAAATATCCAAAATCGGTGTAACCAACACTTTCCACTCGGTGCCACCGATTCCCATACTAAGACAGACATTAGCCAAACCCTAGCCTTTCGGTGCAACCGATTCTGCTTCGGTGCCACCGAGTTTGGGTTGCCAACTTTCTGTTACACAAATTCACAATATCGGTCTCACCGAGATTGTTGGATCGGCGTCACCAAGAATGGGCAATCTGACCGTTGGTCACCTTATCGGTGCAACCGAGTTTCATATATCGGTCTCACCGGGATTCAAAAGTTGCCACCTTTTGGTCACTTCGGTACCACCGAGATTAACACATCGGTGTCACCGAGTTGGTCATTTTGTGTGTAACGGTTGGATTTTTGGAGATGCCGATATATACCCCTTCACCACCATCTACTCGAAAGAGAAGCACTCAGAACTATTCCATACTTGCCCCATCCAGTTTTCTGAGAGAGAGCCACCTACTAATGTGTTGAGATCATGCCATTCCATTCCAACCATATGAATCTTGATCTCTAGCCTCCCCAAGTTGCTTTCCACCAATCCCATCTCTTCCACCAAGCCAAATCTGTGAGAGAGTGATTGTGTGTTGAGGAGTCTATCATCTTGAAGCACAAGAGCAAGGAGTTCATCGTCATTGCCGAGCCTATTACCTTTTGGAGGGTGGTGCCTCCTACATTGGTTAGGTGTCGCTTGGGAGCCTCCTACTTCGTGTTGTGGGGTTGAACCAAGAAGTTTGTAAGGGCAAGGAGATCGCCTACTTCGTGAAGATCTACCCATAGTGAGGCTAGTCCTTCGTGGACGGAAGCCGTTATGGAATAGTCAAGGTTGCTACTTCGTGGACCCTTATGGGTGGAGCCCTCCGTGGACTCTCGCGACCGTTACCCTCCGTGGGTTGAAGACTCCATAAACGTGGACGTACGATAGCACCACCTATCGGAACCACGAGAAAATTCTTTGCGTCTCCAATTGCGTTTGATCTACCTATCTCAACTCTTTACTTCATGTGCAATGTCTTTACTTTCCGCTGCCATATTTGTTGACATGCATGTGTAGGGTATATTAGACTTGCTAGACTTGCTAAAACTGTTAAAATCTGCCAACCAATTAACTTGGGAAAAGGTTAGGTTTTAAATTCCTGCTAGTAGTCTATTCACCCCCCCTATAGACACTCTTCTAGTGATCCCTCAATTCGTATCAGATCTTTGGTCTCCATTGCTTCGGTTTCATCACCGAGGAGGAAGATGAATGTGTCTAGTATAGGGAGTTTGAGTTGTAGAGTGCCCATTCTTGATGGAGAGTACTATAGTCAATGGAAAACCTTGATGCTTGAGCAGTTTAATGAATTTCATTTGAGCAAGTATGTTAAGAGCCCCTATGTACCTCCCATTGATCCTTTACATCCCACACATGAAGAGGAAATTGATATGCTATGCAATCTTAGAACTGTTAATCTCATTGTTAGAGCATTGCCTAGAAATGTGCTTAATCAAATGAAGAATTTTGAATGTGCTTACACTTTGTGGAATGACTTGGAGAAACGATATCCAAGTTATTCATTGAGTAATCTTGATGAAATTCTTCATAAAACTATTTCCTTCCACAAAATGACGCCTAGTGATCCCAAGTTCGATGATTGTCTATTTGAGCTTAGAGACCTCATGCGTGCTAAAGGAGATGTCACAACTATCAACAACATCATTGTAGAAGCCATTCGAATTCACAAGTTTGAACATTGTCATGATCACAATCCTAACGGATCTCTTGTTCTTTGTGACGAGGATTTCCCACTTGATGATGACAATGTGGAACATGGCTACTATGATGAAGATGAGTTGTTCGACATCGAGTATGAGAAGATCATGAAGAATCCAACTCTCATGGCAAGCTTCAAGGATTACATGTCCGGAGGAAAAGAGTGGATTTTCGATAGCGGATGTACCGATCATATGACCAGAGATAGAGAAATGTTTGAAGAGATCAGACCAAACCATGGACCGCGAAGGTACGTAACGTTTGGAGACAACTCCAAGGGTAAGGTACTTGGTCTTGGTAAGGTGGCCATATCCCATGATAGCTCTATTCAAAATGTTATGCTTGTTGAATCTCTTGGCTACAATCTTCTTTCCATATCTAGACTTGCCGACTTTGGTTTTAATGTGCTATTCACGAAAGTAGACTGCCAAGTGTTTGGTCAAGATAATCATAAAATGGTCTTTACCGGTTTCCGTAGAGGTGATCTGTACATTGTCGATTTCACTAAGAGATCCAAACCTCGTACTTGTCTTATTGCAAAATCTTCTAAAGGTTGGCTATGGCATAGAAGACTAGGACAAGTAACGTGGCCCGACAATTCTTAACTCGCTAGTCTCAATGGGTAAGGTACGCAATAGGCTCGAAGCGATCAATGCAATGGCAAGGAAATGGACAATCATGTGGTCAAGATTACCGTCCTTGCTTAAGGTTGGGGTGCCAAAAGGCAAAGTGGCCCTTGTCGATGTCGAGGCTGAGGCGATGATGAGCAGCGGTGTTGTCGATTTAGAACCTTCCCTAATTAGCCGAAACACCTTTGGAAACGGAAGCCGCAACTCGAAATCTCAAGCAAAATTGGGTTAGCGTGGCGAAAGTGTATGGTGGAAAAGCTATGCAGAAGTTATGGTTGTGGCCTAGGCAAAGATGACAAATATGCAAAAATGTTGATGGAGTCAAATGGTTTTGCAAGTATTTTTGTGGGATGGGGGTGTCAATAGCTACAAAACGAGCTAAAGAACGCCGAAATCGAAGTCCGGATGAATTATTGATGACCCACAAGTATAGGGGATCAATCGTAGTCCTTTCGATAAGTAAGAGTGTCGAACCCAACGAGGAGCAGAAGGAAAAGACAAGCGGTTTTCAGCTAATGGAGGTAATTGTAGGTAATTGTAGGCAACCCAGAAGGAGCAGAAGGAAATTGTAGGTAACAGATAGTTTGATAGCAAGATAATTGGTAACAAGCAAGTAACGGTAACGGTAAATAAGGTGCAGCAAGGTAGCCCAATCCTTTGGTGGCAAAGGACAGGCCAGAACAGTCTCTAGTAATAGGCAAAGTGTTCTTTAGGGTACACGGGAATTTCATCTAGTCACTTTAATCATGTTGGTTTGATTCGTGTTCGCTACTTTGATAATTTGATATGTGGGTGGACCGGTGCTTGGGTGTTGTTCTTACGTGAACAACCTCCCACTTATGATTAACCCCCTCGCAAGCATCCGCAACTACGAGAAAAGTATTAAGATAAAATCTAACCATAGCATTAAACGTTTGGATCCAAATCAGCCCCTTACGAAGTACCGCATAAACTAGGGTTTAAGCTTGTGTCACTCTAGCAACCCATCATCTAATAACTACTCCACAATGCATTCCCTTAGGCCCATGAATGGTGAAGTGTCATGTAGTCGACGTTCACATGACACCGATAAGGGAATCACAACATACATATCATCAAAATATCGAACACATATCAAATTCACATGATTACTTGCAACATGACTTCTCCCGTGACCTCAAGAACAAAGGTAACTACTCACAAATAATAAAAATGCTCAAGATCAGAGGGGTATTGAATAGCATAATGGATCTGAACATATGATCTTCCACCAAACCATATAGTAATCAACTACGCAAGGTAATCAACACTACTAGTCACCCACAGGTACCAATCTGAGGTTCCGGTACAAAGATTGATAAGGGGTGGCCCGATCTTCTCAATGAGCACTTGGTGAAATCGTGGATGGATGAATCTGATAACTTGTGTCTTGCTGAAAACTCTCCTGGCCGATCCCTGTTGCCAATGCAACAGCTAGCAACCCCTTGGATATTCTCAACTCCACACACGTGCACAAGTAGCCACCGACTACAAGTGGTCCTGTATCTTCTTATTCCCAGTGGAACAGCAGATAACACGCAGAATTTGCAAAGGTAATACTTCAAGATGAATGCTTCTCGCAGTTCAACAAGAGGTTCTAGGGTTTATGTTTTATCGTAGTCTAACCTTAACTAACTCTAGGGGACGGGTATTTATAGTCTCAAAACGAGATCGAAGGGGTACACGGGCTGGACAGCCCAAAACCCGCGCGCAGGCAGAGCGGTACTACCGCTTATGACAAGCGGTACTACCGTGATAAGCGGTACTACCGCTTGTACAAATGTCAAGTGCCGTCCTTGTTCCGTTTGTGTCCAGGAGATACCAGTACCGATTTCGTAAGCGGCAGTAGTGCGGTAGTCGGTGGCGGTACTACCGTGATAAGCGGTACTACCGCGATGGACGCGCGGTACTACCGCGATGAGCTTGACGGTGACGAGCTTGCCGGGCTTGCCGGGCTGGCTTGCCGCGATGGAAGCGGTACTACCGCCCTGGGAACTCTGCAGGGTCTTCACTTCCAGGCCTTCCTCCTTTCCTTGCTGCCATGCCTCCTTGCTCCCTTGTGCCAGGCCTTCCTCTCCAATGTACCTAACAATACATACACACAAGGATTTAGGCAGTATAAAGCTCTCATCAAAATGAATAGCATTATCAACTAAGAGAGAATTCACCTGTTGCTCAAGTAACTTTGCACGAGCTCTTGTCATTGGTCCAATCCTCACTTCATTGGGCTTGTCTTGAGGAGTAACATCATCAATAGGAAAAGATGGTAAAGTACTAGGGATGTCCTCATCATCCTCCCCCCCTTGAAAAGGCGTCGTCCCCGACGCAGCAGGGTCATCTCCAAAGTATGGTGTCAAATCAGCAACATTGAATGAATTACTAACACCAAACTCATCACTAGGAAGATCTATCTTGTAGGCATTATTATTTATCCGTGCAAGCACTTTATATGGACCAGCTCCTCGTGGCATCAACTTGGACTTGCGCAATGTGGGAAATCTATCCTTGCGAAAATGCACCCACACCATATCTCCGGGCTGAAATATCACCTCCTTGCGCTTCTTGTTAACACGATCAGCTATATATTTCCCTTGCTTCTCAATTGCTTGCTTGGTCGTCTCATGTATCTGCCTCACAAAATCTGCACGCTTCGAGGCCTCCATGTTCACTCTTTCTTGTATTGGAAGCGGCAGCAAATCAAATGGTGTGATGGGTTTGAAACCATACACCACCTCAAACGGGCACAATTGAGTAGTAGAATGCACCGCTCTATTGTAAGCAAACTCCACATGCGGTAAGCAATCTTCCCACTCTCGCAGATTTTTCTTGATCATAGCTCTCAACAAGGTGGATAATGTGCGATTCACCACCTCCGTTTGTCCATCAGTTTGGGGGTGACAAGTAGTACTAAACAACAGCTTTGTTCCCAGCTTCCCCCACAATGTCTTCCAGAAATAGCTCATAAACTTCATGTCACGATCAGAAACAATTGTCCTTGGTACTCCATGTAAGCGTACTATGTCCCTGAAAAACAGATTAGCAATATGCGACGCATCGTCGCTCTTGTGGCATGCAATAAATTGTGACATTTTAGAGAATCTATCCACTACCACAAATATAGAATCATGTCCTCTTCTTGTTCTTGGTAATCCTAGCACAAAATCCATACTAATATCCTCCCATGGAGTAGTAGGTGTAGGAAGAGGAGTATACAAACCACGAGGCTTTAATTTTGATTTAGCCTTGTTGCAAGTGATGCAACGCCTCACAAATCTGTCCAATTCTCTTCTCATGCGTGGCCAATAGAAGTGATCAGCCAACATGAGTAATGTCTTCTCACGCCCAAAGTGTCCCATCAATCCACCACTATGTGATTCCTGCAATAATAACAAACGCACGGACGACTCGGGCACACATAATTTGTTAGCTCTAAACAAATATCCATCATGCAAATGAAATTTATCCCATGCTTTCATAGCAGTACATTTGGCATATGGCATTGAAAAATCATTATCTTGAGCATACAAATCACGCAAACTCTCCAAACCAGGAACTTGCACATCTAATTGTGTCAATAACATGTTTTTCCTAGAGAGAGCATCAGCAACGACATTATCTTTACCTTTCTTATACTTAATTATGTATGGGAACGATTCAATAAATTCAACCCACTTAGCATGACGTTTATTAAGATTAGATTGGCTCTTTAAAAATTTCAAAGCCTCATGATCAGAATGTATGATAAATTCTTTGGGCCACAAATAATGTTTCCAAACCTCAAGAACTCTAACAAGCGCATACAATTCTTTATCATAAACAGAATAATTCAATTGGGCACCACTCAATTTTTCAGAAAAATATGCCACGGGTTTATTCTCTTGCATGAGCACTCCTCCAATTCCAATACCACTAGCATCACACTCAATTTCGAATTGCTTAGTGAAATCAGGAAGTATTAACAATGGGGCAGAAAGCAAACGTTTTTTCGGCTCATCAAATGCAATATCTTGTGTTGCCCCCCATTCGAATTCAACACCTTTTTTAGTAAGATCATTCAAAGGTGCAGCAAGAGTACTAAAATCTTTCACAAAACGTTTATAGAAACCAGCCAATCCATTAAAACTTCTTACTTGACTAACATTCATGGGAATTGGCCAATGTTTAATAGCTTCAATTTTAGTTTCATCTACTTCAATGCCATGCTTAGAAACAACATATCCCAGAAATATGACCTTAGCTTTGCAAAATGTGCACTTAGCAAGATTACCATAAAGTTTATTGTCACGTAGCACATGCAAAACTTGTCTAATATGTTCAATATGTTCAGATTCATTGCGGCTGTAAATTAGTATATCATCAAAGTACACAACCACAAACTTGCCAATAAAATCTCTCAAAACATGGTTCATTAATCTCATGCAAGTACTAGGTGCATTAGTTAAACCAAAGGGCATTACTAACCACTCATATAAACCAAATTTTGTTTTAAAGGCTGTTTTCCACTCATCCCCCTCTTTCATCCTAATTTGATGATAACCACTACGCAAATCAATTTTAGAGAAAACAGCAGCACCACTTAATTCATCTAACATGTCTTCCAAACGTGGTATAGGATGACGATAACGAATAGTGATGTTGTTAATTGCTCTACAATCGACACACATGCGCCAAGTACCATCTTTCTTAGGAACTAAAATAACAGGAACATCACAAGGGCTTAAGCTGATTCGAATATACCCTTTATCAAGAAGCTCTTGTACTTGTTTCTGAATTTCTTTTGTCTCGTGGGGATTTGTCCTATAGGGGGCTCGGTTTGGCAATGTAGCTCCCGGAATCAAGTCAATTTGATGCTCTATCCCACGCAATGGTGGTAAACCTGCGGGTACCTCCGCCGGAAACACATCATCAAAATCCTGCAACACATTAGAAACACCAATAGAGAGAGGGGTCATGTCATTAGTAACCAAAATTTCTCCCTTGTGCATAAGCACAATAGGAACTAAACTAGGATCCTCACTAAATTCTCTCAAGTCCTCCTTGGTGGCTAACATGCATAGTAGGTTCACTCCCTCACTTTTAGTTTTACCACTCAGTTTGTTTTTGCTACTCTCACTCACAGAAATATTATTCTCTCGTCGATCTACTCTCTCACTCTCCTTCTCAAGATTTACTTCAGTTTTTTGACGAGACTCATTGACAATTTGCTGTGGTGTCATAGGCCGCAAAATTATGTCCTTCCCATGCCAATTCAATTGGTATGTATTTGCTCTTCCATTATGTATAGCACTCCTGTCGAATTGCCATGGTCTTCCCAGCAACATGTGGCAAACAGTCATAGGAACCACATCACACTCAATCTAAAATTCAACTCTCACCATGTGGCTCACCTTCATCTCTCCATTATCACTCAGCCACTGTATGTAATAAGGATGAGGGTGTGGTATATATTTCAGTTTCAGCTTTGCACATAAATCTTTGCTTGCTAAATTTCTGCAACTCCCTCCATCAATAATAACCTTGCAAGCCATTTGAGGACCAACAACAGCCTTGGTTTGAAATAAATTGCATCTCTGATTTTCAGGACTTGGAGTAACACTCAAAGATTTTTGTGTACAAACAATAGATGGATAGTGGGTAGCATATGCATCAAGTGGACCATCATCATCATCATACGCATCATCATCATTAGGATCAGCATCATCACCTGTCTCATACTCATTGTCCTCATTAATAAGCATAACTTTTGTGTTAGGACAATCTCTCTTAAAGTGGCCTCTTCCTCCACATGTATGGCAGCTCATGTCTCTATTTCTTGCTGTAGACATACTAGAACTATTGGTACTTGCTGCTGGTTGTGGTGACTTCTTTTTATTGGAAATACTTGAATCTGGTTGACTAGAAGATGTACCACGAATGGAGGAATTTTGGGCTGGTGGAGGTGAAGTAGGAGATGTTCTGAGAGGGAACCGACTCCTAGCGGAATTTCTGGCTGCCATTCGTGCCTCTTCGGCTAACTGTGCTTCAGCCTCACGTGCATGATGTAATAACTCATTCATATCAGCATATTGGAGATGCCTCACAATGCTCTTGATTTTAAATTGCAAACCTGAAAGGAAACGCTGCATAGTTTGCTCAGGTTCCTCTCTCACACAAGCACGTTGTAGAATCAACTCCATCTCCTTGTAATAAGCATCAACAGACATAATACCTTGCTTCAATTGCTGCAATTGATCATAGAGAGTACGAATATAATTTTTGGGCACAAATCTGTCCCGCATGACTTGCTTCATAGTTCTCCATGTAACAATTTCTGGATCACCATCTTGTTCTCTCGTGTGTGTAATATTATCCCACCAAAGAAGAGCATATCCATCAAAGCCAGAAGAAGCAAGTTTAATTTTCCTATCCTCTGTATATTCATGTAATCTCCATAGCTTCTCAATTTTCAGCTCCCACATAAGATATTCTTCGACATCTTCATTATCATGGGTGAAAACAGGAATAGAGAATTTTGGTTTGCCCAAACCATCATCCTCACGATTATTTTCAGGAAGTGGCACTCTCCTTGCAGGAAACCCACGGCCAGGGACAGCAGGTCCTCGGCCACCATCAAGATCAACATTATTATTGACTTGAGGGACTCTTTGTTGCACTAAAGTAGACAATTCTGCAATTTGGTTTGTGAGGGCTGTTAAAGACTCTTGCATAGTTGTCACAGATTCTTGCGTAGCAGTAGCATCTAATTTCAAGTCCACACGCTGCAACTCAGCTCTCCAATCCTCATCTGATTTATCAATTTGTCTCTTCAAATGATCACGCAAAGCTTCATACTCATTCCACTTCACCACCTCATCATGGCTCTTCTTTTGCTGCACATCAAAAGAAACACTAGAAAACTCCATGATTAATAGGTTAGTGAAATAACAATAAGGGTAGGTGGTGTTCTCTCACAACTCACTCAAAACAGCAAATAAAGGGTGTATCTTACCGCTCCAAAGTGAATAGAAATACTTACCCACCTAGTAGCAGCAACTATTGTGACTTGATGTGAAGAAGAGAATACCGGGGGTTTTAGCTATCACAAGACAAAAACAGGGTATATGGTGGAGCTTGGTTGGAATACCTAACAACACCAATTACAAAACCTATTTGCTGTTTGTGTGATACCAAAACTCACCAAGGAAACACACACAATTATGGAGACAAATGTGGCAAGCAACTATATGGAGGAATTTGTTGCAATGCACTAGAAAGACACTAGCAATGAGCTCAAAGAAAACAGGCACAAGATTGCTCAAAATACTAGGGCAAGCAGCAATATGAAACAGCTCCAAACTTGTAGCAACTATCACCAATTTCCGGGCTTATTTTCTCTCTTTTTTTTCTCTTTTTGTATTGTGATATATATCTGACGCACTGTAGCAACAGTAAAACAAACTTTTTCTCTCTCCTTCTATCTCGGCCACAATATGTCGCACCGCGGAGCAAATTTTTTCAGAGAAACACAATGCCGTGCAAAAACCTATTGAGCAGCCTGTGAGCAAGAAAAAGACCTAGTCTTATAGGTAAGCTCCTAGATATATAAGTAGAAAGGCTGTGTCTATGGCTCACAAAGAAACGGAGTGGAAACCGAGAGAAATTGCAAACGAAAACAGACTTGAAACCGAACTGAACCCAAACTGTACCGCGGCAGAAATTTAGACGATTCTGTGCCGGCCAGAATTTCGAGGTGAACTCGGATTGAAAACCTAAACACAATAAGAACAACTCGAACTAGCAAGAACCCTAACCCTAAACCTAGACACTCGAAACTAAAAACAGAAAAAGGGACGCCAAGATCAACACAAACAGCTACTAAGATTTGCAAATTGGATTGATCTAGTCTATGGCACGAACTGAAGCAACTCTTTTTGTGGGGCTTTTTCTAGATAGGATGATAAACACTCAAACTAATCTATGGGATGGAAATTGCTCACCGAGTAAACCCAGTAATCTGATACCAAGATGATAAGGGGTGGCCCGATCTTCTCAATGAGCACTTGGTGAAATCGTGGATGGATGAATCTGATAACTTGTGTCTTGCTGAAAACTCTCCTGGCCGATCCCTGTTGCCAATGCAACAGCTAGCAACCCCTTGGATATTCTCAACTCCACACACGTGCACAAGTAGCCACCGACGACAAGTGGTCATGTATCTTCTTATTCCCAGTGGAACAGCAGATAACATGCAGAATTTGCAAAGGTAATACTTCAAGATGAATGCTTCTCGCAGTTCAACAAGAGGTTCTAGGGTTTATGTTTTATCGTAGTCTAACCTTAACTAACTCTAGGGGACGGGTATTTATAGTCTCAAAACGAGATCGAAGGGGTACACGGGCTGGACAGCCCAAAACCTGCGCGCAGGCAGAGCGGTACTACCGCTTATGACAAGCGGTACTACCGTGATAAGCGGTACTACCGCTTGTACAAATGTCAAGTGCCGTCCTTGTTCCGTTTGTGTCCAGGAGATACCAGTACCGATTTCGTAAGCGGCAGTAGTGCGGTAGTCGGTGGCGGTACTACCGTGATAAGCGGTACTACCGCGATGGACGCGCGGTACTACCGCGATGAGCTTGACGGTGACGAGCTTGCCGGGCTTGCCGCGATGGAAGCGGTACTACCGCGATGGAAGCGGTACTACCGCCCTGGGAACTCTGCAGGGTCTTCACTTCCAGGCCTTCCTCCTTTCCTTGCTGCCATGCCTCCTTGCTCCCTTGTGCCAGGCCTTCCTCTCCAATTTACCTAACAATACATACACACAAGGATTTAGGCAGTATAAAGCTCTCATCAAAATGAATAGCATTATCAACTAAGAGAGAATTCACCTGTTGCTCAAGTAACTTTGCACGAGCTCTTGTCATTGGTCCAATCCTCACTTCATTGGGCTTGTCTTGAGGAGTAACATCATCAATAGGAAAAGATGGTAAAGTACTAGGGATGTCCTCATCAAAGATTGAACACAGGAGATGAAGTAGGGTTTGAGAGGAGATGGTGTTGTTGAAGATGTTGATGAAGATTGGCCTCCCAAAGATGAGAGGGGTGTTGGCGATGACGATGGCTTCGATTTCCCCCTCCGGGAGGGAAGTTCCCCCGGCGGAATCGCTCCCCGGAGGGCAAAAGTGCTCCTGCCCAAGTTCCGCCTCGAGACGGCGGCGCTCCATCCCGAAAGTCCTCCTCCTTTTTTTTCTAGGTCAAAACTGATTATATACCAAAAGATGGGCACCGAAGGTGGGCTGAGGAGCGCACAACCCACCAGGGCGCGCCCAGGGGGGGCCTGGCGCGCCCTGGTGTCTTGTGCCCAGCAGGGAGGCCCCCTCTGATAGTTCTTTGCTCTAGTATTTTTTATTAAATCCAAAAAGAATCTCCGTAAAGTTTCCGCTCCATTGGAGATGTGCAAAATAGGTATCTCTGTGTGCTTTTTCAGGTACAGAATTCCAGCTGTCGGTATTCTCCCTCTTTGTGTAAACCTTGCATATTATGAGGGAAAATGCATTAGAATAACTTCCTAAATCATTATTATTCAACAAAACATAATAAATAACAGTAGGAAATCATGATGCAAAATGGATGTATCAACTCCCCAAGCTTAGACCTCGCTTGTCCTCAAGCGAAAAGCCGAAATTGAAAAGCATGTCCACATGGTTTGAGAGAGAGGTGTCGATAAAAACAAAATACGGACATAGAAGCATCATGCTTATTATCATAACAACAACAAACTCTATCATAAAACTTTCATCATATAGCTTCTCATGCACAAGTAACAATTCATCACAACATAGAAGTATAAAGCATAAACCTTATTGAAAACCAACAAACTATGTTCTCAGTCAACTTTGCAACTACAATTCATCATATTTTCAGGAAGGGTCTCACGTCGGAGCCTTTTGGCAAGTCCACATACTCAACCATCATTTAGTCTTCTATGATTGCTAACACTCACAGCGTACCCATGAGAAAAAAGTTTCAACCGGACACATAGAAAGATAGGGGCTTATAGTTTCGCCTCCCAACGTATTCACCTCAATGGGTGATGTCAACAATAATAACTCATGCCTACTCACAACCAACTGGATATATGTGCCTAGATCTTTCCTCACCACATGATGCTTGCAAAAGAAAAAGTAAAAAGGAATAGGAAAGAATACTTTGAATCTTGCATAAAAGTAAATACATGAAAGTAAAAGATAGTCCCTTCGCAGAGGGAAGCAGAGGTTGTCATGCGCTTTTTGGTTTGTATGCCCAATCCCTTAATGTAAAAGAACTTCACGCTATATTGCCCCCTATGATAGAAACCTTTATTATGCAGTCTGTCGCTTTTATTACTTTGCCATCATAAGTTCGTATAACGCTCAATTTTCTCTTACACTAATTGATCAAAACACTTTTAGAAGCAATTTTTATTGCCTTATTGCACCAATGACAACTTACTTGAAGGATCTTACTCGATCCATAGGTAGGTATGGTGGACACTCAAAGAATGAATTTGGGTTTGGGCTTTTGGATGCACAAGTAGTATATCTACTTAGTGCGGAATTTTTGGCTAGCAAAGTTATTGAGGAAGCACCACATGTTGAAGGATCTATGACAATATAACTTCTATGTGGATATAAACAAACATAAATCATTATGTTGTCTTCCTTGTCCAATGTCAACAATTTTGACATATAATATTTAATGGGGGCTCACAATCAGAAAAGATGTCGAAGATAGTGTATTTGCACATGAATCTTCTCTTCCCTTATTAATTCTTTCATGAATTGCATCATTGACCAATGCTATGTTTGTCAATCTCCAATAAATTTTACTACTTATACTTTTCCTTATGTGATGTCATTACTCACCATAAGATTAGCATATGATTCATTTCATTTATTTCTCTTTTCTTTTATTTTGATTGCAACGTGAAAGTAGAGAGGCAAAAACTCAAACTAAACTTTATTATATAACTCTCACTCGATTACATAGATAGATAGGCCACGAAACTAACACACGAAAATATATCATGCTAAATTTTTATTCAACTAAAGCAAAGGGAAACTAAAGATCGAAATAAAATAGGTAAAGGTGAATAAAAGTGACGGTGATACGATACCGGGACACCTCCCCCAAGCTTGGCTCAAGAAAAGGGGAGTGCCCATACCCGTGTGCTCAAGTCTCCTTTGGTGGTGGTGATGAAGCAGGTGGTGGTGATGATGTGGTAGGCTTGTCCTCCAGCTTCCATGGCAAGGGCTCCCCATCAAAAGTTGACGCAAGAGTCCCCTGAGTCCTGCAACTGGCAGCTAAACTCATACCTTTAAATCTTGCTTCATATTCAAAAACTTGGTTTTGAAGATCATAAACTTGGCTCTGCAGAAAATTAATTTGCTCGTTGAGGGTGGAGATTATGTCCTTCACAGACCGGCCATCCACCATCTGATCACGGGTGAACTCCGTGATCATGGAGTGATAGGCACTAAGTTGTAACACCCCAAAAATTTGACCATGTTTTATTTATTTAAAATTTTGCCAGGAAATTAAATTTTTATTTTCTGGATCATCCGTTGATTTCAGAATCACTCCTTTCTTCTGAATTGTGGAGTTTTCCCTCCAAATAGAAACCTTCCAAAAATATTATTGGACTTGAATACCTTCCCAAGAGCATTTCTTTTTATTCTGTGATTAGTGGAAAATATTTCTATAATTATTCTCCTAACTTTATTTCTTTTTAAATGGTTTCTCATAACTTTTAGAGCCTCATTTGCACTACAACCATTTGGTAACTTCATTTAAAAATTCTACAAAAAATTGTAGAAGACATGTGAGGTTCCTACATCACTTTTATGCAAAAACTTAGCTTGGTGTTTTGGAAGATTTGAGCAAACCATCCTCTTTTGCTCTCTGGTCCAGTTTGGTATTTTTTACTGCAACCCTATTTTATTTTGCTCTAGTGGCCTTGGGATTTCTCCTGCTTGTAGTCCACCCTACCAAACCCTTAAGTCCAGGAGATCAGATCCATTGGAAGATTTTAATCACATGCAATAATAGCCTTTATTTTCTGTCCAGAACTGGAGTTTTGCAAAACTTGCTCTAACAAGTTTCTGCTTTGGCCAAACTAACCTTGCCATCCTCTTTATCATCTAAAGGGACTCTGATCTGGAAATTTTGGTCACTAGCAAAACCTTCTGGATGCCCCTAGCATTTTGTCGAGCAGTTGGAGTGCATGAACTGTTTTGTCATGATTCTAGCTTTGCATTGGTCGTTAGCATATCTGGCTATATCAGCTTGTCCTTTAGCTTTGCCTTGGCCATCAATCCATCCCGGTGGAGCCCCGTGGGCAGAGGAGCCTCCTGGCATGCCTTGGCAATTCGCCGAGCACATGGCGTGCGTGCTCTGGGTGCGCCAAGAGCGCACGTTTTGCACGCGCGCGCAACCGAGTCGCCGCGACCAGTTGCCGCCTCCCCCGCTCGTCCTGATCCGTCCCTGCTCGCAGAGGTGCGCCAGCCCATCTCGTCCAGAGTCCCTGCACCCTCTGTAGCTCAGAGCCTCCACCGCAAGCCGCCACTGTCGTCCCGCCAGCCTCTGCCGTGGACGGCGCCGCCCGAGCCTTCCCCGCGCGCCAGCTGCCCTCCGGAACAGCTCGAGCTCATCCGCGAGCTCGTCTGTTAGTGCCGACCAGCACCGCGTCGCCCTGCTGTGGCAGAGACGGTCAGCCGGCGTTCTTATCCGCAGCCGGCACCGAACCGCCATTGCCCGCCTATTTAAGGAGCCCCCGAGCTCAATCAGACCCTCAGTCGACCACCTGCCATCCCCCTAGAGCCCCCATAGCAAGCAATCGACTGAGGGAGGCCATCTTCCCCAACCCCGGTGACTTCGGCCGCCGATGTCCCTCGGCTAAATTAGCCGCAGCCAGAGCGCCCCAGCTTTCCCTATCGCCACCATCCGCTTCCCCTCGACCTTGCGGAGCCACCCCACCACTCAGCCTCAACCGAGAACCGCCGTAGGCCGAAACCCCATTAGCTCCCGAAGCCACCGCCCGCCGTGGAGCTCGCCGCCGGCGACCCCCTTCGTCTCCGCTAGCCTTTCGACCTCTGGGAGAACCGTCCTGAACCGACGGATCAATCCCCACCATCGGAGCCCCGTGAGAAGCCGCCGCTCGCCGGCAATGGTCGCCGGAGCTCCGCCTCCGCTCGGCCAGAGGAGGAAGGAGGCGCGGGCGACTGGTCAAACCTGACCAGTGGACCCAATGGACCCACTGTCAGTGATCCCCGAGTCGGCCCGCGCTGGCTTAAGTGGAGATGCCCCCACTAAGTACGTTTTCCCCTCACGCAAGCGTATTCTGATTCGAACCGTTTTCTTTTTCTGATTTATATTAAAAACAGGAATTTGACCAGACTTTGACTGGTCATATCTTTTAAAATAAGAGTCCAATTGAATTGATTCTTTTTCCTACCTCTCTCAAATTTCACCTAGTTTATTTTAGAATTTATTTTAAAAATATTTGAGACAACTTTTTGCACTATTTTTGAATTGCGTGTTGATTCAAATACTTTTCAAAATAGGAAATGAAGAGAGACAAAAACTTTCAAAAGTTTTGGCGTGCTCATCACCTACCTACACATGGAAGGCAAGCATTCTGAACCCTGGTCTAATGTTTGCTGTGTGTTGTTTGATGTGACTACAATACCGAGTTGACTTGAAGCATGCATTATTTCATGTGATGTTGTGATCATGCTCTTGAGTGCATGATGGAAATTCCATGCTGTTGGAATTGATATACTTATGACAGTATTCACCCCTTATACTTCTCATGCCTACCAGAAGGAATCCGGAGAAGTCTCTGTCTCGGGTAGACACGAGCTTGGTGCTGACATCTCGTTGGAACGAGAATGGTCAGCGAGGCATGAAGGGGTATGATGAGTGGTGATTTCTGTCTGATGTTGTGAAATATATTTGTTGTGCTATTCATGCAAAGAATACGTAACCTCCTGAGTCGACCGTAGATCGAGTCTTGTGCCAGTAACCCCCATACTTGTTTCGTGCTACCACTTGTCCCTGCTGCAGGTAGGGTACGGTTCAGTAAGTTGTCAACCCCTTTCTTAGCACACACCGTATAGAGAGGCCATAGTGAAAGATACCAGTGGCCCCTGGTAGGCATGTCACTTGGTCCGGGGGCATGGGTGTTCCGGTGAGTCCGAGGGGGTAGCTCCCCTGTTTTGCGCGCAATATAAATTTTGTGATCCCATGCTAATCGAGGTTGGAGCCTCCCCACTTAGAGTTTTGCTTAACGAGTGTCATGGGTGATTCCAGGCACCGGTAAGTTAAGCTGGTGTGTGCGGGTCAGGTGTGTTTTCAATTCAAAGACCGTAAACGGAATTAGTCCCGGTGGACTAAAGGAATCCGTTACTCGTGGGTAAAGAGTACAACCTCTGCAGAGTTTATATCTATTCGAATAGCCGTGTCCGCGGTTAAGGACTACAGTCTGGGATGGGTCAAGTGTCGGTCTTAGTGTCGGTCTTCGGAGGAAAACTTCTAAACCGGAGCATTGATCATGATGTGTGACAAATGATTATTATTATTATTATTATTATTATTATTATTGTGGACTAACCATTTTTATTACTTGAATTATTGAGTATCCCTGGGATGGTTCTACCTCCTGGATATTCATTGTGATTATTCTCATATAAGCCCTTTATGTGGCGTCGCTCAGACACCCGACTGTGGCATGCTTGTTATTTACTTTCTTATATAAGCCCTTTATGTGGTGTCGCTCAGACACCCGACTGTGGCATGCATGTTATTTACTTTCTTTTATAAGCCCTTTATGTGGTGTCGCTCAGACGCCCGACTGTGGCATGCTTGTTATTTACTTTCTTTATAAGCCCTTTCTGTGGTGTCGCTCAGACGCCCGACTGTGGCATGCTTGTTATTTACTTCCTTTATAAGCCCTTTATGTGGTGTCGCTCAGACGCCCGACTGTGGCTCGCATATTATTTATTTTTCCTTATAAGCCCTTTATGTGGCGTCGCTCAGACGCCCGACTGAGGCATGCTTCATATTATTATCCTTTCGAGGCGTCGCTTCTGACACTCGATCGGTGCATTTTATTTCTCTGATGGCTTATTTATGTTTATATGAATAACCTACTTGCGTGCGTCATGAACTTTATTTCGTGACTGACTAAGTGATCATGGAATATTTCAGTGCATGATTATCATCTGTTATATTATACTTGTGTTCATAGTGTTTGCGAGTACATTCAAAGTACTCACTGGCTTGTCCCTGGCTATTGTCTTGGCCAGATTTCTTGCTTGGAGAGGAGCACAACGACGACAGCCCCGGAACCTAGACAACGATAATAGCAGCCTCGCGAAGATAGGAGTTATCCAGGTCAGCTGTTCCTGTGGGAAATGGAGTCCCATAGACGCTGATGACCTCGAACCGCTTCCGCCATCAACCACTAGAAACCTTTTGTTGTACTCATAGGCCATAATGGTCTTGTACTACATATTTTTTTGTATTTTGCTTGGGATTTCTGTATCAAGATTGTGCCTCATCAGCTAACAGTAATCCTGGGGCTGGTGAGCACAAGGGCCATTTACTGGGAAATTAATATCCTGAAAATCCGGTCCTGACAACCTTGGTATCAGAGCCAGGCTGACCATTGGCTAATCCTATCTTAGCCGGGTCAATAAAACCTAGGTAAACCACCCACCAAACCTTAACCTAACCACAGCCAAGCGTATCCTATACGATAGCCACACAGTGACTCCGACACCTTTTGGCAGTCGGTGCCCAACCTATCAGCCTAGCCTGTCGATCATGCGCCAGTGACCGACACTTAATTTGTCCCATTCGCAAGCGTGCGAAGGAAGACTCCGTTCTCTTTTTCCTATAAAATGGAACGTTAGCCCCAACCCTGCACAGCACAGCCTCTACCCCCAAACCAAGCCAAGATGCCTGGCCCCATTGTTCACAATGAGACCATAGCCACCAACCTTGGAGGTTTTGTAACCGTGCTAGCAAACCTCACCCATCGTGCCTTTGCATTAGAATAGCCCCCAGAGTATGTGGTGTACCAAGGGCTCATGAGCGGTGAGAGCCGTCAATTCTGGGCCACGGTGCACATCCATGGTAGGGGTATAGCGCCAGAACAACCCTACAGGTTCACCGGAAGGACAACTTCCTTTGAGCCACAGGCCATCCAGCTGGCAGCTCGAGAGGCTATAGTTCAACTCCGGCACCTGTCGCCAAGAGTTAACTGCCGCTCGTTCTACTACTACCCCAGCCGTGACGGGTATAGTAGGCCACCCCAGGTTGCCAACGGAGACCACGAGACGGACCCTGCATTGCTGCATCTGGTGCGCTATGTAAGGGCACTAGAGGCATTGTTCGATCAGGTCTCCCTTGATCTGATCGCCGCTCGTGGAGAACTTGTCCGTCGAGCCCCGGCATGAGGAGAAGATGTGCCCGACGCCGACAACCCAGTCGTGCTGTTTGGACAACCGATCGAGTTCTTGAGGTCTGCCCCTGCAGCCGACCGGAATGTATTTGTATCCCCGGAGGAGCTTCGTCGCATTTTAGGGACACGCTCCAACGGGATTGTGACCACCAACCCCCGCGATGGTCATCATCGCTACCCCGACCCTGCAGCACCTCAACCCAATCCAGCAAACCCCGACGGTGAAGCCCATGGAGAAGCCTCGACGTCCACAAGGCACGCGCAATTAGATATTAACGAAGTAGACTAAGTCACTCGAGTAGTACCGAGTCTTAGTCTTCTACGCCATGTAATAGTGTGACCTTGTAATCGCCGTGAATAAATGCAGACTGTTTGTGTGCCTCTGTTTTGAATGGTAGCCTCGCATAAGTATTTTGGCATACGGTTGCATATTAAATTCCAGGCGTAGCTACCAAAAACCACCCCAGACAACACCCACAGTAATACGTCACTTTTGTGAGATATGTATATCTGTGGCTTTGACCCCGACCCCATAGAGCACAACCGACAAACTAGTTTACCCCCCACACCTCAATCAGTAACCCAGCCCTGATGCTATATAAGAGGCCACTCCGTGACCTTACCAAGCATCCCTCACTTTGTGCACAGCTCTCACAGCCACTTTTGCCATGCCAAGCCCCAGTATTCAACTGAGAACTCCAGATGAAACCCCAGGTAGTTTTGTTAAAATATTGTGGGACTTTACCTGCAGTACCATGAGTTCTACCCATCCACCCCAGTACGGGCTGCTCAAAACGAGAATCACCCCATCCGCCTCGAAATATTGGGCAGTTGTGCACATCCCTCCCGCAAACCCAAACCAAGACCCTACGGAAGTCTCCTTCGTGGGGAAATCTATGCCGACTCCACAAATGGCCATAGAAGCTGCCGCGTACGAAGCGCTTGCTCGCCTTCGATTCGCGGTACCCTATGCCAGCGAAAGGGGGCATTATTACTTCCCGAGTCGTGCAGCACTCGGAGAAGAAGCATCTTTTCCCGGCGGGCGAATTGAGAGGGACCCGGTACTGGCCAACCTTGCCCAGTACGTCATCGCCCAAGAGCGTTTGACCCAGCGAGTAATGGGTTATCTCCAGAGCCTCGCTGATTTGAATCCTCAGATCGCCATTGGCAGACCACTGAGGCCAGACCAGGAAAGGCGCGTTCTTCGACTGGTCAATCCGCTTCCTCCGGTAGAAGAAGAATGTGCCCCAGTGCCGGAGACATTTCCTCAGGACCCAGCCTATTTTCCGTTTACGTTGTAGACGTCACTACTATGTTTGTTAGCCTAGCATTTATTTATGTGTTGCCGCTTATGCGTTGTATCCTAAGTTTGTACTATGAATAAACTGTTTGGTTTTAATTAATGTGAGTAATTTTTACTGCTGTGATTTTGATCAACTGTTTTCACTCTCAGTAAATCCCGGGGTGGGATTTTCCTTGAGCCATTGCAACAAATCTTTCTCCATGGCATAGATTTAAATTTACGCAGCACCACGACAGCAGACTCACAGCCACAACCACTCGACCACATGCACTAATTGCAAAATCACGTACACATTTTGCACCTAACAGATCACCTCACTAACACACCACAGTTTCTGAAAGAGAAACTTGTGGGTAATTATTCTGGTGCAAGTTGCCTCCAGCACACTGACAACAGTTAGCACCGGACACCGACACCTAATCCTCATGATCACCGCCGCCGCGAAGAGCTAACACTCGAGCAGCAGCGTCACGACGATCATCAAGGACCATCGCACACAAGAGCACGGAGAACCCCAGCACTACCGCCAGCCCTCCGCACATCAGGATCGTGTACCAGTCCGGCATCACCTCCGCCATTAGAGCCTCGCCTCGAGCTCCTGCAAACAGAAATGGAGAAGAAGAAGAAGAAGAAACGAGGCCAGGTGTGAGGAAGAAGAGAGAGCACCGCGGTCATTTTATAGCTCGAGATCGGTGTACGGTGAACGAAGTCCACCAGCGCCACTCGTCGCTCGATCGCCGGTGTTCGGAGGCGAATCCGCGAGCAGTGCCGACAGCGCACTGGCCCGCGAGGTGAGTGCACGCTGCCCCGGCAGCTAGCACGCCACCCACTACCGCAGTACGGCCTAGATGCCCTACGCGCTAGACGCCGCCGGTGGAGAAAGTGAGGGAGAGCACGCGAGAGAGAGGAAGAGAGGAACGCCAGAGGTAGAAGAAGAGACTGACAGTGGGCCCCGGGTCCACCTGTCAGCCAGAGAGAGCCCTATGCATTCGGGTACGACCAGCGTAATTTGTAAATTTAGAAATTTATTGTAAATTTACCGTAGCCATAGTAGAAATCTCTCGGTTTCCCCAGCCGTGGATTTTTCCACGCAGCGCCAGTACCCCACTGTAGTTATCCCAATTATTTGCCCTCTCACTGTAACCACGTCATATCGCGTGAGCAGGATATTTGATTTTCAAATTATTATTAAATGATAGCAGGAGTAATTTTTTTTTAAACCGTCCTTAGCAAATCTCGAGGACGAGATTTTTCTTAAGGGGGGTAGTGTTGTAACACCCCAAAAATTTGACCATGTTTTATTTATTTAAAATTTTGCCAGGAAATTAAATTTTTATTTTCTGGATCATTCGTTGATTTCAGAATCACTCCTTTCTTCTGAATTGTGGAGTTTTCAATCCAAATAGAAACCTTCCAAAAATATTATTGGACTTGAATACCTTCCCAAGAGCATTTCTTTTTATTTTGTGATTAGTGGAAAATATTTCTATAATTATTCTCCTAACTTTATTTCTTTTTAAATGGTTTCTCATAACTTTTAGAGCCTCATTTGCACTACAACCATTTGGTAACTTCATTTAAAAATTCTACAAAAATTTGTAGAAGACATGTGAGGTTCCTACATCACTTTTATGCAAAAACTTAGCTTGGTGTTTTGGAAGATTTGAGCAAACCATCCTCTTTTGCTCTCTGGTCCAGTTTGGTATTTTTTACTGCAACCCTATTTTATTTTGCTCTAGTGGCCTTGGGATTTCTCCTGCTTGTAGTCCACCCTACCAAACCCTTAAGTCCAGGACATCAGATCCATTGGAAGATTTTAATCACATGCAATAATAGCCTTTATTTTCTGTCCAGAACTGGAGTTTTGCAAAACTTGCTCTAACAAGTTTCTGCTTTGGCCAAACTAACCTTGCCATCCTCTTTATCATCTAAAGAGACTCTGATCTGGAAATTTTGGTCACTAGCAAAACCTTCTGGATGCCCCTAGCATTTTGTCGAGCAGTTGGAGTGCATGAACTGTTTTGTCATGATTCTAGCTTTGCATTGGTCGTTAGCATATCTGGCTATATCAGCTTGTCCTTTAGCTTTGCCTTGGCCATCAATCCATCCCGGTGGAGCCCCGTGGGCAGAGGAGCCTCCTGGCATGCCTTGGCAATTCGCTGAGCACATGGCGTGCGTGCTCTGGGCGCGCCCAGAGCGCACGTTTTACACGCGCGCGCAACCGAGTCGCCGCGACCAGTTGCCGCCTCCCCCGCTCGACCTGATCCGTCCCTGCTCGCAGAGGTGCGCCAGCCCATCTCGTCCAGAGTCCCTGCACCCTCTGTAGCTCAGAGCCTCCACCGCAAGCCGCCACTGCCGTCCCGCCAGTCTCTGCCATGGACGGCGCCGCCCGAGCCTTCCCCGCGCGCCAGCTGCCCTCTGGAATAGCTCGAGCTCATCCGCGAGCTCGTCTGTTAGCGCCGACCAGCACCGCGTCGCCCTGCTGTGCCAGAGACGGTCAGCCGGCGTTCTTATCCGCAGCCGGCACCGAACCGCCATTGCCCGCCTATTTAAGGAGCCGCTGAGTTCAACCAGACCCTCAGTCGACCACCTGCCATCCCCCTAGAGTCCCTCGGCTAAATTAGCCACAGCCAGAGCGCCCCAGCTTTCCCTATCGCCACCATCCGCTTCCTCTCGACCTTGCGGAGCCACCCCACCACTCAGCCTCAACCGGGAACCGCCGTAGGCCGAAACCCCATTAGCTCCCGAAGCCACCGCCCGCCGTGGAGCTCGCCGCCGGCAACCCCCTTCGTCTCCGTTAGCCTTTCGACCTCTGGGAGAACCGTCCTGAACCGACGGGTCCATCCCCACCATCGGAGCCCCGTGAGAAGCCGCCGCTCGCCGGCAATGGTCGCCGGAGCTCCGCCTCCGCTCGGCCAGAGGAGGAAGGAGGCGTGGGCGACTGGTCAAACCTGACCAGTGGACCCAATGGACCCACTGTCAGTGACCCCCCGAGTCGGCCCGCGCTGGCTTAAGTGGAGACGCCCCCACTGAGTACGTTTTCCCCTCGCGCAAGCGTATTCTGATTTGAACCGTTTTCTTTTTCTGATTTACATTAAAAACAGGAATTTGACCAGACTTTGACTGGTCATATCTTTTAAAATAAGAGTCCACTTGAATTGATTCTTTTTCCTACCTCTCTCAAATTTCACCTAGTTTATTTTAGAATTTATTTGAAAAATATGTGAGACAACTTTTTGCACTATTTTTGAATTGCGTGTTGATTCAAATACTTTTCAAAATGGAAATGAAGAGAGACAAAAACTTTCAAAAGTTTTCGAGTGCTCATCACCTACCTACACATGGAAGGCAAGCATTCTGAAACCTGGTCTAATGTTTGCTGTGTGTTGTTTGATGTGACTACAACACCGAGTTGAATTGAAGCATGCATTATTTCATGTGATGTTGTGATCATGCTCTTGAGTGCATGATGGAAATTCCATGCTGTTGGAATTGATAAGCTTATGACATTATTCACCCCTTATACTTCTCATGCCTACCGAAAGGAATCCGGAGAAGTCTCTGTCTCGGGTAGACACGAGCTTGGTGCTGACATCTCGTTGGAACGAGAATGGTCAGCGAGGCATGAAGGGGTATGATGAGTGGTGATTTCTGTCTGATGTTGTGAAATATATTTGTTGTGCTATTCATGCAAAGAATACGTAACCTCCTGAGTCGACCGTAGATCGAGTCTTGTGCCAGTAACCCCCATACTTGTTTCGTGCTACCACTTGTCCCTGCTGCAGGTAGGGTACGGTTCAGTAAGTTGTCAACCCCTTTCTTAGCACACACCGTACAAAGAGGCCATAGTGAAAGATACCAGTGGCCCCTGGTAGGCATGTCACTTGGTCCGGGGGCATGGGTGTTCCGGTGAGTCCGAGGGGGTAGCTCCCCTGTTTTGCGCGCAATATAAATTTTGTGATCCCATGCTAATCGAGGTTGGAGCCTCCCCACTTAGAGTTTTGCTTAACGAGTGTCATGGGTGATTCCAGGCACCGGTAAGTTAAGCTGGTGTGTGCGGGTCAGGTGTGTTTTCAATTCAAAGACCGTAAACGGAATTAGTCCCGGTGGACTAAAGGAATCCGTTACTCGTGGGTAAAGAGTACAACCTCTGCAGAGTTTATATCTATTCGAATAGCCGTGTCCGCGGTTAAGGACTACAGTCTGGGATGGGTCAAGTGTCGGTCTTAGTGTCGGTCTTCGGAGGAAAACTTCTAAACCGGAACATTGATCATGACGTGTGACAAATGATTATTATTATTATTATTATTATTGTGGACTAACCATTTTTATTACTTGAATTATTGAGTATCCCTGGGATGGTTCTACCTCCTGGATATTCATTGTGATTATTCTCATATAAGCCCTTTATGTGGCGTCGCTCAGACACCCGACTGTGGCATGCTTGTTATTTACTTTCTTATATAAGCCCTTTATGTGGTGTCGCTCAGACACCCGACTGTGGCATGCATGTTATTTACTTTCTTTTATAAGCCCTTTATGTGGTGTCGCTCAGACGCCCGACTGTGGCATGCTTGTTATTTACTTTCTTTATAAGCCCTTTCTGTGGTGTCGCTCAGACGCCCGACTGTGGCATGCTTGTTATTTACTTCCTTTATAAGCCCTTTATGTGGTGTCGCTCAGACGCCTGACTGTGGCTCGCATATTATTTATTTTTCCTTATAAGCCCTTTATGTGGCGTCGCTCAGACGCCCGACTGAGGCATGCTTCATATTATTATCCTTTCGAGGCGTCGCTTCAGACACTCGATCGGTGCATTTTATTTCTCTGATGGCTTATTTATGTTTATATGAATAACCTGCTTGCGTGCGTCATGAACTTTATTTCGTGACTGACTAAGTGATCATGGAATATTTCAGTGCATGATTATCATCTGTTATATTATACTTGTGTTCATAGTGTTTGCGAGTACATTCAAAGTACTCACTGGCTTGTCCCTGGCTATTGTCTTGGCCAGATTTCTTGCTTGGAGAGGAGCACAACGACGACAGCCCCGGAACCTAGACAACGATAATAGCAGCCTCGCGAAGATAGGAGTTATCCAGGTCAGCTGTTCCTGTGGGAAATGGAGTCCCATAGACGCTGATGACCCCGAACCGCTTCCGCCATCAACCACTAGAAACCTTTTGTTGTACTCATAGGCCATAATGGTCTTGTACTACATATTTTTTTTGTATTTTGCTTGGGATTTCTGTATCAAGATTGTGCCTCATCAGCTAACAGTAATCCTAGGGCTGGTGAGCACAAGGGCCATTTACTGGGAAATTAATATCCTGGAAATCCGGTCCTGACATAAGTCCACGCTCCGCCATCTTTTGGCACTTGAAGATTTCTTGTTCCACCGCCTCAAGCCTAACCTCCACACTTCCGTTCCTTTTGGCTCCCTGAACATCACGGATGTGGAGCACCCCCTCATGCATCTCAATTTCTTGCGGGTGCTTCATCACCTTCGGCAAGTACGGGTTGATGACCTTCTCGAAGAACTTGTCGTTGGAGGTGCTTGGTGGAGCCATGGAGATCTAGATCTAACAAGAAAATAGCAGGAAATAGGAACAGAGGATTTTTCTGTGACGCGATCGTCAAAACAGTCGGTGGGTATATATAGAGAATTTTTATTCTTGGGAAACAAGCATATGGAAGGAAAACGGAGTCGGGAAGGTCTCCGAGGTGGGCACAACCCACCAGGGTGCGCCAGGGGGGCCTGGCGTGCCCTGGTGTATCGTGCTGACCTCGATCTCCTTCCGGTTTATTTCTTTATTTCCAAAATTTTCTAATAGTCCAAAACTGACAAAAAATATTTTTGCGGATTTTTCGGA
Source organism: Elymus sibiricus (assembly GCA_039707655.1). Classification (NCBI taxonomy): domain Eukaryota; kingdom Viridiplantae; phylum Streptophyta; class Magnoliopsida; order Poales; family Poaceae; genus Elymus; species Elymus sibiricus. The sequence goes on along the minus strand of CM077673.1, from coordinate 206,048,590 downwards.
GTCCATTTACTTACCGTATCACGTACCTCCTATTTTTCAGAATTCTGGAGTGTTCCAGAAGGTTTCTTTTATGTGTTCCTCCGGTGTCATGGTTTGGATAACATTGCTTTCAACGTTAATAGGTGTACCTGAGATATAGTGTTTAATTCTTTGTCCATTGACCACCTTCGGGTTAGTACCTTCGACGTTATTAATGTTGATAGCCCCAGAACGATAAACCTCCTCGATAATATATGGTCCTTCCCATTTGGAGAGAAGCTCACCCACAAAAAATCTTAAATGAGAGTTGAACAAAAGAACATAGTCTCCTATTTTGACTTACCGCTTTTGGACTCTTTTGTCAAGCCATCTTTTTACTTTTCTTTGAATAGTTTGGCATTTTCATAGGCTTGGGTTCTCCATTCATCTAGTGAGCTAATATAAAATAGCCTCTTCTCACCGGCAAGTTTGTAATCATAGTTGAGTTCTTTAATTGCCCAAAATAATTTATGTTCTAATTCTAGAGGCAAATGACAAGCTTTTCCATATACCATTTTGTATGGAGACATACCCATAGGATTTTTATAAGCTGTTCTGTAGGCCTAAAGTGCATCATCTAATTTCTTAGACCAATTCTTACGAGACCTGTTGACAGTTTTTTGTAATATTAATTTTATTTCTCTATTGCTAATTAAGTTCAACTTGACCACTAGATTGAGGATGATAGGGTGATGCAATTCTATGCTTAACATCATATTTAGCAAGCATCTTACGGAAAGCACCATGGATAAAGTGTGAACCACCATCAGTCATTAAATATCTAGGGACTCCAAACCTCAGGAAGATAACCCCTTTAATCATTTTAATGGAGGTGTGGTGATCAGCACTACTAGTTGGAATAGCTTCTACCCACTTAGTGACATAATCAACAACAACCAAAATATGAGTGTACTCATTAGAGGAAGGAAAAGGCCCCATATAACCAAAACCCCAAACATCAAATGGTTCAACAACAAGTGAATAATTCATAGGCATTTCCTGACGCTTACCGATATTACCAATTCTTTGACATTCATCACAAGACAAGACAAACTTACGGGCATCCTTAAAGAGAGTAGGCCAATAAAAACCAGATTTGTAATACCTTGTGAGAAGTTCTATCTCCCGCATGATGTCCTCCATAAGCTTCGGAATGACATTTCCGTAGGATTTGTTCCTGTTCATGCTCAGGTACACAACATCTAATAATACCATCTACTCCTTCTCTATAAAGTTGTGGGTCATCCCAAAAGTAATGTCTCAAGTCATAGAACAATTTTTTCTTTTGTTGGTATGTGAAGCTAGGTGGTATATGTTTAGCAACAATGTAATTAGCGTAATAAGCATACCAAGGGGTGTTTTGAGAAACACTTATTGCAGCTAACTACTCATCAGGGAAACTATCATCAATAGGTAGTGGGTCATAAAGAATATTTTCTAACCTAGACAAGTTATCAGCTACGGGGTTCTCAGGTCCCTTCCTATCAACGATGTGTAAGTCAAATTCTTGAAGCAAGAGAACCCACCTAATGAGTCTAGGTTTAGCATCTTTCTTTTCCATGAGATATTTTATAGCAGCATGATCGGTGTGAACAATAACTTTGGAGTCAACAATATGGGATCTAAATTTATCATAGGCAAACACAACTACTAAAAATTATTTTTCAGTAGTAGCATAATTTTGTTGAGCACTGTCTAGAGTTTTACTAGCATAATGGATAACATTTAATTTTTTATCAACTCTTTGTCCTAGAACAGCACCAACAGCATAATCACTAGCATCACACATGATTTCAAAAGGCAAGTTCCAATCAGGTGGTTGAACGATAGGTGCAGAGGTTAAGGCTTTCTTGAGTGTTTCAAAGGCTTCCACACAATCATCATAAAAAACAAAAGGATTAGTAAGAGGCCTAGAAATTTTAGAGAAGTCTTTAATGAACCTCCTATAGAAACCAGCATGACCAAGGAAACTTCGAATACCTTTAATATCTTTAGGACATGGTATTTTCTCAATTGCATCAACTTTAGCTTTATCCACCTCAATACCTCTTTCAGATATTTTATGCCCCAAAACAATGCCTTCATTAACCATAAAGTGGCACTTCTCCCAATTCAAGACAAGATTAGTTTGTTCACATCTCTGCAAAACTCGGTCAAGGTTTCTTAGGCAATCATCAAAAGAAGTCCCGTAAACGGAAAAATCATCCATGAAAACCTCCACAATCTTTTCACAAAAATCAGAGAATATAGCAGTTATACATCTTTGAAAGGTAGCCGGTGCATTGCATAAACCAAAGGCATACGCTGATAGAGGCGAAGGTGTCCCGTCTTTCGATGAGATGGTGGCTATCGTTTTGGTGGAAGTCGACTTTCACAATCCGACTACGAACGTGCGAAGACGTCGCGCCTTAGCAATCGCTAAACCAACTCCGAGAGGTTATTGACCACGCTGGAGCACGATCAACCTGACCACGAAGGTCTATTTCCTGCACGCAAACGAAGAACAAGCAAGAAACTAAGATTGCAATCTGGATATTGCGTATTAAAGAGGAAAGCTTTATTGATGAAGTGGGGTTCTGTGACGTCTTGGTCTGGTCATGGAACACAAACGAAGGACGCGAAGTTGCAGCTATGGCGAACTTGTAATCTAAACAAAACCCAAATCTAAAACGATGCCCTAAGGGCTGTATATATGAGGTAATAGAAGGGGATTTCGTGGCCCCTTGGAGGAGGGGTCCGAAACCAGCCCTAACTCCGTTTCCCCACACATACGGACTCTAAAAATAGCCTAATAAGTGGTATTTCGAAATTACATGGGCCTGGCCCAAAAATAAGGTGACGCAGCACCTATATTAGCCTATGGACGAAATTTATGAAGTGGCCTCTTGTATATTTCGTCCAAGCCTCCAAGCACTCCTTATGGTGGCTTCAAAGTGCGGAAATCACCACTGGAAACTCCGTTGGTCCTTCCCGTGCGCGCACCTTCTCCCCCATGCTTGATCCTGCTCCAATGGCCATCCTTCTTGTCCATGCTAGGTCCTTCGTTCATAAGTAAAACAAAAGTATCTAATTTAGGCAGCATCATATGTTCATGAACATTAGAAGGATTTCCAAGAAACGAAAGTACCTGATAATTTAGTTGGCGTGCGCGGGCTCTAGTAATTGGTCCAATCTGTGTAGCTGGTGGTGATGTGGGTGTAACATTAGTAGGGATGTCCTCATCATCCTCCCCTTCTTGAACTGAAGTCGTCCTCGACGGAAGCTCATCATCCTCACCCATATAAGGCTTCAAATCTGCAATGTTAAAAGTGGGACTAACCCCAAAATCTGCAGGCAGCTCAAGTTTATATGCATTATCATTTATTTTCTCTAACACCTTGAAAGGACCATCAGCACGTGGCATTAGCTTCGACTTGCGCAATTCAGGAAACCTATCCTTACGCAAATGTAACCAAACAAGATCTCCAGGTGCAAAGACAACATGTTTTCTACCCTTATCTCCAGCAAGTTTATATTTAGCATTCATACGCTCAATGTTCTCCTTAGTTAACGCATGCATCTTTAATATCAATTCAGCACGTTCTTTAGCATCAAAATTGACCTTCTCCGAAGATGGAAGAGGCAACAAATCAATAGGTGCACGAGGTAAGAAACCATACACTACTTCAAAAGGGCACATCTTAGTTGTAGAATGCAGCGAACGATTATAAGCAAATTCAATATGAGGCAAGCATTCTTCCCACATTTTCAGGTTATTCTTCAACACAGCCCGAAGCATAGTAGACAGAGATCTATTCACTACTTCAGTTTGTCTATCAGTTTGGGGGTGACATGTAGTACTAAAAAGCAGTTTAGTCCCCAATTTAGCCCATAAACATCTCCAAAAGTGGCTAAGAAATTTAACATCACGATCTGAAACAATTGTATTTGGCACACCATGCAAGCGAATAATTTCACGAAAGAACAAATCAGCAACATTAGCAGCAGCATCACTTTTATGACAGGGTATAAAGTGTGCCATTTTCGAAAATCTATCCACGACAACAAATATGCTATCCCTCCCCTTCTTTGTTCGAGGTAAACCTAAAACAAAGTCCATAGATATATCCTCCCAAGGAACACTAGGTACAGGCAAAGGCATATATAAACCATGAGGATTGAGTCGTGACTTAGCTTTTTGACATGTAGTGCAGCGAGCAACAAAACGCTCAACATCCCGTCTCATCTTTGGCCAAAAGAAATGTGTAGCAAGTACGTCCTCCGTCTTCTTCACGCCAAAGTGTCCCATTAATCCCCCTCCAAGCGCCTCCTGTAACAACAAAAGACGAACGGAGCTACCTGGAATGCATAGCTTGTTAGCACGAAACACAAATCCATCATTAATGACGAACTTGTTCCATGTTCTCCCTTCTTTACAATTCTGCAACACATCTTGAAATTCGGCATCATGCATATATTGATCTTTGATGGTCTCCAAACCAAATATTTTAAAGTCAAGTTGTGAAAGCATAGTATAACGACGAGACAATGCATCAGCAATAACATTTTCTTTACCCTTCTTGTGTTTAATGACATAAGGGAAAGTCTCAATGAATTCAACCCATTTAGCATGCCTACGGTTCAGTTTTGCTTGACTTTTAATATGTTTCAAAGATTCATGATCAGAATGTATAACAAATTCTTTGGGCCATAAATAATGTTGCCATGTTTCCAAAGTCCGAACAAGAGCATATAATTCCTTATCATAAGTAGAATAATTCAGACTAGGCCCACTCAATTTTTCAGAAAAGTATGCAACAGGTTTACCATCTTGTAATAACACACCTCCTAATCCAATTCCACTAGCATCACATTCAAGCTCAAAAGTCTTATTAAAATCAGGAAGTTGGAGTAATGGAGCATGTGTTAACTTATCTTTCAATACCGTGAAGGCTTCTTCCTGTGCGGTACCCCAAATAAAAGGCACATCCTTCTTTGTAAGCTCATTTAGAGGTGCAGCAATGGTGCTGAAATCCCTCACAAAACGCCTATAGAAACCAGCGAGTCCAAGAAAACTCCTCACTTGTGTGACCGTTTTGGGCTGCGGCCAACTCTCAATAGCTTCAATCTTGGCTTTATCAACTTCAATTCCCTGTGGAGTAACAACATAGCCAAGAAAATAAACTCGGTCGGTGCAAAAGGTGCACTTCCCAAGGTTACCAAACAAACGTGCATCACGTAGAGCGAGAAAAACAGCACGTAAATGTTCCAAATGTTCCTCCAAAGATCTACTATAAATCAGTATATCATCAAAATAGACTACCACAAATCGTCCAATGAAAGCACGTAAAACCTCGTTCATTAATCTCATGAAAGTGCTAGGTGCATTAGTTAACCCAAAAGGCATGACTAACCACTCATATAATCCAAACTTAGTTTTAAATGTTGTTTTCCATTCATCTCCCAATTTCATACGAATTTGATGGTATCCACTACGCAAATCAACTTTGGAGAAAATTGTAGAGCCACTTAATTCATCAAGCATATCATCTAGCCTAGGAATAGGATGACGATAACGAATAGTAATATTATTAATGCCTCTACAATGAACACACATACGCGATGTACCATCCTTTTTAGGCACTAGAATAATAGGAATAGCACAAGGACTAAGAGATTCACGTATCTAACCTTTGTCGAGCAGCTCCTGTACTTGACGCATAATCTCCTTCGTCTCCTCTGGATTGGTACGGTATGGCGCACGGTTGGGCAGCGATGCACCGGGAATTAAGTCAATCTGATGCTCAATCCCTCGAATAGGTGGTAATCCTGGTGGCACGTCTTGTGGAAAGACGTCAGCGAACTCCTGCAAAATGTTAGTGACAGCAGGAGGCAAAGAGGGAGGCATGTCCTCGAATGAAAATAATACATCTTTGCATAAAAAAGCATAGCAAACAGATGTAGTGACATCCAAATCAGTAATATCAGATTTAGTGGCAAGTAAACAACCACTCTTCAGTTTTATTTCAGATATAACACTAGATGATTGTTTATGAGGCTTATTATGTTGCTCAAATTCCTTTGCCACAATCTGATTTTCACTCTCACTTTGCTTCTGTTTTGCTTTACTCGCTCTAGCAATGTCATCTTTCATAATATGTTCGGGAGACATAGGAAGCAAAGTTATATTTTTATCCTTATGAACAAGAGTATACTGATTTGTCCTACCATGGTGTACAGAATTTTTATCAAATTGCCATGGTCTACCAAGTAAAACGGAGCATGCTTGCATGGGTACCACATCACAATCAACATAATCAGAATATGTAGGAATGCTAAAGTGCACACGAACAGTACGTGTTACCTTAACCTTGCCACTGTTGTTGAACCATTGGATGTAATAAGGATGAGGATGTGGTCTGGTGGTTAGAGAAAGCTTCTCCACCATCTCCATGCTAGCCAAGTTGTTGCAACTCCCTCCATCGATGATGACGCGAACAGAACGCTCCTTCACAACTCCCTTTGTATGGAACAAGTTGTGCCTCTGATTTTGCTCAGCCTGTGTAACCTGCACACTCAAAACACGTTGAGCAACTAAACTTTCATACCTGTCAGCGTAGTCAGCAGCCATGTAGTGTGTCTCTTGTTCAGTCTCCTCTACACCTTGTTCTTCACTCGCAATAAGAGCCAGGGTCTCCTCATCATAATCGCTAGCGGAGTCATATCCACCATCCTCAGTAACTATCATCACAGGCTTGGAAGGACATTCTCTCGCATAGTGACCTCCACCCTTGCAACGACGACATATAACCTCATGTGTTTGCCCTATGGATGCAATGGAAGGAGCTCTGTGCTGGCCCGGAAGGTGTGCTCTTCGCGGAGGGTGGAACAGAGGCCTGTTTCCTGGTATCTCGGTTGGAGTTGGAGGCTGACGTAGGCGGTGCTGCAGCCGGACGTGTGGAAGTAGAAGAGGTACGTGGAGTCCATGATGAAGTGCGACCTGCAGAAAAATTAGTTCTTGCCAATGCCTGTCGATCCTGCACTTCACGTTCAGCTTTTACAGCAAGATGAAATAAACGAGTGATAGTGTTATACTCCTTATACTCTAGAATAGTCTGAATCTCTCTATTTAATCCACCCATAAAACGTGCAAGCATAGCTTCATTCTCCTCAACAATACCACATCTAATCATGCCAGTTTGTAACTCCTGATAATATTCCTCTACAGAATTTTTTCCTTGTCTTAAACGCTGCAAATTTTGAAGCAATTCACGTTGATAATATGGTGAAACCCAACGATTACGCATAGCGGTTTTCAAAGCAGCCCAAGTAGGTGGGATATTAGCGTGATGTATTCTACAATGTTCGGACCACCAAACACAAGCAAAACTAGTGAACGAACAAACAGCAGCAGTAACACGTCTATCCTCAGGATATTGTAAGCATGTAAATCGTTGTTCTGTTTCTAACTCCCAAGTAAGATATATATCCGGAACATATCGACCATCAAATGTAGGAATATTCAATTTAAGTTTAGGGAGATGGTCATGAGTTTGTACCTGAGGGGGTGGTGCAGCCCTACCATTGCGATCGTAGGCACGTGGACGACCTGGTGCGTGTGGTGGTGGTTGTCCTTGGGGCTGAGCTGGAGCAACCTCTCCCTCATCGCCGTAATCACCATCGTAGTCAGTGTTCTGATCAACAGTAGTAGCAGCAGCAGCAGCCACAGAAGCCACAGCAGTAGGAACGGCACCAGAATGTTGGCCCTCCTCTAGGGGCACACGTTGTGCGCGCCCCGCAAAATTCGGCCGACGTTGTTGTTGTTGCTGAGTTATGACCGGTGCAGCTGGTGGTAGACGTGCAAGCACCTCATTGAACTTAGCGTCCAACTTTGTCTCGAACGTCTTCTCCAATCCATCTAGCTTCTCCATAGCCTCTCCAAGGACTGGTTACGAAGTCTTGTACCTGGTCAGCCATCATTTGCTGGAATTTATCATGGAGCTCCTTGTTGGTCATAACCTCCCATTCGACCTCGTCAGCTTGTGATCCTGGCATGGTTAGCAGTAATAGGAACACACAAGAATATGAACCTACAGACTACTAGGAAGTGGTGGTGGTGTGTCACAAATCCGTCAAGCAAATCTCAAATTCTTACCAGTTCTTACCCAGCAGCAGGTGGTGATTGGCAACCGGTGTAGTCAAAAACTCCCAAAGCTTGGATAGAGCGATTGCCAGGTGGTGTCAAACACACGGCGTAGATATATGTGGAGCTGGGAAGGCTTAAAATATGGTAGCAAAAAGGGGTCAGCAATAATCAGTTCAGAGATGCAAAGTTGAAAAAACGCTCAACGACGGTACGATGCTGGTCCTAGGCTAGACCGTGCTAGAGACGCGAGCCTAAAACACCAACAAAATCACGACGTTACACGTAATCAAGGGAAGAGCACACTCTGATTTTCTTTTTCTTTTTTTCTTTTTTTTTTGGCGCCTCTTTTTTTTTTTTTTGCGCTCTTTTTTTTTTTTGCTCAGAAAATCACTATAATGGTGAGTGTGTCAAAACTCTTCCCGAGACGTATAAACAGGATAGGCACGAAAATTTTTTGAGTAATTTTTTTTTTCTGGAGCGATTCGGGGCTCCGACGACCAAAAATTGCAAAAAAAAATCACTATGATGGCGAGGGTCTCAAAACGCTCCGAAAGGCCTAAAATGATGATAGGAAAAAAATATTTTCACCCACCGAAATTTTGGCCTAGAAAGTGCTCTGAATTTTTTTTTTCTTCCGACACCTACTCAGGCAAGGGAACTCGAAAATAAAAACAAAGGGATCTCAAAATCAATCCGAAGACCTAAGGAACTCGGATTAGAGGTGGATATGGGTGGTAGTATAAGGACTCGGATTGGTGTGGCGGATCTGTGGTGGAGGTATATGGCAGCGATGAAGATGATGCGGTGGCGGCGTGACAATCTGTGACTAGAACTCGAAACTCTAAAAGACTAGACGCTAAGACCAGCAACTCGACACGACGATGCACCCGTAATTTCAACAAAGCAAAACACTGAAAAGACTATGCAAAGGCTCAGATTGGTTCGGATATGATGATCTAACCCTAATTTTTTTTGTGGCTTTTTTTTTGTGGACGGTAGGTATGAAGAACAGATGCAATCTATACTACGAAAAACTGGTAAATCTCACCGAGCAACCTGGAAATCTGATACCACTTGATAGAGGCGAAGGTGTCCCGTCTTTCGATGAGATGGTGGCTATCGTTTTGGTGGAAGTCGACTTTCACGATCCGACTACGAACGTGCAAAGACGTCGCGCCTTAGCAATCGCTAAACCAACTCCGAGAGGTTATTGACCACGCCGGAGCACGATCAACCTGACCACGAAGGTCTATTTCCTGCACGCAAACGAAGAACAAGCAAGAAACTAAGATTGCAATCTGGATATTGCGTATTAAAGAGGAAAGCTTTATTGATGAAGTGGGGTTCTGTGACGTCTTGGTCTGGTCGTGGAACACAAACGAAGGACGCGAAGTTGCAGCTATGGCAAACTTGTAATCTAAACAAAACCCAAATCTAAAACGATGCCCTAAGGGCTGTATATATGAGGTAATAGAAGGGGATTTCGTGGCCCCTTGGAGGAGGGGTCCGAAACCAGCCCTAACTCCGTTTCCCCACACATACGGACTCTAAAAATAGCCTAATAAGTGGTATTTCGAAATTACATGGGCCTGGCCCAAAAATAAGGTGACGCAGCACCTATATTATCCTATGGACGAAATTTATGAAGTGGCCTCTTGTATATTTCGTCCAAGCCTCCAAGCACTCCTTATGGTGGCTTCAAAGTGCGAAAATCACCACTGGAAACTCCGTTGTTCCTTCCCGTGCGCGCACCTTCTCCCCCATGCTTGATCCTGCTCCAATGGCCATCCTTCTTGTCCATGCTAGGTCCTTCGTTCATAAGTAAAACAAAAGTATCTAATTTAGGCAGCATCATATGTTCATGAACATTAGAAGGATTTCCAAGAAACGAAAGTACCTGATAATTTAGTTGGCGTGCGCGGGCTCTAGTAATTGGTCCAATCTGTGTAGCTGGTGGTGATGTGGGTGTAACATTAGTAGGGATGTCCTCATCATACGCCTATAAGCATAGGTTCCAAAAAGGCAAGTAAAGGTTTTGTCTTGATCAGATTGTGACACAGGTATTTGAGAGAAACCAGAATATCCGTCTAGGAAACAAAAGTGTGTGTGCTTAGATAATCTTTCTAGCATTTGATCAATGAAAGGCAGAGGGTAATGATCTTTTCTAGTAGCTTTATTTAATTTTCTAAAATCAATTATCATTCTATAGCCAGTGACAATTCTTTGTGGAATGAGTTCATTCTTATCATTAGGAACAACGGTTATACCTCCTTTCTTAGGGACACAATGAACAGGACTTACCCATCTACTATCTGCAATGGGATATATTACACCTGCTTCCAGAAGCTTTAGTATTTCAGTTCTTACCACGTCTTTCATCTTAGGATTCAATCGCCGTTGGTGATCAACAACGGGTTTAGCATCAGGTTCCATATTAATCTTGTGCTGACATAGAGTGGGACTAATGCCCTTAAGATCATCAAGAGTATATCCAATAGCAGCCTGGTGCTTCCTTAGAACTTTTAATAATCTTTCTTCTTCATGTTCTGAAAGGTTAGCACTAATAATAACATGATATATCTTTTTCTCATCAAGATAAGCATACTTCAAAGTGTCAGGTAATTGCTTTAATTCAAACACAGGATCACCTTTAGGTGGAGGAGGACCTACAAGAGTTTCAATAGGCAACTTGTGTTTCAGGAGAGGTTGTTATTCAAAGAAAATTTGATCTATTTCATTTCTTTCACGCAAGTGCATATCATTTTCATGGTCAAGCAAATATTGCTCTAATGGATCAGTAGGAGGCACAGCAATAGAAGCAAGACCAATTATTTCATCTTTACTAGATAACGCTTTATCACGAGGTTGTCTACTAAACATGGAAAAATTAAACTCATGAGACACACCACCAAAACTGACATCGACAGTTTGTTTTTAACACAATCTATCTTAGCGTTGACGGTGCTCAAGAAAGGTCTACCAAAGATAATGGGACAAAAGTCATCTTGTGGGGAACCATGGACTAGAAAATTAGTAGGGTATTTTACTTTCCCACACAAGACTTCAACATCTCTTACAATCCCAAGTGGTGTGATGGTGTCCCTATTAGCAAGTTTAATAGTAACATCAATATCTTCTATTTCAGCAGGTGCTATTTCATCCATAATTTCATGGTATAAGGTAAAAGGGATAGCACTCACACTAGCACCCAAATCACATAAACCATGATAGCAATGATCTCGTATTTTGACTCAGACAGCAGGCATGCCTTCTATGGGTCTATGTTTATCTTTTTCATCGGGTTTAGCAATTCTGGGAGCTTCATCACAGAAGTAGATAAGATGGCCATCAATATTTTCTACCAAGAGATCTTTAACCATAGCAACACTAGGTTCTACTTTAATTTGCTCAGGGGGCTTAGGTGCTCTTATATTACTCTTACGAACCACAGTTGATACCTTAGCATGTTCCTTTATCCTAACAGGGAAAAGTGGGTTTTCAATATAAGCGGTAGGCACAACTGGATCAACATTGTAAATGATGGTTTCATCTTTAGCTATGAGCGGTTTTTTAATTTCTTTTTTAATAGGGGGATGATATTTAAACCACTTCTCCTTAGAGAGATCGACGTGAGTAGCAAATGCTTCGCAGAAAGAGGCTACTATCTCAGAGTCAAGTCCATATTTAGTGATAAACTTGTGAAAAGTATCGGTATTCTTAAAAGATTTAACAAAATCAAACTCAAGCTTTATACCTGACTACCTGCAAAAAATCTTAAACGAGAGTTGAACAAAAGAACATAGTCTCCTATTTTGAATTACCGCTTTTGGATTCTTTTGTCATGCCATCTTTTTACTTTTTCTTTGAATAGTGTCGGTGCACTAGTACATGGGTACCCAGTGCCCCTGACTTATGCACAGGCGGTAGTAGCTGATCCCCTCAACGCTCGTACAATCCCGATGAATGATCAAGACCAAAGTCCAACAAACCCGACGCGGCAGCCCAAGCCTGAACTGCAACGTGCCAAGCATGTCCCCGGCGCTTGCCGGGGACCAATACATGCGCACCTTCCTGAAGACCTGGCAAGCCATCCCCTGGCAGGCGCGAGCTGACCAGCCACCGCTCCACCGCATCGCTATGCTAGTCACTTGTCGATGCGGTGTCGAGCCCTCAAGCGGCTAATCAGCTCTCGCTAAACACGTGGCGACACATCGGGAGGCAAGTTATGCTCAGTTGACACCCGCCCTGCAGCGTGTCTAGACCATAAGCAACGACCGGCCAAGCGGTGGCAAGAGCTTGCCGAGGATGCAGCCCCGAGTGCCACCTAGGCTGGTAATCATGGTATTTTGTCCTAAATGCCAGAGTTAGGTATGATAGCTCTACTAAGCTATCTAATCAATAGATAATGACTGTTTTGCCATTGTGGTAACCCCTTGCACTATAAAAGGAGGCCCAAGGCTACCTAGCTCAGGATCCGGACCTTTGGACACTTGTACTCGCGTAGTAGCTCACCCCGACAGCAGCCCTTGCCGGGGTAGGGCATTGCGCGTTCTTCGTGTTCCTCTGATCAATCCACAAAAAGCAGGAGTAGGGTTTTACGCTTAGCAGCGGCCCGAACCTGGGTAAAATGCCTGTGTCGTGATTATCACGCCGTCTCATGCTCTCCGCTCTTTGTGCAACGTGACCCCCCTTGCCGAACCACAAAGGGGCCTCTGGTCCCATAGGTGATCGTGAGCATCCGTTCCCCGACATCTTTGGCGCGCCAGGTAGGGGGCGTGCATCATTTGCGCGAACCCGAGTTCGTGAACGGCGAATCGATCTTCATCATCATCTTCTTCAACAATGGATCCCAAGAAGAAATCCGGCGCGGCCACGCATCCCTCCATTTCGAAGGCTCCCTCACACGCGGCCACCGGCATCGTCGACGCCACGGCGGCTACGGGTGAGGCGGGCATCGTGGACGACGCGGTCGGCGCAAGCGGCGCCCCCGTCCAGTCCTTCACGGTCGGAGATGGAGCAGGAGACGCCGGAGGGGAGCGACCACAACAACAACTTGGCGAGCTCGGCCCCGGCGCCACGGGCGAGGGAAACAACCGTTCATCACCTCTCCGCCGCGCGGATGGCCACGGCCGCCTTGGCGGCGCCCGGTCCAGTGCGAGCCATGACCCTCCGGCCGCGCCCGTCGCTGGCGAGACTACTGAGCATACGCCTCGTGCGGAATGAGACGGAGCACCGAGCGGGGCCGCAGCCCCGCAGGATTGGCCCCCTGCATGCCAGACTGGCCCGGCGAGTGGCAAACGGCATCAGGAACGCGGCGACGCTTCTCTTGGTCCTACCAGGAGTCGAGCGACGTCATGGTCCGCCTCTTTCGCCATGCCGAGCACCGCAGGAGAAGCCATGGTGCGTGTCCAGATGCTGCTCAACTTTATGCCAACAGCTGATAAGATGGATGAATGGAGAGCCACCATTCAGAGTTTGATTTCTTTCACTGAAGCCAACAAGCCCCAGCATGCAGAGCAGTCGCGACGTACGCGAACAGCAGCAGCAGCCCGGGCCGGCGAGCGCGTCAAAGGGGCCACCCCAACGGTGCAGTCCCCTCCGCGACAACAGGCCCAGAGGCAGCCGCAGTAAGCCTCACATGCTGATAAGCATGACGAGGCATCCATAGTCTCGTCCGGCCCGCGCGACCACCGGGATCAACGGCGTGTCCTTGAAGACCGGCGGAAAGAAGACGCGCGCATCACCATCGAGCGATGCCAGGAAGCGCACCGTCAATCTGACAAGCGCAACGGTCCAGATGTCGGTGACCCCACGCCCAGTGCTGGCCGGTACCTTCCCTACGAGGTTTGTTGCCCTGCCTTTAGTAGCGAGCTGCGACAGGTCCGTTGGCCGTTGACCCGAGCTTTCAAACCTGAGCTGCCTGAGAAATATGACGGGAAGCTGAACCCGACGGAGTTCTTGGTCATATAGACGATAGTTGTTCAAGCTGCGGGAGGAAGAGATGAAAAGGTGCTCGCCAACTATTTCCCTTTGGCACATAAGCCGAACGTGAGATCGTGGCTAATGCATCTGCCAGAAAATTCAATTTCATCATGGCCTGACCTATGCAACGAGTTCGTTGGCGCCTTCACCGGTGGTCATCAAGAACCAGGCCAGCCCAGCGATCTCCAAGTCCTCCCGCAAAAGGAGGGAGAAACCTTGAGGAAGTATATCCTGAGATTCAGCCAAGTGCACCGCAACATCCCTAAGATACACCCCGCAGTGGTGATTGCCGCGTTCCATTCGAACGTGCGCAACAGGAGGATGCGAGCCAAGATGAATGTCAAGCTCCCCAAGACTGTTAATGAGCTTTACACCTTGGCGGATAAATGTGCTCGAGCTGAAGAAGGTAGGCGACTTCCCGGGGAAGAGGCGAGCGTCGATGTGGACTCCGATGACGATGACGACGCCCCCGACCCGAAGGGAAGAAGCAGGAAGCGCAACAAGAAGCGTAAGGGATAAGCAGTGTTGGCTGTCGAGAGCTCCGGAGACCTCAGTGCAAGCAAGAAGGCGAAAGCCGAAACCCCCGGCAAGCGAGCTGCCGCGTGCGTTGATTGCCGGGAGGCTGCTGCCGTTGAGAAGACCGGGAAGTCTGACGGGCCATACTACAAAATTCACCGCACCATGGGCCATGATTTCCAAGAATGCCGACAGGTCGAGCAACTTGTTGAGAAGCAGAGGGTATGAGAAGCGAGAAAAAGAAAAAGGCCATGACAGTGCTGTCGGGAAAGGCCGTGGAGGCAGAGGAGGTCGCTGCGGCAAAACCCCGCAGCAAAAGGAAAAACCTGCCAGAGGCCGAGAGAAGAAGGAAACAGACGATATGAGTGAGGATGAGGATGATGATGGAGATTCCAGCGACAGGGAGTTTCAGAAAACAACCGAAGCCATGTTCGTTAACGGGGGTGCGTCCTTGCATTCCTCTCACCGCCAGCTCAAGCAGTGGGCACGAGAGGTCAATGTTGTGGAACCAACTGCAGAATCTAGGAAGCCACTCAAATGGCCCCGCATGCCTATCATCTTTGACGAAGAGGATCATCCCGACCGTACCACTACGGCCGGGTGTTTGCCATTGTTGGTTTCTCCGACAATCCGCAACCTCAAGGTGTCCAAGATGTTAGTTGACGGCGGGGCGGGATTGAACGTCATCTCCCCTAAAGTGGCTGAGAAACTGCAGATCCTTGATGAGGAGCTCGAGGCTACGGGTACATTCGAAGGAATCAACCCCGGCAGGAGCCGACCTAAGGGAAAGAGCACTCTGCCTGTGACATTTGGCGGGGAACTGAACTTCCGGATAGAGAGGATAGTGTTCGACATCGCCGAGATCCCGCTACCTTACAATTGAATTCTCGGTCGCCCAGCTCTGGCAAAATTCATGGCGGCATCCCACTATGCCTATAATACCTTGAAGATGCCAGGGCCCATTGGGGTCATTTCCATCCCATCCAATAAGAAGAACGCAGTTATCTGCGTAGACCAGATGTACCGTGACGCGGTAGCAGCTGAAGCCACAGAAATCCCAGCTCCCGTCAAGGACACAGAGAAATTGAAGAAGGCTAGCAGGAACACCGGCAAGGACTCCGGGAAGTGCGCCTCTTCGGAGTGCGCCGCACCCGACGATGACCTGCCGGGGAGTTCCACTAGCAAGAAGACCAAGGCCACCTATCCTGAGACGAAGAAAATCCCGGAAGGCTGGATGGCACTGGTGGCACGTTCACCATCAGTGCTACCCTTACTGACAAATAGGAAAGCGCGGTCGTTACCTTCCCGCGGGAGAATGTCGATGTGTTTGCCTGGCAACCATCTGACATCACCGGTGTTCCCGGGGAGGTAATTGAGCACCACCTTGCTGTCTGTCCTCATGCCCGGCCCGTCAAACAAAAGGTTAGGATGCAAGCCTTGGAGCGCCAGCAGTTCATTGCCGAGGAAATCAAGAAGCTTGAAGCAGCTGGTTTGGTCAGAGGGGTGCTGCATCCAACTTGGCTGGCAAACCCGGTGGTGGTACGTAAGGCAAATGGGAAATGGAGGCTTTGCATAGACTTCACTAACTTGAACAAAGCTTGCCCGAAGGACCCTTTCCCCTTGCCGCACATAGATCAGATGGTTGATTCCACCTCCGGATGTGACTTGCTCCCCTTTTGGATGCCTACTCCAGATACCACCAGATATTTATGACTAAATAAGATGAGGATAAGACCACATTCATAACTCCCTGCGGCACGTACTGTTTTGTGCGTATGCCCTTCGGGTTAAAGAGTGCTGGTTCAACCTTCGCCAGAGCTGTTCAGATTGGTTTCGGACCTCAGCTGCACAGAAATGTGGAAGCCTACATGGATGACATCGTGGTCAAGATCAAGGATGAAGCCACTTTCATACAAGATCTGGAAGAAACTTTTGCAAACTTGCGCAAAATCAACCTGAAGCTCAACCCTGAAAAGTGCGTGTTCGGTGTCCCCTCCGGCAAGCTGCTTGGGTTCTTTGTATCTCAGCGAGGGATAGAAACAATTCCCGACAAGATCAAGGTGATTGAACAGATACAGGCACCCAAGACTATCAAGGATATCAGACGCTTGACCGGATGTATTGCCGCGTTGAGTAGGTTCATCTCCAAGTCTGCTGAGCGCGCCTTGCCATTCTTCAAGATCTTGAAGAAGGCCGGCCCGATGAAGTGGACCCCGGAGGCAGATGCAGCACTACAAGACCTGAAGGATCACCTATCCTCTGCTCCCACCTTGGTCGCTCCTAAACCGCAAGAGCCATTATTGCTATATTTAGCAGCAACGAATCAAGTGGTTAGTGCAGCACTAGTGGCACAGCGGGAAGTGGATAGAGATTCAGCAGCTGCCGCTGATGCAACCGGGGACGAGAAAGAAACATCCGTGGCAGGACTCGCTATTGATCAAGGGGGACCTCAGCAAATGATCGACAACGGATCCAAAGAGGTGGCAAAGAAGAAAATGGTGCAGCAACCCGTGTACTTTGTCAGTTCCCTGCTACAGGGGGCTAGATCAAGGTACTCTGGAGTACAAAAGCTGATCTTCGGCCTCATCATGGCCTCGAGGAAGCTGTGCCACTACTTCCAAGCCCATAAGATAACAATTGTTACCCGTTTCCCGTTGCAACACATACTGAGGAACCCCGAAGCCATCTGCAGGATAGTTGAGTGGGCATTCGAATTGTCAAGTTTCGGATTGAAGTATGAGAGCACTTCCAGCATTCAAAGCAGGGCGTTGGCGGAGTTTATTGCAGAATGGACACCCATGCCAGATGATGAAGCTCCGAAGACAATCCTCCCCGGCAAAGAAGCACCCAAGGATTGGATCATGTACTTTGACGGCGCTTTCTCACTCCAGGGCGCTGGAGCAGGCGTGCTCCTCATTGCCCCTACCGGAGAGCACCTCAAGTACGTCGTCCAAATGCACTTTCCCCGGGAGGAATCCACCAACAACACCGCTGAGTACGAGGGGCTCCTTGCCGGACTTAGAATCGCGGTGGAGTTGGAAATAAAGAGGCTGATCATCCGAGGAGATTCTCAGCTTGTGGTGAAGCAAGTCAACAAGGATTACCAGAGTCCGCTGATGGAGGCATACGTGGAAGAAGTGAGGAAATTGGAGGAGCATTTTGATGGACCGCAAACAGAGCACGTGCCGCGGGCAGAAAACTGCATTGCTAACCATCTATCGAAGTGCGCTGCGCAGAAGCTTCCTGTGGAACCAGGGACTTTTGTTCTCCACCTCCCTCAACCATCAGTATCCAAGAAGAGAAGGAAGATGAACTCCAGCAAGTAGTTACCGGCAGAGCTTCCCGAAGCCGCTGGTAGAGAAGCTGCCGGGGAAAATCCCGTTCTGGTTGACAAGAAGCTCCCTCCCGCATGACATCAGGTTCTCGCGGTTGAGACAAGCGCTCCCAGAGACGAGGTGACGCCTTTAGTCCTTGTTGTCAAGCCGCAGGCTCCAACCTGGGCGCAGCATATAGTCCATTTCCTTCAAACAGGAGAACTCCCCGAAGAGCAAGAGGAAGCCGAAAGAGTAGCCCATCGGTCATGTATGTACCAGTTTGTCGATGACACCCTGTACAGAAGACGACCGAACAGTGTGAAATTAAGGTGTATCTGCCGGGAGGATGGACTGAAGCTGTTGGCGGACTTCAAAGACCTCAATAAAGCTTGCCGAAGGATCCTTTCCCCTTACCCCGCATAGACCAGATCATCGATGCAAATGCCGGACATGACTCACTGTGCTTCCTCGACGCCTATTCCGGATACCATCAGATCAAAATGAAGGAGCACTACTAGGGAAAACCCTAGCAGTAGCGCGGGTATTTGGTGTATCAGTAGCGCGGGTAACCGCGCTGCTGATACGGCGCTACAGCTAACGTTTATTAGTAGCGCGTTTTGACACGCGCTACTGCTATACCTACTTAGCAGTAGCGCTTTCTGTACCAGCGCTACTGCTAAGTCTATCAGTAGCGCGTTTGGACACGCGCTACTACTATACCTGCTTAGCAGCAGCGGTTTTTGTAGGAAGCGCTGCTGGTAGTTACTAGCAGCGCACCTCTCTACCCGTGCTACTACTATTATTACGTATTTCTTTTTTGTTTTATGCCATATATTCATACGCCATTATACAAGTTTTCATACAGTATCATCATAATACATCATTGTCATATAACAACTACTCATCATCATCATTTTCGTCCATGAGACATCATATAACAACTTGGTCACTAGTTATAATAACAACTCCTAGGAGCTACTCCTAATCACTACTCCTCCTCAGCATCACCATCAACTCTAACACATTGTAGCACATAATAAAAACTTCTCATCATCATCATAGTCATATATAATCAGCAGTAACTAATTGTTCTTAATACCTAGGACCTACTCCTGCTGCTCTCTCTCAGGTAAAATAGCATAAAACATGTGTAGCACTCCTTCTTCATCATATTGGAGAATGCATATGAACCTGTCTCCTAATTGTGGGCTGCGCTTCTGATTGCTGCCCCCTAGTACTTCTCTGCGATCCTTCACAATTTTGCTCCAGTCTTTGACTATTAAGAGTTGCTCGTTTCGAGAAATGATGAATGCACTCATGTGCAATACAGGATATCTTGGCCGTAAGCTAACCATTTCCATGCGACCTTTAGACTCGATCCAACGAGGCACAACACTCATCGGGAGTCCCTGTTGAAGAACATCGTAGTAACATACTTAGCAATGAAGTTTAGCTTAAAAAATAATGTATGCAAAAGATGCATTGAGGACAAATAGTAAAAATCTTACCATCTTTCCTAGATAGATGTGACCGTAGTTCAATACGCACACTAGTGGCCGCACGTTTTGAGTACTAATATCTCAAAGTCCAGGAAAATAACCTGTCTTGACAGTATCAAGATCCTCCAGCCATGAAACATAATGACCTATCTCCTCGCAGTTTAGTTCAGCCCCGGGACAGTAGTAGGTGCTGTCTACCAAGCGCTGGACATGTTTGCTTGAATGGAAATAAGCTGTCAATAGAAATTAGTTGTCAACTATTTTTAAATAAACAATATAAATTACTTGATAAATATGGTTAAGAAACTCACATAATGGTAGAACTGGAGGCGTCTGCACATCGACCCAGATGTCGATATTACCTTCAATTTCATCTTCCGGACGAATATCAAAGGTGATAAGCATATTAGGCTCAAATGCATAAGCCTTGCATAGTGCTCTCCAACTTTTGCATTCAAAATAGGAGTAGGTGTCTGCATTGTACAATTTTACGGCAAAAGTATAACCATGCTCGGTCCTCAAGTGAACTCTCTTTACCTCCATACTTTTTTTAGTACTGAAACCAATCTTATCCAAGACATAAATTCTTGACGCTAGTAGAATAGTAAAAAATTAAAATTATAAGTTGAAGCAAAAGAAGCAGAAGTCATGCTTAATTACGAAAAAAGTCATGCTTACTGTATCCACTTCGAAGGTCTCATCCAGCATGATGCTGAAGCGCCTACCATCAACTAGGTGAGGCTTGTCGCACAGGCCGCGCTCGTCTTCGCAGCATTCGCACATAACGAATTTCCTTTCGTCGTCAGACATTTCCTATGTTCATAGTTGAAACATTTAAAATCGATCGAAGGCAACTACCAGGAAACTGATCAACACATAGATCACTATTACTCAATATGCAACGGGTTGACTTTAGGTCTATCGAGTCTTTCCTTCCTAAACTCTCATCTCACGTATATGGTGGGCACTCCCTCTGATATTGCGACCGTCGGTGATGGTGGCTCCTCCATTCGTTCCCGAGTGCATTACACCAAAATGTCTAGCACACGGGAACGAAGGAGAAGCGACCCCCACGACAACAGTCGGGATTCTTCCTCTCTCATATTTCGACCGTCGGTGATGGTCGCTACTCCTCCTTTCCCTAGTGCATTACAAATATCTAGCACAAGGAAAAGAAGGAGAAGCGACCCCCACGACAACAGTCGGGATTCTTCCTCTCTCATATATATATATTGTGGACACTCTCCCTCACTGAAAGACACACAAGGAGCCGAAACAGACCTAAAGTTAACCCGTTCCATATATCGAGCAATGACATAGAAAAAATTCGGCATGACCTTTGCTAAAAACAGGACATATCGAGCGCCTGAAATTTGCCGGAACGGAAACGAATCAACATTCCGGCAAAACATAGGCCACTCGGAGGTACATTGCAAACAAGAACACCAAGACATCGTCTATATTCAGAATGCATCATCATCGACATCAATGACATGGCGACTAGCACTAGCATTTTCATCATCGACATTTACAACACATTATCATCTATATTCAAAATGTTGCATATCAACAAGAAAATATCAACTAGCCTACTAAATCAAAATGTAGCAGGGAGGAGGGGTTGTGGATGGAGGAGGGAGGAGGGAGAAGGAGGGGCGACTGAAGGAGGGAGGAGGGAGAAGGAGGGGCGACTGAAGGAGGGAGGAGGAAGGAGGACGGAGGAGGAAGGCGGAGCGAGGAGGGGCCGGCCGGCGGCGAATGGAGGAGTGGAGGGAGGACGGAGGAGGTGGGGCGGGGAGGAGGGAGGAGGGGGAGGATTACCGAGTCCAGGGAGGAGGGGGAGGTGACGGCGGCAGAGGGAGGAGGGGTAGGCGACGGCGGCGGCGAGCGGCGGGGGGCAGAGAGGGAGCGACACTGTGAGGGGGGAGTGAGGGGCCGGGAGTGAGGAAGAGAGAGGGAGCGCACGGGGTGGATATGGTGGGAATAGCAGCAGCGCGGGTTGGTTCCAAGCGCTACAGCTAAGTAGAATAGCAGCAGCGCTGGTTGAGGAAGGGCGCTACTACTATACCTAGCCTGTCGGGAATGGTGTGGCAATTATAGTAGTAGCGCGTTTTATACGTGCCACGCTACTGATATGTGTTTATTAGTAGCGCTGTTTATGTACACGCGCTACTGCTAAGTAGCAGCAGCGCCTCCTTTTACAACGCGCTACTGGTAAGCTTCTGTGTATAAGGTTTTCCCTAGTAGTGGAGTCCGATCAAGCCGCAACCGCCTCCATCACCCCCTATGGGCCATTCTGCTTTAACACAATGCCCTTCATGTTAAAAAACGCACGCACAACATACCAGCGCACGATTCAGACATGTGTGGAAAAACAAATCGGCAAAACAGTCGAGGCATACGTGGACGACGTGGTCATCAAGACCAAACACGTCAGCCAGCTAGTAGACGACTTCAGACAAAATCTTCACTAGTCTACGGGAATACGATATACGGCTCAACCCGGACAAATGTGTCTTCGCCATCCCCGCCGGTAATGATGAGGACATCCCTAGTACTTTACCATCTTTTCCTATTGATGATGTTACTCCTCAAGACAAGCACAATGAAGTGAGGATTGGACCAATGACAAGAGCTCGTGCAAAGTTACTTGAGCAACAGGTGAATTCTCTCTTAGTTGATAATGCTATTCATTTTGATGAGAGCTTTATACTGCCTAAATCCTTGTGTGTATGTATTGTTAGGTACATTGGAGAGGAAGGCCTGGCACAAGGGAGCAAGGAGGCATGGCAGCAAGGAAAGGAGGAAGGCCTGGAAGTGAAGACCCTGCAGAGTTCCCAGGGCGGTAGTACCGCTTCCATCGCGGCAAGCCAGCCCGGCAAGCCCGGCAAGCTCGTCACCGTCAAGCTCATCGCGGTAGTACCGCGCGTCCATCGTGGTAGTACCGCTTATCACGGTAGTACCGCCACCGACTACCGCACTACTGCCGCTTACGAAATCGGTACTGGTATCTCCTGGACACAAACGGAACAAGGACGGCACTTGACATTTGTACAAGCGGTAGTACCGCTTGTCATAAGCGGTAGTACCGCTCTGCCTGCGCACAGGTTTTGGGCTGTCCAGCCCGTGTACCTCTTCGATCTCGTTTTGAGACTATAAATACCCGTCCCCTAGAGTTAGTTAAGGTTAGACTACGATAAAACATAAACCCTAGAACCTCTTGTTGAACTGCGAGAAGCATTCATCTTGAAGTATTACCTTTGCAAATTCTGCGTGTTATCTGCTGTTCCACTGGGAATAAGAAGATACAGGACCACTTGTAGTCGGTGGCTACTTGTGCACGTGTGTGGAGTTGAGAATATCCAAGGGGTTGCTAGCTGTTGCATTGGCAACAGGGATCGGCCAGGAGAGTTTTCAGCAAGACACAAGTTATCAGATTCATCCATCCACGATTTCACCAAGTGCTCATTGAGAAGATCGGGCCACCCCTTATCATCTTGGTATCAGATTACTGGGTTTACTCGGTGAGCAATTTCCATCCCATAGATTCGTTTGAGTGTTTATCATCCTATCCAGAAAAAGGCCCACAAAAAGAGTTGCTTCAGTTCGTGCCATAGACTAGATCAATCCAATTTGCAAATCTTAGTTGCTGTTTGTGTTGATCTTGGCGTCCCTTTTTCTGTTTTTAGTTTCGAGTGTCTAGGTTTAGGGTTAGGGTTCTTGCTAGTTCGAGTTGTTCTTATTGTGTTTAGGTTTTCAATCCGAGTTCACCTCGAAATTCTGGCCGGCACAGAATCGTCTAAATTTCTGTCGCGGTACAGTTTGGGTTCAGTTCGGTTTCAAGTCTGTTTTCGTTGCCAATTTCTCTCGGTTGTCACTCCGTTTCTTTGTGCGCCATAGACACAGCCTTTCTACTTATATATCTAGGAGCTTACCTATAAGACTAGCTCTTTTTCTTGCTCACAGGCTGCTCAATAGGTTTTTGCACGGCATTGTGTTTCTCTGAAAAAAATTTGCTCCGCGGTGCGACATATTGTGGCCGAGATAGAAGGAGAGAGAAAAAGTTTGTTTTACTGTTGCTACAGTCCGTCAGATATATATCACAATACAAAAAGAGAAAAAAAAAAGAGAAAACAAGCCCGGAAATTGGTGATAGTTGCTACAAGTTTGGAGCTGTTTCATATTGCTGCTTGCCCTAGTATTTTGAGCAATCTTGTGCCTGTTTTCTTTGAGCTCATTGCTAGTGTCTTTCTAGTGCATTGCAACAAATTCCTCCATATAGTTGCTTGCCACATTTGTCTCCATAATTGTGTGTGTTTCCTTGGTGAGTTTTGGTATCACACAAACAGCAAATAGGTTTTGTAATTGGTGTTGTTAGGTATTCCAACCAAGCTCCACCATATACCCCGTTTTTGTCTTGTGATAGCTAAAACCCCCGGTATTCTCTTCTTCACATCAAGTCACAATAGTTGCTGCTACTAGGTGGGTAAGTATTTCTATTCACTTTGGAGCGGTAAGATACACCCTTTATTTGCTGTTTTGAGTGAGTTGTGAGAGAACACCACCTACACTTATTGTTATTTCACTAACCTATTAATCATGGAGTTTTCTAGTGTTTCTTTTGATGTGCAGCAAAAGAAGAGCCATGATGAGGTGGTGAAGTGGAATGAGTATGAAGCTTTGCGTGATCATTTGAAGAGACAAATTGATAAATCAGATGAGGATTGGAGAGCTGAGTTACAGCGTGTGGACTTGAAATTAGATGCTACTGCTACGCAAGAATCTGTGACAACTATGCAAGAGTCTTTAACAGCCCTCACAAACCAAATTGCAGAATTGTCTACTTTAGTGCAACAAAGAGTCCCTCAAGTCAATAATAATGTTGATCTTGATGGTGGCCGAGGACCTATTGTCCCTGGCCGTGGGTTTCCTGCAAGGAGAGTGCCACTTCCTGAAAATAATCGTGAGGATGATGGTTTGGGCAAACCAAAATTCTCTATTCCTGTTTTCACCCATGATAATGAAGATGTCGAAGAATATCTTATGTGGGAGCTGAAAATTGAGAAGCTATGGAGATTACATGAATATACAGAGGATAGGAAAATTAAACTTGCTTCTTCTGGCTTTGATGGATATGCTCTTCTTTGGTGGGATAATATTACACACACGAGAGAACAAGATGGTGATCCAGAAATTGTTACATGGAGAACTATGAAGCAAGTCATGCGGGACAGATTTGTGCCCAAAAATTATATTCGTACTCTCTATGATCAATTGCAGCAATTGAAGCAAGGTATTATGTCTGTTGATGCTTATTACAAGGAGATGGAGTTGATTCTACAACGTGCTCGTGTGAGAGAGGAACCTGAGCAAACTATGCAGCGTTTCCTTTCAGGTTTGCAATTTAAAATCAAGAGCATTGTGAGGCATCTCCAATATGCTGATATGAATGAGTTATTACATCATGCACGTGAGGCTGAAGCACAGTTAGCCGAAGAGGCACGGATGGCAGCCAGAAATTCCGCTAGGAGTCGGTTCCCTCCCAGAACATCTCCTACTACACCTCCACCAGCCCAAAATTCCTCCATTCGTGGTACATCTTCTAGTCAACCAGATTCAAGTATTTCCAATAAAAAGAAGTCACCACAACCAGCAGCAAGTACCAATAGTTCTAGTATGTCTACAGCAAGAAATAGAGACATGAGCTGCCATACATGTGGAGGAAGAGGCCACTTTAAGAGAGATTGTCCTAACACAAAAGTTATGCTTATTAATGTGGACAATGAGTATGAGACAGGTGATGATGATGATCCTAATGATGATGATGCGTATGATGATGATGATGGTCCACTTGATGCATATGCTACCCACTATCCATCTATTGTTTGTACACAAAAATCTTTGAGTGTTACTCCAAGTCCTGAAAATCAGAGATGCAATTTATTTCAAACCAAGGCTGTTGTTGGTCCTCAAATGGCTTGCAAGGTTATTATTGATGGAGGGAGTTGCAGAAATTTAGCAAGCAAAGATTTATGTGCAAAGCTGAAACTGAAATATATACCACACCCTCATCCTTATTACATACAGTGGCTGAGTGATAATGGAGAGATGAAGGTGAGCCACATGGTGAGAGTTGAATTTCAGATTGGACCATACAAGGATACCATTGAGTGTGATGTGGTTCCTATGACTGTTTGCCACATGTTGCTGGGAAGACCATGGCAATTCGACAGGAGTGCTATACATAATGGAAGAGCAAATACATACCAATTGAATTGGCATGGGAAGGACATAATTTTGCGGCCTATGACACCACAGCAAATTGTAAATGAGTCTCGTCAAAAAACTGAAGTAAATCTTGAGAAGGAGAGTGAGAGAGTAGATCGACGAGAGAATAATATTTCTGTGAGTGAGAGTAGCAAAAACAAACCGAGTGGTAAAACTAAAAGTGAGGGAGTGAACCTACTATGCATGTTAGCCACCAAGGAGGACTTGAGAGAATTTAGTGAGGATCCTAGTTTAGTTCCTATTGTGCTTATGCACAAGGGAGAAATTTTGGTTTCTAATGACATGACCCCTCTCTCTATTGGTGTTTCTAATGTGTTGCAGGATTTTGATGATGTGTTTCCGGCGGAGGTACCCGCAGGTTTACCACCATTGCGTGGGATAGAGCATCAAATTGACTTGATTCCGGGAGCTACATTGCCAAACCGAGCCCCCTATAGGACAAATCCCCATGAGACAAAAGAAATTCAGAAACAAGTACAAGAGCTTCTTGATAAAGGGTATATTCGACTCAGCTTAAGCCCTTGTGCTGTTCCTGTTATTTTAGTTCCTAAGAAAGATGGTACTTGGCGCATGTGTGTCGATTGTAGAGCAATTAACAACATCACTATTCGTTATCGTCATCCTATACCACGTTTGGAAGACATGTTAGATGAATTAAGTGGTGCTGTTGTTTTCTCTAAAATTGATTTGCGTAGTGGTTATCATCAAATTAGGATGAAAGAGGGGGATGAGTGGAAAACAGCCTTTAAAACAAAATTTGGTTTATATGAGTGGTTAGTAATGCCCTTTGGTTTAACTAATGCACCTAGTACTTTCATGAGATTAATGAACCATGTTTTGAGAGATTTTATTGGCAAGTTTGTGGTTGTGTACTTTGATGATATACTAATTTACAGCCGCAATGAATCTGAACATATTGAACATATTAGACAAGTTTTGCATGTGCTACGTGACAATAAACTTTATGGTAATCTTGCTAAGTGCACATTTTGCAAAGATAAGGTCATATTTCTGGGATATGTTGTTTCTAAGCATGGAATTGAAGTAGATGAAACTAAAATTGAAGCTATTAAACATTGGCCAATTCCCATGAATGTTAGTCAAGTAAGAAGTTTTAATGGATTGGCTGGTTTCTATAGACGTTTTGTGAAAGATTTTAGTACTCTTGCTGCCCTTTGAATGATCTTACTAAAAAAGGTGTTGAATTCGAATGGGGGGCAACACAAGATATTGCATTTGATGAGCTGAAAAAATGTTTGATTTCTGCCCCATTGTTAATACTTCCTGATTTCACTAAGCAATTCGAAATTGAGTGTGATGCTAGTGGTATTGGAATTGGAGGAGTGCTCATGCAAGAGAATAAACCCGTGGCATATTTTTCTGAAAAATTGAGTGGTGCCCAATTGAATTATTCTGTTTATGATAAAGAATTGTATGCGCTTGTTAGAGTTCTTGAGGTTTGGAAACATTATTTGTGGCCCAAAGAATTTATCATACATTCTGATCATGAGGCTTTGAAATTTTTAAAGAGCCAATCTAATCTTAATAAACGTCATGCTAAGTGGGTTGAATTTATTGAATCGTTCCCATACATAATTAAGTATAAGAAAGGTAAAGATAATGTCGTTGCTGATGCTCTCTCTAGGAAAAACATATTATTGACACAATTAGATGTGCAAGTTCCTGGTTTGGAGAGTTTGCGTGATTTGTATGCTCAAGATAATGATTTTTCAATGCCATATGCCAAATGTACTGCTATGAAAGCATGGGATAAATTTCATTTGCATGATGGATATTTGTTTAGAGCTAACAAATTACGTGTGCCCGAGTCGTCCGTGCGTTTGTTATTATTGCAGGAATCACATAGTGGTGGATTGATGGGACACTTTGGGCGTGAGAAGACATTACTCATGTTGGCTGATCACTTCTATTGGCCACGCATGAGAAGAGACGTGGACAGATTTGTGAGGCGTTGCATCACTTGCAACAAGGCTAAATCAAAATTAAAGCCTCATGGTTTGTATACTCCTCTTCCTACACCTACTACTCCATGGGAGGATATTAGTATGGATTTTGTGCTAGGATTACCAAGAACAAGAAGAGGACATGATTCTATATTTGTGGTAGTGGATAGATTCTCTAAAATGTCACACTTTATTGCATGCCACAAGAGCGACGATGCGTCGCATATTGCTAATCTGTTTTTCAGGGACATAGTACGCTTACATGGAGTACCAAGGACAATTGTTTCTGATCGTGACGTGAAGTTTATGAGCTATTTCTGGAAGACATTGTGGGGGAAGCTGGGAACAAAGCTGTTGTTTAGTACTACTTGTCACCCCCAAACTGATGGACAAACGGAGGTGGTGAATCGCACATTATCCACCTTGTTGAGAGCTATGATCAAGAAAAATCTGCGAGAGTGGGAAGATTGCTTACCACATGTGGAGTTTGCTTACAATAGAGCGGTGCATTCTACTACTCAATTGTGCCCATTTGAGGTGGTGTATGGTTTCAAACCCATCACACCATTTGATTTGCTGCCGCTTCCAATACAAGAAAGAGTGAACATGGAGGCCTCGAAGCGTGCAGATTTTGTGAGGCAGATACATGAGACGACCAAGCAAGCAATTGAGAAGCAAGGGAAATATATAGCTGATCGTGTTAACAAGAAGCGCAAGGAGGTGATATTTCAGCCCGGAGATATGGTGTGGGTGCATTTTCGCAAGGATAGATTTCCCACATTGCGCAAGTCCAAGTTGATGCCACGAGGAGCTGGTCCACATAAAGTGCTTGCACGGATAAATAATAATGCCTACAAGATAGATCTTCCTAGTGATGAGTTTGGTGTTAGTAATTCATTCAATGTTGCTGATTTGACACCATACTTTGGAGATGACCTTGCTGCGTCGGGGACGACGCCTTTTCAAGGGGGGGAGGATGATGAGGACATCCCTAGTACTTTACCATCTTTTCCTATTGATGATGTTACTCCTCAAGACAAGCCCAATGAAGTGAGGATTGGACCAATGACAAGAGCTCGTGCAAAGTTACTTGAGCAACAGGTGAATTCTCTCTTAGTTGATAATGCTATTCATTTTGATGAGAGCTTTATACTGCCTAAATCTTTGTGTGTATGTATTGTTAGGTACATTGGAGAGGAAGGCCTGGCACAAGGGAGCAAGGAGGCATGGCAGCAAGGAAAGGAGGAAGGCCTGGAAGTGAAGACCCTGCAGAGTTCCCAGGGCGGTAGTACCGCTTCCATCGCGGTAGTACCGCTTCCATCGCGGCAAGCCAGCCCGGCAAGCCCGGCAAGCTCGTCACCGTCAAGCTCATCGCGGTAGTACCGCGCGTCCATCGCGGTAGTACCGCTTATCACGGTAGTACCGCCACCGACTACCGCACTACTGCCGCTTACGAAATCGGTACTGGTATCTCCTGGACACAAAAGGAACAAGGACGGCACTTGACATTTGTACAAGCGGTAGTACCGCTTATCACGGTAGTACCGCTTGTCATAAGCGGTAGTACCGCTCTGCCTGCGCGCAGGTTTTGGGCTGTCCAGCCCGTGTACCCCTTCGATCTCGTTTTGAGACTATAAATACCCGTCCCCTAGAGTTAGTTAAGGTTAGACTACGATAAAACATAAACCCTAGAACCTCTTGTTGAACTGCGAGAAGCATTCATCTTGAAGTATTACCTTTGCAAATTCTGCGTGTTATCTGCTGTTCCACTGGGAATAAGAAGATACAGGACCACTTGTAGTCGGTGGCTACTTGTGCACGTGTGTGGAGTTGAGAATATCCAAGGGGTTGCTAGCTGTTGCATTGGCAACAGGGATCGGCCAGGAGAGTTTTCAGCAAGACACAAGTTATCAGATTCATCCATCCACGATTTCACCAAATTGAGAAGATCGGGCCACCCCTTATCAGGTAAACTACTCAGATTCATTGTCTCCCAAAGAGGAATAAAGGCTAATCCTGTGGAGTATCCCTCCATCATCCCCATGAAGACTACACCACCAAGCAAACCCCCAAGTGGTCCTATGACAAGAGCACACGCACGCGACATTGGAGCTAAGGTGAACTCACTCCTCTTCGAGTATGACGCCGATGGCAAAGGAACTTGGATGCTACCTCACAATGAAACCCTATGTATCCTTAGGTACGAGGAAGACGACCACGAAGGATCAAGGAGGTGGCCCCAAGTTCAAGGCCAAGAGGAAGAAGGAGCAAGGAGAAGGGCCAGCCTGAAGACGGCCGCATCATCCGGACCCCGGTCCGGATCATCCAGAGGTGGCCCGGATCATCCGGACCACGGTCTGGATCGTCCGGGTAATTCCCTACCCCAACCAGACAAAACGCCCCCGCAGATGGCCGGATCATCCGGACCCTGGTCCGGATCGTCCGGAGGAGGCCCGGATCGTCCGGACCAACTTCCGGATAGTCCGGGTAATTGGTGACCAAATCAGCTGGAGGAGCTCCGAAGCCGGATCATCCGGGCCGCGGTCCGGATCATCCGGAAGAGCCCCGATCATCCGGACCGCGGTCCGGATCATCCAGAAGAGCCCGGATCATCCGGACCCCGGTCCGGATCATCCGGCCGTTGCCTGCGCGCACCCACGGGCCTCGGGCCTTGTATCTCGTCCCACTTACCCCTTCGCCCCTAGACTATAAGTACTCCCTTCCTAGTTTCATTTTAGGGTTAGCTATTGTTTGGCATAGACTTTGTTGAGCATAGCTCCATCACTTCCTTCTCCCTAGGAGATTACCCTCCATTGAGAGAAGATCCAAGCGATGCCAAGGCCCCTCTAAGGGAAGATCCCCTCGGGATTCAAGACCTCCTCCTCCGGAGCGAGAAGACTATCGTTACTTGTATCCTTTTGTTGATTGTGGACCGTGATACTCGTGTACTCGTGTGATTCTAGTGGATGTGTGATTGGACTTGTTTTGAGTGTTTCTCTTGTGATTTCCCCCTCGTGTTATTCGTGTTCTTCGTGTTCATTCACAAATCCACCTCCAATTCGTGAAAGATGGACGCACACGGGCATGCCCTGTATCATATTGGTATCTAGAGCCACGTTGATCACGAATTTGGAGTCTCCCCCACTGTTTTCTAGCCTAATTTTGTTTTATTTCGTCCAAATTTGAAAATCCCCACCAAAAATAGCCATACCCAAAATTTCTTGGATTTGTTGTATTTGAGAAGATTTTGTTGATTTTGATCCGTGGATTTCGTTGTGAGGTCGTGGATCTACCTTTCCCCCTTCATTCCCATCATTTTCCACCATCAAATCGCCCAATTTTCGGCGAAAATGTTTCGTGTTCATCCCCAAAATAGCGGCCCCGAAAGGAAATCCCGAGCAGTTGACCTACCCGGATCATCCGGACAACTTCCGGCCCGGATCATCCGGACCCCCACCCGGACATCCGGACCCCCACCAGCCCGGACATCCAGACCAGCTCCCGGACATCCGAACAGGGCCTAGCAGCAGGGCATCTTCGCCTTGTTGCGTGCTTTTTCATCGTGTTCTTCCACCATTTTTCCGCAAACCTTCTTCGATTTCTTCTGCACCATTTGCACTTGAGATTTTGAGTCGTGAGCATCGCCACTTCCTAAGGTGTTTCGGCTAATTAGGAGTGGTCCTTCTTCAACATCGCCGCTCATCATCACCCCGCATCATCGCCGACCAACTCTTCATTGACACCTCACCGTAAGCAAGGACGGTAACTGCGACGACACTCTTGACCATTTACCCTTGCCATTTGATACGTCTCCATCGTATCTACTTTTCCAAACTCTTTTGCCCTTGTTTTGGACTCTAATTTGCATGATTCGAATGGAACTAACCCGGACTGACGCTGTTTTCAGCAGAATTGCTTTGGTGTTATTTTTGTGCAGAAATAAAAGTTCTCGGATTGACCTGAAAATTTACGGAAAATATTTTTGAAATTAATAAAAAATACCAGCGAAAGAATCAACCAGAGGGGGTCCACACATTGGCCACAAGCCAGGGGGGCGCGCCCCCCCTAGGGCACGCCCGGTGGCTTGTGGCCCCCCTGCAACTCCTCCGACCTCAACTCCAACTCCATATAACCCTATTCGGGGAGAAAAAAATCAAGGAGAAGAGTTCATCGCGTTTCACGATACGGAGCCGCCGCCACCTCCTGTTCTTCCTCGGGAGGGCAGATCTGGAGTTCGTTTTGGGCTCCGGAGAGGGGAAATCGACGCCGTCGTCATCACCAACCATCCTTCATCACCAATTTCATGATGCTCTCCGTCGTTCGTGAGTAATTCCATCGTAGGCTTGCTGGACGGTGATGGGTTGGATGAGATTTACCATGTAATCGAGTTAGTTTTGTTAGGGTTTGATCCCTAGTATCCACTATGTTCTGAGATTGATGTTGCTATGACTTTGCTATGCTTAATGCTTGTCACTAGGGCCCGAGTGCCATGATTTCAGATCTGAACCTATTATGTTTTCACGAATATATATGTGTTCTTGATCCTATCTTGCAAGTTGTAGACACCTATTATGTGTTATGATCCGCATACCCCAAGGTGACAATAATTGGGATTCTTTCTGGTGATTACCGTAGTTTGAGGAGTTCATGTATTCCCTAAGTGCTAATGCTTTGGTCTAGTTCTCTATTAAAAGGAGGCCTTAATATCCCTTAGTTTCCATTAGGACTCCGCTGCCACGGGAGGGTAGGACAAAAGATGTCATGCAAGTTCTTTTCCATAAGCACGTATGACTATATATGGAATACATGCCAACATTATATTGATGAATTGGAGCTAGTTCTGTGTCACCCTAGGTTGTAACTGTTGCATGATGAATGCCATCCGACATAATTATCCATCACTGATCCATTGCCTACGAGCTTTTCAGATATTGATCTTTGCTAAGTTACTTTTCCATTGCCACTGTTACGATTGCTACCAAACCGCTACTATTACTTTTGCCACCGTTACCGTTACTTCCATACTACTTTGCTACTAAATACTATGCTGCAGATATTAAGTCTTTCAGGTGTGGTTGAATTGACAACTCAGCTGCTAATACTCAAGAATATTCTTTGGCTCCCCTTGTGTCGAATCAATAAATTTGGGTTGAATACTCTACCCTCGAAAACTGTTGCGATCCCCTATACTTGTGGGTTATCAAGACCTTTTTCTGGCGCCGTTGCCGGGGAGCATAGCTCTATTCTTTGAGTCACTTGGGATCTATATCTGTTGATCACTATGAAGAATCTAAAAGACCCAAAAACCAAGATCTATCCCTCTACTACGAGGGGAGGTAAGGAACTGCCATCTAGCTCTGCACTTGATTCACCTTCTGTTATGAGTAAATTTGCGACACCACCACCTGCTAGTAATTCTGATATGTCGCAAGTAATTGATGATGCCACTTCTGCTATGCTTGATAATACTGTGCCTTTGGGTGAATTTCTTGATGAACAACTTGCTAGGGTTAGAGAGAATGAGATCACTGAAACCGATGATATTTCTGAAATTGATGAAATTATTGAAACTGAACACTTTCAGACACATGTTAGACCTAGCTCTCCTAGATATGAATTGCCTGTTATACCTGAGTATTATGTTATGGATGGAGAGGTAGCTAGGGACTTTCTTGCTTGTAAGGATAGAGATGATCTTAAGAAATTACTATGCAAGTGGAAGGAAAAATCTTTGAATGCTAGAATGCAATATGATCCTAAGTTTGCTACTTCACCTATTTTTGTTACTGATAAGGATTATGAATTCGCTGTCGATCCTGAGTTAATTACTTTGGTTGAATCTGATCCTTTCCATGGTTATGAGTCTGAAACTGTTGTGGCACATCTTACTAAATTGAATGATATAGCCACCCTATTTACTCATGAGGAAAAAATTCATTATTACTATATTCTTAAGTTGTTTCCTTTCTCATTAAAGGGTGATGCTAAGATATGGTTTAATTCTCTTGCTCCTGGTTGTGTGCATAGTCCCTAGGATATGATATATTACTTCTCTGAAAAATATTTTCCTGCCCATAAGAAACAAGCTGCCTTGCAGGAAATATTTAACTTTGTGCAAATTGAAGAAGAGAGTCTCCCACAAGCTTGGGGGAGGCTTCTCCAATTACTTAATGCTTTGCCTGATCATCCTCTCAAGAAAAACGAAATACTTGATATCTTTTATAATGGACTAACCGATGCTTCTAGGGACCACCTAGATAGTTGTGTTGGTTGTGTTTTCAGGGAACGAACTGTTGAACAAGTTGAACTATTATTGAATAATATATTGAGCAATGATAATGATTGGACTATTTCCGAACCACCTCCAAAGTCCACTCCGAAGAAAAGAGGTATTCTATTTCTCAGTCCTGAAGATATGCAAGAGGCAAAGAAATCTATGAAAGAAAAAGGTATTAAAGCTGAAGATGTTAAGAATCTACCACCTATTCAAGAAATACATGGTCTTGATAACCCGACACAGGTAGTAGAGGTAAATTCTCTCCGTAGATTTGATGAAGGTGATATTCCTTATAATAAGTCTGCTAGCCAATGCTTGGATGAATTTGATAACTTTATTGTTAAACAAGAAAATTTCAATGCTTATGTTAGTAGACAATTGAAACATAATGCTTACATGCTTGATCGTTTAGGTGAATATATGAGTAGAACTGTTAATGATCTCAAGCTTATCAGTAAACATGCTTCCATGGTAACTACTCAAGTAGAACAAGTACTTAAGGCACAAAATTATTTGCTTAATGAGATGAATGATAATGATGTTAGAGTAGTGACTAGAGGTGGTAAAATGACTCAGGAACCTTTATATCCTGAGGGCCACCCCAAGAGAATTGAGAAAGATTCTCAGAGAATTAATACTGATGCACCTAGTCATTCTAGCAAAAGAAAGAAAAAGAATGATGATAGGACTTTGCATGCTGCTGGTGAACCTGTTATTGATACACATGAAAACCCAAATGATATTTCTATTTCTGATGCTGAAACACAACCTGGTGATGAACATGAACTGGGTGATAATGTTAATGATGATGTTCATGTTGATGCTCAACCTAGTAATGATAATGATGTGGAGATTGAACCTGCTGTTGATCTTGATAACCCATAATCTAAGAATAAAAGATATGATAAAAGAGACTTCGTTGCTAGGAAGCATGGTAAAGAAAGAGAACCTTGGGTTCAGAAACCCATGCCCTTTCCTCCTAAGCCATCCAAGAAAAAGGATGATGAGGATTTTGAGCGCTTTGTTGAAATGTTTGACCTGTCTTTTTGCGTATGCGTTTGACTGATATTCTGAAAATGTCTCCTTATGCTAAGTATATGAAAGATATTGTGACTAATAAAAGAAAGATACCGGAAGCTGAAATTTCCACCATGCTTGCTAATTATACTTTTAAGGGTGGAGTACCAAAGAAACTAGGAGATCCAGGAATACCAACTATACCATGCTCCATTAAAAGAAACTATGTTAAAACTGCTTTATGTGATTTGGGAGCCGGTGTTAGTGTTATGCCTTTCTCTTTATATCGTAGACTTGATTTGAATAAGTTGACACCTACTGAAATCTCTTTGCAAATGGCTGATAAATCAACCGCTCTACCCATCGGTATTTGCGAGGATGTGCCTGTTGTGGTTGCAAACGTTACTATCTTAACAGACTTTGTTATTCTTGATATTGCCGAGGACGACAGCATGTCGATCATCCTTGGTAGACCCTTTTTGAACACTGTAGGGGCTGTTATTGATTGCAACAAAGGCAATGTCACTTTTCATGTTAATGGTAATGAGCATACGGTGCACTTTCCGAAGAAACAACCTCAAGTTCATAGTATCAACTCTATTGCAGAAATTCCAACAATTGCTATTGGAGGTTTTAAATTCCCTCTCCCTACTGTCAAGAAGAAATATGAAATAATCATGGTAGGGGACATGCCTGTCCCCGTTGAGGTAACTTAGTGTTATTCGAAAATTCTCCGGTTTCATGTTACTCGAAAGAAGTTTGTTAATAAGACTTGATCAACCTTGTTAACGAATTCCTTTTGACGGGCATGAGATGGATGAATTTAGAAAGCACAACCTTCTGTACCCAACTTTTACTTTCTGTTGTTTAGATTAAATAAAGTAAAAATGCTATTATTTTTCTGTTTTCTGAATTATCCGTGCAATAAAAAAAATATGACCTGAAAATAAAAGTTCTCCAAATGCCCTGAAAATATAGTATGATTTTTTCTGGAATATTTAAGAGTATTTGACACTGAGAACACACCAGGGGGCTGCACCAGTGAGCCACAAGCCCAGGGGGCGCGTCCACGCCCCCAGGGTGCGCCCTGGTGGCATGTGGGTCCCACGTAGGCCCCCTCACTTATTCCAGCACCCATCCACTTCGTCTTCCTCCATTAAAAATCCCACCATTGCTCAAACCCGTGTCCTAGCTCATCTTGCTGCCATTTTCGATCTCCTTGTGCAAAGCTCCATTTGCAAAACTGTTTTGGGGGATTGTTCTTCGGTATGTGACTCCTCCAATGGTCCAATTAGTTTTTGTTCTAGTGCTTTATATATTGCAAATTTTTGCTGCTGTGGTGACCTTGTTCTTGAGCTTGCATGTTAAATTTGTATGGTCCCAAGTAGTTTAGATGCATGATTTAGCCTCTAGGCACTTATGGGAGTGGTTGCTTTGAATTTTGTTGAGTTTTGCTCACCTTTATTTTGAGTTACTAAAATTTCAGAAATTTTTCAGAGAAAGAAAGATGTTGAGGAGAATATACCAAGGTGGTTCCTCGAGCAAGAAGGCCCCGAGACTCGCGATACGTGAGCCCGACTTCGAACCACCGAGGGAAGCTCAAGTGCGGCCTTGTGAATGGCCGTCGGATCAATTCATGGTTCATGCAGGTTTCAAGGAAGAAATTTACGCGTACATACGAAATGCTGGCCTTGAAGATTTCGTTTCAGACCAATGCAAGCAATATTGTCAACTCACTGATTCCTTCGTGCGGAGGTTTGAATTTTCGTCCAGGCGTAATACGCATTCTGTTTTATTAAATCTTTATGATGAATCTTATACTATGGACCTAGAAGATTTTAACCATGCATGCAAAATTCCACAATGGGGCAGCCATAGTGATCCTCACAAAACTGAATATAATGATTTTCTTGCTAGCATCACTGTGGGAGAAACTAGAAACATTACACAGGCTACCTTGGGGAGCATTCACTTTCCTGCTATACATTATTTTGATCTCTTCATAGGTAGATGTATTAACGGTAAACATGATCATAGCCACCTTTGTGTACCTGATCTTAGTATTCTTAAGAGTGCGGTAATGGGTGATAGACGATATAACTTGGGGGCTATTATTGCTAGGAGGCTACATAAAAATGCTAAGAAAGGAGATTTCTTTGGCGGGATTTATGCCACTCGTGTAGCTAATTATCTTGGGGTACCCATAAAGGGAAGTGACATTGAGTTACCTACTGCTTTTCTTGATTATGAGGCTATGGTGCGCTACCAGTTTCTTGAGAGGAACGAACAGCCCTTCCTGTACCAACTAATTTTTGATAGACAACGTGCTGTCCATATTACCCTTCCTGCTCCTGCCTTCTTTAACTTTCAGGAAAAACGGAGACACTTTATAACCAGAGAGGAGGCAAACGAGTATGAGAGAGAGGCGGAAGCCTCTCGCCTCCGCGCTGTAGCCGTTCAGGCGGTAGCCGCCGCAGCCCAGTACAACCCCAACTATGACTTTGGATATTAACCAGGCCAGTTGTGGCCATAGACTAACTTAGGCAAAAAGCCTAAGCTTGGGGGAGTACGTATTTCTCACCGACATTACATTCATGTTCACACACTCATTCCAGTTGTCTGTGTTCATACTTTTTCATTGTATTATCCATGTTAGTTTATTTCTTTTTCTCGCTTTCTTCTTTTGTGTCAGAAAAACCTTAAGAGAAAAAATTAGCTCTAGTTTTACTTTCTAGTTTGTTTAGTTGTAGCATTAAAAGAAAACCCAAAAAGATTTCTCGTTCTTCTTTTGCTTGTTGGGAGCTTTCCCGTGTAAATAGTTTTCTTTTCTTCTTTGGGTCGTAAGGAGAAGACCACAATGAAAATGTTGAGTGGCCCTCATATGCATTATTGTTTATCAATCAAAGAGCCCATATTGCCTTGCCTTCTCCTTTGAGTTATTGTTTGCAGATTCCAGCCTAGTCCCATGCACGTGCACTCTTATTATTATTTACACCGTTTGGTCGTGCAAGTGAAAGGCAATAATGACGATATATGATGAAATGATTGAGATGGAGAAAAGCTGGTATGAACTCGACCTATTTTGTTTTTGTAAATATGATTAGCTCATCGTTCTGAATTCAGCTTGTTATGGATGAAACATGTTTGCAATGACAATTAGAGATTGTAGTTGCTCATGCCATGCCTAATTAGCTAGGCGTGTATAATAGTTTGTCTTGAGTGCCAACATGAATTTTAAAATGGTTATGATGTAGTATGATAGGATGGTATCCTCCTTTGAATGATTCAAGTGGCTTGACTTGGCACATGTTCACGCATGTAGTTGAAACAAAATCAACACAGCCTCCACGATATTTATGTTCATGGTGATTTATATCCTACTCATGTTTGCATTCAATGTTGGTTAATCTCAATGCATGTTTATGACTGTTGTCGCTCTCTAGTTGGTCGCTTCCCAGTCTCTTGCTAGCCTTCACTTGTACTAAGCGGGAATACTGCTTGTGCATCCACTTCCTTAGAGCCAAAGTTGTTCCATATGAGTCCATCATACCTACCTATATGCGGTATTTACCTGCCGTTCCAAGTAAATTTGCATGTGCCAAACTCTAAACCTTCAAATAATATTATGTTTTGTATGCCCGAATCGCTCATGTAGTGATTAGGGGCTATCAGTATCCTCCATGCTAGGTGGGTTATTCTCACGATGAGTGTTTATTCACTTGTCATTCACGAGAAAGTGGCTGGTAATCGGGATGCCCAGTTCCATGCTCAAAAAATCAAATCAAAACATAATGAAACAAAACTCCCCCAGGATTGTTGTTTGTATGGACGGTACCCGTGGATTCGGCCAGCCGTGGAGTGTGTTTGATTGGTGGAGGGGGAGTAAAAACTTTATCATTCTGTTTGGGAACCGCCTATAATGTATCTAGCATGGAAGATACCGAGATCTCATGGTTGTTATGTTGACAATGAAAGCATACCGCTCAAAATTTTACTCATCTCTGTTTTAAAAGCTCGACTCTGGCACCTCTGCAAATCAATGCTTCCCTCTGCGAAGGGCCTATCTATTTTACTTTACTGTTGAGTCATCCTCCTCTTATAAAAAGCACCAGTTAGAGAGCACCACCATCATTTGTATGTTTGGTTATTAATTGATATTGAGTATGACTATGACTGGATCTCTTTTACCATGAATTACAATTTCCAGTCAGCCCTTGTTCTTCAGAGGTGCTCTGCATTTATGTTTTGCGGTCTCAGAAAGGGCTAGCGAGATACCATTATATCATATTGTATCATGATTGTTTTGATAAAATTGTTGTCATCCGAGATTTATTATTATTGCCCGCTAGTTGATTATGCTATTGATATGAGTAAATGTGAGACCTAAATGTTATTGTGAATGTGGTTAGCCCATAATCTTTGCTGAAAACCTGAACATCAGTTAGACATATTTACAACAACAAGATCAAACAGAGTTTGTAAAAGTTTTTGTTTGTCACTTTCAGTTTGTCAACTGAATTGCTTGAGGACAAGCAATGGGTTAAGCTTGGGGGAGTTGACACGTCTCCATCGTATCTACTTTTCCAAACTCTTTTGCCCTTGTTTTGGACTCTAATTTGCATGATTCGAATGGAACTAACCCGGACTGACGCTGTTTTCAGCAGAATTGCCTTGGTGTTATTTTTGTGCAGAAATAAAATTTCTCGGATTGACCTGAAATTTTACGGAGAATATTTTTGGATTTAATAAAAAATACTGGCGAAAGAATCAACCAGAGGGGGTCCACCCATTGGCTACAAGCCAGGGGGCGCCCCCCTAGGTCGCGCCCTGGTGGCTTGTGGGCCCCCTGCAACTCCTCCGACCTCAACTCCAACTCCATATAACCCCATTCGGGGAGAAAAAAAAATCAAGGAGAAGAGTTCATCGCGTTTCACGATACGGAGCAGCTGCCACCTCCTGTTCTTCCTCGGGAGGGCAGATCTGGAGTCCGTTTGGGCTCCAGGGAGGGGAAATTGACGCCGTCGTCATCACCAACCATCCTTCATCACCAATTTCATGATGCTCTCCGCCGTTCATGAGTAATTCCATCGTAGGCTTGCTGGACGGTGATGGGTTAGATGAGATTTACCATGTAATCGAGTTAGTTTTGTTAGGGTTTGATCCCTAGTATCCACTATGTTCTGAGATTGATGTTGCTATGACTTTGCTATGCTTAATGCTTGTCACTAGGGCCCGAGTGCCATGATTTCAGATCTGAACCTATTATGTTTTCACGAATATATATGTGTTCTTGATCCTATCTTGCAAGTTGTAGACACCTATTATGTGTTATGATCCGCATACCCCAAGGTGACAATAATTGGGATTCTTTCCGGTGATTACCGTAGTTTGAGGAGTTCATGTATTCACTAAGTGCTAATGCTTTGGTCCGGTTCTCTATTAAAAGGAGGCCTTAATATCCCTTAGTTTCCATTAGGACTCCGCTGCCACGGGAGGGTAGGACAAAAGATGTCATGCAAGTTCTTTTCCATAAGCACGCATGACTATATATGGAATACATGCCTACATTATATTGATGAATTGGAGCTAGTTCTGTGTCACCCTAGGTTATAACT
Source organism: Elymus sibiricus (assembly GCA_039707655.1). Lineage (NCBI taxonomy): Eukaryota > Viridiplantae > Streptophyta > Magnoliopsida > Poales > Poaceae > Elymus > Elymus sibiricus. Next base: position 206,007,975 of record CM077673.1, on the reverse strand, counting down.
GTTGCATGATGAATGCCATCCGACATAATTATCCATCACTGATCCATTGCCTACGAGCTTTTCACATATTGATCTTTGCTAAGTTACTTTTCCGTTGCCACTGTTACGATTGCTACAAAACCGCTACTGTTACTTTTGCCACCGTTACCGTTACTTCCATACTACTTTGCTACTAAATACTTTGCTACAGAAATTAAGTCTTTCAGGTGTGGTTGAATTGACAACTCAGCTGCTAATACTCGAGAATATTCTTTGGCTCCCCTTCTGTCGAATCAATAAATTTGGGTTGAATACTCTACCCTCGAAAGCTGTTGCGATCCCCTATACTTGTGGGTTATCACCATTGCATTGTTACCCCGAGCCTATTTGCGTTACTTGCCTATCGAGACTAGCCATTGAGTATTGCCGGGCTATGCTACTTGTGCACTTTAGTGATACATACTCCGCATAGCTTCATTTGCGTGCGTATATCTTAGTATCATCTTTTGTGTTACAACATAGTACCCGCATACATAATTGCTACCTTGGTGTGCACGTCCCGCATTGTGATCATACAAAACATCATTGCAAAAGAAAAGAGAAGCAAAGCTTTTAAGCAAGAGCAAAAGAGCAAGATAGCTATAGCATCGCAAGTTTCGCATAGCATACTTGATCATCTTGGATCACTTAAGCGAGTGACACGTGCCACATACACACATAGCAAGTCTGGCATAGGAAAACGACAGTTTTGGTTCATTGTAGGGTGTGCACAAGTGCGTATCGTGCCCATTGGAGCAACCGTGCTACTGTCTCTCTAGTGTTGTGCAACGAGAGCATTTTCCGTGGATTCCACATTTTGGCTCATTTATGGTTGCATGACCCCAATTTTCTTCCGTGTGTGCATTTCCGTGTATACCCATTGCTATTGATCTACATTGTCTCATTTGCGAAGTTTACGAATCTCTTTCAACATTTTTGAATCTTATCTTTCAAATTGCTTGAAATTTGTGCCACTATCCTAACCAAGCTACTCCATAAGCCTTATTTGTGTAGGTGTGAGCAGCACAATCTTCGGTACCAATTCTACTATTACCATACTTGCACATTGAGTGATCTTGATCCACTTTCAACTTTTGGAACGGTAATTGGTATTGTCTTCTCACTCTTCCACTTATATCTTCTTGAGTGCTATGGATAGGAACATCATGTCGAACCCGGCCTTCGAGGAGAATGAAGACGACGTGAACAACCACGTCACCAAGTTGCACTTCTTCGGTGCGCACAAGGCAATTACGCAAGCTCAAGATGTCTTGAATGACCGCATCGACAAACTCGCCTCCAACTTGCATGAATCCGAGACGCGCACAAGAGAATACCTCGACACCAAGCTCTCAAGCCAAATGGAGGAGCTCCGGTCCTTGATGGTCACTCGAGCACCTTCCTCATCTACATCGACACGGAGTCGTCACACAAGTCGCAACTCAACGACATACTCTTCTGACGCAAGTCCACAAGCGTGTCATCACCGTCGCGATGAACACTCCGGCACAAGTTCTCCACAAGGTCCTCACCGTCAAGACAATCCATTTCATGGCAATGGATTGCAAGATCGCGTTCGCGCTCGAGAACGTCGCCGCCAACAAGAGCAAGATGCGTTGGAGCAAGAACGACAACGCCAAGATGAAGAACAACATCACCGTCATGAACGAGTGCTTGAGGCACATCGCGCTTTACAAGAAGCTACTCGCGCCTTGGAGGAGCGCAACCGCCAAGCTCATCGCGAGCAAGAAGCACTTAGCCAAGCACAACAACAAGAACTTTGCCAATAACGACAAGAAGAAGCTAATCGCCAAGAGGAGCATCAAGAAAGGCGCAACCGAGTGCGTCCACCTCGCCGCCGTCCTCAAGATCATCGCGTTGAACCCGACCATGAAGATGAGCAAGAGCAAGATCAACGTCAACACGCTCAAGGAAATGACAATGAGGATCCACCTCCAAGACAAGGATTTCACCATCCCCACCACAATGATGAACAACGCTTCGGCAAGCTTAAGTTCACAATGCCAAAGTTTTCCGGAAGCAATGATCCCGAAGATTACTTGTCATGGGCACTCAAGGTTGACAAGATCTTTCGCCTACACAGCTATGATAAAGAGAAGAAGATAGCCATGGCTTCCCTTGAGTTCCAAGACTATGTCCTTCTTTGGTGGGTACAAGTGATCGAGCGAAGAAGGGAGAGAGGTGAACCTCCTATCACCACTTGGGCCCAAATGAAGGACCTCATGCGAGCTCGTTTTGAGCCTACACACTACAACCAGGATCTTTTCAAGAAGCTCCAACAACTCAAGCAAGGCACCAAGTCGGTAGAAGAGTACTACCAAGAGATGGAGATCGCTATGATCCGAGCCAATGTCAAGGAAGATGACGAGCAAACAATGGCACGCTTCTTGAATGGTCTCAACTACCAAGTCAAGAAGATAGCCGACTTCCAACCTTACTCAAACCTACTTGAGCTCGTGCATCAAGCAACCAAGGCGGAACGGCAAGTGCAAGATGACTACAAGTACTCCAAATTCTCCTCCAAGACCTACGGCTCAAGTGCTCAAGCTACTACGACAACGACACCTTCAACTACGAAATCTACAACACCTACCGGCGACAAGTCAAGCTACAAGGACAAGACGACTTTGTCAAGCCGACCAACCTCAAGCACCTACAAGCCGAGGGCTTCATCCTCTACCCCAACACCGTATGCTACCGCCAAGACTAGCTCCATCAATTGTTTCACGTGCCAAGGGCGAGGCCACAAGACCTTCGAATGCCCAACCAAACGCAACATGATCCTCCTCGACGATGGCACCAATGACTCTATGAGCGACGACGAGATGCAAGCTTTGGAGCAAGTGGCCATACACAGCCAAGTGAATGAAGATGAAGATTCGCAAATCTTTTGCGACAACGATTTGAGCCCCGCTCTCGTTGTCTCCAAAGTTTTGACGCTCCAACAACAAGAAGACGAGGACCAACGTTGCCACATCTTCCACACCAAGGCGGGCATCCAAGGAAAATCCGTCAAGGTCATCATCGATGGAGGGAGTTGCCACAACTTGGCAAGTGAAGACCTTTGTTCCAAGCTACAATTGGTCAAGAAAAAGCACCCTCGTCCTACAAGGTCCAATGGCTTAGTGATTCCGGAACCCTCCAAGTTGACCACACCGTGGAAGTTTCCTTCAAGATAGGCGCTTATGAAGACACTTTGGAGTGTGATGTGGTTCCAATGTCCGTTTTCCACCTCTTACTTGGTAGACCTTGGCATTTCGACCGTGGCGTCACACACAACGGTCGGACAAATCAATATAGCTTCAAAATGAAGGGCAAGCAATATGTGCTCCGCCCAATGAATCCAAGTCATGTCATCGCCGACAAACAAGCTTCATCCCATCGTGGAGGGACATGAGAGACATAGTTCTTTTAGCCACCAAAAGAGATTTGAGGGATGTGAGTGAGAGCCCATCGACCGTTCTTCACTATGTACTTGTGTGCAAAGATGACGTCGTCCGGACTAACCCTTCACAACATCTTCCTCTTGTGTTATCTAAGTTGTTGCAGGAATTCAAGGATGTGTTCCCCGATGAGCTACATCCGGGACTACCGCAAAATGAGGGATCGAACACCGCATCGACCTCATCCCCGGAGCACCGCTTCCTAACAAGGCTCCCTACCGCGTCAACCCTGACGAAACAAAGGAAATACAAAGGCAAGTCCAAAAACTCCTAGATAAAGGGCATGTTCGTGAGAGTTTGAGTCCTTGTGCGGTTCCGGTCATTCTAGTGCCTAAGCATGATGGTACTATGCGCATGTGTTCCGATTGCCGTCCTATCAATGCTATCACCATTCGATACCGTCACCCCATTCCTCGCTTAGATGATATGCTAGATGAACTTAGTGGTGCCACTATATTTTCTAAAATTGACTTAAAAAGTGGTTACTACCAAATCCGCATACAAGAGGGTGACGAGTGGAAAACTGCTTTTAAGACAAAATTTGGTCTCTATGAATGGTTGGTTATGCCCATGGGTTTATCCGAAGCACCGGGCACTTTCATGCGTGTTATGCACTATGTTTTGCGACCCCTCATAGGATATTGTGTTGTGGTCTATTTTGATGATATTCTTGTATTTAGCAAGTCTCTTGAGGAGCATGCTACACATGTTCATGATGTTTTGCAAATACTTCGGAAAGAACAACTCTATGCAAACATGGAGAAATGCACATTTGGTGTTGAGAAGGTTGTTTTCTTAGGTTTTGTAGTATCTTCTAAGGGCGTTCATGTAGATGAAACTAAGATTGATGCTATTAAAACTTGGCCCACACCAACGAATTTGCAACAAGTGTGTAGTTTCCTAGGACTAGCTGGTCTCTATCGTCGTTTTGTCAAAGACTAGCTGGTCACTATTGCATCACCTCTCCATGCTTTGAGCAAGAAAAATGCACCATTTATTTGGGGTCCTTCCCAAGACACCGCATTCCATGAACTTAAAAATTTGCTCACTCATGCACCTTTGCTTGCTTTGCCCAATTTTGATAAAACATTTGAAGTGCATTGTGATGCTAGCGGTAATGGAATATGTGGTGTGCTTATGCAAGAGAAGCGTCCTATTGCGTACTTTAGCGAGAAACTATCCGGCGCTCAACTTAACTACCCCATCTATGACGAGTTATATGCTTTGGTGAGAGTTTTACATGTGTGGGAACATTACTTGCGCCCTCATGAGTTTGTTATCCATACCGACCACGAAACGCTTAAGTATTTAAAGGGTCAAACTAAGTTGAACAAACGACATGCTAAATGGAGTGAATTCATTGAGTCCTTCCCTTGTGTCATCAAATACATTAAGGGTAAGGAAAACATTGTGGCGGATGCTCTTTCCCACAAATGCATGCTAGTTACTCAACTTGAATTGAATGATGTTGGTTTTGAGCACATCAAAGACTTGTCTGAGCATGATGCCTATTTTGCTAATCCTTACGCTATGTGTCAAGTGAAAACTTGTTGGGAGAACTATTATATGAAAGATGGCTATCTTATGCGTGCTAACAAATTGTGTATACCCGAGTCTTCTCTTCGTTTGTTGCTTTTGCAAGAGGCTCATGGTGGAGGACTTATGGGTCACTTTGGACGCGACAAGATGTATGCCACACTATCCAACAAGTACTTTTGGCCCAAGATGTTTCGTGATGTTGCACGCTTCACCAACCGATGCTCTACATGCCGAAAAGCTAAGTCCAAAGCTCAATCCCATGGTCTTTATATGCCTCTCCCTATACCGTTCCAACCTTGGGAAGACATTAGTATGGATTTTGTGCTTGGCTTGCCACGAACTAAAAATGGCCACGACTCCATTTTTGTAGTTGTGGATCGCTTTTCCAAGATGGCTCATTTCATTCCATGTCACAAGATAGACGATGCTTCACATATTGCAAATTTGTTTTGTAGGGACATTTTGCGACTACATGGCATCCCAAAGACCATTGTCTCGGATTGCGACGTCAAATTCTTGAGCTACTTTTGGAAGACCCTATGCGCCAAGCTCGGAATCAAGCTTCTTTTCTCTTCGGCCTATCACCCTTAAACCGATGGACAAACGGAGGTGACGAACCGGACACTTTCTACCCTACTTCGCGTGTTAATCAAGAAGAACATCAAGGAATGGGAAGATTGCCTTCCCATCGCCAAGTACGCCTACAATCGCGCAAGTCACTCCACCACCGGCAAGTCTCCGTTCGAAGTGGTCTACGGCTTCAATCCTTTGTCCCCATTGGACATCCTACCTATACCACTCCAAGAGCGCGTCAACATGGACGCAAGTGCAAGGGCAAGCTACATCAAGAGTGTCGGCGTTCTGGGAACGGGGGTACCCAGACCTGCCTGCCTGCGGCCCAGGGCATGGCCCACCTCGTCAGCCAAGAACGGCCTGGCGCGACTTCGCTCAGGACAAGGCTCTCGCGAGGACCCAGGCTCGCGAGGAAGAACATCACCAAGACCAGCACGGAGTGGGCCTCCTCAGGCCCCCTCCGGAGCGGCGGAGATTTCTATGCCGCACCCGGCCTCAGGAGTCAAGGATGATGCAAGGAAGGACAGGCGGGCGCCAGCGCGCCAGGCGGTGCAGTTTCTCCTTTGGTGCAAAGGGAGCAGGGACGTACGCGGGTTCCCAAAGCGCCTCCCAAAGGTTTCCATTCCGGTGCAACAAGACCACCACCACGAGCCCCGCCGGGCGGATGTCATCGCCGAGCCCACCTCTGCATCATCGACAGCTACTTTGCATGCGAAGACCACCTTTGGATAGAGCGGGGATGTACTCTTGTCCCCCTTCAAATTTGGCCGTTGTGGGATCCCTTCCCGCCATTGCGATAAGGGAAGAGGACCCGGGCCACTGCTATATATAGAGGCTAGGCTGCACCGTAGAGAGGGACTCGATGGCAAGACAAGGCAGAGAGCCAAGAACACCACTCGAGCGCCCTCGCGAGGCGCCTCACCACTGTACTAGTTCATCCACCACACCTCCCCGAGAGGCAATCCACCAAAGCAGGAGTAGGGTATTACGCTTCGTAGCGGCCCGAACCTGGGTAAACCACCGTGTTCGTCCTCTTCCTCATCATCGCGCGAGTTTGCCGTAGTAACCATCGAGTAGCGAACCTGGGTAGGGCGAGGCCGCAGGGAATCTTCGCACACGCCCCTGTGTTCCAACCTTGAGGGTTTTGCGGAGCCCGAAATCCGACATTTGGCGTGCCAGGTAAGGGGCGTGTCGGAGTCTTCCTCAAGCCGAGCTCTTCTCCCACCTCGCCGCTCCGATGTCTGACACCCGCCGAGCCCGCGCCGAGCGCCGAGCTGCCCGCGTCGCCCAGACGGCACCCGTGGGCCGCGCCGGTCCCCCTCACCTGTGGCTAATGCCGCCACGGGCCCGGAGGCCCATGAACAACAAGACTCCTCCCAGCCGGTCACCGCGCGGCGCGACGGCCACACCACCACTCCGTCGATCGTTCCAGCTACCGGGTCATCCTCCCATGTTCGGCCCGGGCCGGCGCGCGGTTCGGGCGCACTCGCCATGGAGAACGAGCTGCTCCGCTACCGCCCCGCCCCCGACCGCTACGACGACTGGCTTCGGCGCATCGCGAAGCTCGTCAGTGCTGCCGGCGATGCTTCAGTGCTCTCCTACTCGTTTCGACCCCGTCCCTCCCTGACAGATGACGTGGCCCACGATGCGCCGCCACCTCCTTCGCAACGCGACATCGACCCCGAGCCCAGGCACGAAGCGCGCCCGCGCGACCAGCCCCGCGAACCGCGGGCAAGGGCAAGGGATGAAGTAAGCTGCCAGGTGGTGCCCCAGCCGCGCGTCGACGCGCGTGCGCTCCCCGCGCTGCCGAACCAGCGTCGCGACCGGGCACCACTCGAGGCGGCCCCTTAGGAGCGTCAAGACCGGGCCCCTCCCGAACACGCAGCACCCGTCGAGCTGGTGGGTGCCTCACCATCGCCCCGGAGCTCCATCCAACCACGTGGCCCTGCAAGTTCAAGCCTGACCTACCCCCTCGCTACGACGGCACCCCGGATCCCGCCGAGTTCCTACAACTCTACTCGCTGAGCATCCGGGCGGCCAGTGGATACAACAAGGTCATGGCGTGCTGGTTCCCCATGGCGCTCAAGAGCGGCGTGCTCTCCTGGCTCCTCAACCTCCCGGAGGGGTCCATCGCCTCCTGGGACGACCTGCGCAAGCGCTTCGTCGCCAACTTCCAAGGTACCCGCGACCGCGCGCTCACCGTGAACGACCTGCGGCGCGTAAAGCAGCAGGAGGGGGAGACCCTGCACAAGTTCATACAGCGCTTCACGACTACGCGCCTCAAGGTCCCGAAGGCGTCGGATGAGGCTATCATCTCCGCGTTCACTGACGGCGTCACGGACCTCAAGATGAAAGAGGAGCTCGCCATGAACGACGAACTGTGCTCAGCCCTGGAGATGTTCAACCTGGCGAACAGGTGCGCCAAGGCCGAAGAGGGCCGCCTGTCACTCCGTGAGCCTCTGGCGGCAGAGCCGGAGGAAAAGAAGACCAAAGCCAAGGAGGCGAAGCGCAAGGCCCCAGCGGTACTTGCGACCGAGCCTGAGGCGAAGCGCAGCCGAGGCGAGGAACACACCGCAGGGGGGGAGACCGACCTGCATCTTCCATGGCACCAACAACCACGACACCGCCGACTGCCAGGAACTCAGGCTTGTCGTGCCGAACACTTCGGTCGGCGCCCTGGACGCACTGACCGTGGCTTCGGACGCGGCGGAGGCCGCGGTGGAGGCCGTTGGGACAACCAGGAGCCACGTCAGGGGTGGCGAGACCAGCCTCAGAAGGACCGCTGGCGCGATCAGGCTCGGGAGGACCGCTGGGACGATCAGGCTCGGGAGGACCGCTGGCGCGATGACCCTCCGGAGGGGTCACGCCGTGGCCAGCCTCGTGAGGCCCGACCTCGTGAGGCCGGCCTACCACCACTACCACCACCACCCAGGAGGAAGGAAGAGGACAGGCAGGACGATGAGGCTGGGGGCTTCCAGGAGGTCAGGGCGGTAGCCTGTATCCTGGGCGGCGCCCAGGCCCCAGCGTCGAACCGCGTCTTCAAGCAGTTCACGCGGGAGGTGAACGCGGCTCTCCCAAAGCCCGAGGCCATGCGTCTCCTCAAGTGGTCCCAGACTGCAATCACCTTTGACTCGAGGGATCAGTTCAGGTGTTCGTCCATGGCCGGCATGCTCCCCATGCTCTGCACTCCGACCATCAGCAACGTCCTCGTCACCAAGACCCTCATCGACAGTGGAGCGGGGCTCAATGTCCTCTCCATTGAGACCTTCGAGACGCTCCAAGTACCGTACGACCAGCTCATGCCGACCAAGCCCTTCTCGGAAGTCCCTGATGGGTCCACCGTCCCCATTGGGCAAGTACGCCTACCCGTCACCTTCGGCGGACGCAAGAACTACCACACAGAGATCATCGTCTTCGACGTCGCCCACATCCACCTCCCGTACAACGCAATCCTTGGGTACCCGACCCTCGCCAAGTTTATGGCGATGACTCATCATGGCTACAACGTCCTCAAGATGCCAGGAAGCGGCGGCATCATCACCGTCGCCTGCGATGAGAAGGATGCCGTCTGCTCCCTCGAGCGTGCTTACTGCGTTGTTGCGGCTGAGCACTCGAACGACGAGGAGGATGCCCTGCCTCGTGAGGATGCACGCAAGAAGAAGAAGCAGCTCCTTCCCGCGGGGCGCCAGGGCACTAGAACCTCCAAGGGCAGAGCCTCAGGCTCTACCCCCAGGGATGGGGCCCCACCTTCCATCGCATAGGAAAGCGCGCTCGGCGCCCCCCTTGGGTCGGGCTTGGGGGCTTCCATCCGGGAGGCCCCCGGCTTGGCCGGTGAGACAAGGGAGGCACTCGGACACAACCTGAAGGCGCGTCCTGACGCGCGACTGCCGGAGCCCGGAGCACGGCGCGGGGCGCCGAGCTCGCAGGAGTCTGTCATCAAAGCGATCGCGGAGCTTCAGGAGGCACAGGCCAAGCGAGGCGGGGACTGCCTTGCGCCACCAATCGCAGCCACCATCGTCGGCCCGGTCGACCAGCCGCGCGTCAACGTCAACACACTCACAATCAACAGGGCCGCGTCCCAGGGCCTCTTTTGGCCAACACGTGCCGACCACAGGTGGGTCTACCCGCACAACAACGTCTGCATGCCCTTTGGCCTGGCGAACGCCGGTGTCACGTTCCAGCGCCTTGCCCGGGCCATGCTCGTACCTTGCCTGGCGAGACGCGGCAAGGAGTTGGAGGAGATGCCCGCACCGAGCATGGGTCCCGAGCCCCGGGAGACGACGGGCTCGTGAGGGCCGCGCTCGTGAAGGTATAAGATCAGGCTACGTCGGCAACTTCGACTCTTCAGCGGCATGGCTGCCAGGTGACTTTTTGTTGGTCTGTGCCAGGTAACTTTTTGGTTTATTTCGTTTGAGGGCACCCACTGGGCCGCATTACCCTCAGGCGATCAGGGCGTACCCCTGCAACCGCCGCATTTACGCATATTTCAGCAATTTCTCATGCATGTGATCTGTTTCCTAACGTTTCCCCTTGCCTGCACGGCTCGTTGCCGGCGTGAATGTCGCCGCACCCGAATGATCCTACCTTCGACAGCCTCATGAGAGGACTGGGCACGGCGTCTGTGCTCGGGTCCTTCCCTGCAGCGTTGATAAATCCAGTGGCTGAGCTCTGTCTGGCGGGCCAGCCCCGTTCACGTCACCTCCTGGGGTCGCTGGTGCCTGGCCCTCTCGTGCGATGGCCCTAGGGAGCACGTTCGGCGCAGGCTTCTCCAAAACTTGCAGGACCTCGGACGGCGCTATCTACAAGAAGACCCAGGCGCAAACCACCTTTGAGGTAGGGACCTCGCGAGGCCAAAGCGCCCTCGTGAGCTCCGAGATACACCTCCCAGTTCTACCGTGCCAGCCACGCATACGAACTCAATGGGCTGTACACGCCCGGAGCCCCCGAGGACGCGGAGGGGTTCCTTCCCACGCAATGTGGAAGCCACAGCTCCATGCTGGCGGACAACACGGTCCACCAATGACTATGCCCACGCAATGTGGAAGCCACAGCTCCGTGCTGGCGGATAACATGGTCCCCCAATGACTATGCCCACGCAATGTGGAAGCCACAGCTCCGTGCTGGCAGACAACATGGTCCACCAATGACTATGCCCACGCAATGTGGAAGCCACAGCTCCGTGCTCGCAGACAACACGGTCCACCAATGACTATGCCCGCGCAATGTGGAAGCCCTACGCCCTGTGCTGGGGATAAACAACTGAGGGCGCCCCAGCGGCTGCATCCAACCTCAGGAAGGCTCCTTGCGGCCCCGTTTCGCTGCATTCCCTGGGATGTTCGCGTGACGGGGCTACATGGGGGCTACTACCGGGCCGAGCCTGGTACACGCCACCTTCCCAGGTCTGCCAAACCTGGTCTTCACGCGCCCCTCTCAGGAAAAGCCGGCGAGGAAAGGTATGGGAGCCGCTCGTACGTCAAGGGGGACTCCTGAGCATTGCGACTCAGGAGCCTCACTGGCCACGTAGCCCCTCACCCCTTGGAACCGTCCTTGGTGATCCGGACGGCCCAACGGCGGCTGAGGTATGCGCGGGGCTGGGCCCTGCCGACGCTGAGCTCAAAGCGCTCAAAACCCTTAAGGAGGACGCTAGAGCTTGTACGTCATGGGGGACTCCTGAGCATCGCGACTCAGGAGCCTCACTAGCCACGTAGCCCCTCACCCCTTGGAACCGTCCTTGGTGATCCGGACGGCCAAACGGCGGCTGAGGTATGCGCGGGGCCGGGCCCTGCCGACGCAGAGTGCAAGGTGTTCAAAATTTCCACGTTAATCCAATCTTCGCCATGTTCCCTTCATGAGGGATGCTCATACGTCAAGGGGGACTCCTGAGCATCGCGACTCAGGAGCCTCACTGGCCACGTAGCCCCTCACCCCTTGGAACCGTCCATGGTGATCCGGACGGCCCAACGACGGCTGAGGTATGCGCTGGGCCGGGCCCTGCCGACGCAGAGCGCAAGGTGTTCAAAATTTCCAAGTTAATCCAATCTTCGCCATGTTCCCTTCATGAGGCTGCTCGTACGTCAAGGGGGACTCCTGAGCATCGCGACTCAGGAGCCTCAGTGGCCACGTAGCCCCTCACCCCTTGGAACCGTCCTTGGTGATCTGGACGGCCCAACGCAGAGCATCACAGCAAGCAAGAAGGAAACAAGGCGAAGAGAGCAATCACACAGTTCAACAGTTATTACAAGCATTAAAAGTTTTCGGAAATACAAACAAGCTTAACGCCTCCGCGAGGCACGATGAACGTTGCATGAAGAGGAATTAGGAGGAGCCTCCGCCACCACTCGTCCCGTCCGCGGGGAACTCGTCGTCGACATCGCTGGCGTCGTCTTCTTCGCCGCTAACCCCTGCAGCTTCAGGAGGCGGAGGAACGGTGACGCAGGTGAACTTCTTCACCAGCGCCTCCACGGCGCCCTTCACTGCCGCCGCAGCGTTGCTGCAGACCTCGGGGGCAACCGGGCGGATCACGGAGTCGAAGTCGAACCCCGGCTCGCGAAGGTGAAGATGGCTGAAGACGCGCGTCGCGGCCTCAGAAAAGAGGTCGCGGCACTCGCTCTCCAGGACCCCCTCCACCTTGGCGATGGCGCCCTCCAGCGCCTCGACAAGCTTCGAAGCGAGCTCCGCGAAGCCGCTCTCCGGAGCCACCAGGGGTTCCGTAAACCCTTCCCGGCAGAGGGAGTGGAGCGCTTGGCGAAGCCTGAGCTCGACGGGGGGAAGGGCACTGAGCTCCGCGGCCTTTTTCTCCTCGGCCTCAGTTAGAGCCTTTTCCCTGGTTTCGAGCCGGGCCTTTTCCAGGGCAACCTCCCTTTCCCGCGCGTCCAGGCGCTCTCGCGCCGCGGCACGGTCGGCCCTCGCCTGGGACAGCTCGGAGTCCCGATCGGCAAGCTGGGCCTTGCAGGTCTCGAAGGCTTCGCCCTGCTGACGCAACTGCTCCACAAGCGCGGACTTCTCCTCCTGAAGAACCCTCAAGCGGGACTCCGCCTCTTCACAACGCCCTACAGCAGACGCCGCGTCGGTCAGCGCCGCCTCGCGGGCTGCCTTGGCCGACGCGGCCTCCTTCTCGCTCTTCGCCACGGTGGCCTCGGCCTGGCCCCAGACCGCCACGGCAGAGGCGTCGGCCTGGAGCCACCCGGAGAGGAGCCCCAGCCGTCCACTCGCGAGGCGATCGTCGGTACCCGCGAGGGCATCCCGAACTTGACCCAGAGCGGTGAAGGCCCCGTCCAGGACGTCGAGGCCGCACGACAAAGGCATCAAGGCCTCCTCCGGAGGAGTCGCCTGCGCGATCACAGGCGACGTCCCCCGGGAGACAACAGCACGAGGAGCAGGAGGCTCCGGAGGCTGCGCAGCGACCACGGGCAAGACGGATACAGACGGATTGACGGGCGGCTGGCCCTCTGGGCTGGCCCTCCGGACAGCGGCACCGACGCGCCCTCGAGGGCAGGAGCGACCGCGCCAACAGGCATTGGGGGCTCGGGGGGCTTCGCGGCGGTGACCAGGAGGGTTGCCTCGCGCGCCCCCACCCCCTCAGCGGTAGGCGCCTCGTCAGGCGACGGCGGGACGACAGGAGCGGGCGGTGCATCGGAAGACGCCTTCGGCTTGAAGCCCGCCTTCTTCTTCCTCATCTTCAGCGCGGCAACATTTTTGGTTACCAAGCAAAGGAAAATCATCAATACTCAAGCTACCGGCAGGCTATCAAGGCCGAGCCCGATTACTTACTCTTCAACGTCGACCCACTTCCTCTTCCCCTCCACTCCGACAACGACGGGGGCGCCCTCGCCTTTCTCGGTGAGGGCACCACCACGTCGGGGAGCAGGGGCACCGTCCGCAAGGGCAGCCGTTGGAGGGATCGCCATGGCCCCGGCCTCGCCCACCTTCCGGCAAGCCGTGATTCGGGCAGGGGCGAGGCCGGCACCTCAACCGCCTTGCCGGCAGAGGCAGGGCACACCGGAGGAGACTCCGCCCCGCGCTTCTTGGGGGTCGCCAGGCAGGCAGACCGTGTGGCGCGAGGAGCCGGTCCCAGCCCCCTGAGGACCTTGGCGGGACATGGGAAGCATGCAACAGAAACTTCACCAACATCGTCATCATCCTCAAGGTCGCGCAAGAGCATGCTCCGCGACAGGAGAGACGCCCCCGCCAGGTCGTCATCCGCTATCTTCTCCGAATCCTCCCCGCCCGTGGTATCGCCGGAGGACACCATCACCGGGGAGCCAAGGCCCTCAGCTGGGGAGAGCCCTAGTTCGTTGTAGACAGGCATCTCGGCGACCAAATCGGCTACATCATCACGGCAGTACAGCGGGGTATGGCGTCGGGGAGATCACCGGGGTTGCCGTTGAGCAGGGTTGCCACAGCCCTGTTCAGTTCCTCGGGGGTTATGCATGCAGACCGAAGCCTGAGGTTGTCGCTGCTGCCCTGGTAGTCCCACAAGGCCCTAGAATGAGACTGGAGGGGCGCCAGGCGCTGCGTCAAGAACTCCTTCACTATCATCCCCCCAGTCAGCTTCCTGGCACTGATATCGCGAGAAATCCGCTCCAGGACGGGCTTGGCCCGGGGGTTGGAAAGCTTCGCAGAGCTCCACGCGGGGGTCTTCTCTGGCAGCCCCTTCGGCAGATCCAGGCGGGGGTTGGAGCTATTGAGATCCTTGAAGACCCAGTGGTGCCTGAAGTTCTCCACCTTCTTCCCAGCCTTTAAGAGCATGTTACCGCTCTGGACCGCGAAGAAGGAGACGCACGCCGACCGCTGAGCGCCGTCGTGCACGCGCAAGCTGAAGAAATGTCGGAAGAGGGCCACCGAAGGCTTCACGCCCACGAAAGCCTCGCAGTAGAAGGCAAAGATGGACAAGAGCAGGATGGAGTTGGGCTGGAGATGAAGGGCTTGAATCACGTAGTGGTCAAGGATAGCGGTGAAGAACGCGGAGAAAGGCGGGACGAGCCCGGCGAAGACACTATGAAGGAAGAAAGGATAGGCCGACCTGGACGAGGGCCGCTTCTCCGAGGAACCGCCCCATATCAAGGTCCGCTTGCACTCATTGGTCCCGTCTGCCGTCGACGGGAGCACCAGGACGAAGTCTCCTTCCTTGGCAGTGGTGGACTCCGAAAGCGCCGGTAAGATGGGAGCGGAGGCTGAGCTCTGGGCCTCTGGCTTCGGCTTGCCGGCGGGAGCCATTGGGAAGATCGCGGGGCCGACGCGGCAAGGGGGAGGACGGAGCAGCGCCGGATCTGGAGAGGTCTCTGCTAAGGCCGGGGATCTGGGAGTAAGAGCAGGCGCGCAGAAGAGGAAAGCAGTAATGGCTCGGTGCTGGAAGTCAGGCTTTGTCGATTCGGGCGGTGGCCAAAGGGATGTTGGACGCCCGACATCAACCGCACGACCCGCGCCAGTCCTGGCCCGCAGGCGGTTGGGTCCCGTGGTGCTTCGGGCCGTCCCCAAAGGATTTGCCCAGAAGCCATCTCGAGCGCGCCTTGGGCCCGGGGGCTACTGTCGGCGTTCTGGGAACGGCGGTACCCAGACCTGCCTGCCGGCGGCCCAGGGCATGGCCCACCTCGTCAGCCAAGAACGGCCTGGAGCGACATCGCTCAGGACAAGGCCCTCGCGAGGACCCCAGGCTCGTGAGGAAGAACAGCACCAAGAGCAGCAGGGGGTGGGCCTCCTCAGGACCCCTCCAGAGCGGCGGAGATTTCTATGCCGCACCCGGCCTCAGGAGTGAAGGATGACGCAAGGAAGGACAGGCGGGCGCCAGCGCGCCAGGCGGTGCAGTTTCCCCTTTGGTGCAAAGGGAGCAGGGACGTACACGGGTTCCCAAAGCGCCTCCCAAAGGTTTCCATTCCGGTGCAACAAGACCACGACCACGAGCCCCGCCGGGCGGATGTCATCGCCGAGCCCACCTCTGCATCATCGACAGCTACTTTGCAGGCAAAGACCACCTTTGGACAGAGCGGGGATGTACTCTTGTCCCCCTTCAAATTTGGCCGTTGTGGGATCCCTTCCCGCCATTGCGATAAGGGAAGAGGACCCGGGCCACTTCTATATATAGAGGCTAGGCTGCACCGTAGAGAGGGACTCGACGGCAAGACAAGGCAGAGAGCCAAGAACACCACTCGACCGCCCTCGCGAGGCGCCTCACCACTGTACTAGTTCATCCACCACACCTCCCCGAGAGGCAATCCACCAAAGCAGGAGTAGGGTATTATGCTTCGCAGCGGCCTGAACCTGGGTAAACCACCGTGTTCGTCATCGTGCGAGTTCACCGTAGTAACCATCGAGTAGCGAACCTGGGTAGGGCGAGGCCGCAGGGAATCTTCGCACACGCCCCTGTGTTCGAACCTTGAGGGTTTGCGGAGCCCGAAATCTGACAAAGAGGATGCATGAAGATACAAGACACACGATTGAACGTCAAGTGGAACGCGTCACCAACAAGCGCAACCTCAACAAGCAACCCATGGTGTTCAAGCCCGGTGATCTTGTGTGGCTACACCTTCGCAAGGACCGCTTCCCCAAAGAACGCAAGTCCAAGCTACTTCCTCAAGCCGACGGTCCTTTCAAGGTGTTGGCACGCTACAACAACAATACCTACAAGATCGACATACCACGCGACAAGTACAACGCGAGCAACACCTTCAACGTCATGGATCTATCCCCTTTTCATGGCGATGAAGATCTTGATCCGAGGACGGATCTTCCCCAAGGGGGGGGAGATGATGCGGAGCATCCCACCATCATCCCCATGAAGACTACACCACCAAGCAAACCCCCAAGTAGTCCTATGACAAGAGCACGCGCACGCGACATTGGAGCTAAGGTGAACTAACTCCTCTTCGAGTATGACGTCGATGGCAAAGGAACTTGGATGCTACCTCACAATGAAACCATGTGTATCCTTAGGTACGAGCAAGACGACCACGAAGGATCAAGGAGGTGGCCCCAAGTTCAAGGCCAAGAGCAAGAAGGAGCAAAGAGAAGGGCCAGCCTGAAGACGGCCGGATCATCCGGACCCCGGTCCGGATCATCCGGAGGTGGCCCGGATCATCCGGACCACGGTCCGGATCGTCCGGGTAATTCCCTACCCGAACCGGACAAAACGCCCCCGCAGATGGCCGGATCATCCGGACCGTGGTCCGGATCGTCCGGAGGAGGCCCGGATCGTCCGGACCAACGTCCGGATCGTCCGGGTAATTGGTGACCGAATCGGCTAGAGGAGCTCCGAAGCCGGATCATCCGGGCCCAGTCTGGTTCATCCGGAAGAGCCCGGAACATCCAGACCCCGGTCCGGATCATCCGGCCGTTGCCTGCGCGCACCCACGGGCCTCGGGCCTTGTATCTCTTCCCACTTACCCCTTCACCCCTAGACTATAAGTACTCCCTTCCTAGCTTCGTTTTAGGGTTAGCTATTGTTTGGCATAGACTTTGTTGAGCATAGCTCCATCACTTCCTTCTCCCTAGGAGATTACCCTCCGTTGAGAGAAGATCCAAGCGATGCCAAGGCCCCTCTAAGGGAAGATCCCCTCGGGATTCAAGACCTCCTCCTCCAGAGCGAGAAGACTATCGTTACTTGTATCCTTTTGTTGATTGTGGACCGTGATACTCGTGTACTCGTGTGATTCTAGTGGATGTGTGATTGGACTTGTTTTGAGTGTTTCTCTTGTGATTTCCCCCTCGTGTTCTTCGTTTTCTTCGTGTTCATTCACAAATCCACCTCCAATTCGTGAAAGATCGACGCACACGGGCGTGCCCCGTATCAGATCCCCACGGAGCTAAAGCACGTTCAAAGACTGGCGGGCCGTGTGGAGGCTTTGAGCCGCTATATCTCCCTCCTTGGTGGAAAGGCACTATCGCTCTACATGCTGCTGAAACGGACCAAAAACTTCAAGTGGACCAATGAAGCAGCGGCCGCACTGGAGTAAATCAAAACACTGCTGGCCAGTAACCCCACACTAGCAGCCCCCGGCGTCGGTGAACCAATGTTATTGTACATCTCAGCTACCAATCAGGTCGTCAGTGCGATTCTTGTTGTAGAACGGGAGGCCGAGGGCCACAAATTCTGGGTACAGAAGCCAGTCTCCTATGTATCGGAAGTGCTCACTCCGTGCAAGTCCAGGTACCCACATTACCAGAAGATAGCCTATACAGTGTTTATGGCATCATGCAAGCTCAGACACTATTGTTAAGAGTGTTCGGTCATGGTGGCATCCGAAGTACCCCTAAATGACATAATCAACAACAGGGACACCATCGGCCGCATAGCTAAATGGGCCATCGAACTCCTTCCGTTCGAAATTGCTTACAAGCCACGGCGAGCTATTAAATCTCAGGTGTTGGCTGATTTTCTTGCCGAATGGACGGAGGCCGATCTCCCTAGAGAATACAACACATATTCCCCTTGGAGGATGTACTTCGATAGGTCCAAGACACTCGTCGGACTGGGGGCTGGAGTTATCCTCACATCCCCCACTAGAGACAACGTCCGATACGTATTACAGATCATGTACGCCGACTCAAACAATGCGGGCGAATACGAGGCACTGTTGCACGGACTTCGGATGGCATCATTAATGGGTGTACAATGGCTCGAAGTACGGGGCGACTCTAATCTCGCCATCTCGCAAATCAATGGCGAATTCGATGTTAAAAACCCAAAAATGGCAGCATACAGAAATGTCGTCCTTAAGATATCCGCATGGTTCGAGGGGTTAGCATTCCACCACGTCTCTAGAGATAGCAATCAAGCTGCCGACGTCCTCGCCCGCATGGGCGCCAAGCGCGACCCCGTCCCTAAGAACACCTTCTTAGAGAGGCTCTTCAAGCCATCCGTGGTATGGCAGGACGAAAGCAAGGACACTGGAACCAATGGTGCAGAACAGGTCATCCCCCCCTATAGTCGAACCAGATGAGCAAATCATCGGAGGTTCCACAATTGAAGAAACACCCTCGGCTCATGAAGTCATGGCAGTAATAGCACCATGGACCGAGCCCTTCCTAGCCTACCTTCTACGCAAAGAACTCCCCGACAACCAGACTGAGGCAAGACGCATAATCCGGCGATCAAAGGCCTACAAGGTCCATGAGGGTGAATTATACAAGAAAAGCACTACTGGGGTCCTCCAACGGTGCATATATGAAGAAGAAGAAAGGCAGCTCTTGGCCGAGATACACGCAGGCATGGGCGGCCACCACGCAGCAGTGTGGGCCCCTGGTAAGCAAGGCCTTTCGAGCCGGGTTCTTCTGGCCCACTGCTCGAGCAGATGCCCACACACTCGTTCAACATTGTGTTGGTTGTCAGCTCTGTGCAAAGCAAAGCCACATGCCCCCAACAGCTCTTCGGACGATACCGATTACCTCGCCTTTCGCAGTCTGGGGTCTAGATATGATTGGACCACTTAAAGGGAGGACCAAGAAAAAGAAATATCTACTGTTCATGGTCGACAATTTCACTAAATGGATCGAAACAAAACTAGTAAGTTCAGCTAAGTCGAGGCCGGTCATTGACTTCATATCCGACATGGTACACCATTATGGTGTCCCGCACAATATAATAATGGACAATGGATCCAACTTCACCGCCCAGGAGGTAAAAGACTGGTGCGCTAACTTGGGCAGGACGACCTAGAAGCCCTGGAAGGAGAGTGCGATATAGCTTGGGCCCGATATACTTTTTATCAATAGCAGGCTCGGCGCTACCAAAGTAGGGAGGTTCGAGCAAAAGCATATAATGTGGGCGAACTTATCTTACGCCTCCCAGAGAAGCAGAAGCATACAACCACAAGTTGGAGGGCCCTTTCATAATTGATGAAGTACTGGCAGGAGGAGCTTATCGCCTCCGTAACCCGCAAGACAATTGCCTCGAACCAAACCCATGGAATGCGGCTCGCCTTTGGCTCTTCTATGGATAGACCGGTGTCGTCACCTTCTCTAAACCCTTGTATTTCCCCCCTTCCTTATTTACTTTTATAGGATTGGTTATACTTTCCCAGGTTGTGTTTGGCTAAACCGAACTACGTTAAGTTTTCATCAGCATACATTCTCAAATGTCTTACCCGGTAACACCTGGGCGCTTCTTAACGAAGCCAAGCAATATTTTTTTTGCATCTATCTATCTTGTATGCATCCTTCCAGTATCGTTTTATGCCACTATATGCATCAATTGGACTTAAGATTTAGTCGAGCTGGGTTGCCTTGCTCGTGTGCTTACCCTCTACCCTTCCCGATTGTTCGGCTAGGGGGTAAAGGGAGCACCTCTGTGATTGTTACGACCGGATTACCCGGATACGTACCTCAGACGGGTGAAGCCGAAAGCTAGCGTTCTTAAGAAACAAATTGGTCGGCTACAAAGGAAGTAAATATAATTGATGATCTTCGCCCCAAACTGGGATTATTCCCCGAAAGTAGCATCTATCCGCATACTACGGGTATACGGCTATGACGTCTACGATCTACGTGGCAACCTAAAGAAAGGAACCCATAGAGGAACTATTTTCTTTGGAAGATGCTTCTTGCGTTAAACAGTAATATAACATACCTCCCTGTGCGTGTTTTGTCTGTTAGCACCAGATGGCCGGATTGCCTAGTTCTCCAAAATGATTTCCTGTTATTGCAGGATACACAGTACGAAACACTCCTCAGCTATTGGCGGGGGAGGCAGAAGCCGATGGCCTGTTAACGTTTACAACACGGACGGAGTTGGTTTGATGTGAAGTACATTGCTACATAGAATCAAACACTAGGTTGTCGGTCGAGATGATCTATTATGACATCCAGGGAGCAGTCCTCTTGTGAAATACGAGCGGAGGGCATCACTTGGTCATAGACCAAGTGAAGAGGTACCTCTTGACCATACGGCCCTACCGTCCCAACCCGAGCCAAGTGCTCAGGGTAGAGTTTGGTAAAGCGGGTCTTCACCATGGCCCACGCCTCCCATGCCCCCTCTCGACAGGGCGAGGTCTTCCATAGCTCAAAACGACTTCGGGCTCCTTTAAATCAATCGTCCAGCTCGGCCATCCCTTTCGAAGGCATATCGGTTGGCAGGTCAGTAGACCTAAGCACGAAATGCGACATGCTTTTTACACTCGACACAATAAACGTACTTTACGGAATTCTAGGTTAGAATTTCACTTACAGAACATGCCACCCTTTAATCTCTGGTTCTCTTCGTGGGCTTGCGCCAATTGAGTTTTTATACTCTCAATTTCTTCGGCTTGTTGCTGGTTTTCCGCTTTCAGCTGGTTCTTCTCCTCATGACTTCGGGTCAATACACGGCGGCCAGCCTCAAACTGAGACTCGGCATACCTTTGAGATTCGCGGGACGCATCCAAATCCTTCTGTAGCTGACCTATGGACTCAGCTGCTACAAAGCAATCTTTCGTTAGAAAGGGCGTCCCAACAATTTCGGCACATAAAAATTACTTTTTTCTCACTGTGTGCCTCCCTGGTGAACTTTTTCACGTCCTCAAGTTCGGCCTTGATGGCTTGCAACTCCGTCTGGCTCGACTCGAGATCCTCAAACAACTTCTCGTTTAGTTGCCTTGAAGCCTACATAATAACGAAACAAAGTTTAGACCCTTAACTCGGCCGTCCCGTCCAAATTAAGGCTTGGGGGCTACTGGGTTAGCATTTGTGTTCGCTTGTCAAAACCGAGCACTCACCCGCAGGTTAGCGGACATCAGTCTGGCGGCTCCCTCGAGTCCTGTTCGGGAAGCTTCAAGGTATGTGTCCACCGAATTAAGAGCATTAAACTCTTGTTCGGAAAATACTAGGTGGCGCAATGACCCATTTTGTCGCCGATGATTCATCACACTTTCAATCTCGGAATTAGTAACCGAGACCTCCTTGGAATCCTCAGGAAGCTGCTCCGCAACAGGCACTCCCGAATCAACTACAGCGTGTACCGAAGACCTCGGCTCGTAATGGCTATCTGGCACCGAGGTGGCGTCTTCAGATGAAGGTGGCCGTACCTCCTCAGTATTTCGGCAAAAAACTATGAGTGTTTAAGGCGGTTATGACAATTACCAAATTACAAGATTAATATAAGCACCTCTTGGAGGGGGGTGCGGTCGATGTGGTTCCCGCCATCGTCCCTCGCTCGGGAATCCTTCCGCCATTAGATGCGGACGCAACCGGTTTAGCCCTTGATGGTGTTCGGCGCATGGTCCGACGACCCTTGGGGGTAGAAGTCAGTATGTTCGGAATGACGGGAGGCACGCGCCCTTTCGGGAAGAAGCCTTCTTTTTACTTACTGAGGAGGAAGGGAGTGGTCCGGGGTGATCAGCCAGAAGGGCCACCTTAGATTCATTGACACTCCCCTGGTAAAAGATCCCATTCTCAAAATCAATCGAAATCTCTGGATCATCATGAAATTCGGGATCATCATTACGGGAATAATTCTCTAGTTGAGGAGTGGGGCAGTTGACTGTGTCGATCCAATGCCTCCATTTCTGTTCAGAAAGACACAAGGTTTCGATCAGTAAAATCAAATATAAGCATCCTAAGAATAGGAACATGATTGAACTTACCCATTCAATGGGGTTATGAGTTGAATAGCCATCCCTGATCGTCAGGCGAGCAAACTCTTCTTTTTCCCCTTTAAAGAGATCGGCTAGTATGGCCGCCATTGCTACCTGGTTGGTAGGCCCTTGCCATCTGGAACGGGTTGTGTTGCTTGTCCCATTGTAACACCACAGAGGATGTATCCTTTGTTGAAGAGGTTGGACACATCGGGTAATGGCAGCGGCCAGCACACTGATGATGGTTAATTTGCTATGAACTAGCAACTTCACCTTGGCGGCCAGACACTTTACTTCGGCGCTCTCCTCTTGGGAGGAGCTCTTCGGTCTCCGGTTGAATCGTTTCTTTAAAGGAGCGTTGGAGTATTCAGGCAGACCCCTCCGAGCTGGGTCGAATAAGGGGACGTCATCAATATAAAACCACTCCGAGGTCCACTCTTCGGATTCCTTCCTTGGGGTCTCGATAGGATACCCCGTCCCGGCTATACGTACTTTGGCTCCACCCACTTCCCGGATTGTCCCTCCCCAAGTGCGAGGGACGAGACAGAAATACTTTCTCCATAAATCAAAATGGAGCTCGCAGCCTAAAAACATCTCGCAGAGGTCGACGAAGCCCAATATGTGCAGAATTGAGCTAAAACCCTAGATGAGTTGACTTGTCCTCTAGATGACAAGTCAACTCATCTAGGGTTTAGTTTGGAGATCCGCCTATTTTGACACCGACACCGCTCAAGTGCACATGCTTCCGAGCTTCCATCTCCGGCAAGATCACATTGGCATCGGCAACATCAACGACATGAAGAAATACTGACGCCAACATCAAAGCGTCCAACAAAGAACCAGTTTGAAGGTCACGAGCTCGACACCAACCACCGCTCGATGATTTCACCACCTACCATGGCATCTTCGCCAAGCGACTTCAAGGCATATTTGCCTTTGGATATGTGGCATCTTCGCCGACAAGCATGATACGGGGCAAACCCGTGGGCGTCGATCTTTCACGAATTGGAGGTGGATTCCACGAAGAACATGAAGAACACGGGGAAGAACGAGGAGAAATCACAAGAGAAACACTCAAAAACAAGTCCAATCACACATCCACTAGACTCACATACACATAAGATCCACAAAGGTACAAGAACAACAAAGGGAAAGATGATACATGGTAGAGTTCATCCCAAATCCCATGGGGAAATGGGGCCTTGAATCCACTAGGGATCTTCCATCTTGAGGGGCCTTGACATCCACTAGGAGGTCTTCTCTCATACATGCATCTACTCATGGGAGAGGTAGTGGAAGGATCTAGGCTCAACTAACTATGAGCTAAACCATTGCTAACCCTAAAATGGAGGAGGGGTGGAGTATATATAGTGCTAGCCCACGAAGGGGTAAGTGAGAGGGAGGTACATGGGCCTCGGTCCCGTCCATGCGCGCAGGCAGGCGCCGGATGTCCGGCCAGTCGCGGGGGTGCCGGATGTCTGGGGCATGGTGATGAGGACATCCCTACTAATGTTACACCCACATCCTCACCAGCTACACATATTGGACGAGTTACTAGAGCCCACGCACGCCAACTAAATTATCAGGTACTTTCGTTTCTTAGAAATCCTTCTAATGTTCATGAACATATGACGCTGCCTAAATTAGATACTTTTGTTTTACTTATGAATGAAGGACCTAGCATGGACAAGAAGGATGCCCATTGGAGCGGGATCAAGCATGGAGGAGAAGGTGCGCGCGCGGGAAGGAACAATGGAGTTTCCAGTGGTGATTTTCGCACTTTGAAGCCACCATAAGGAGAGTATGAAGGCTTGGACGAAATATACAAGATGCAACTTCATAAATTTCGTCCATAGGCTAATATAGGTGTTGCGTCACCTTATTTTTGGGTCAGGCCCATCTAATTTCGAAATACCACTTATTAGGCTATTTTTAGAGTCCGTATGTGTGGGGAAACAGAGTTAGGGTTGGTTTCGGACCCCTCCTCCAAGGGTTCACGAAATTCCCTCTCTATTCCCCCATATATACAGCCATTAGGGCGCCGTTTAGACTTGGGTTTTGTTTAGATCAAAAGTTCGCCATAGCTGCAACTTCGCATTCTTCCTTTGTGTTCCATGACCAGGCAAAGGCTTCACAGAATCCCACTTCCATCAATAAAGCATTCATCTTATATTCGCAATATCCAGATTGCAATCTTAGTTTCTTGCTTGTTCTTCGTTTGCATGCAGGAAACAGACCCTCGTGGTCAGGTTGATCGTGCTCCGGCGTGGTCAATAACCTCTCGGAGTTGGTTTAGCGATTGCTAAGGCGCGACGTCCTCGCACGTTCGTAGTCGGATCGTCAAAGTCGACTCTACCGAAAACGATAGCCACCATCTCATCGAAAGACAGGGACACCTTCGCCTCTATCAAGTGGTATCAGATTTCAGGTTGCTCGGTGAGATTTTACCAGTTTTTCGTAGTTTAGATCGCATCTGTTTCTCATACTTATAGTCCAGGAAAAAGCAAATCAAAAAAATTAGGGTTAGATCATCATATCCAAACCAATCTGAGCCTTTGCAATTTTCTGTTCGGTGTTTGCTTTGTTGAATTTGTGGTTGCATCGTCGTGTCTAGTTGCTGGTCTTAGCGTCTAGTTCTTTAGAGTTTTGAGTTCTGTTCACAGTTTGTCAGGCCGCCACCACTGCCATATACCACCACCACGCTACCATCATCGCCGCTCTCATATATACCACCACATATCCGCCACTAATCCGAGTCCATATACCACCACCATATATCTGCCATCAATCCGTATCCATATATACAACCATATATCCACCACCAATCTGAGTCCATCCCATATTCGATTTGATTTCGAGATCCCTGTGATTTTATTTTCGCGTTTCCTTACCTGAGTAGGTCTCAGAAAAAAAGTCTGGCACGCTTTTTAGAGCACTTTCTAGGCCAAAATTTCGGTGGGTGAAAATATTTTTTTCCTATCCTATTTTTAGGCTTTTTGGAGCATTTTGAGACACTCGCCATCATAGTGATTTTTGTCACAATTTTTGGTCGTCGCAGCCCCGAGTCGCTCCAGGAAAAAAAATAGTCAATTTTTTTTCGTGCCTATCCTGTTTTTAGACCTTCAGAAGAGTTTTGAGACACTCGCCATTATAGTGATTTTCTGAGCAAAAAAAAGCGCAAAAAAAAGGGGCGCCAAAAAAAAAGAAAAAAAGTTCAGAGTGTGGTCTTCCCTTGATTACGTGTAGCGTCGTGATTTTGTTGGTGTTCTAGGCTTGCGTCTCTAGCACGGTCTAGCCTAGGACCAGCACAATACCGTCATTGAGCGTTTATTCAACTTTGCATCTCTGAATTGATTATTGCTTACCACTTTTTGCTACCATATTATAAGCCTTCCCAGCTCCACATACATCTAAGTCGTGTGTTTGACACCACCTGGCAATCGCTCTATCCAAGTTTGAGAGTTCTGACTGCAACGGTTGACGATCACCACCTGCTGCTGGGTAAGAACTGGTAAGAAATTGAGATTCGCTTGACGGATTTGTCATACACCACCACCACCACTTCCTAGTAGTCTGTAGGTTCATATTCTTGTGTGTTCCTATTGCTGCTAACCATGCCAGGATCACAAGCTGACGAGGTCGAATCGGAGGTTATGACCAACAAGGAGCTTCATGACAAAGTCCAGTAAATGATGGCTGACCAGGTACAAGACTTCGTGACCATCCTTGGAGAGGCCATGGAGAAGCTATATGGTTTGGAGAAGACATTCGACACCAAGCTGGACGCTAAGTTCAATGAGGTGCTTGCCCGTCTACCACCACCAGCTGCAGTTAGTGTCCCTGTCCAACAACAACATCAACAGGGCGCGCCTTTCGAGAGACGAGCGCGACGTGTGCCTCTCGCCCAAGGCCAAAAATCTGGTGCCGTTGCTACTGCTGCTACTGTTGTGGCTTCTGTTGCTGCTACTGTCGTTGAGCAGAATGAGGATTATGCTGAGGATTATGACGGTGCTGACGATGATGAGGGAGAGGTTGCTCCAATTCTGCCCCAGGGGCAACCACCACCACAAGCACCAGGTCGTCCACATGGCTACAATCGCAACGGTAGGCCTGCACCACCCCCTCAGGTACAGGATCATGACCATCTCCCTAAACTAAAATTTAATATTCCTACATTTGATGGTAGATATGTTCCTTATATATGTCTTACTTGGGAGTTAGAAACAGAACAACGTTTTACATGCTTACAGTTTCCTCATGATAGACGTGTTGTTGCTGCTGTTTGTTCATTCACTAGTTTTGCTTGTGTTTGGTCGTCTGAACATTGTAGAATACATCATGCTAGTATCCCAACTACTTGGGCTGCTTTGAAAGCTGCTATGCGTAATCGTTGGGTTCCACCATATTATCAACGTGAATTGCTTCAAAATTTGCAGCGTTTAAGACAAGGAAAAAATTCTGTAGAGAACTATTATCAGGAATTACAATCTGGCATGATTAGATGTGGTATTGTTAAGGAGAATGAAGCTATGCTTGCACATTTTATGGGTGGATTAAATAGAGAGATTCAGACTATTCTAGAGTATAAGGAGTATAACACTATCACTTGTTTATTTCATCTTGCTTGCAAAGCTGAACGTGAAGTGCAGGATCAACAGGCATTGGCGAGAACTAATTTTTCTGCAGGTCGAGCTTCATCATGGACACCATGTACATCGTCTGCTTACACATGTCCTACTGCAGCACCACTTACTTCAGCCGCCAACTCCAACAGAGATACAAGGAAACAGGCACCGCCACCAGCCACCAGCAGGGGCACACCTTCGGGGCCTGCACAGAGCTCTTCTTCATCCATGGCATCTACAGGGTAAACACATGAGGTTATTTGTCAACGTTGCAAGGGTGGAGGTCACTATGCGAGAGAATGTCCTTCCAAGCGTGTGATGATTATTACTGAGGATGGTGGATATGACTCGGCTAGTGATTATGATGAGGAGACCCTGGCTCTTATTGCGACTGAAGAACAAGGTGTAGAGGAGACTGAACAAGAGACACACTACATGGCTGCTGACTACGCTGATAGGTATGAAATTTTAGTTGCTCAACGTGTTCTGAGTGTGCAGGTTACACAGGCTGAGCAAAATCAGAGGCACAACTTGTTCCATACAAAGGGAGTTGTGATGGAGCGTTCTGTTCGCGTCATCATCGATGGAGGGAGTTGCAACAACTTGGCTAGCATGGAGATGGTGGACAAGCTGTCTCTAACCACCAGACCACATCCTCATCCTTACTACATCCTATGGTTCAACAACAATGGCAAGGTTAAGGTAACACGTACTGTTCGTGTGCACTTTAGCATTGCTACATATTCTGATTATGTTGATTGTGATGTGGTACCCATGCAAGCATGCTCCGTCTTACTTGGTAGACCATGGCAATTTGATAAAAATTCTGTACACCATGGTAGGACAAATGAGTACACTCTTGTTCATAAGGATAAAAATATAACTTTGCTTCCTATGTCTCCCAAACATATTATGAAAGATGACATTGCTAGAGCTAGTAAAGCAAAACAGAAGCAAAGTGTGAGTGAAATTAGATTGTGGCAAAGGAATTTGAGCAACATAATAAGCCTAATAAACAATCATCTAGTGTTGCATCTGAAATAAAACTGAAGAGTGGTTGTTTACTTGCCACTAAATCTGATATTACAGATTTGGATGTTACTACATCTGTTTGCTATGCTTTTGTATGCAAAGAGGTATTATTTTCATTCGAGGACATGCCTCCATCTTTGCCTCCTATTGTCGCTAACATTTTGCAAGAGTTCGCTGACGTCTTTCCACAAGACGTGCCACCGGGATAACCACCTATTCGAGGGATTGAGCAGCAGATTGACTTAATTCCCGGTGCATCGCTGCCCAACCGTGCGCCATACCGTACCAATCCAGAGGAGACGAAGGATATTATGCGTCAAGTACAGGATCTGCTCGACAAAGGTTATATACGCGAATCCCTTATTCCTTGTGTTGTTCCTATTATTCTAGTGCCTAAAAAGGATGGTACATCGCGTATGTGTGTTGATTGTAGAGGCATTAATAATATTACTATTCGCTATCGTCATCTTATTCCTAGGCTAGATGATATGGTTGATGAATTAAGTGGCTCAACAATTTTCTCCAAAGTTGATTTGCGTAGTGGATACCATCAAATTCGTATGACATTGGGAGATGAATGGAAAACAGCATTTAAAACTAAGTTTGGATTATATGAGTGGTTAGTCATGCCTTTTGGGTTAACTAATGCACCTAGCACTTTCATGAGATTAATGAACGAGGTTTTACATGTTCTCATTGGACGATTTGTGGTAGTCTACTTTGATGATATACTGATTTATAGTAGATCTTTGGAAGAACACTTGGATCAGTTGCGTGCTGTTTTTATTGCTCTACGTGATGCACGTTTGTTTGGTAACCTTGAGAAGTGCACCTTTTGCACCGACCGAGTATCTTTTCTTGGCTATGTTGTTACTCCACAGGGAATTGAAGTTGATAAAGCCAAGATTGAAGCTATTGAGAGTTGGCCGCAGCCCAAAACGGTCACACAAGTGAGGAGTTTTCTTGGACTCGCTGGTTTCTATAGGTGTTTTGTGAGGGATTTCAGCACCATTGCTGCACCTCTAAATGAGCTTACAAAGAAGGATGTGCCATTTGTTTGGGGTACCGCACAGGAAGAAGCCTTCACGGTATTGAAAGATAAGTTAACACATGCTCCATTACTCCAACTTCCTGATTTTAATAAGACTTTTGAGCTTGAATGTGATGCTAGTGGAATTGGATTAGGAGGTGTGTTATTACAAGATGGTAAACCTGTTGCATACTTTTCTAAAAAATTTAGTGGGCCTAGTCAGAATTATTCTACTTATGATAAGGAATAATATGCTCTTGTTCAGACTTTGGAAACATGGCAACATTATTTATGGCCCAAAGAATTTGTTATACATTCTGATCATGAATCTTTGAAACATATTAAAAGTCAAGCAAAACCGAACCGTAGACATGCTAAATGGGTTGAATTCATTGAGACTTTCCCTTATGTCATTAAACACAAGAAGGGTAAAGAAAATGTTATTGCTGATGCATTGTCTCGTCGTTATACTATGCTTTCACAACTTGACTTTAAAATATTTGGTTTGGAGACCATCAAAGATCAATACATGCATGATGCTGAATTTAAAGATGTGTTGGAAAATTGTAAAGAAGGGAGAACATGAAACAAGTTCATCATTAATGATGGACTTGTGTTCCGTGCTAACAAGCTATGCATTCCAACTGGCTCCGTTCGTCTTTCGTTGTTACAGGAGGCGCATGGAGGAGGATTAATGGGACACTTTGGCGTGAAGAAGACGGAGGACGTACTTGCTACACATTTCTTTTGGCCAAAGATGAGACGGGATGTTGAGCGTTTTGTTGCTCGTTGCACTACATGTCAAAAAGCTAAGTCACGACTCAATCCTCATGGTTTATATATGCCTTTGCCTGTACCTAGTGTTCCTTGGGAGGATATATCTATGGACTTTGTTTTAGGTTTACCTCGAACAAAGAAGGGGAGGGATAGCATATTTGTTGTCATGGATAGACTTTCCAAAATGGCACACTTCATACCATGTCATAAAAGTGATGATGCTGCTAATGTTGCTGATTTGTTCTTTCGTGAAATTATTCGCTTGCATGGTGTGCCAAATACAAAATTTTCATATCGTGATGCTAAATTTCTTAGCCACTTTTGGAGATGTTTATGGGCTAAGTTGGGGACTAAAATGCTTTTTAGTACTACATGTCACCCCCAAACTGATGGACAAACTGAAGTAGTGAATAGATCATTGTCTACTATGCTTAGGGATGTTTTGAAGAATAACCTGAAAATGTGGGAAGAATGCTTGCCTCATATTGAATTTTCTTATAATCGTTCGCTGCATTCTACTACTAAGATGTGCCCCTTTGAAGTAGTGTATGGTTTCTTACCTCGTGCACTTATTGATTTGTTGCCTCTTCCATCTTCGGAGAAGGTTAATTTTGATGCTAAAGAATGTGCTGAATTGATATTAAAGATGCATGAGTTAACTAAGGAGAACATTGAGCGTATGAATGCTAAATATAAACTTGCTGGAGATAAGGGTAGAAAACATGTTGTCTTTGCACCTGGAGATCTTGTTGGTTACATTTGCGTAAGGATAGGTTTCCTGAATTGTTCAAGTCGAAGCTAATGCCACGTGCTGATGGTCCTTTCATGGTGTTAGAGAAAATAAATGATAATGCATATAAACTTGAGCTGCCTGCGGATTTTGGGGTTAGTCCCACTTTTAACATTGCAGATTTGAAGCGTTATTTGGGTGAGGATGATGAGCTTCCGTCGAGGACGACTTCAGTTCAAGAAGGGGAGGATGATGAGGACATCCCTACTAATGTTACACCCACATCTTCACTAGCTACACATATTGGACCAGTTACTAGAGCCCGCGCATGCCAACTAAATTATCAGGTACTTTCGTTTCATGGAAATCCATCTAATTTTCATGAACATATGATGCTGCCTAAATTAGATACTTTTGTTTTACTTATGAATGAAGAACCTAGCATGGACAAGAAGGATGGCCATTGGAGCGAGATCAAGCATGGAGGAGAAGGTGCGCGCGTGGGAAGGAACAATGGAGTTTCCAGTGGTGATTTCACACTTTGAAGCCACCATAAGGAGAGTATGAA
Source organism: Elymus sibiricus (assembly GCA_039707655.1). NCBI lineage: Eukaryota > Viridiplantae > Streptophyta > Magnoliopsida > Poales > Poaceae > Elymus > Elymus sibiricus. The sequence goes on along the minus strand of CM077673.1, from coordinate 205,977,078 downwards.
GGCTTGGACGAAATATACAAGATGCCACTTCATAAATTTCGTCCATAGGTTAATATAGGTGTTGTGTCACCATATTTTTGGGCCAGGCCCATTTAATTTCGAAATACCACTTATTAGGCTGTTTTTAGAGTCCGTATGTGTGGGGAAATGGAGTTAGGGTTGGTTTCAGACCCCTCCTCCAAGGGGTCGTGAAATTCCCCCTCTATTCCCCCATATATACAGCCATTAGGGCGCCGTTTAGACTTGGGTTTTGTTTAGATCAAAAGTTTGCCATAGCTGCAATTTCGCGTTCTTCGTTGTGTTCCACGACTAGACAAAGGCGTCAGAGAACCCCAGTTCCATCAATAAAGCATTCATCTTATATTCGCAATATTCAGATTGCAATCTTAGTTTCTTGCTTGTTCTTTGTTTATGTGCAGGAAACAGACCCTCGTGGTCAGGTTGATCATGCTCCAGCGTGGTCAATAACCTCTCGGAGTTGGTTTAGCGATTGCTAAGGCACGACGTCCTCGCACGTTCGTAGTCAGATCGTCAAAGTCGACTCTACCGAAAATGATAGCCACCATCTCATCGAAAGATAGGGACACCTTTGCCTCTATCACACGGGCCGGATGTTCGGCCTGAAGATAGCCAGAGAACGCTCGGTACTGGTGTCTTCGAGCCGGATTTCCGGGCAGGGCCGCCGGATATCTGGCCTGTCTTGTGGCGCCGGATGTCCGGGGGTCGGGCCGGATGTCCGACCTGGAGTGGTTGCGTCTGCGAGATTCAGGAGCCTTGTGTCGGATTTCTCATGAAGGGCGCCGGATGTCTGGGCTGGGCCGGATGTCTGGGGGCCGACCGGAGGTTCGGCCGCTGTAGTTTGTCCACAGCTCCGTCTTATTCCGTCTCCGCTTCCACGCTTCCCTTGCGGATGGTGTAGTTGTACGTAGGTGCCGGCACTCCTCCTTGTCATCCGTGAAGTCCGACAATACCTATGCATGCACAAGAGAGGAGTGTCAAGTAGTATACCATCCTCGAAGGGGTCAAGTGAACACGTGTAAAGGAGATGATTGACCTTTATGTATGTGAAGTAGTTGTGGCACGTGTCACTTGCCAAACGGACTCTTATCATGGTTATGTCCGTAGGATGCTCTGCATCATCCCCTCCCCCTTGGGAATGATCCGTCCTCGGATCAAAATCCAAATCACCATGGGAAGGAGATGTCGTCGTCGTGTAGAAGTGGACGATCACCAAGTACTCATCATCATCAAGCTCTGAAGGGGCACTCTCCAATGTCGCACCGTCTAGTTATTCCTTCAAAAGGAGCAAATAAGACAAACGCTTGGAAAAACAAATGTGGTTAGCGTTAGTGCAAAAGCAAGCATTCAAGTGGTGAATCACCGCACAAGTGTTGTCATCATGCATAACATATGGTGTGACAAGGGATTGTGTCATGGCATGTAAGCATACAAATTGAGCACACGCAATGCAATCATGTTAACAAGTATGCTAGGTGAGGTAGGGATGAGAATATGTGTGACAATATAACAAGCATCTACCCCAAGGTCATAGCACGAATGCACAAAGCAATCAACAAAAGGTCTATGGTAGGCATAGGAATCATTCACAACACCAAGTAAACTGAAGTGTCTATGCACATGGGGTAATCCAAAGTGCAAGGCAATCCAAGCATAATGTGCATATGGTGTAGTGAAGATAGTGTGGCACTCAACACAATAGAAAGAGCAATTGGTCATCATGTGTGAGGCAATCAAGTCAAGCATGTAGCAAGCAATTGAGCATGGCATATGTGAAGAAATGACATTGGTGCAACCAAACATATGATAGGAGAAATCAATCCACAAGTTGGATGCAACACATAAGGTATCTATGTCATGATGCATGGCAATGTGGCAATCGTAAAGAAAATCAATATCACTAACATGTGTGCAAGTAAGTGGTCCAAGATGACCAATATATGTCATGGTACAAGCAGCACAAGTAGGATGGTCCACAATATCCATGCTCAAGATGAATGTCACCTCAAAAACGGGACCTCGTGCGTCCTTCACAAAACCGATGCACAAGCAAATGTGATGTAGAAACGCGTCGGTGTCGCATGGCTCGCTCTCAAGAGCTCGAATCGTCAACACACGTGAAGTGGAAGTTGACATGTTGTTGAAGTATCCTACACATATACACAACAAAGCAAAGGATGTATGTGCATGGTAGACAAACACATCATCCATCATGATGGTTCTCTTCTCTTGCACGTAATAATTGGAAGCAAAAGTGCATGAATAATATGATGCACCAATGGCTATATTCATGGCACTAGGCATATGGTGCAAAGTAGGAAGGCAAGTATGTTTCACATGAAAGATGTCAAAAGCTCCAATAATATGAGAGAAAGCTATGGGGGCAATCTCATTAGCAAGATCAAAAGCATTGTTGCACTCAATACATGGCAAAGCATCGAGCATGCGAGAGGCAACATATGGAGACATATGACAATAAGCAATATGAATCATGTGCAAAGCATGGCAATGGTTGTCATCAACCGCATGAAAGAAGCAAGTATTAATCATCGGTGATGCAACATAAGCAAGCATAGTGATCATGTTGTGCAAGCTAGTAGTGCGAAGATGCAACATACTAGAGGAAATCATGGCAATCATGTCATGCGAGCAAATAATAAGCATAGGCAATGCGCATGACATATTCCAAACACAAGAAGTAATGGGGTAATCCTCAATACCATCATAGGCATGGGTCACAAAGCAATCATGGCAATAGCAAATAATATCTCCACCAAGCTTGCAAATACACATACAAGTCATATAATCAAGTGTCATGTGAGGTGCAAGGCATGTGTCACAAATGCATGACAAGGGTATCGAAATGAGCATATCATGCAGACAGAACATGGCAATATGGGCATAATAAGTGTAATGAGTAAGAAGCCATAGCCATGTCAGAGCCATGTAGAAGAAATGCGCGAAGTCATTGCGCGAGGGGAATGGTTGGAGACACATTCCGGTGAATCCCAAAGCATCTATGCTCTCAAGAGCTCGTTTCGTCAACTCATGGGATTGTGAGGTTGACGAGTAATCATGAGTACCTACACACAACAAAGGCAAAGGGAAAATTGTGTGCGCGTGGTATATGTATACATCATCCGTTAGGATGTGCATGTGCTTGTGTTCGTTAGCACAAAATATCCAATGCTCAAATAAGTGAGATGCATGATATAAGAACATGTCATCCATCATGAAAGGTTCGTTGTTATGTATAGCATAATGGAGACTAGAAATATGTAGTGCATCATGTGACTTATCGAGAGCATTGTTATTCATGATATGCGGATGGTGCACACAATTATAGGGATCATGCAATGGATGGGATGTAACAAAATCTCCTAACATGTATGAGGAAACTATGGGGGTCTCCTCATGTGCAATAGAGGAAGCATAATATGGAGAGTGTGGACAACATCCAAAACAATGCATTTCCAATTCATGGTGATCATGCCATGACATATGAGAATTATTGCGCAAATGATGCAAAGGAAGCATGGCAATATCATCACAATAAAAACAAATGCCAATAACCATGGGTTTGTCATCTATGCCATATGAGCAAATGGGAGTAATTTTTATGGGATAGGCATAGTCGCTACGGCGAGATTGCAAACATGCAATATGGTAAATTTCACGCATAGCATATGAAAAGTTTAGCGGGTTGTCGAACATGATGTGACCAATAGAATTTGCACATGGTATCCTATGGAGTATAGCATCACAACTAGGTAAGACAACATGCTCATCATCATTTCATCAAAAATTGGTGGCACATCTAAGCATGAAGAAGACATAGCATGTGAAGTGTCCATAAGGTGGTCAACATCACGCAAGTAATCAATGGCAATATAGTCCACTAGTGGGACAAGCAAAGAAACTTCACCTATGTTACCTTTAGAGCTTCGCTCAAGAGATGTAGTTGAGGTGGGAAGTACCAACTCGTGGTCAGCATTATGATAGAACCATGTGGGGGTGAATAACATTCCACCATGGCCATCGTCTTGTCCAAAGGGAGGACGAAGTCTTCAAGGATCAGCACGTTATCGTATATGGGACCTAGCACCAAAGGAGAAGACACAATAGAGGTAGAGGTTAAGTTGTTAGAAATCAAAATGGCCTCACATGCCCTATCAACTACCTCACTCGCTCTATGTGGTGGTGGCTGACTCACTCCCTCTAGGTAGTTGCACTCATATTCACATATGGTGGAGTCACTCATCTCACTCAAGTGGTGGGGGTTGTGGCTCTCGTCACATGGGAATTGGGGCAACTCATCATATATGGGGCTAGTAGTGAAGTCACTCTCACTCTCAATATGGTGGCAAAAGTCTCTCAACTCATCTCCAAACGCTGCCGTAGTTGAAGGGAAAATCCCATGCTCAACAATCTCGTCACCGTCGCCGTGGATGAAGGCTGAAGATGGTGCATCATCACTCTCGCCTCCAAAGATGGAAACATCATCCATGCTCGCCACCTTGTCGCTCGCCTCCAAAGCATGTTCCTTGAGTGGCTCCGTAGTTGTAGTCGTCGCCACACCGTCTTCAAAAAGAGTCGTGGTAGACTCGGCATCATCAATGCCACAAAGAGTGATGGCGGTGAAGTCGAACTTAGGAGCATCGTCTAGGAGCTCATCGGGCATGGACATCTTGGTGGTACCATCCTCATGCTCGTAGTCGTGGAGCTTGGTCGTCGCGAAGTGTGCTTGGGGTGGAGAAGCCTTGGCCTTCGTGAATTCTTGAACCGCCTTGAGGGCACCAATGTAGAGGTCATCGAGAGACTTGTAGGTGTTGTTGTCGATAGTCTTGGCGATGTCGTTGTTCAATCCCATTGTGAAGTGAAACTTCATCAAAATGGGGTCGTCCACCCCGGCTAGTCGCAAGGCTTTCATCAACTCCATGAAGTACTCGTCGAGAGACTTGGATCCTTGTATGGTGTTCTCCAATTGGCGTTGAAGATGTTCCGTGTACTTGGAAGGCACAAATTCTCGCCTCATAGCTTTCTTCGTCTGGGACCAACTCATGCCTAAGCTCTTCGAAGGTGTGTGAAGCCACCATGTTGACGCGTAGTCATGGAAGTTTCTTGTGGCGCACGTCACTTGATCTTCGGAAGGGACTTGAAGTAGCTTGAAGTAGGTGTCCATCTTGCGCTCCCACTCGAGGTACTCTTCGGGGTCATGAGTCCCATAGAATGGAATGTCGAAGTCATAGTAGCTCGTGGAAGTCGCGGTCTTGAGCTTGGGGAGCTTCTCTTGAGGTGCTTGTCGGTGAAGATGCCGCATATCCAAAGGCGAAGATGCCTTGAAGTCACTTGGCGAAGATGCCAAGGTAGGCGGTGAAGTCATCGAGCGGTGTTTGATGTCGAGCTCGTGACCTTCACGCGTGTTCGTCGTTGGACGCCTAGGTGTTGGCGTCGTTATTTCTTCATGTCATTGATGGTGTCGATGCCGAAGTGATCTTGCCGGAGATGATAGCTCGGAAGCATGTGCACTTGAGCGTCTTCTCGAAGATGAGGAAGACCTCTTGCCGGTGTTGATGAGGACCTTGAGCTCCTCCATTTGAGCATCTATCTTGGTGTCGATGAAGTTCTTCATGGCATCGAACTCGTCGTTGTTGTTGTAGACCGAAGGAGATGATGTGCTTTGCCTATCCATCACAAGACTCGAGCAAGGGTGAGTAGGAAATGAGATAAAGAATACCAATATACCATTCCCAAAGTTGAGGATGTATCCCGTTTCACTCAATGTGAATTGAGAGAATAGTGGAATTGGTACCGGACTTGTTCACTCACACCTACAACATAAAGCTTATCGAGTGGCTTGGTTAGGACAAGTGGCACAAAATTCAAGTAAATGTTAATCCAAGATATCGAAAATGGTGAGGAAGATTCAAAAAATTGCAATGCAAAGCAAATAGATCAATAGCTATGGTGGCACTAGGAACACACACACAGATAGATAAATGGGATATGCGCAACCAAGGAATGAGCACAAAATGTGTGAGACCCGGGAAAAGCTCGTGTTACACGGATACTATAGGAGACAATATCTCGATTGCTCAAATGGGGTAGATATGCTCTTGTGCACCAACCTAAAAGAGTAAACGTGCCATCTTCCATCCCAAGTATGTTATGTATGTATGACCCAAGAGTATCTACTATCCAAAATGGCTCAATGCTATTGCTATTGCTTACAAGCTCTTTTATACATCGTGTTTTGCTTAAAAGCTTTTTCTTCTTCTTCTCTTTCTCTTTTTTTTCTATGCTTGATGCTCGAACCATGATATGAGACAAGTATGATGGATATGCACGGGAGAGACTTATGGCAAAATGTAGATAACAAGATGTTTGCACGCTAAAACTAGCTATGCAGCATAAGAGTACCACTACGGTGCACAAGTAACTTGGCCCGAGAATTCTCAACTCTCTAGTCTCAATGGGTAAGGTACACAATAGACTCGAAGCGATCAATGCAATGGCATGGAAATGGACGATGATGTCGTCGAGATTACCGTCCTTGCTTACGGTTGGGGTGCTAAAAGGCAAAGTGGCCGATGTCGATGTCGAGGCCGAGGCGATGATGAGTGGCGCCGTTGTCGATGTAGAATCATCCCTAATTAGCCGAAACACGTTGGGAAACGTAAACCGCAACTCAAAATCTCAAACAAAATTGGGTTAGGGTGGCGGAAGTTTATGGTGAAAAAGCTATGGAGAAGGTACGGTGGAGGCCTAGGCAAACTTGCCAAAATTTGAACAATATTATGGATTGAAATGGTTATGAATCTATTTTTGTGGGATGGAGGATGTCAATAGCTATCCAACGAGCTAAAGAACGTCAAAATTGGACTCCGGATGAATTAGTTATGGTCAAAATGGTGAAACACGGAAGTCTGAAATCCCAGGGGTCGGACATCCGAGGAGTTCGGCCGGAAATCCGGGACTTGATGTCCACAACACGCCCGATTCTGAACTCCAGGAGCCGAATGTCCGGCTGGGGGCCCGGATGTCCGGCCCGACAGCTCCAGATCATGATTTGGGGCTCGGGACTCGATTTGGGCGAAATTTTTTGATCTCCGGGGTCAAAACTGACGGGGAAAAAGAAAAATCAGGGTGGATTTCGCGGTGGGAAAGCTAGATCTACTTGCCAAACACGAATTCCATGGATCCAAATCAACAAAATCTCACAAGAACCAACAAATCACAAATTTTTTGGTGAGGTTATTTTTGGTGGGGATTTTCGAATTGGGACAAAAACACACAAAATTAGGCTAGAAAACGAAGGGGGGGCTCCAACTTCGTGAGAAACGTGGTTTTTGATACCAAGATGATACGGGGCAAATCAGTGGGTGTCGATCTTTCACGAATTGGAGGGGGATTCCACAAAGAACATGAAGAACACGGGGAAGAACAAGGAGAAATCACAAGAGAAACACTCAAGAACAAGTTCAATCACACATCCAGTAGACTCACATACACATAAGATCCACAAAGAAAGGGAAAGAAGATACATGGTAGAGTTCATCCCAAATCCCATGGGGAGATGGGGCCTTGAATCCACTAGGGATCTTCCCTCTCGAGGGGCCTTGACATCCACTAGGAGGTCTTCTCTCATAGAGGCATCCACTCCAGGGCAGAGGTAGTGGAAGGAGCTAGGGTCAACTAACTATGAGCTAAACCATTGCTAACCCTAAAATGGAGGAGGGGGTGGAGTATATATAGTGCTAGCCCATGAAGGGATAAGTGAGAGGGATGATAGAGGCGAAGTTGTCCCTGTCTTTCGATGAGATGCGGCTATTGTTTATAGTAGAGTCGACTTTGACGATCCGACTACGAACGTGCGAGGACGCCGCGCCTTAGCAATTGCTAAACCAACTCCGAAAGGTTATTGACCACGCCGGAGCACGATCAACCTGACCACGAGGGTCTGTTTCCTGCACGCAAACGAAGAACAAGCAAGAAACTAAGATTGCAATCTGGATATTGCGAATATAAGATGAATGCTTTATTGATGGAAGTGGGGTTCTGTGACGCCTTTGTCTGGTCGTGGAACACAAACGAAGAACTCGAAGTTGCAGCTATGGCGAGCTTTTGATCTAAACAAACCCAAGTCTAAACGGCGCCCTAATGGCTGTATATATGGGGGAATAGAAGGGGAATTTCGTGACCCCTTGGAGGAGGGGTCCGAATCCAACCCTAACTCCGTTTCCCCACACATACAGACTCTAAAAACAGCCTAATAAGTGGTATTTCGAAATTACAAGGGCCTGGCCCAAAAATAAGGTGTGCCATTTTCAAAAATCTATCTACGACAACAAATATGCTATCCCTCCCCTTCTTTGTTCGAGGTAAACCTAAAACAAAGTCCAAAGATATATCCTTTGAAGGAACACTAGGTACAGGCAAAGGCATATATAAACCATGAGGATTGAGTCGTGACTTAGCTTTTTGACATGTAGTGCAGTGAGCAACAAAATGCTCAACATCCCGTCTCATCTTTGGCTAAAAGAAATGTGTAGCAAGTACGTCCTCCGTCTTCTTGATGCCAAAGTGTCCCATTAATCCTCCTCCATGCGCCTACTACACCAACAAAAGACGAACGGAGCTAGCTGGAATGCATAGCTTGTTAGCACGGAACACAAATCCATCATTAATGACGAACTTGTTCCATGTTCTCCCTTCTTTACAATTCACCAACTCATCTTTAAATTCAGCATCATGCACATATTGATCTTTGATGCTCTCCAAACCAAATATTTTAAAGTCATTTTGTGAAAGCATCGTATAACCACGAGACTATGCATCAGCAATAACATTTTCTTTACCCTTCTTGTGTTTAATGACATAAGGGAAAGTCTCAATGAATTCAACCCATTTAGCATGTCTACGGTTCAGTTTTGCTTGACTTTTAATATGTTTCAAAGATTCATGGTCAGAATGTATAACAAATTCTTTGGGCCAAAAATAATGTTGCCAGGGTTCCAAAGTCCGAACAAGAGCATATAATTCCTTATCAAAGTAGAATAATTCAGACTAGGCCCACTCAATTTTTTAGAAAAGTTTGCAACAGGTTTACCATCTTGTAATAACACACCTCCTAATCCAATTCCACTAGCATCACATTCAAGCTCGAAAGTCTTATTAAAATTAGGAAGTTGGAGTAAAGGAGCATGTGTTAACTTATCTTTCAATATCGTGAAGGCTTCTTCCTGTGCGGTACCCCAAGCAAAAGGCACATCCTTCTTTGTAAGCTCATTGAGAGCTGCATCAATAGTGCTGAAATCTCTCACCAAACGCCTATAGAAACCAACGAGGCCAAGAAAACTTCTCACTTGTGCGGCCAACTCTCAATAGCTTCAATCTTGGCTTTATCAACTTCAATTCCCTGGGGAGTAACAACTTAGCCAAGAAAAGATACTCAGTCGGTGCAAAAAGTGCACTTCCCAAGGTTACCAAACAAACGTGCATCACGTAGAGCAATAAAAACAACACGTAAATGTTCCAAATGTTCCTCCAAATATCTACTATAAATCAATATATCATCAAAATAGACTACCACAAATTGTCCACTGAAAGCACGTAAAACCTCGTTCATTAATCTCATGAAAGTACTAGGTGCATTAGTTAACCCAAAATGCATGACTAACCATTCATCTAAACTTAGTTTTAAATGCTGTTCCTCCAAACTTAGTTTTAAATGCTGTTTTCCATTCATCACCCAATTTCATACGAATTTGATGGTATCCACTACGCAAATCAACTTTGGAGAAAATTGTAGAGCCACTTAATTCATCAAGCATATCATCTAGCCTAGGAATAGGATGACTATAACTAATAGTAATATTATTAATGCCTCTACAATCAACACACATGCGCAATGTACCATCCTGTTTCGGTACTAGAAAAATAGGAAAAGCACAAGGACTAAGAGATTCGCTTATATAACCTTTGTCGAGCAGCTCCTGTACTTGATGCATAATCTCCTTCGTCTCCTCTAGATTGGTACGGTATGGTGCACGGTTTGGTAGCGTTGCACCGGGAATTAAGTCAATTTGATGCTCAATCCCTCGAATAGGTGGTAATCCCAGTGGCACGTCTTGTGGAAAGACGTCAGCGAACTCCTGCAAAATGTTAGTGATAGCAGGAGGCAAAGAGGGAGGCATGCCCTCGAATGAAAATAATACCTCTTTGCAGACAAAAGCATAGCAAACAGATGTAGTAACATCCAAATCAGTAATATCAGATTTAGTGGCAAGTAAACAACCACTCCTCAGTTTTATTTCAGATGCAACACTAGATGATTGTTCATTAGGCTTATTATGTTGCTCAAATTCCTTTGCCACAATCTGATTTTCACTCTCACTTTGATTCTATTTTGCTTTACTAGCTCTAGCAATGTCATCTTTCATAATATGTTTGGGAGACACAGGAAGCAAAGTTATATTTTAATCTTTATGAACAAGAGTATACCGATTCGTCCTAGCATGGTGTACATAATTTTTATCAACTTTCCATGGTCTACCAAGTAAAACAGAGCATGCTTGCATGGGTACCACATCACAATAAACATAATCAGAATATGTAGCAATGCTAAAGTGCACACGAACACTACGTGTTACCTTATCCTTGCTACTGTTGTTGAACCATTGGATGTAATAAGGATGAGATGTGGTCTGGTGGTTAGAGATAGCTTCTCCACCATCTCCATGCTAGCCAAGTTGTTGCAACTCCCTCCATCGATGATGACGCGAACACAACGCTCCTTCACAACTCCCTTTGTATGGAACAAGTTGTGCCTCTGATTTTGCTCAGCCTGTGTAACCTGCACACGCAGAACGCGTTGAGCAACTAAACTTTCATACCTGTCAGCATAGTCAGCAGCCATATAGTGTATCTCTTCTTTAGTATCCTCGACACCTTGTTCTTCACTTGCAATAAGAGCCAAAGTCTCCTCATCATAATCACTAGCGGACGCATATCCACCATCCTCAGTAACAATCATCACACGCTTGGAAGGACATTCTCTCGCATAGTGACCTCCACCATTGCAACGACAACAAATAACCTCATGTGTTTGCCCTGTAGATGCCATGGATATAGAAGAGCTCTGTGCAGGCCCCGAAGGTGTGCCCTTGCTGGTGGCTGGTGGCGGTGCCTATTTCCTTGTATCTCTGTTGGAGTTGGTGGCTGAAGTAAGTGGTGCCGTAGTAGGACGTGTGGAAGTAGATGATGTACGTGGTGTCCATGATGAAGCTCGACCTACAGAAAAATTAATTCTCAGCATTGTTTGTTGATCCTGCACTTCACGTTCAGGTTTGCAAGCAAGATGGAATAAACGAGTGATAGTGTTATACTCCTTATACTCTAGAATAGTCTGAATCTCTCTATTTAATCCACCCATAAAACGTGCAAGCATAGCTTCATTCTTCTCAACAATACCACATCTAATCATGCCAGTTTGTAATTCCTGATAATATTCCTCTACATAATTTTTTCCTTGTCTTAAACGCTGCAAATTTGGAAGCAATTCACGTTGATAATATGGTGGAACCCAACGATTACGCATAGCAGTTTTCAAAGCAGCCCAAGTAGTTGGGATATCAGCATGATGTATTCTACAATGTTCAAACCACCAAACGCAAGCAAAACTAGTGAAAGCACAAATAGTAGCAGTAACACGTCTATCCTCAGGAAATCGTAAGCATGTAAATCGTTGTTCTGTTTCCAACTCCCAAGTAAGATATATATCAGGAACATATCTACCCTCAAATGTCGAAATATTCAATTTTATCTTAGGGAGATGATCATGATCCCGTACCTGAGGTGGTGGTGCAATCCTACCGTTTCGATCGTAGCCACATGGACGACCTGGTGCATGTGCTGGTGGTTGCCCTTGGTTCTAATCTGGAGCAACCTCCCCCTCATCATCGTAATCACCATCATAATCAGCGTTCTAATCAACAGTTGTAGCAGCAGCAGCCACAGAAGCCACACCAGTAGGAATGGCACCATAATGTTGGCCTTCCTCGAGGGGCACACGTCATGCGCGCCCCGCGAAATTCAGCCGATGTTGTTGTTGTTGCTGAGGTATGACCGATGCAGCTGGTGGTAGACGTGCAAGCACCTCATTGAACTTAGCATCCAACTTCGTCTCGAACGTCTTCTCCAAACCATCAAGCTTCTCCATTGTCTCTCCAAGGCTGGTCATGACATCTTGTACCTGGTCAACCATCATTTGCTGAAATTTATCATGGAGCGCCTTGTTGGTCATACCCTCCCAGTCGATCTCGTCAGCTTGTGATCCTGGCATGGTTAGTAGCAATAGGAACACACAAGAATATGAACCTACAGACTTCTAGGAAGTGGTGGTGGTGGTGGTGTGTCACAAATACGTCAAGCAAAAATCTCAAATTCTTACCAGTTCTTACCCAGTAGCAGGCGGTGATAGGGAATTGGTGTAGTCAAAAACTCTCAAAGCTTGGATAGAGAAATTGCCAGGTGATGTCAACACACGACGTAGATGTATGTGTAGCTGGGATGGCTTATAATATGGTAGCAAAAGGGGTCAGCAATAATCAACTCAGAGATGCAAAGTTGAATAAACGCTCAACGACGGTACTGTGTTGGTCCTAGGCTAGACCGTGCTAGGGACGCGAGCCTAGAACACCAAAAAATCACGACGCTACACGTAATCAAGGGAAGAGCAACTCTGAATTATTATTTTCGTTTTTTTGGCGCCTCTTTTTTTTTGATCAGAAAAGCACTATAATGGCGAGTGTCTCAAAACTCTTCCCGAGACGTATAAAACGAATAGGCCCGCAAAAAAAGTTGACAATTTTTTTTCGGGAGCGATTCGGGGCTGCGACGACCAAAAATTGCGACAAAAATCACTATGATGGCGAGTGTCTCAAAACGCTCCAAAAAGCTTAAAAATAGGATGGGGAAAAATATTGTCACCCCCCGAAATTTTGGCCTAAAAACAGCTCTAAAAACTGTGCCAGACTCATTTTTTTCGAAACCTACTCAGGCAAGGAAACAACAAACCGAAAACAAGAGGATCGCGAAACTAAACCTAATATGTGATGGACTCGGACTAGGATTGGTGGGATATGAATCTGGTGGGACTCGGACTAATAGTTTATATGTACGGGTGGTAGAACACAGACTGGTGGTGAATCTGTGATGGAGGTGGACTCGGATATGTGGTGGTATATGGCAGCGGTGATGTATCTCGTGTGGTGGTGGAATATGGCAGCGGTGATGATCATGCGGCGGCGGCGTGACAAACTATGAACAGAACTCGAAACTCTAAAGGAGTAGATGCTAAGACCAGCAACTTGACACGACGATGCAACCGCGAATTCAACAAAGCAAATACCGAACAGAAAATTGCAAAGGCTCAGATTGGTTCGGATATGATGATCTAACCCTAAATTTTTTTTCTGGCTTTTTCGTGGACCATAGGTATGAAGAACAGATGTGATCTAACTACGAAAAACTGGAAAATCTCACCGAGCAACCTGGAAATCTGATACCACTTGATAGAGGCGAAGTTGTCCCTGTCTTTCGATGTGATGCGTCTATCGTTTATGGTAGAGTCGTCTTTAACGATCTGACTATGAACGTTCGAGGATGCCGCGCCTTAGCAATCGCTAAACCAACTCCGAGAGGTTATTGACCACGCCAGAGCACGATCAACCTGACCACAAGGGTCTGTTTCCTGCACGCAAACGAAGAACAAGCAAGAAACTAAGATTGCAATCTGGATATTGCGAATATAAGAGGAAAGCTTTATTGATGGAAGTGGGGTTCTATGACACCTTTGTCTGGTCGTGGAACACAAACGAAGAATGCGAAGTTGCAGCTATGGCGAACTTTTAATCTAAACAAAACCCAAGTCTAAAACGATGCCCTAAGGGCTGTATATATGGGGGAATAGAGGGGGATTTCGTGGCCCCATGGAGGAGAGGTGAGAAACTAGCCCTAACTCAGTTTCCCCACACAGACGGACTCTAAAAACAACCTATGATAAGGTATTTCAAAATTACATGGGCCTGGCCCAAAAATAAGGTGACACAGCACCTATCATAGCCTATGGACGAAATTTATGAAGTGGCATGATGTATATTTCGTCCAAGCCTCCAAGCACTCCTTATGGTGGCTTCAAAGTGCGAAAATCACCACTGGAAAGCCCATTGTTCCTTCCCGCGCGCGCACCTTCTTCTCCATGCTTGATCCCGCTCCAATGGCCACCCTTCTTGTCCATGCCAGGTCCTTCATTCATAAGTAAAACAAAAGTATCTAATTTAGGCAGCATCATATGTTCATGAACATTATAAGGATTTCCAAAAAACGAAAGTACCTGACAATTTAGTTGGCGTGCGCGGGCTCTATTAATTCGTCCAATATGTGTAGCTGGTGGGGTGTGGGTGTAACATTAGTAGGGATGTCCTCATCAAGGGAGGTACTTGGGCCTCGTGCCCGTCCATGCGCGCAGGCAGGCGTCGGATGTTCGGCCAGTCGCGGGGGTGCCACATGTCCGGGGCACGGGCCGGATGTTCGGCCTGAAGCTGGCCAGAGAACGCCCGGTACTGGTGTCTTCGAGCCGGATTTTTGGGCAGGGGCGCAGGATATCCAACCTGTCTTGTGGCGCTGGATGTCCGGGGGTCGGGCCAGATGTCCGGCCTGGAGTGGCCGCGTCTGCGAGGTTTGGGAGCCTTGTGCCAGATTTATGGGGAAGGGCGCCGGATGTCCGGGCTGGGCCAGATGTCTGGGGTCCGGCCGGATATCCGGCCGCTATAGCCTGTCCACAGCTCCGTCTTCTTCCGTCTCCGCTTCCACGCTTCCCTCGCAGATGGTGTAGTTGTACGTAGGTGCCGGCACTTCTCCTCGTCGTCCGTGAAGCTCCGACAATACCTATGCATACACACGAGAGGATTATCAAGTAGTGTACCATCGTCGAAGGGGTCAAGTGAACACATGTAAAGGAGATGATTCACCTTTATGTATGTGAAGTAGTCGTGGCACGTGTCACTTGCCAAACGGACTCTTGTCATGGTGATGTCCGTAGGATGCTCCACATCAAAGCACTTCAAGAGCTGCTCTCCAAGCTCAAGACCGCGACTTCCACGAGCTACTACGAGTTCAACATTCCATTCTATGGGACTCATGACCCCGAGGAGTACCTCGAGTGGGAGCGCAAGATGGACACCTACCTCAAGCTACATCAAGTCCCTTCCGAAGATCAAGTGAAGTGCGCCACAAGAAACTTCCATGACTACGCGTCAACATGGTGGCTTCACACACCTTCGAAGAGCTTAGACACGGGTTGGCCAAGATGAAGAAAGCTATGAGGCAAGAATTTGCGCCTTCCAAGTACACAGAACATCTTCAACACCAATTGGAGAACACCATACCAGGATCCAAGTCCCTTGACGAGTACTTCATGGCAATGAAGAAAGCCTTGCGACGAGCCGGCATGGACGACCCCATTTGGATGAAGTTCGACTTCACGACGGGATTGAACAAAGACATCGCCAAGACTATCTTCAACAACACCTACAAGTCTCTCGATGACCTCTACATTGGTGCTCTCAAGGCGGTTCAAGAACTCAAGAAGGGCAATGCTTCTCCAACCCAAGCACACTTCGCGACAACCAAACTCCACGACTACGAGCATGAGGATGGTACCACCAAGATGTCCAAGCCCGACGATCTCCAAGACGACGATCCCATGTTCGACTTCACCGCCATCCCTCTTTGTGGCATTGATGATGCCGAGTCTACCACGACTCTTTTTAAAGACGGTGCGTCGACGGCTACAACTACGGAGCCACTCAAGTAACATGCTTTGGAGGCGAGCGACAAGGTGGCGAACATGGATGAAGTTTCCATACTTTTACCACCATATTGAGAGTGAGAGTGACTTCACTACTAGCCCATATGATGAGTTGCCCCAATTCCCATGTGAGGATGCCACAACCCCCACCACTTGAGTGAGATGAGTGAATCCACCATATGTGAGTATGAGTGCAACTATCTAGAGGGAGTGAGTGAGCCACCACCACATAGAGCTAGTGAGGTAGTTGATAGGGCATGTGAGGCCATTTAGATTTCTAACACCTTAACCTCTACCTCTATTGTGTCTTCTCCTTTGGTGCTAGGTCCCATATATGATGACGCGCCGATCCTTGACGACTTTGTCCTTCCTTTGGACAAGACGATGGCCATGGTGTAATATGATGCACCCCCACATGGTTCCATCATGATGTTGACCACGAGTTGGTAGTTCCCACCTCACCTACATCACATGAGCGGAGCTCTAAAGGTAACATAGGTGAAGGTTCTTTGCTTTTCCCACTAGTGGACTATCTTGACATCGCTTGCTTGCATTTTGTTGATCACCTTATGGACACACCACATGCTATGTATTCTTCATGCTTAGATATACCATCATTTTTTTATGAATATGAAGATGAGCATGTTGACTTACCTAGTTGTGATGCTATACTCCATAGGATACCATGTGAAAATTCTATATGTCACATCATGTTTGACAACCCACTAAACTAGTCATATGCTATGCATGAAATATCCCATATTGCATCTTTGCAATATCATCGTAGCGACTATGCATATACCATAAAATTTAATCCCATTTTCTCATATGGCATAGATGACAAGCCCATGGTTATTGGCATTTGCTTTTCTTGTGATGATATTGACATGCTCCCTTTACATCATTTGCGCAATTGCTCACATATGACATGCCATGACCACCTAGCTTCGGATATGCATTGTTTTTGATGTTGTCCATACTCTCCGCATTATGCTTCCGCTATTGCACGTGAGGAGACCTCAATAGTTTCCTCATACATGTTAGTAGATTTTGTTCCATCCCATCCATTGCATGATCCCAATTATTGTGTGCACCATCCACATACCGTGAACAACAATGCTCTCAATTCAAATGATTCACTACATACTTCTAGTCTCCATTATTCCATATATAACAACAAACCTTTCATGATGGATGACATGTTCTTATATCATGCATCTCATTTATTTGAGCATTGGATATTTTGTGTAATGAACACATGCACATGTACATCCTAATGGATGATGTATACATATACCACGTGCACACATTTTTCCCTTTGCCTTTGTTGTGTGTAGGTACTCATGATTACTCGTCAACCTCACTATCCCATGAGTTGACGAAAAGAGCTCTTGAGAGCACCGATGCTTTGGGATTCACCGGAATGTGTCTCCAACCATTCACCTCACGCAAGGGCTACGTGCATCTCTTCTACTTAGTTCTCACATGACTATGGGCTATGTACCTCTTGTTATCTTATGATCATGTTCTCGTGTTCATTTTGAATTATATGCCTTATTCTATGCGTTTGTCATGCGATTGTGACCCTTGCTTGCATTTACCCATGATTCACCATTATAGTCTTTCTATGTGTATTTGCATGCTTGGTGGAGATCCTAGTTGCTATTGCTATGTTCACCTTGCGATCCATGCCATTGTTGCTTCTTGTGTTGGGAGAGTCATGATGTTCCTTTGCTATTCACATAGGACTTCTTGCCAATGCAATGATGATACTTTGCTCATATCTCGTTTTCTTGCTTGTGATATGTCGTGTGCATTATGTATGCCCACTTTTTGCACACATGACATGATTGCCTTGATTACATCTAGTATGTTGCATATTCGCAGTACTAGCTTCCATGTCTTGATTACTGTCGGATTTCGGGCTCCGCAAAACCCTAAGGAATTCGAACCCAGGGGCGTGTGCGAAGATTCCCCTACAGCTTCGCCCCCTCCAAGCACACAACACAATGCCCCGCTCGATGGCGAGGAAGACGATGGCACACGAGAGTTTACCCAGGTTCGGGCCGCTGCGAAGCGTAAAACCCTACTCCTGCCTTTTGGTGGATTGCCTCGCGAGGAGGTTTGTGGATGAACTAGTACAGTGGTGTGTTGCGGAGTGATTGCCCTCCGTCTGCCGAGCTACCTAGCCTCTACTTATAGCGGCCTGGGTCCTCTCCCCTTATCGCAATGGCGGGAAGGGACCCCACAACAGCCAATTTTGAAAGGGGACAGGAAGTACACCCTATCCTGATGAAAGGTGGTCTTCGCCTGCAAAGCAGTCGACGGCGATGCAGTGGTGGGCTCGGTGATGATGTCCGTCCTGTGGGGCTTGGGGTCTTGGTCTTGTTGCACCGAAGTGGAAACCTTTGGGGGACGCTTTGGGAACCCGCGTGCGTCCCTGCCTCCTTTGCACCAAAGGGGAAACTGTCCCCTCTGGCGTGCTGGCACCCGCGTGGCCTGGCTGGCGTCACCCTCGGCCTCGTGAGGTTATGTGTTGCATAGGAGTCTCCGCCGCTCAGGAGGGGGCCTGGGGAGGCCTACATCCCCGCGGGTCTTGGTGCTACTTCCCTCGCGAGAACGGGGTCTCGCGAGGGCCTTGTGTCGAGGTGGGCCGCTCCAGGCCGTAGTTGGTTGTTGAGGTGGACCACGCCTAGGACCGCAGGCAGGCAAGTCTGGGTACCCTGGTATCCAGAACGCCGACAGTAGCCCCCGGGCCCGAGGCCTGCTCGAGTTAGCTTCGGGGCGAAGCCACGGTGGATGGGGCGGAGTGTCGTGGGCCCCCAATCGCCTGCCGGTCCGACTCGACGCGTGGCGCACCACGAGACGTGGGGGTCTCGGCTCCCCGAGGACGTCTGGAACCGCCTTGGGCCGAGTTGACGCCTGGCTTGCGCGCCTCCTTGGCCATCATTGCCTCTCTTTGAATGTTGCTGACCCCTCGAGTCCTCTCTCTCCTCGAGCCACGCGGATGTGACCCGACGGGGGCAGACGAAGTGACGTGAGGCATGACAGCACGCCGAGCGAGCCTGGCACGCGCCGCCCGAGGTGCATTCCGACCCCACTTCCCACGTCGCCTCGGCAACCGCTTAAGCTGGCCTTCAACCGTCGCACGTTGCAGGGCCATCAATGCCCGAGGCTGGGAAGACGCTGGTTGGCCTCCATCCAACTATAAATAGGCGGGGGGACTGAGCCCCCAGCCCATTCCTTCTTCTTGCTCACCCGCCTTTGTCTTCCATCCACTCCACCATGACGCCGGTGAGGAGGTTCTCCGCTGCCAAGAAGGGGAAAGCCAGCCAGGGGACGCCGGGTCAGCAACCTCCCAAGAGGGGTCGAGGTCGCCCCCGCAAGTATGCCGGGATGCCCTCAGCGACACCCCGTGGGCACGGGCGCCTTTCCGCGGGGCCCGGTGCTTCCGCTGGCGCAGCTGGAGGCGGCGGTCACAGTGGCCGTGGCCGGGGGGAGAGACTTGCGGTTGGTGCTCGTCCACCGCGTCCGCAAGTCCGCACGGCCGACGCGGGCCCGGAGTTCCTGGTGCCGGTGGAGAGGGCGGCGAGCTCCTGGTTGCAGCTCCCACGCGCCTTCGCAGAGGCATTGCCGGCTGGCGCGCCCTCGGGCCTATGGCTGCAGGCCGACGGGTGTTGCGGCGGCGCGTTGTGGGTGGAGGTCGAGGTCACCCCCGCGGGCAACGCCTTCTTGGCCCGCGGGTGGCAGACCTTCGCCCGCGCTCACGACCTGAAGGGGAGGCCCACGCTCCACCTCAAGCACGATGGCGCCGCGGCGCTGTTCGTCAATATCTTCGGTGAGGACGGGAGGCGTTTGGAGTGCTGCCCGGTGGGTGGCGGCAGCGGCGATCTTGGAGATGAGATTGCCCTTGGCGACGGACGCCATGTCTCCAGCAGCAGCGACACATCCTCCGAGGGGAGCCCGAGCGACGATAGCTATGACGCCCCGCCACGCCGTCGTGCCCGGACTTCGGGGGGAAGCCAGCCGCGGCGGCGCCACTCCCCCGCCCGGGAAGCGACCACGCCGACGTGCCACCACGGTGCCATCAAGGAGGAGGAAGACTCCGACTGAGCGCCGGTGCACCAAGGCCGGGGCCTCAGGAGTGGCGCCCCCCCCCCCAGGACGGGGGCCCCTTCGCCTTCTTTTCTTTTCTTCTGCCTGTAATCAAAAATCATGAGGTACCCTTTCGGGTGTATGACGAACCTTGGCGTCTGCGCCCTCTTATCAGAACCCTCGTTACGTGTTATGGTCATTGTGTTACTGTTAAATGAGGTCTCGTTTCGATTGTAGTTAGAGCGCTTAGCTTGATGCGTCCGCGACGGGCCTCCTCGTCGCGAGGTTTTAGCAGTGGCGTCCCACGAGCTGATGGCGTTTGGAGAGCTCGGGGAGGTTCTTCTTTCCTGCGAACTAGGCGGCTTGGGGGGAGCCCCTTTCGGCGCTCTACGTCTGCAGGGCCCGATCCCGTGCATGCCCCACCACCGTTGGGGCCGTCCGGATCGCCAGGACGAGACCAAAGGGGGCGGGGCCTCGATCGCTATTGAAGCCGTCCGGATCGCCAGGACGAGACCAACAGCGAGTGAGTAGCCACGCGACCAGTGAGGCTCCTGAGGCGCATTGCTCAAGAGCCCCCTTTGACGCTCAAGCAGCACTCTACGTCGGCGGTGGCCGATCTTGTGCATGCCCCCCCTCCGTTGGGGCCGTCCGGATCGCCAGGACGAGACCAAAGAAGGCGGGGCCTCGATCGCTATTGGGACCATTCGGATCACCAGGACGAGACCAATGGCGAGCGAGTAGCCACGCGATTGGTGAGACTCCTGAGGCGCAGTGCTCAGGAGCCTCCCTTGACGTTCAAGTGGCGACCTATCCTTTCTGCCGGTTCTGGTCCCCAGGAGGCGTGTGCCTCCAGGTGTTTTTAAGATAGCGCACCGAGCTGCGGCGGAGCCCCCGAGCGAGGGTGAGACGGCGCGCGCCTGCTGGCTTGCTCGAGAGTGCCACGCGAGGACCAGGACGCCAAGGCCACGCGGGGACCAGGACGCCAAGTCCTTGGCGAGGTGTGTGCACCGTGCCAGTAGCCCCCGCTCGCGGGGCGCGAGAGGGAGAGGCTGGCAGGCGTTATTCCGAAGAAAGAAATTTCAAGAGAGAGAGCTGCAAGAACAAAAATTCCCGCCCCTTTTCTTTTAAACAGAGTCAACAAAAAGCCTCGGACTTCTTTCCAGGGGAAGGCAAATTCGAACACAAGAAAGGCAGAGAAAAGCCGCGTCCGGCACCTAGGCTAGTCTTCGTCTTCCTCCAGCGCGGAACATAGGGCATCCACGTTGCGTGGGCATAGCCATTGGAGGGCAGTGTTGTCCGCCAGCGCGGAGCATGGGGCTTCCACTTGGGCGTGGGAGGGAACCCCTCCGCGTCCTCAGGGGGCTCCGGGCGTATACAGCCCACTCATTATTACGTGAGAGTGTCATGGGTAGAACTTGCGGAGGTGCTGGATGTTCTAGGCATTCTGGATGGGAATGCCGTCTTGAGTCTCCAGACGCACGGCGCCAGGTCTGGAGACGAGGGCGACCTTGAACGGGCCCTTCCACATGGGCGAGAGCTTGTGCAAGCCTTCCCTGGAAAGGACCCGCCTCTGGACGAGGTTTCCAACTTCGAGGGTTCTGGAGCGAATGTTACGGCTATGGTAGCGCCGCAGCGCCTGCTGGTACCTAGCTGCTCGGAGCGAGGCTCGACGCCGGGTCTCTTCCCCGAGCACGAGGTCCGTCCCTCGCGAGTCATCCTGATGCTCCTCGTCAAATGCCAAAACCCACGGGGAACGGTGCTTGACTTCATGCGGGAGGACGGCCTCGGCTCCGTAGACGAGGAAGAACGGGGTCTCGCCGGTGGGCTTAGTCGCGGTGGTGCGGATAGACCACAACACGGACTGAAGCTCATCGACCCAACCCTTGCCGCAGGCCTCAAGCTTCTCCTTGAAGCTCCTTGCCTTGAGGCCCCGTAGGACCTCCGCGTTGGCGTGCTCTGCCTGACCGTTGCTCCGTGGGTGCGCCACCGAGACATAGCATATCAGCGTTCCAAGGTTAGTGCAATATGTCCTGAAGAGCTTACTTGTGAACTGTGAACTGTTGTATGTGATGATGCGGTTTGGGACGCCGAAGCGGCTCACGATGCCCCTGATGAACTTGACGGCTGATCCGGTGGGCATGGTTTGGATGGGCTCCACCTCCGCCCATTTGGTGAACTTGTCGATGGCAACGTAGAGGTAGCGGTACCCGCCCGCTGTCCGCGGGAAGGGTCCCAGTATATCTAGCCCCCAGACCGCGAAGGGCCAAGAGAGCGGGATGGTCTGGAGGCCTTGCGCAGGCTGTTGAATTTGCTTGGCGTGGAACTGACACGCCTTGTGAGACCGGACCAGCTCGGTTGTGTTGTTGAGCGCCGAGGGCCAGTAGAAGCCAGTGCGAAACGCCTTCCCTACAAGGGTGCGTGACGAGGAGTGATGCCCGCAGTCTCCCCCATGGATGTCAGCCAGTAGCTCGCAACCCTGCTCCCTGGATACGCACCGCAACGCGACGTCGTTCGGGCGCCTGCGGTACAGTTCGCCGTCTCGAAGACAATAAGCCGTGGCCTGTTGTTCCACGCGCTCCGCGTCTTCCTCCTTTTCGTGCAACGTGCCGTGAAGCAGGTATGCCTTGAACTCCTATGTCCAGTCGTCGACTTGGGGCTCCAGCGCCATGAGCAACCGGGCTCCGAGGCTGGACCACAGGTTGGAGCTCCTGAGGGTGGTGCTGGGGGCAACTCTTCATTCTGCGGCGCCAGGTCCCCAGTTGGTGGCGTCGCGGATGGCTTGAAGAGCCTCTCCTCGAAGACGCCCGGCTCTTGAGGCTCACGGCGCGATGCCCTCTTGGCGATGTCATCGGCCTCCTTGTTCGCGCCACGCAGAATGTGCTGCAACTCCAAGCCCTGGAAACGTTTTTCAATCTTACGTACCTCCTCCAAGTATGCCTCCATGTGCTCGTCCTTGGGCGTGTACTCCTTGTTGGAGAAGTTGACGAGGAGCTGGGAGTCACCCTTGATGGTGAGGCGTTGAATCCCCAAGGCGGCCGCGGCCCGAAGGTCGGCGATTAGGCCTTCGTACTCTGCGATGTTGTTGGAGACCTTTTCACCATGCTGGAAACAGAGTTGCACGACATAGTAGAGCTTGTCCACGTCGGGGAGATGAGCACTACTCCGGCCCCCGCTCCCCTGCGCGCGAAGCCCCATTGAAGTGCATGATCCAGCCTTCAGGCGCCTTGTCGCCGGGGGTGAGGGACTGGCCCTCGCCAAGCCCCCGGTCGGGGGCGTCCGTCCATTCGGCTACAAAGTCCGCCAGGGCCACTCCCTTGATGACCCTGGTCGTGCTGAACTCTATATTGAAGGCTTGCAGCTTGATGTTCCATTCCGCCACCCTTCCTGCCGCATTGGAGTTGCGCAGGACCTTCTCCAAGGGGTACGCGGAGGCGACATTGATGGGATGCCTTTGGAAGTAATGGCGCAGTTTCCTTGAGGCGACAAGGAGTGCAAGCAAGAGCTTTTGCTGCATAGGGTAGCGTGAGCGCGCGTCACGCAACACGGTACCGATGTAGTACACTGGTTGTTCGACGAGAGAGAGGCCCTCGGCGCCGCCTCTCTCCTCTACGGGCTCTTGAGGCTCGGGTGCCACAGGGGTGGCCGGGGCGACCGGGGCCTCGGGAGCGTTGTCTCGAGGGGATGGAGGTTTCTCGGTGTTTGGCAAGTCGCCCTGCCCCCTGCCTGGGGGCCATCCACGCCCGTGGGCGTAACACGCTTGTGAGCACACTCCTCCCTGACAGCCACAAGCGCGGCACTTGCGGAGTGCGGGGTGGCAGCCAGGTACAACACCAGGGGCTCCCGAGGGTAAGGTGCCACCATTACTGGTGGGCTCATGAGGTACTGCTTGAGGTCTTCGAATGCCGCGTCTGCCTCCGGAGTCCACTCGAAGGGGCCCTTCCTCTTCATGAGCTTGAAGAACGGCAGGGCCCGCTCGCCAAGCTTCGAGATGAAGCACCCCAGGGAGGTCACGCAGCCCGCCAGCTTCTGCATTTCCTTGAGTGTCTGAGGTGGGCTCATCTTGCTTATAGCCTTGACCTCTTCCGGGTTCGCCTCGATCCCCCGGTGTGACACCAAGAAACCGAGCAGTTTGCCCCACGGGACCCCGAAGACACACTTCTCGGGGTTGAGCTTCAGGTTCACCCGCCTCAAGCTAGCGAACGTCTCCTCCAAGTCCTCGATCAAGGTCTTGGCTTCTCGCGACTTGACCACAATGTCGTCGACGTAGGCTTCCGCGTTCCTCCCGAGCCATGGCCCCAGGGCGATGTGCATCAGCCGCTGGAAGGTCGTGCCCGCGTTCCGCAGCCCGAAGGGAATGCAAGTGTAGCAGAACACACCGCACGTGGTGAGGAAGGCTGTCTTCTCAACATCCTCCACCGCCATCTTGATCTGATGGTAGCCCGAGAAGGCATCCAGGAAGCACAGGAGGTCGCATTTGGCGGTGGAGTCCACAATCTGGTCGATGCGCGGCAGCGGGAAAGGGTCCTGAGGGCAGGCCTTGTTGAGGCTTGTGAAATCGACACACAGGCGCTCCTTCCCGCACTTCTTCGTGACGACCACCGGGTTGGCGAGCCATTCCGGGTATCGCGCCTCTCGGATGACCCCTGCCTCCTTTAGTTTGCCAAACTCTTGGGCAATGAACGCCTGCTTCTCTTGAGCCTGCCTCCTCGCCTTTTGCTTCACCGGTCGCGCGTTGGGACAGACCATGACATGGTGCTCGATCACATCCCTCGGGACTCCAACCAGGTGAGACACGTTCCACGCGAACGCATCTTTGTTCGCGCGGAGGAAAGCTATCAACGCCTCCTCTTGCTCCTGAGGCAGGCCGGCGCCGATGGTGAAGGTGAGGCCAGGATTCTCGTTGCCCACAGGCACCTGCTTCGTCTCAGCCCGGTTCTGAGAGAACATTTGCTTCTTCTTCGTCGGCGCGACGTTAGCGACGTCTTCAACGCCTTCCGAGGCCTACGCGGCATCGCCCGTGCTGGGATGTACCGCGGCTGCAGCTTTGTAGGCGAGCTTGAGTGCGTTGGCCGCGTCCTTGTTGTCTCCGGCGATGGAGAGGATGCCACCGCTCCCGGGCATCTTGATGACGTTATAGCCAAGTATCGCGTTGTAAGGGAGGTGGATGCGGGCGACGTCGAAGTCGATCTGCTCGGTGCGGTAGTTGGAGTGGGTGCCGAAAGTGACGGGGAGGCACACCCACCGCAAGGAGGCGACGGAGCCCCCAACCACCCCGGAGAAGGGCCTTGAAGGTGCGAGCTGACCTTGAGCCACCTGTAGCGTGTTGAAGGTCTCCACGGAGAGGACGTTGAGGCTGGCCCCACCGTCTGTGAGGGTTCTGGTGACCGCCACCCGGTTTATGATTGGCATGCACGGCATGGGAAGCGCACCGGTGGCGGCCGTTGTTCTGGGGTGATCGTCGGGGCCGAAGGTGATGTCGGTCTCTGGCCACGCACGGTGCGACGGGGCCTCGGACGGTGGCCGGACCGCGCCTGTATGGCGGAGGAACCGCTTGACCTGGCGGTTGGACGCGGGTGCCTTAGATCCGCCGAGGATGCAAGCGACCGCTGGGCCGACCCTGCGAGACGGGGCGCCGCCGCGCACCGTGGGCTGCCCTGCCTCAGGGGTTGCGTCGGCCATCGATGCGATGGGGCGAAGAAGAAGCGAAGCTTGCTGAAGACTTCGACACGCCCCTACCTGGCGCGCCAAATGTCGGATTTCGGGCTCCACAAAACCCTGAGGAATTCGAACCCAGGGGCGTGTTCGAAGATTCCCCTACAGCTTCGCCCCCTCCAAGCACACAACACAATGCCCCGCTCGATGGCGAGGAAGACGATGTCACATGAGAGTTTACTCAGGTTCGGGCCGCTGCGAAGCGTAAAACCCTACTCCTGCCTTTTGGTTGATTGCCTCGCGAGGAGGTTTGTGGATGAACTAGTACAGTGGTGTGTTGCGGAGTGGTTGCCCTCCGTCTGCCGAGCTACCTAGCCTCTAATTATAGCTGCCTGGGTCCTCTCCCCTTATCGCAATGGCGGGAAGGGATCCCACAACAGCCAATTTTGAAAGGGGACAGGAAGTACACCCTATCCTGACGAAAGGTGGGCTCGGTGATGACGTCCGACCTGCGAGGCTTGGGTTCTTGGTCTTGTTGCACCGAAGTGGAAACCTTTGGGGGGCGCTTTGGGAACCTGCGTGCGTCCCTGCCTCCTTTGCACCAAAGGGGAAACTGTCCCCTCTGGCGTGCTGGCGCCCGCCTGGCCTGGCTGGTGTCACCCTCTGCCTCCTGAGGTTATGTGTTGCATAGGTGTCTCCGCCGCTCAGGAGGGGACCTGGGAAGGCCTACATCCCCGCGGGTCTTGGTGCTGCTTCCCTCGCGAGAACGGGGTATCGCGAGGGCCTTGTGTCGAGGTGGGCCGCGCCGGGCCGTAGTCTGTTGTTGAGGTGGGCCACGCCTGGGACCGCAGGCAGGCAAGTCTGGGTACCCTGGTATCCAGAACGCCGATAATTACTATGATTGCTTGCCTTGTTGCATCACCCAAGATACATATTTGCTCGTTTCATTGGGTTGATGCCATACATGTTCATGCATCTCACATGCTTTGCATTGATCATTGTCTATTGTCTCCTTTACATGCATCTTGTAGTGAGTGCACCTATGTAATGATTATTCATGATCTTGGAGACTTGGACATCTTACTTGGGACGCATGCTACTTGGATTGAGCTTCATATCTTTGGTTGTGCTCCCATCATATGCTTACATGCCATGTCGCATTCTCTTGTCCTTTCTCATGATAAGAATGATCATGAAACTTGTTGGGTCTTTCACCACACGAATGATAGGTTTTGCATTCACGCTAACCTCGTTTGTTTTTCCGAGTGTTTGTCGTGTTCTTTCATTTTGAAGGCGTTGCAAGGTGGTGCCGTCATGAGACATATTGGTTACGCGAAGGCACACATGATGAGAACTTCGAGAACCCTCCTACGGTGAGCTCGTTCCTTTTGGGTCATTTTCTGATAAGGGGTGTCCCGATCTTCTCGTTGAGCTCGATGTAGGTGGATGATAACTTGTGGGACGCTGACGAATCTCTGGCTGTTCCCCCGTTGCCAATGCAACAGTTCTCAACCCTATTCGATATTCGCAACTTCACACACTTGCGCACGTAGCCGCCGACCACGAAGCGGTTTGCAATCTACCAATTCCCAATGGAACAGCAGAAGACACTTGAATCTTGCAGTAGGATAAACACCAGATCGCAACAAAGTGGTGAAGGTAGAATACTCCTGATCGAATCAAAGAGGAATATTGATTACAGAGGAATGCTTAAAGCAATTCAATCTGAAAAGAGGTTTAATCAAAACGTGGTCTGCCTCTAACTAACCCTAAGGAAGGGTATTTATATCCTAAGATAGTTGGAAGGGGTACACGGGCCGTCAGCCCAAAAGCCTGCGCGCAGGCAGCACGGTAGTACCGCTTATAGCATGCGGTACTACCGCTCCAAGCGGTACTACCGCTTAAGTACCGCTCTAGTACCGGTTAGGTCGCTTGGATGCCAGAACTATTTTGCTAAGCGGTACTGAGTACGGTAGCACTGGGCGGTACTACCGCTTTAAGCGGTACTACCGCTGGTGTGGGGCGGTACTACCGCCCTGGAAACTGCAGGGTCCTCCTCCCTGCCCAGCTGCACTGCCTCCTTGCTCTCCTCCTTGCTCCCTTGTGCTATGCCTTCCTCTCCAATGTACCTAATGACACACACACACAAGGATTTAGGCAGTATAAAGCTCTCATTAAAATAAATAGCATTATCAACTAAGAGAGAATTCACCTGTTGTTCTAGTAGTTTAGCACGAGCTCTTGTAATGGGTCCAATCCTGATTTCATCATTGGACATCTTCTTTGTAGCAACAGGTTGTTCATGAGGTAGAGATGGAGTCATAGTATAGATGTCCTCATCATCCTCCCCCCCTTGAAAAGGCGTCGACCCCGACGCGTCAAGGTCATCTCCAAGATAGGGTGTCAAATCAGCAACATTAAAAGAATTACTGACACCAAACTCCTCGGCAGGAAGATCAATCGTGTATGCATTATCATTTATTTTTGTAAGCACTTTATAAGGACCAGCACCACGTGGCATCAACTTGGACTTGCGCAGATTAGGGAACCTATCCTTGCAGAAGTGTACCCACACCATGTCACCCGGCTGGAATAACACCTCCTTGCGCTTCTTGTTAACACGAGCAGCTGTGTGCTTGCCCTTCTTCTCAATGGCTGCCTTTGTTTTCTCATGAATCTTTTTCACAAAATCTGCACGCTGTGAGGCCTCCATGTTCACCCTTTCTTGCGTTGGCAGCGGCAGCAAGTCAAATGGTGCAATGGGTTTGAAACCATACACCACCTCAAATGGACAAAGTTGCGTGGTAGAGTGCACCGCTCTGTTGTAAGCAA
Organism: Elymus sibiricus; assembly: GCA_039707655.1. Classification (NCBI taxonomy): domain Eukaryota; kingdom Viridiplantae; phylum Streptophyta; class Magnoliopsida; order Poales; family Poaceae; genus Elymus; species Elymus sibiricus. Next base: position 205,948,610 of record CM077673.1, on the reverse strand, counting down.
ACTCCACATGCGGCAAGCAGTCCTCCCACTCACGCAGATTCTTCTTGAGCATGGTTCTCAGCAACGTGGAAAGTGTACGATTCACCACCTCCGTTTGACCATCAGTTTGGGGATGACAAGTAGTACTGAACAGTAGCTTCGTTCCCAGCTTGCCCCAAAGTGTCTTCCAGAAGTAGCTCATGAATTTCACATCACGGTCAGAAACAATCGTCCTTGGTACGCCATGTAAACGCACGATGTCCCTGAAAAACAGATTAGCAATATGCGACGCATCGTCGCTTTTGTGGCAGGCAATAAAATGTGACATCTTTGAAAATCTGTCTACTACCACAAAAATAGAATCATGTCCTCTCCTGGTTCTAGGCAATCCTAAAACAAAATCCATGCTGATATCTTCCCATGGAGAATTAGGTGCAGGCAGAGGGGTATACAGACCGTGAGGTTTCAGCTTGGACTTTGCCTGATTGCAAGCGATGCAATGCTTCACATACCTGTCCACATCACGCCTCATCTTTGGCCAGTAAAAATGATCTGCGAGCATAAGGAACGTCTTCTCACGTCCAAAGTGGCCCATCAAACCGCCGGCATGAGATTCCTGCAACAAGAGCAAACGCACGGACGATTCTGGCACACACAGTTTGTTAGCACGAAACAAGTACCCATCATGTATATGGTATTTGTCCCACGCTTTCACAGCAGAACATTGAGCAAATGGCGTCGCAAAATCAGTATCCAAAGCATATAAATCACGCAAACTCTCTAAACCAGGAACTTGAACATCAAGTCGTGTCAATAACATGCTTTTCCGAGAGAGTGCATCAGCAACAACATTGTCTTTTCCTTTCTTATACTTAATGATGTATGGGAAGGATTCAATGAACTCAACCCATTTAGCATGTCGTTTATTCAGATTTGACTGGCTGTTTAAAAACTTCAAAGCCTCATGATCAGAATGTATGATAAATTCTTTTGGCCACAAATAATGTTGCCAAACCTCAAGAACTCTAACGAGAGCATACAATTCTTTATCATAAACAGGATAGTTCAATTGTGCACCATTCAGTTTCTCAGAAAAATATGCAATTGGGTTACCCTCTTGCATTAGCACACCTCCGATCCCAATGCCACTAGCATCACATTCGATCTCAAAGTGCTTATGGAAATCAGGAAGTACAAGCAACGGTGCAGTAATTAAACGACGTTTCAACTCATCAAATGCAAAATCTTGGGCTGTGCCCCACACAAACTCAACACCTTGTTTGGTAAGGTCATTCAAAGGTGCAGCAATAGTACTGAAATCTTTCACAAAACGTCTATAAAAACCAGCAAGACCATGAAAGCTTCGTACTTGACTAACATTCAAAGGAGTAGGCCAATTTTTAATAGCTTCAATTTTAGATTCATCTACCTCAACTCCATGAGCAGAAACAACATAACCCAGAAATATGACCTTATCTTTGCAAAATGTGCATTTATCCAGATTACCATAAAGCTTAGCATCACGCAACACTTGCAAAACTTGTCGAATATGATCAGAATGTTCAGATGCAGTGCGGCTGTAAATAAGTATATCATCAAAATAGACAACCACAAATTTACCAATAAAGTGCCTCAAAACATGGTTCATTAACCTCATGAAAGTACTAGGTGCATTAGTTAACCCAAAAGGCATGACTAACCACTCATATAAACCAAACTTTGTTTTAAAGGCTGTCTTCCATTCATCCCCTTGTTTCATCCTAATTTGATGATAACCACTACGCAAGTCAATTTTAGAGAAAATAACAGCACCACTCAATTCATCTAGCATATCTTCCAAACGTGGAATAGGGTGACGATATCGAATAGTGATGTTATTTATAGCTCGACAATCTACGCACATGCGCCATGTACCATCTTTCTTAGGAACTAAAATTACAGGAACAGCACAAGGACTTAAGCTCACGCGAATATAACCTTTGTCGAGAAGCTCTTGTACTTGTTTCTGAATTTCCTTAGTTTCCTCGGGGTTGGTGCGGTATGGGGCCCGATTGGGCAGCGACGCTCCTGGTATCAAATCAATTTGATGCTCGATGCCCCGCAACGGTGGCAAACCAGCAGGGACCTCCGCCGGGAACACGTCACCAAATTCCTGTAACACATTAGAAACACCAAGAGAGAGAGGAGTCATATCATTAGAAATCAAAATTTCACCCCTGCACAAAAGCACAAGAGGAACAGCAGTGGGATCCTCACGGAACTCTCTCAAATCAGATTTGGTGGCTAACATGACTAAGGAATTCACTCCCTCACATTTACTTTTACCGCTCAAATTTGGCTTGTGGCTCTCACTCACCGGAAGTGTAGTCTCTCGCCTATCTAATCTCTCGCTCTCGTTCTCAAGATTCACTTCAATTTTTTGACGAGATTCAGTTACAATTTGCTGCGGAATCATGGGTCGCAAAATAATGTCCTTGCCATGCCAAGTCAACTGGTATGTGTTGGCTCTCCCATTGTGAAGAACGTTTCTATCATATTGCCATGGGCGGCCCAACAACAAGTGACAAACAGTCATAGGAACCACATCAAACTCAATGGAGCCTTTATATGGTCCAATCTGAAAGTCCACACGCACCATGTGGCTGACCTTCATCTCTCCAGTATCGCTCAACCACTGAATATAATAAGGGTGTGGGTGCGGTAAATATTTCAGCTTTAGTTTGGCACAGAGCTCTTTACTAGCCAAATTGCGACAACTACCACCATCAATGATCACTTTGCATGCCTTGCCAGGACCAATAATAGCCTTTGTTTGAAACAAATTACACCGCTGATTATCAGCACTAGGCTGAACACTTAACACTCGTTCCGAGCAAACGATAGTAGGAAAGTGTGTTGCATAAGCATCGAGAGCCCCATCAGTGGTATCCTCATTCTCCCAATCTTCAGAAGTAGGATCAGCATCATCACCGGTCTCATACTCTAAATCCTCATTAATCAACATGACCTTCTTATTGGGACAATCCTTCTTGAAGTGACCTTTGCCTCCACATGTATGACAATGCATATCCCTATTTCGTGCTGTAGACATAGAGGAACCAGTAGCACTCGCAGCAGGGTGCACCGGTTTCGTTGCAGTAGAAACAGCAGAATCTGACTTGTTCCTAGAAGGAACAAGAAAACCAGAAGTATCACTTTGTGGGGGCGCCCCACCAGTAGGTCGTGGGAAACGACCACGAGCAGAAGCAGAACGAGAGGTAAACTTGGCTTCTTCGGCCAACTGAATTTCTGCTTCACGGGCTTGATGTAACAAATCTGACATGTCTTGATATTGGTGATGCCGAACAATACGCTTGATATTGTATGTCAAACCAGAAAGAAATCGCTGCATGGTCTGTTCGGGTTGTTCACGGACTCGGGCACGCTGCATAATCAACTCCATCTCCTGAAAATAATCATCCACAGACATTGTACCTTGCCGCAAATTCTGCAACTTATCATAGAGAGAACGAATATAGTTGCGGGGAACAAACCGGGCACGCATCACTTCCTTCATATTGCGCCATGTAAGAATTGGAGGATCTCCATCTTCCCGTCTTGTACGCACAAGATGATCCCACCAACGCAAAGCATAACCATCAAATTCAGAAAATGCCAACTTGATTTTTCTGTCCTCGGTGTACTCATGTAAACGCCACAATCTCTCTATCTTGAGCTCCCAACTAAGATATTCTTCCACATCAGTAGAGCCCTCAAATGTGGGAATAGAGAATTTCGGCTTACCCAGCCCATCCTCATCACGGTGAGGTTGCTGAATATCAGTATCACGGCGTGCACCCAAAACAGCAAACCCACGGCCACCACCACGGCCGCCATTACCACGGCCACCATGACCACGGCCACCATGAACCATAATATTGGCAGCATGAGCAGTGTTTGCAGCTGCGTCAGCTACATGACCACCATGAACACTTGCCTCACCATCATCATCAAGATCATCATCTTGCTCCCGAATGCGCCGTTGACCCACGGAAGCTTGCAAAGCAGCTACGGCATGCGTCAAATCCGTAACGGACTGCTGAAGTGTAGTCATAGTGTCACGAGTTGTATTCATGGTATCTTGAGTGTCAGCAAGCTTTAAGTCAATAGCACGCACATCCTCGTGTATACCATCACAAGCAGAATTAAATTGGTTCGTCAAATGATCACGAAGTGCCGCATATTCATTCCAATGCACCACGGATTTAGGATCCTTTCGCTGCTGGACATCAAAAGACTCTTCGGACATGATTAGGGAATTAGTACGCACAGAAAGAAAAATATAGTGGGTGTATGTGGAAAACTCTCAACTCACTCAAAACTGAAAGAAACAAGGTATCTTACCGTTCCAAAGTGAATTAGAATCGCTTACCAACTTGGATAGGCAGAACTTGCACGGATGTGAGGAAGCGAATACCGAGGGAAAAACTATCACACGACAAACCAGGGTATATAGTGGAGCTTGGTTGGGATACCTAACAACACCGAAGATAAGGCCTAGTGCTGATCGTGTGAGTCACACCCAAGGAAACACAAACGGTGGAGAGAAACTTGGCAAAGCAACTCTCGCACGGGACGCAGCGCCACACTGCGAAAGATAATAACAAGGAACTGCCCTCTATTCTTCTCTTTCTTTCTTTCTTCCTTGTTTTTTTTCCCAACTGTCACGTGAACAGTACCGTGAACAGTAACGCGGATTTTTTTTAACTACTTGGAAACAAATCTGGAAAGCTAAACTCCAATGGAAATAGATCGGATCACAAGGATGAACCCAACGACCAGCAACTAAAACCAATCTACGATGCAATCTAGGCTATGGCAAACTATGAAGAAACCTAATATTTTTGTGAGGCTTTTTCTGGATAGGAGGAAAAACAACACTAATATAAGGGATTGATGGATGCTCACCGAGTAAACACTGGATATCTGATACCAAGATGATAAGGGGTGTCCCGATCTTCTCGTTGAGCTCGATGTAGGTGGATGATAACTTGTGGGACGCTGACGAATCTCTGGTTGTTCCCCCGTTGCCAATGCAACAGTTCTCAACCCTATTCGATATTCGCAACTTCACACACTTGCGCACGTAGCCGCCGACCACGAAGCGGTTTGCAATCTACCAATTCCCAATGGAACAGTAGAAGACACTTGAATCTTGCAGTAGGATAAACACCAGATCGCAACAAAGTGGTGAAGGTAGAATACTCCTGATCGAATCAAAGAGGAATATTGATTACAGAGGAATGCTTAAAGCAATTCAATCTGAAAAGAGGTTTAATCAAAACGTGGTCTGCCTCTAACTAACCCTAAGGAAGGGTATTTATATCCTAAGATAGTTGGAAGGGGTACACGGGCCGTCAGCCCAAAAGCCTGCGCGCAGGCAGCACGGTAGTACCGCTTATAGCATGCGGTACTACCGCTCCAAGCGGTACTACCGCTTAAGTACCGCTCTAGTACCGGTTAGGTCGCTTGGATGCCAGAACTATTTTGCTAAGCGGTACCGAGTATGGTAGCACTGGGCGGTACTACCGCTTTAAGCGGTACTACCGCTGGTGTGGGGCGGTACTACCGCCCTGGAAACTGCAGGGTCCTCCTCCCTGCCCAGCTGCACTGCCTCCTTGCTCTCCTCCTTGCTCCCTTGTGCTATGCCTTCCTCTCCAATGTACCTAATGACACACACACACAAGGATTTAGGCAGTATAAAGCTCTCATTAAAATAAATAGCATTATCAACTAAGAGAGAATTCACCTGTTGTTCTAGTAGTTTAGCACGAGCTCTTGTAATGGGTCCAATCCTGATTTCATCATTGGACATCTTCTTTGTAGCAACAGGTTGTTCATGAGGTAGAGATGGAGTCATAGTATAGATGTCCTCATCATTTTCCCATGCACTCATTGAATGGACCACATTTCCATTGTTGTTTCCGCCTTGTTGTTTACATGATACATCTCATGGATGGAGAAGCAACATATCTTGTGCATATGAGTAGCCTTGGGCACATCCTCATGCATTTGGACATTTGTTGCCCAACATGCTAAATGGAAACATTCTTTCCACAACAAAATTGCCTTGTATGAATGAATTGACTCACATTATGAATTGCTTGATACATCCTGTCTTTCCATCTCATAGATGGTCTACGAGCTTGTGCACTTTCTTAGCAAATTTTTTGTGATCTACCTTGATGGACTATTTATGCACGATGCTCATTTTGTCCACTATCAATTGCATGATAACATCATCATTTTGAGCCATGTTTGCCATGTTCATGCTTTTGATAAATCTTCTCTCTATGACATTATGCTACATAATGGTAGAATTTGTGACATGGAGCACATAGAGCTTGATCCCATGAATGCTTTGCATATCATTCTCATTCATTCTATAAAGCTTCATGATACTTGTCACGAACATTCTTGCCGGACGAACTCATTCTTAATTGATGGAAACCTTGTGTGCAATAACCAATGTATTTGCAAGTGTAGTTTGTGTTTGCTCATTCTGCATGTACACCATCTCGGAACCATCTTGGAGTACTTTGGGCGCACCATGACTTCCACTCCGTCCAACTACAAGTTCGTCCATGACTACCGTTTCCATAGTGATGAGGATTTTGATCTGAGGATGGATCTTTCCCAGGGGGGGGGGAGATGATGCGGAGCATCCTATAGTCATCCCCATGTACACTCCGACTACTCTCCAAGCCCAAAGTGCCATAGGACATAAGGTGAACTCGCTCCTAAGTGCTTTTCCTTTCAATCCACTCGAGACATGGTCCCTACCTGAAGCGGACGTCCTTTGTATACCCAGGTACTCGGCAGAAGAACATGGCAGCGACCACGAAGAACTACGAGGACGCCAAGCTTGGAAGGACCAAGGAGGAGCTGCGAACAAGTTACAGCCTCCGGACGTCTGGACCCCCTCGGAAGTCCGACGCTTGGAGCCCAGCCCAAGACAGAAGACCAGAAGAACTCCACAGCGGCCGGACGACCGACGCCGCCCGGACGTCCGACACTTCCCAGCGCCCAGACGCCTGACACCCATCCGGAAATGCGGCGCCAAGACACCCGCGCCGAAATGACTGAAATCTGAAGACCTCCGGACGACCGAGCCACGGACGTCCGACGCCATCCGGATGTCCGGTCCTTTGCAAGTCGTCGGACATCTGACAGCATCCGGACGTCCGGACCCATCTGTGTGCAGCCGCGGCCCATGGTATTGTATCTCTCTCCCACTTACCCCTTCGTGGCTAAGACTATATATACTCTTCCCCCACCTCCATTCTAGGGTTACTATGGTTTATCTCATAGATAGTTTAGCCTAGCTCCTTCCACTACCTCTCCCATGGAGTAGATGCCTCTATGAGAGAAGAACACCTAGTGGATATCAAGGCCTCTCAAGAGGGAAGATCCCTAGTGGATTCAAGGCCCTATCTCCCCATGGGATTTGGGATTAACTCTACCATGTATCCTCTTTCCCTTTGTTGTTCTTGTACCTTTGTGGATCTTATGTGTATGTGAGTCTAGTGGATGTGTGATTGGACTTGTTCTTGAGTGTTGCTCTTGTGATTTCTCCTTGTTCTTCCCCGTGTTCTTCGTGTTCTTCGTGGAATCCCCCTCCAGTTCGTGAAAGATCGACACTCACGGGTTTGCCCCGTATCACCGTCGCCCCTATTTCGAGCTAGACTATAAATACTCTTCTCCTACCTCGAGTTAGGGTTAGCTTATGTTTAGCATTGAGATTTGTTGAGGATAGCTCCATCTACTTTCCTCCTTCTCTTTGGAGTTGACCTCTCCTTGAGAAGATCCAAGTGGATGCCAAGGCCCCTTTGAAGGGAAGATCCCACAGGATATCAAGACCTCGTCCCCTCCGGAGTGAGATGACTATCGGTTACGTGTATCTCCTTGTTTGACTTTGGATCTATTTACCTCTTGTGCTTGAGTGGATTTAGTGGATGTGTGATCGGAGATCGTGTTTGAGTTTTGTGTTTCTCTCTTGATTTTCTCCCTTTTCCCCTCCAAGTGTGAAAAGATTAGCCACCACGGGTTTGCCACGTATCATCATGGTATCATGAGCCATGGTTGATTCACACCTTGGAGTCTCTCCCTCCACTTTCTAGCCGATTTTTGTTTCATTTTGACCTAATTTCGAAAATTCCCACAAAAATAGCCCTACCAAATTTTCTGGAATTTGTTGGATTTGAGGGGATTTTGTTGATTTTGATCTATGGATTTCGTCGTGGACGAGTGGATCTAGCTTCCATCCAGCCAAATCCCACCAATTTTCTTTTCCCCCGTCGGATTTGGGTTTTTCCTCATGATTTTCCGCCCAAGTCCCTGATCTGGAAATTGGGGTTCGTCCCAATTTTCCCGACCCCCGGAACTTCCGGCTGCTCCCGGACCTTCCGGCCCCCGGAACCTCCAGCCACCCCGGACCTTCTGGCCAGCGGAATTACGGCCCGCCCGGACCTTCCAGCCTTAGCAAAAAAAATTTGCTTCCGCATTTGGGGTTTATTTTGACCTCATTTTTCCACCATTTCTTCCGCAACCACTGCCATTTCTTCCACAACCCATTTGCATTTGAGATTTTGAGTCGCGAGCATCGTTGCTTCCTAAGGTGTTTCGAATAATTAGGAGTGGTTCTTCATCGACATCGCCGCTTATCATCGCTTGCATCATCGCCCGCATCGTCGCCTACCACCTCTACATTGACACTACACCGTAAGCAAGGACGATAACCGCGACGACGCTCTTGACATACACCCTTGCCATTGCATTGTTACCCCGAGCCTATTTGTGTTACTTGCCTATTGAGACTAGCCATTGAGTATTGCCGGGCTACACTACTTATGCACTTTAGTGATACATACTACGCGTAGCTCCAATTGCATGCATATATCATAGTATCATCTTTTGTGTTCTCATAATACCAGCATACATAATTGCTATCTTGGTGTGCACGTCCTGCATTCTGACCATACAAAACATCATCGCAAAACAAAAGAGAAGCAAAGCTTTTAAGCAAGAGCAAAAGCAACATAGCATCGCCAATTTTGCATATCATACTTGATCATCTTGGATCACTTGAGCGAGTGACACGTGCCTCATACATACATAGAAAGTAGGGAATAGGAAGATGACACGTTTTGTTTCTTATAGGTTGTGCACAAGTTCGTTTCACGCCCATTTGAACTATCGTGCTAGCGTCTCTTTAGTGTTGTGCAACGCGAGCGTTTTCTGTGGATTCCACATTTTGGCCCATCCTTGGTTGCACGACCCCACTTATCTATCCGTGTGTGTGTTTCCGTGTATACTCATTGCTATTGATCTACATTGTCTTACTTGCGAATTTGTGAATATTTTTCAACATTATTGAATCTTATCTTTCGGATTGCTTGAAATTTGCGCCACTATCCAAACCAAGCTACTCCATAAGCCTTATTTGTGTAGGTGTGAGAAGGACGATCTTCGGTACCAATCCTACTACTTCCACATTTGCACATTGAGTGATCCATGATCCATTTTCAAACTTGTGGAACGGTAATTCATATTGTCGTCTCATTCTTCCACTTATATCTACTTGAGTGCTATGGATAGGTCAAGCATCCACAACCCGGCATTTGAGGAGCAAGAGGACGACGCAGCCGCTTACGTCACCAAGCTACAATTCTTCGGAGCGCAAAAGGCAATGCACGAGTCGCACGACATCTTGAACGACCGCATCGAGCAACTCACCACCGACGTACGAGAATCTGAAGTGCGCACAAGGGACTACCTCGACACCAAGCTCTCGAGCCAAATGGAGGAATTTTGCGCCTTGATGGTCAGCTTCTTCTACATCTACATCATCAAGACGGCGCCACTCAAGTCGACACTCATCGGAGTACTCTTCCGGCGAGAGTCCACCTCGCGCACGTTCTCATCACCGAGATGACCGTTCCGGTCCAAGTTCACACCAAGATTTCCAACGTCAAGCTTCGAAGAATCCTTTCCATGGCAATGGACTACAAGATCGACTTCGTGAGCGTGCTCGGCGTCACCAACAAGAACAAGAAGCATTGGAACAAGAACGCCAACAACAATGCCGTGAATAAGAACTACGGCTCCATGAGGAACAAGTGCTAGAAGCCCAACGTTCACTCCGTGATGCAACTCGTGCTTTGGAGGAACGCAACTGTCAAGCATGTCAAGAACAAGAACTTCGCCATGAACGACAAGAAGACACCAATCACCAAGAGGAGCACCAAGAAATGCGGAACCGAGCACGTCAACCTCGTCGCCATCCTCAAGCTCATCATGACAAATCCGAGGACGAAGACGAACAAGGGCAAGAACATCGTCAACTAGCCAACGACATCGAGGCTCCACCTCAAAGACAAGGATTTCGGCCTCACCACCACAACGATGAACAACGCTTCGGCAAGCTCAAGTCAGATTGCCAAAGTTCTCTGGAAGCAATGATCCCGAAGATTACCTCTCATGGGCACTCAAAGTAGACAAGATTTTGTATCTCCACACCTATGATGAAGATAAGAAGATAGCCATGGTTTCACTTGAGTTTCAAGACTACGTTCTCATTTGGAGGGAACAAGTGATTGAGGAAGAAGAGAAAGAGGTGAACTGCCTATCACCACTTGGGCCCAAATGAAGGATCTCATGTCAGCTCGCTTTGTGCCTACACACTACAACCGGGATCTCTTCAAGAAGGTACAACAACTCAAGCAGGAACCAAGTCAGTAGAAGATTACTATCAAGAGATGGAAATTGCAATGATCTGCGCAAATGTCAAGGAAGATGACGAGCAAACAATGGCACGTTTCTTGAATGGCCTCAACTACCAAGTCAAGAAAATCGCGGACTTCCAACCATACTCCAACTTACTTAAACTAGTGCATCAGGCGACAAAGGTGGAATGCCAAGTGCAAGATGACTACAAGTACTCCAAGTTCTCTTCCAAGACCTACGGTTCAAGTGCTCAAGCTTCTCCGACACCGACGCCTTCGACTACGAAACCTAGAACCACTACTGGTAACAAGTCAAGCCACAAGGACAAGACAACTTTGTCAAGCCGGCCTCCTAGAATCAACTACAAATCGAGAGCTTCAACCTCTACAACTTCGTCCAGCCGACACCGGATGCTACACCTAAATCAAGCTACATCAAGTGTTTCACGTGCCAAGGCCGAGGCCACAAGACTTATGAGTGACCAACAAAACGCACCGTGATCCTTCAAGACGATGGCACCTATGAGTCTATGAGTGACAGCGAGATGGAAGCAATGGAGCACGTGGCCATACATCGCCAAGTCAATGAAGATGAAGATTCGTAAATCTTTTGCGACAACGATCCGAGCCCCGCTCTTGTTGTCGCCAAGGTTTTGACGCTTCAACAACAAGAGGACGAGGACCAACGTTGCCACATCTTTCATACCAAGGCGGGCATCCAAGGAAAATCCGTCAAGGTCATCATCGACGACGGAAGTTTCCACAATTTGGCAAGTGAGGACCTCTGTTCCAAGCTCTAATTGGTCAAGAAGAAGCACCCTCGCCCCTACAAGGTCCAATGGCTAAGTGATTCCGGCACCCTCCAAGTTGAACACACCGTGCAAGTTTCCTTCAAGATAGGCGCTTATGAAGACACCTTCGAGTGTGATGTGGTTCCCATGTCCGTTTGCCACCTTCTCCTTGGTCGGCTGTGACAATTCGACCATGGCGTCCTCCACAACGGTCGGACCCATCACTATAGCTTCAAGATGATGGGCAAGCAATATGTACTTTGATCAATGACTCCAAGTCAAGTCATCGCCGACAAGCACGCTTCATCCCATCGCGGAGGCAAAAGTGAGAGAGCGATCCACCTAAAAGAGAGTGAGCGCCACAAGACAAATTTGAGTGACTCCACGATGAGGGACATGAAAGATATAGTTCTTTTAGCCACCAAAAGTGACTTGAGGGATGTGAGTGAGAGCCCATCGACCGTTCTTCACTATGTAATTGTGTGTAAAGATGATGTCGTATGGCCTAACCCTTCACAACATCTTCCTCTTGTGTTATCTCGTTTGTTGCAGGAATTCCAAGATGTTTTCCCCGATGAGCTACCTCCGGGACTACCACCAAAAAGAGGGATCGGACACCGCATCGACATCATCCCCAGAGCACCGCTTCCTAACAAGGCTCACTACCTCGTCCACCCCGAAGAAACAAAGGAGATACAAAGGCAATCCAAAAACTACTAGATAAAGGGCATGTACGTGAGAGTTTGAGTCCTTGTGCGGACCCGGTGATACTAGTACCTAAGCAAGATGGTAGTATGCGCATGTGTTCTGATTGCCGCCCTATCAGCGCTATAACCATTCAAAATCGCCACCGCATTCCTCGCCTAGATGATATGCTAGATGAACTTAGTGGCGCCACTATATTTTCCAAGATTGACTTAGAAAGTGGCTACTGCCAAATACGCATACAAGAGGGTGTTGAGTGGAAAAGGGCGTTCAAAAGTAAGTTTGGTCTCTATGAACGGCTAGTGATGCCAATGGGCTTATCCGAAGCACTGGGTACATTTATGCGTGTCATGCATTACGTCTTACGAACCCTAATTGGATATTGTGTTGTGGTCTATTTTGATGACATTCTTGTCTTTAGTAAGTCCCTTGACGAGCATGCTACTCATGTTAGAGAAGTCTTGCAAATTCTTAGGAATGAACAACTTTATGCAAACATGGAAAAATGCACTTTTGGATGTGAGAAGATCATTTTCCTAGGATTTGTGGTATCTTCTAAGGGTGTTCATGTTGATGAAACTAAAATTGATGCTATTAAAACATGGCCTACACCCACAAATTTGCAACAAGTGCGTAGTTACATAGGACTAGCCGGTTTCTATTGTCGTTTTGTCAAGGACTTAATCACTATTGCATCTCCTCTACATGCTTTAAGCCAGAAGAATGCACCATTTGTTTGGGGACCATCCCAAGACACCGCATTCCATGAAATTAATATTTTTCTTACTCATGCACCTTTGCTTGCTTTACCCAACTTTGATAAAACATTCGAAGTGCATTGCGACGCTAGTGGTAATGGAATAGGTGGTGTGCTAATGCAAGAGAAGCGCCCAATTGCGTACTTTAGCAAGTAACTTTCCGGCGCTCAACTTAATTACCCAATATATGATAAAGAATTGTATGCTTTGGTGAGAGTTTACATGTTTGGGAGCATTACCTACGACCACATGAGTTTGTCATTCTTACCGATCATAAAACTCTCAAGTACCTTAAGGGCCAAACTAAGTTGAACAAACGGCATGCCAAATGGAGTTAGTTCATTAAGTCTTTTCCTTATGTCATTAAATACATTAAGGTTAAACAAAATGTTGTGGCGGATGCTCTTTCCTGCAAATGCATGTTAGTTACACAACTTGAACTAAATGTCATTGGTTTTGAGCATATCAAAGATTTGTATGAGCATGATATTTCGTTTGCTACTCCATATGCTAAGTGCCAAGGGAATCCTTGTTGGGAAAACTATTACATGAAAGATGGCTATCTTATGCGTGCTAACAAACTTTGTATACCCGAGTCTTCTCTTAGTTTGTTGCTTTTGCAAGAGGCTCACGGTGGAGGACTTATGGGTCACTTTGGATGCGACAAGACATATGCCACACTATCCAACAAGTACTTTTGGCCAAAGATGTTTCGTGATGCTGCATGCTTCACCGACCGCTGCTCTACATGCCGCAAAGCTAAGCCTAAATTGCAATCCCAAGGTCTTTACAGACCTCTTCCTATACCTTTCCAACCTTGGGAAGACATTAGTATGGATTTTGTGCTTGATTTGCCACGAACAAAAAATGGCCATGATTCCGTTTTTGTCGTTGTGGATCGGTTTTCCAAGATGGCTCATTTAATTCCATGTCATAAGATCGACGATTCTTCACATATTGCAAATCTCTTTTGAAGGGACATCTTGCGACTACATGGCGTCACCAAGATCATTGTCCCGGATCGCAACGTCAAGTTCCTAAGCTACTTTTGGAAGACTCTGATGAGGACATCCCTACTAATGTTACACCCACATCCCCAGCAGCTACACATATTGGACCAGTTACTAGAGCCCGCGCACGCCAACTAAATTATCAGGTACTTTCGTTTCTTGGAAATCCTTCTAATGTTCATGAACATATGATGTTGCCTAAATTAGATACTTTTGTTTGACTTATGAATGAAGGACCTAGCATGGACATGAAGGATGGCCACTGGAATGGGATCAAGCATGGAGAAGGAGGTGTGTGCACGGGAAGGAACAATGGACTTTCCAGTGGTGATTTTCGCACTTTGAAGCCACCATAAGGAGTGCTTGGAGGCTTGGACGAAATATACAACATGCCACTTCATAAATTTCGTCCATAGGCTATTATACGTGCTGCGTCACCTTATTTTTGTGCCAGGCCCATGTAATTTTGAAATACCATATCATAGGCTGTTTTTAGAGTTCGTATGTGTGGGGAAACGGAGTTAGGGTTGGTTTCAGACCCCTCCTTAGAGCGTCATTTTAGAATTGGGTTTTGTTTAGAATACAAGTTTTCCATAGCTGCAACTTCGCTTTCTTCGTTTGTGTTCCACGACTAGACAAAGACGTCACAGAACCCCACTTTAATCAATAAAGCTTTCCTCTTATATTCGCAATATCCAGATTGCAATCTTAGTTTCTTGCTTGTTCTTCGTTTGCGTGCAGGAAACAGACCCTCGTGGTCAGGTTGATCGTGCTCCGGCGTGGTCAATAACCTCTCGGAGTTGGTTTAGCGATTGCTAAGGCGCAACGTCCTCGCACGTTCGTAGTCGGATCGTCAAAGTCCACTCTACCATAAACGATAGCCACATCTCATCAAAATCTAGGGACAACTTCGCCTCTATCAAGTGGTATCAGATTTCCAGGTTGCTCGGTGAGATTTTACGAGTTTTCATAGTTAGATCGCATCTGTTCTTCATACCTATAGTCCACGAAAAAGCTACAAATTTTTTTTAGGGTTAGTTCATCATATCCGAACCAATCTGAGCCGTTGCATAATCTTTTCAATGTTTTTGCTTTGTTGAATTTGCGGTTGCATCGTCGTGTCGAGTTGCTGGTCTTAGGGTTTAGTCCTGTAGAGTTTCGAGTTCTGTTCACAAGTAGTCACGCCGCCACCGCACCATCATCACCGCTGCCATATACCATCACACACCATCGTTGTCATCCTTGCCATATATCACCACCCACCATCACCATATCCGCTGCCATATATCTCCACCACATATCCGCCACCAATCCGAGTCCATCCCATATTCGGATTGATTTCGAGATCCCTTTGATTTTACTTTTGCGTTTCCTTGCCTGAGTAGGTCTCGGAAAAAAAAATCTGGCACGCTTCTCAGAGCACTTGCTAGGCCAAAATTTCGGCGGGTGAAAATATTTTTTCCCTATCCTATTTTTAGGCTTTCCGGTGCGTTTTGAGACACTCGCCATCATAGTGATTTTTGTCGCATTTTTATGGTCGTCGAAGCCCCGGATCACTCCTGAAAAAAAAGTTTGTCAATTTTTTTGTGCCTATCCTATTTATACGACTTGGGAAGAGTTTTGAGACACTCGCCATTATAGTGATTTTCTGAGCAAAAAAACGAGCAAAAAAAAATTGGCGTCAAAAAAACGTCAAAAAAAATTCAGAGTGCGCTCTTCCCTTGATTACGTGTAACGTCGTGATTTTGTTGGTGTTCTAGGCTCGCGTCTCTAGTACGGTCTAGCCTAGGACCAGCACAGTACCGTCGTTGAGCGTTTATTCAACTTTGCATCTCTGAACTGATTATTGCTGACCCCTTTTGCTACCATATTATAAGCCTTCCCAGCTCCACATACATCTGCATCGTGCGTTTGACTCTTCAGGGAATCGCTCTATCCAAGCTTTGAGAGTTTTGACTACAACGGTTGCTGATCGCCGCCTGCTACTTGGTAAGAACTGGTAAGGATTTGACATTCGCTTGACGGATTTGTGACACACCACAACCACCACCACCACTTCCTAGTAGTCTGTAGGTTCATATTCTTGTGTGTTCCTATTGCTGCTAACCATGACAGGATCACAAGCTGACGAGGTCGAATGGGAGGTTATGACAAACAAGGAGCTCCATGACAAATTCTAGCAAATGATGGCTGACCAGGTACAAGACTTCGTGACCAGCCTTGGAGAGGCCATGGAGAAGCTAGATGGTTTGGAGAAGACATTCGAGATGAACTTGGACGCTAAGTTCAATGAGGTGCTTGCACGTCTACCACCAGCTGCACCTGTCATACCTCAGGAACAACAACAACAACATCGACCGAATTTCGCGAGGCGCGCACGATGTGTGCCCCTCGAGGTAGGCCAACATTCTGGAGCCATTGCTACTGCTGCTACTGCTCAAGCTTCTGTGGCTGCTGCTGCTGCTACTGTCGTTGAGCAGAATGACGATGATGATGGTGATTACGACGATGAGGGAGAGGTTGCTCCAGATCAGCCCCAGGGGCAACCACCACCACAAGCACCGGGTCGTCCACATGGATACATTCGCAACGGTAGGGCTGCACCACCCCCTCAGGTACAAAATCATGACCATCTCCCTAAACTTAAATTGAATATTCCTACATTTGATGGTAGATATGTTCCTGATATATATCTTACTTGGGAGTTAGAAACAGAACAACGTTTTACATGCTTACAATTTCCTGAGGATAGACGTGTTACTGCTGATGTTTGTTCATTCACTAGTTTTGCTTGTGTTTGGTGGTCTGAACATTGTAGAATACATCATGCTAATATTCCAACTACTTGGGCTGCGTTGAAAACTGCTATGCGTAATTGTTGGGTTCCACCATATCATCAACGTGAATTGCTTCAAAAATTTCAGCGTTTAAGACAAGGGAAACATTCTGTAGAGGAATATTATCTGAAATTACAAACTGGCATGATTAGATGTGGTATTGTTGAGGAGAATGAAGCTATGCTTGCACGTTTTATGGGTGGATTAAATAGAGAGATTCAGACTATTCTAGAGTATAAGGAGTATAACACTATCACTCGTTTATTCCATCTTGCTTGCAAAGCTGAACGTGAAGTGCAGGATCGACAAGCAATGGCGAGAACTAACTTTTCTGCACGTCGAGCTTTATCATGGACACCACGTACATCATCTACTTCCACACGTCCTCCTACAGCACCACTTACTTCAGCCGCCAACTCCAACAGAGATACAAGGAAACAGGCACCGCCACCAGCCACCAGCAAGGGCACACCTTCGGGGCCTGCACAGAGCTCTTCTTCATCCATGGCATCTACAGGGAAAACACATGAGGTTATTTGTCGTCGTTGCAAGGGTGGAGGCCACTATGCGAGAGAATGTCCTTCCAAGCGTGTGATGATTATTACTGAGGATGGTGGATATGACTCCGCTAGTGATTATGATGAGGAGACCCTGGCTCTTATTGCGAGTGAAGAACAAGGTGTAGAGGATACAGAAGAAGAGACACACTACTTGGCTGCTGACTACGCTAACAGGTATGAAAGTTTAGTTGCTCAACGTGTTCTGAGTGTGCAGGTTACACAGGCTGAGCAAAATCAGAGGCACAACTTGTTCCATACAAAGGGAGTTGTGAAGGTGCGTTCTGTTCGCGTCATCATCGATGGAGGGAGTTGCAACAACTTGGCTAGCATGGAGATGGTGGAGAAGTTGTCTCTAACCACCAGACCGCATCCTCATCCTTATTACATCCAATGGTTCAACAACAGTGGCAAGGTTAAGGTAACACGTACTGTTCGTGTGCACTTTAGCATTGCTACATATTCTGATTAAGTTGATTGGGATGTGGTACCCATGCAAGCATGCTCAGTTTTACTTGGTAGGCCATGGCAATTTGATAAAAAATTTGTACACCATGGTAGAACAAATCAGTATACTCTTGTTCATAAGGATAAAAATATAACTTTGCTTCCTGTAAGTGGTATACTCTTGTTTATAAGGTTGGAAGGGTATAGGAAGAGGCATGTAAAGACCGTGGGATTGAGCTTTAGACTTAGCTTTGCGACATGTAGAGTATCGGTTGGTGAAGCGTGCAACATCACGAAACATCTTTGGCCAAAGGTACTTGTTGGATAGGGTGGCGTTTGACTTGTCGCGTCCAAAGTGACCCATAAGTCCTCCACCGTGAGACTCTTGCAAAAGCAACAAACAAAGAGAAGACTCGGGTATACAAAGTTTGTTAGCACGCATCAGATAGCCATCTTTCATGTAGTATTTTTCCCAACAAGGTTTCACTTGGCACTTAGCATATGGAGTAGCAAAGGAAACAACATGCTCATACAAATCTTTGATATGCTCAAAACCAATGACATTCAATTCAAGTTGATTAACTAGCATGTATTTGCGGGAAAGAGCATCTGCCACAACATTTTCTTTACCCTTGATGTATTTGATGGCATAAGGAAATGACTAAATGAATTCACTCCATTTGGCATGCCGTTTGTTCAACTTAGTTTGGCCCTTAAGGTACTTGAGAGTTTCATGATCGCTATGAATGACAAATTCATGTTGACGGCGGTAATGCTCCCAAACATGTAACACTCTCACCAAAGCATACAATTCTTTATCATATATGGGATAGTTAAGTTGAGCGCCGGAAAGTTTCTCGCTAAAGTACGCCATTGGGCACTTCTCTTGCATTAGCACACCACCTATGACATTACCACTAGCGTCACAATGCACTTCAAATGTTTTATCAAAGTTGGGTAATGCAAGCAAAGGTGCATGAGTAAGCAAAGTTTTAATCTCATGGAATGCGGTATCTTGGGATGGTCCCCAAACAAATGGTGCATTCTTCTTGCTCAAAGCATGTAGAGGAGATGCAATAGTGCTAAAGTCCTTTACAAAACGACGATAGAAACTGGCTAGTCCTTGGAAACTACGCACTTGTTGCAAATTTGTGGGTGTAGGCCAAGTTTTAATAGCATCAATTTTAGTTTCATCAACATGAACACCGTTAGAAGATACCACAAATCCTTGGAAAACGACCTTGTCAACACCAAAAGTGCATTTTTCCATGTTTGCATAAAGTTGTTCTTTCCTAATAATTTGCAATACTTCCCTAACATGAGTAGCATGCTCCTTGAGAGACTTGCTAAAAACAACAATGTCATCAAAATAGACCACAACACAATATCCAATTAAGGGTCGTAAGACATAATGCATGACACGCATAAATGTACCCGGTGCTTCGGATAAGCCCATGGGCATCGCTAGCCATTCATACAGACCAAACTTAGTTTTGAATGCCGCTTTCCACTCATCACCCTCTTGTATGCGTATTTGATAGTAACCACTTTTTAAGAAAATAATGGAAAATATAGTGGCACCACTAATTTCATCTAGCATATCATCTAGGCAGGGAATAGGGTGGCGATATCTAATGGTTATAGCGTTGATAGGATGGCAATCGAAACATATGCGCATACTACCATCTTGCTTAGGTACTAGTATCACCGGGACCGCACAAGGACTCAAACTCTCACGTACATGCCCTTTATCTAGGAGTTTTTGGACTTGCCTTTGTATCTCCTTTGTTTCTTCGGGGTTGACGCGGTAGGGTGCCTTGTTAGGAAGCAGTGCTCCGGGGATGATGTCGATGCGGTGCTCGATCCATCATTTTGGTGGTATTCCCAGAGGTAGCTCATCGGGGTAAACATCTTTGAATTCCTGCAACAAACGAGATAACACAAGGGCAAGATGTTGTGAAGGGTTAGTCCATACGACGTCATCTTTCCACACAAGTACATAGTGAAGAACGGTCGATGGGCCATCACTCACATCCCTCAAGTCTCTTTTGGTGGCTAAAAGAACTATATCTCTCATGTCCCTCATCGTGGAGTCACTCAAATTTGGCTTGTGGCGCTCACTCTCTTTTAGGTGGACCGCTCTCTCACTTTTGTCTCCACGATGGGATGAAGCATGCTTGTCAGTGGTGACTTGACTTGGAGTCATTGGTTGAAGTACATATTGCTTGCCCTTCATCTTGAAGCTATACTGATTGGTCCGGCCGTTGTGGATGACGCCATGGTCGAATTGCCAAGGTCTACCAAGGAGAAGGTGGCAAACGGACATGGGAACCAGATCACACTCCATGGTGTCTTCATAAGCGCCTATCTTGAAGGAAACTTGCACGGTGTGTTCAACTTGGAGGGTACCGGAATCACTTAGCCATTGGACTTTGTAGGGGCGAGGGTGCTTCTTCTTGACCAATTGGAGCTTGGAACAAAGGTCCTCACTTGCCAAATTGTGGCAACTTCCGCCGTCGATGATGACCTTGACGGATTTTCCTTCGATGCCCGCCTTGGTATGGAAGATGTGGCAAAGTTGGTCCTCGTCTTCTTGTTGTTGAAGAGTAAAACCATTGGATACAACGAGAGTGGGGTCGGATCGTTGTCACAAACGATTTGCAAATCTTCATCTTCATTGACTTGATGATGCATGGCCACGTGTTCCAATGCTTCCATCTTGCCGTCACTCATAGAGTCATAGGTGCCATCGTCTTGAAGGATCATGGTGCGTCTTGTTGGACACTCGTACGTCTTGTGGCCTCGGCCTTGGCACGTGAAACACTTGATGGAGCTTGACTTAGTGGTAGCATCCGGTGTCGGTGTAGAGGATGAAGCTCTCAATTTGTAGTTGCTTGTAGGAGGTCGGCTTGACAAAGTCGTTTTGTCCTTGTAGGTTGACTTGTCGCCGGTAGTGGTTGTAAGTTTCATAGTCGAAGTAGTCGTGGCCGAAGAAGCTTGAGTACTTGAGCGGTAGGTCTTGGAAGAGAACTTGGAGTACTTGTGGTCATCTTGCACTTGGCGTTCCGCCTTGGTCACTTGATGCACTAGCTCGAGTAAGTTGGAGTATGGCCACTTCATAAATTTTGTCCATAGGCTATCATAGGTGCTGTGTCACCTTATTTTTGGGCCAGGTCCATGTAATTTAGAAATACCACATTATAGGCTGTTTTTAGAGTCCGTATGTGTGGGGAAACCGAGATAGGGTTGTTTTCGGACCCCTCCTCCAAGGGGTCACGAAAATCCCTCTCTATTCCCCCATATATACAACCGTTAGGGCGCCGTTTAGACTTGCGTTTTGTTCAGATTACAAGTTTGCCATAGCTGCAACTTCGCGTCCTTTGTTTGTGTTCCACGACCAGACCAAGACGTCACAGAACCCCACTTTCATCAATAAAGCTTTCCTCTTATATTTGCAATATCCAGATTGCAATTTCAGTTTCTGGTTTTCTTCGTTTGCGTGCACGAAATAGACCCTCGTGGTCAGGTTGATCATGCTCTGGCATGGTCAATAACCTCTCGGAGTTGGTTTAGCGATTTCTAACGCGCGACGTCTTCGCACGTTCATAGTCGGATCGTCAAAGTCTACTCCATCGAAAACGATAGCCATCATCTCATCGAAAGACAGGGACAACTTCGCCTCTATCAAGTGGTATCAGATTTCCAGGTTGCTTGGTCAGATTTTACCAGTTTTTCGTAGTTAGATCGCATCTGTTCTTCATACCTATAGTCCAAGAAACAACCGCAAAAAAATTACGGTTGTTTCATCATATCCAAACCAATCTGAGCCTTTGCATAATCTTTTCAGTGTTTTTGCTTTGTTGAATTTGCGGTTGCATCATCGTGTCGAGTTGCTGGTCTTATGGTCTAGTCCTTTAGAGTTTCGAGTTCTGTTTACAAGTTGTCACGACACCACCGCACCATCTTCACCGCTGCCATATACCATCACCCACCACCATCATCACCGCTGCCATATGCCATCACCCACCATCGTTGTAATCATTGCCATATATCACCAACCACCATCACCATCAATCTGTGTCCATATATACCACCACAGATCTGCCACCAATCCGAGTCCATCACAAATTAGGTTTGATTTTAAGATCCCTTCGTTTTCAGTTTCGGAATAAAAAAATCAACGTGCGAAAATAATTTTTCCATGTGCTGTTTTTAGGCTTTCCGAAGCGTTTTGAGACACTCACCACCATAGTGATTTTTTGCCGCACTTTCTGGTCGTTGCAGCCCCGAATTGTTCCAGAAAAAAAATTCAAAATTGGTCAAAAAAATTGTGCCTACCCTGTTTATACGACTTTGGAAGGGTTTTGAGACACTCGCCATTATAGTGATTTTCTGAGCAAAAAAAAGAGGCGCAAAAAAATGAAAAAATAAATCTAGAGTGTGCTCTTCCCTTGATTACGTGTAGCGTCGTGATTTTGTTGGAGTTCTAGGCTCGCGTCTCTAGCACGGTCTAGCCTAGGACCAGCACAGTACCGTCGTTGAGCGTTTATTCAACTTTGCATCTCTGAATTGATTATTGCTGACCCCTTTTGCTGCCATATTATAAGCCATCCCAGCTACACATATATCTACGTCGTGTGTTCACACAACCTGGCAATCGCTCTATCCAAGCTTTGAGACTTTTTGAGTACAACGGTTGCCGATCACCGCTAGCTGCTGGGTAAGAACTGGTAAGAATTTGAGATTTGCTTGACAGATTTGTGACACACCACCACCACCACCACTTCCTAGTAGTCTGTAGGTTCATATTCTTGTGTATTCCTATTGCTGCTAACCATGACAGGATCACAAGCCGACGAGATCAACTGGGACGGCATGACGAACAAGGAGCTCCATGATAAATTTCAGTAAATGATGGGTGAACAGGTGCACGACTTGGTGAAGAGCCTTGGAGAGGCTATGGAGAAGCTAGATGGTTTGGAGAAGACGATCGACGCCAAGCTTGATTCTAAATTCAATGAGGTGCTTGCACGTCTACCTCCACCAGTTGTACCTGTCGTACCTCAGCAACAACAACACCAACAACACCCAAATTTCGCGGAACGAGCGTGACGTGTGCATATCGACCAAGGCCAAAATTGTGGTGACATTGCTACTGCTGTAGCTTCGGTGGCTGATGTTGCTGCTGCTACAGTCAATGAGTAGAATGAGGATCATGATAAGTGATACAGGGCACACCCGTGTGTGTCGACGAATTGGAGGGGGATGTCTCGAGGGCACGAAGAACACGAGGGAAAAACACGAGAGGAAACACTCAAGACGATCTCTGATTACACATCCACTAGATCAAAAGTAACACAAACTGTTCACCGATCCAAATCCAATGAACGATACAAGTAAAGGATAGTCTTCCCACTCCGTGGAGAGGTCTTGATATCTTAGAGGATCTTCCCTGCGGGAGGGGTCTTGGCATCCACTTTGGATCTTCTCTCTCAAGAGGAGGTAAAGTGGAAGGAGTTAAGCTCAACAACTCTATCAAGTTCTAAGCAATAGCTAACCCTGATTCGGAGCTAGAAGACAAGTACTTATAGCCCAAGGGGTAAGTTAGGGTTACAAGAGTCAGACTCCTTCTACAGCACAGAAGAGGGGCGGTTGCACCGGTCTCACCACCGGTTGTACCACTTGGGGGCTTCCTCGAGGCGTGTGTCGAAGCGGGGGCTGGTTGTACCGGAGGTTGGGCCGGTTGTACCAGTTAGGATGAACCAGGCGGAACAACCGGTGTGGTACCGGTCTTGAACCGCATAAAAAAAGAGACTCGACCGGTTGTTGTCCGGTTGGGGCCCGGTTGTACCGCTAATCCTAGGCTGGTCAGTCCTTGGGGTTCCCCTTGCTCCAGTTGTTGACCGGTTGTGGGCCGGTTGTACCACTAATCCTGGGCTGGCAGGTCCTTGGGGTTCCTCTTGCTCCCTTTCTTCTTCTTGGAGTTCCTCGTGCTCCCTTCCTCCTTCTTGGTACCTAAGCACACAAAGTGTCTCCTTGTGAGGTAGCATCCAAATCCCATTGATATCCATGTCTATCTCAAAGAGGAGGGAGTTCGCCTTTGTTTCTATGGCATGCACTCGAGCACTAGTCATAGGTTCACTTGGTGCTTGTCGTGGTGGTGTAGTGATGCGGAGCATCCTACGGACATCACCATGACAAGATTCCGTTTGGCAAGTGACACGTGCGACATCTACTTCACACACATTAAGGTGAATCATCTCCTTTACACGTGTTCACTTGATCCCTTCGAGGATGGTATACTACTTGACACTCCTCTCTTGTGCATGCATAGGTATTGTCGGAGCTTCACGAATGACGAAGAGGAGTGCAAGCACCAAGGAACGACCACACCATCCGCGAGGGAAGCTTGGAAGCGGAGACGGAAGAAGACGGAGTTTAGGACAAGCTACAGCGGCCGGACGACCCACGAAGCCCAGACGTCCGACAATTTCCAGCCTCCGAACGTCCGAGCCCATCCAGAAATCCGGCGCCAAAACACCCGCACCGAAATGACGGAAATCCGAAGACCTCCGGACAATCGAGCCACGGACGTCCGACGTCCTCTGGATGTCCAATCCTTCGCGAGCAATCGGACCGCCGACAGCCTCTGGACGTTCGCACCCATCTGTGCACAGCCGGGACCCATGGCCTTGTATCCCTCTCCCACTTACCCCTTCGTGGCTAAGACTATATATACTCTTCTGCCACCTCCATTCTAGGGTTAGCAATGGTTTAGCTCATAGATTAGCTGAGCTTTGCTCCTTCCATATACTTCTCCAAGGAGATTGCGACCTCCACGTGTGAGAAGATCCTATGGATGTCAAGGCCCCTTCATAGGGAAGATCCACCGGGATTTCAAGGTCTCATCTCCCCATGGGATTTGGGATGAACTCTACCATGTATCCTCTTTCCCTTTGTTGTTCTTGTACCTATGTGGATCTTATGTGTATGTGAGTCTAGTGGATGTGTGATTGGACTTGTTCTTGAGTGTTTCTCTTGTGATTTCTCCTCGTTCTTCCCCGTGTTCTTTGTGTTCTTCGTGGAATCCCCCTCCAATTTGTGAAAGATCGACACCCACGGGTTTGCCCCGTATCATCTTTGTATCAAGAGCCACGTTTCTCACGAATTTGGAATCCTCCCCTTCGTTTTCTACCCCAATTTTGTGTGTTTTTGTCCCAATTCGAAAATCCCCACCAAAAATAGCCTCACCAAATTTTTTGCAATTTTTTTATTCTTGTGAGATTTTGTTGATTTTGATCCATGGAATTCGTGTTTGGCAAGTAGATCTAGCATTCCCACCACGAAATCCACCCTAATTTTTCCCCATCAATTTTCACCCCGAAAATCGAAATTTCTGCCCAAAATCGCGTCCCAGATCTAAGATATCGAGTTTACCCAGACCCATCGGACGTCTGACCTTTTCCGGACGTCCGAACACTTCCGAACCGTCAGGCGTCTGACACTTTCCGGACGTCCGGAACACCTAAACAGAGCCGAAATCTCGGATTTTCCGGACCTTCCGGACGTCCGACCTCCGGACATCCGTCACTTCTCGGACGTCCAACACTAGTAGAAACTAATTCGGTTGGACTTTTGTTTCGGCCATAACTAATTCATTCGAAGTCCGATTTTGACGTCCTTTAGCTCGTTGGATAGCTATTGACACCCCTCCATCCCACAACAATACTTCTAGAAACATTTGACTCCATCAAATTTTTGCATATTTGGGATATTTCCCTATGCCACCACCATAACTTCCGCATAACCTTTGCACCACAAACTTCCACCATCCTAACCCAATTTTGTTTGGATTTTGAGTTGTGGTTTCTGTTTCCTAAGGTGTTTCAGCTAATTAGGGACGGTTCTACATCAACAACGCCGCCACTCATCATCACGTCGGCCTCGACATCGACAACGGCCACTTCGCCTTTTGGCACCCCAACCGTACGCAAGGACGGTAACCTCAATGACATAATTTTCTTTTTCCTTGCCATTGCATTGATCACCTCGAGCCTATTGCGTACCTTACCCATTGAGACTAGCGAGTAGAGAATTGCCGGGCCACGTTACTTGTGCACCATAGTGTTACTCTTATGCCGCATAGCTAGTTTTAGCATGCAAACATTTTGCTACCTACATTGTGCCATAAGTCACTCCCGTGCATATCCATCATACTTGTCTCATATCTAGGTTCGAGCATGAAGCATAGAAAAAAAGAGCAAAAGAAGAACAAGCTTTTAAGCAAAAGAGGAGATACAAAGAGCTTATAAGCAATAGCAATAGCATTGAGCCATTTTGCATAGTTCGGACTCTTGGATCATACATACATAGCATACTTGGGATTGAAGACGACACGTTTACTCCTTTAGGTTGGTGCACAAGCACGTATCTAGCCCATTTGAGCAATCGAGCTATTGTCTCTTCTAGTATCCGTGCAACTCGAGCTTTTCCCGGGTCTCTCACATTTTGTGCTCATTCCTTGGTTACGCGGATCCCATTTATCTATCCTTGTGTGTGTTCCTAGCGCCACCATAGCTATTGATATATTTGCTTCGCATTGCAATTTTGTGAATCTTCCTCAACATTTTCGATATCTTGGATTAACATTTACTTGAATTTTGTGCCACTTGTCCTAACCAAGCCACTCGATAAGCTTTATGTTGTAGGTGTGAGTGAACAAGTCCGGTACCAAATCCACTATTATCTCAATTCACATTGAGTGAAACGGGATACATCCTCAACTTTGGGAACGGTATCTTGGTATTGTTTATCTCACTTCTCACTCACCTTTGATCGAGTCTTGTGGTCGCTAGGCAAAGCACAACATCTTCGGTCTACAACAACAATGACGAGTTCGATGCCATGAAGAACTTCATCGATGCCAAGATAGATGCTCAAATGGAGGAGCTCAAGGTCCTCATCAACACCGACAAGAGGTCTTCCTCATCTTCGAGAAGACACTCAAGTGCACATGCTTCCGAGCTTCCATCTCCGGCAAGATCACATTGGCACTGGCAACATCAACGACATGAAGAAATAACGACGCCAACATCAAGGCGTCCAACAAAGAACAAGTGTGAAGGTCACGAGCTCGACACCAACCACCGCTCGATGATTTCACCACCTACCTTGGCATCTTCGCCAAGCGACTTGAAGGCATCTTCGCCTTTGCATATGTGGCATCTTCGCCGACAAGCACTTCAAGAGAAGCTCCCCAAGCTCAAAACCGCGACTTCCATGAGCTACTATGACTTCGACATTCCATTCTATGGGACTAATGACCCCGCAGAGTACCTCGAGTGGGAGCACAAGATGGACACCTACCTCAAGCTACTTCCGAAGATCAAGTGAAGTGCGGCACAAGAAACTTCCATGACTACACGTCAACATGGTGGCTTCACACACCTTCGAAGAGCTTAGACATGAGTTGGTCCAAGACGAAGAAAGCTATGAGGCGAGAATTTGTGCCTTCCAAGTACACGGAACATCTTCAACGCCAATTGGAGAACACCATACAAGGATCCAAGTCCCTCGACGAGTACTTCATGGAGATGACGAAAGCCTTGCGACGAGCCGGAGTGGACGACCCCATTTTGATGAAGTTCCACTTCACGACAGGATTGAACAACGACATCGCCAAGACTATCTCCAACAACACCTATAAGTCCCTCGATGACCTCTATATTGGTGCTCTCAAGGCGGTTCAAGAACTAAAGAAGGCCAAGGCTTCTCCACCCCAAGCACACTTCGTGACGACCAAACTCCACGACTACGAGCATGAGGATGGTACCACCAAGATGTCCAAGCCCGACGAGCTCCAAGACGACACTCCCAAGTCCGACTTCACCACCATCCCTCTTTGTGTATTGACGATGCCGAGTCTACCACGACTCTTTTTGAAGATGGTGCAGCGACAACCACAACTATGGAGCCACTCAAGGAATATTCTTTGGAGGCGAGCGAGAAGGTGACGAGCAAGGATGATACTTCCATCTTCGGAGGCGAGAGTCACTACTGGAATCAGCTAATTTGCTGTCTGCCAGTTCTTTGCCGTCAGCTGGCGGACGGCAAAGAAGCTCTTTGCCATCCGTTTCCAGAAAACAGACGGCAAAGAACTAGCTGACGGCAAAGATAATATTTGCCATCAGCCGCTTCTTTGCCGTCTGCTAGCAGACGGCAAAGGAGGTTTGCCGTCAGCTAGCGGACGGCAAAGAGGGAGGTGGGCCCACTAACGAGCTGCTTACAAAAAAACCTAACGGCCCCCCTCTTTGCCGTCTGCTAGCAGACGGCAAAGAGCAAAAAGGCAGACGGCAAAGGCGGGACAGACGGCAAAGGTTTGACTTAACTAACGGCCGCGCCCCACCCCGCCTCTCTATCTCTGTTTCTCTTCCTCTCCTCCCCGCCGCCCACCGCACGCGCGCCGCCGCCCCGTCGCCCCACCACCCCGCCGCCCCACCGGCCCACCGCCCCGGCGCCATCGCCGCCCCCCGGTGCCACCGCGGCCCCGTCGCCCCCGCCGCCGTGCCCTGGCCCCCCTGCGCCCCACCGCCCCGGAGCCCTGCGGCCCCGTCGTCACCGCTGCCCGCGCCCGCCGCCCCACCGGCCCACCGCCCCGGCCGGTGCCCTGCGGCCCCCCTCCGCCCCCTGCGCCCCCTCCGCCCCTGCCACCCGCCGCTCCCAGGTGCCCGAGCGCCCCTGTCCCCGCCGCCCGGCCGCCACCGCCGCCCCAACGCTCCCCCGGCCCTCCCCGGCACTCCCCCGCCCCTCCCCAACGCTCCCCCGTCCCTCCCCGGCGCTTCCCCAACCCTCCCCGACGCCCCCCTGCCCCGCCCCCCTCTAGTGAGCTCTTCCCCTCTCCTCTTTTTTTTGTTTTTTTGTTTTTAGTTTAGGTTTAGATTATT
This sequence comes from Elymus sibiricus, assembly GCA_039707655.1. Lineage (NCBI taxonomy): Eukaryota > Viridiplantae > Streptophyta > Magnoliopsida > Poales > Poaceae > Elymus > Elymus sibiricus. Next base: position 205,919,820 of record CM077673.1, on the reverse strand, counting down.
AGGTATTAGGTTAGGTTTGGTTAGGGTTAGAGTTTAGTTTATTAGGTTAGAAAAGAAAAAATCTAGAAGAAAAAAAGAAGAAAAAAAGAAGGAAAAAAGGAAAAAAGAAGAAGAAGAAGAAAAAAGAGGAGAGGAGGAGAAGAAGAAAGAAGAAGAATATAAGGAAGAAGAAGGAAAAGAAGAAGAAGGAAAAGAAGAAGGAAAAAAAGAAGAAGAAGAAGAGGAGGAGGAGGAGAAGAAAAAAGAAGAAGACCCCCGACGCCACTGACCCCCGACCCCCGACGCCACTGACACCCGACGCCACTGACCCCCGACCCCGACCCCCGACACCTCTTCGGCCTCCTGTTGACCGAAAAGGTGCTCTTCTGCCTTCCAGAGGCCGACGGGGTCATAGTTTTGTAAATTATTAGTTAGGTCATATATATATTCTGATTTTGTTATGAAAAACATCATATTTGTGTTGATCGGGTGGATTTCAATGTGCAGTTGTTTCGTCGCTGCGAGGGTCTGTTGTTCGACGACCTCCCTGTGCGTTGGACGAGCTCCGCCCCTGCGTTCGTGGGTGAGCACAAATGACATCTCCTCCCCCCCCTTAATTTGCTCTGTTCCGGTCTTCGTGCCGATGAAACTTGCTAGCTATAGGTGTCTTCAATCATCAGTATGCGTGACCAGTATGCGTCTCCCGTTCGAAAGGGCGGCATCTATAAATATGCATGTCTTTGCATATTTATAACCGCCATCCTTTCGAATTGTCCAACGTTATCCATGGACAGCCCGAGTATGTGTAGATTGGGTTCGTTTTCCCTTATGCTCTGCTCCGGATCCGATGCGGAATTTCGTCAGTGCCTCCCTGTTGTTCTCCGGGTACACATCCTCTCTGCTTATTGCCGAGACGTGTATCAGGAGAACAACGGGGAGGTGCTGCCGAAATTCTGCGTCGGATCCGGAGCAGAGCATGGGAAAACGAACCCAATCTACACATACTCGGGTGGGATTAGGACCTATCTCTATCTATTAGCGTGTAGGTTGCATGGACGTAATAAAACCGACAAACTTGATTAACGGATGAATATAGATGATGAATTATATATATATTTTTTGTGTGTTTAGTAGGTAGGCAAGATGAGTGATCGTGCGTGGATGTACACCGGTCACCCTAGTCAGAAAGAAATGACCATTGAATGGTTAACAAAAACCAAGGGGTTTCTGAGCGCCGCATTTGCAAATGGCCAGGAAATAACCTGGTGCCCCTGTGTCCGGTGCGACAACCATAAAAAGTGGACACGGGATGAAATGGGTAAACACTTGCAGAAGTGGGGTTTTACGCCTGATTATACGGTGTGGAGATTTCATGGTGAGTCTGCCCAACGTGTCAGAGCTGAGGTCATTCGTCGTCGCACCAATGAGCATGGTACCGGGATCGAAGACATGGTGCAAGACTTTGATGATGCTCGGGATTCGGACGATGAGATGGAGGAATCTGCAAAGGCCTTCTATGAAATGTTGGAGTCTTCAAAACGTCCTCTCCACGAGCACACTGAGCTTTGTCAGCTGGATGCCATCGCGCAAGTAATGGCTCTGAAGGCTCAGTTCAACCTAGGCAGAGAATGCTACGACGCGATGATGACGATATTTGGACGCTTTCTACCCAAAGGCCATGTATTGCCAGCAAACCTGTACCAGTCGGACAAAATCCTACGTGCGCTTAAGATGCCCTATGAGAAGATAGATGCCTGTGAGAATGGATGTGCCTTATTTAGGCTTGAGTATGCGGGCTTGAACTATTGTCCCATTTGCAAGTCTTCCAGGTATGTTGTGGTAGACAACGGTATGGGTGAGAAGAGTCAGACCAAAATCCCAGTTAATGTTCTTCGGTATATGCCAATCATACCAAGACTTCAACGTCTTTTCATGGTCGAAGAGACGGCCAGACAGATGACGTGGCATAAATTGGGCAAAAGAACCGAACTAGATGCAGATGGGAATCCGATGTTGGGACACACTTCAGACGCTTTTGCGTGGAAGCACTTCGATGCATTACATAAGGACAAAGCGGCAGATCCAAGGCATCCTCGAGTCGCCATCAGCACAGATGGGTTCCAAGTGTTTGGTATGACGGCAACCCAATACAGTTGCTGGCCTGTATTTGTCATTCCACTCAATCTCCCCCCCGGAGAGATTATGAAAAGAAAGAACATTTTCTTGACGTTGATAATTCCAGGGCCCAACTATCCGGGGAAGAATATGAATGTGTACATGCAGCCGCTTAAGGATGAATTGCAAGAAGCTTGGGATAATGGGATCAAGACATATGACGCCGCTACAAAACAAAACTTCAAAATGCATGTGTGGTACATGTACTCAGCGCATGACTTGCCGGCGTATGCGCTATTCGTTGGCTGGTGTGTGCATGGAAGGTTCCCGTGCCCCACATGCAAGGCAGCTCTTCAGTTCCGTTGGCTGCAGGCAGGTCGCAAGTATTCTTGCTTCGACTTGCATAGACAGTTCCTGGATCCTGGCCATAAGTTCAGAAAAGACAAGAAAAATTTCATGAAAGGTAGAGTTGTCAAAAACTCTGCACCACCTGCATTGACAGGCCAACAGACCCTGGATCAGATAAACGCTCTAGAGCCTGATCCACAGCGTCCAGGATATTTCAAAGGGTATAATTCGGAACACGCCTAGACTCACAAGATATGCTTGCGGGATCTGCCTTACTTTAAAGACCTCCTTTGCCGACACAACATCGACGTGATGCACGCTGAAAAGAATACCGCCGAGGCCCTTTTTGGTACATTGTTCGGCATAGAGGGGAAGTCGAAGGATAATCCTAAGGCTAGAGTCGATCAGGAGGCTCTATGTGATAGACCGTTACAAAACATGCGACAACCGAAAGGAAAGAAGAACTGGAGGAAGCCAAAGGCATGGTTCAATCTTGGAAGGCCAGCTATGAGGGAAATGATCTTGTGGGTGAAAATGCAGTTGATGTTCCCCGATGGGTATGCAGCGAATCTAAAGAGGGGAGCGAGTATTGACAAATTGAAAATATTTGGTCTCAAGAGTCATGATTGGCACATATGGCTTGAGCGGGTAATGCCGGTGATGTTGCGTGGCTTTATCCCTGAGGATGAATGGCTAGTACTGGCAGAGCTGAGCTATTTCTTCCGTGCTCTTTGTGCGAAAGAACTATCGCCTGACGTGCTAGAGGAACTGGAAGAGTTGGCGCCGGAGTTGATCTGCAAGTTAGAAAAGATCTTTCCACCGGGATTCTTTAATCCAATGCAACATTTGATTTTGCATCTCCCGACCGAGGCAAGATTGGGGGGGGGGGGGCGTGCAAAATCGTTGGTGCTTCGCAACTGAGAGGATGCAGAAGACGCTTCGAGCAAAATGTAAAAATAAACGTAGAATTGAAGCATCGATGGCCGAGGCATTCATTACTGAGGAGGCGGCAAACTTCATGATAGCACACTACAAAGCCAAGAATCGTCATTTGCATAATCCGAAGCCTCGGTACAATGATGGCGACCGTGAAAAAGGTCGATTCAACCTCAGCCTATTCAAAGGGAAGCTCGCACCAGCCGGTGCTTCAAAAGCAATAGCGTTGGATGTCGAAGAATGGCGGACCATTTCGTTGTATATCTTCAACAACCTAACAGAAGTGCGGCCGTACATCGAGTAAGTTCTCGGTACATTGTTTCGCAACTTCTAAGTCCTTTGAAATGCTCTTATTCCCGGATATGTGATACAGTCGATACGTCGCCAAATTCTCGGATGGAGCGGTGATCCAAAAGGATTCCATCGAAGAGTATGAGCTTCTGGCAAAGCATGGAGGCGGCTATCCCGGTTTCATCTCTTGGTTCAAACAAACGGTAATTTCCATTAGACCATTTTATTTCTTCGTCTAGTTTGCGGCTAATGCAACAATCCTTTCGTATAAACTTGTAGGCTAATGCAGAGTCTATGGACTCCGAATTGAGACAAGTCGCTAAAGGTTTTGACTATAAGGTCCGTTCATTTGACAAATACGACATCAACGGGTATCACTTTCGTACTTTTGGCAAAGAGCTATCTATGGCCGACCGAAAGTCTACAAATTGTTGTGTCTCCGCTGTCGGCGAAGGAGGGGTCGAGTATTATGGAAGAGTTGAAGCAATTTATGAACTTACATTCTTTGGTGAAAACCCACCAAACGTCGTAGTCTTCAAATGTTATTGGTTCCAGCCGAAGGAGACTAGAAGGACTCATGAACATATAGGGCTAGTCGAAATCAAACAAAGCACCCATTTAGATGTTCCCGATGTCTATATTACGGCTCAACAGGCGACCCAAGTTTTCTATCTACCGTGGGCCTGCCAAACTGATCCAAATCTGAATGGTTGGGATGTCGTTTATGATGTGCCGCCACATTTTAGACCACCTCCCCTCAATGAAGATGATTATGAACCTCACATTAACCCAGACACATATGAAGGATAATTCTTCCAAGAAACACGTGTTTCCAAAAAACGTTTCAAGAATCGCTCTACTTCACCCCAGAACATTGAGGTAGACAGCGACAGTGAATCCGACTTCACCCCTGAGCCGGAACAAGAAGAGACGGAAGAAGAAGAGGTTACTGCTGCGGATGACCTGTCAATGCTTGACCGATTACATAAAGGAGGCCTTCCACATGTTGATGCATTTATTGATAATGATGATGAGCACGTCATTACTGATAGTGATGATGATTATGCATTTATTGATCCCGGAGCATATATAGACGATGAAGATTAATATTAGTAATGTCAGGTATTCAATTATTATTATGTACATATATATTATTAATTAGTTCATGTTATTAGGTATTCAATTTTTTTATGTTGTACTAATTTCGTTTACTCTTTGTCATTGCAGGTGTTGACAGATGGTGGGCGCGGGTCGAGAGCGCTCCGAGCCTCCTTCCTCGGCGCGTGCTGGGAGGGGTGCTATTATTCCATCCGAGCACCTCCGGAGAGCGCTGGTACACAGTATGCAGACACCGGCGGGCGCTTCTTCTTCGGCCGGGAGAGGTCGGGGGAAGACGAAGAGGCGTGCTAGAGGTGGACGTGGTGGCGGGAGAGGTAGGAAGGCTGCTGCGCCTTCCTCGCCGCCACCCCCAGCTGATTCTCCCGACCACAGGAGTGCTCCGTCTCAGGTGGACCCGTCTGACTTGGACCCGTCTCGGACTCCGGTCCACGAGCCTCGGGCCGACGAGCCTCGAGTCGCCGAGCCTTCGTCCCAGGAGACTCCGGTCCCAGAGTCTTCGTCCCAGTAGACTCCGGTCCCAGAGTCTTCATCCCACGTGACTCCGGAGGCTAGTGGCCATGCTGATGGTGGCGAGGACAACTTTTCTGAGGATAGCTATAGCGAGGGCGAGCTGGTTGAGGAGGGCAAGAAGGTCTACCAGCGTGGTGGTACAAAGCCCCCGCCCGTGCCGGCGACACGCGATCAGAGGTGGTTGATTGTGCCTAATGGGGAGAAGTAAGTGCACTTACTATTTTTTAACCTTTTGCCTTCATGTTTCTTCAAATTAATATCTAATGTGTTGGCCTTGTCATACTGCAGGGGTTGGAAACACGCCCCTGGTGTCCGCAGGCCCAACCAGGTCATTGGTGTGCTTTGCCGGCACCACTTCCCGGGGTGGGTCACGTTGCCCGGTGAGGGTGAGGTTCGACAGCTAGCACTGAGCTGGGAGCTGTATGTGGCTGCCCCGGCCCCGCCGGAGGAGAGGGTCGACGGTGTCTTGTGCGAGACGGTGGCCGACATTGTGATCCGGCGGTTTTGGGTAATTTCTCCTTTACAGAATTAAAAATCAATAGCACCTAGTGATTGTACTAATCAGTGTTGTCTTGTTTGATTGCAGACCTTCTACAGGTGTCTTGAGGAACACGAGGCGGACGCGGCTATTGTTCTCGTAGCCGAGTGCAAGCGCCTATTTCAGAACTTACGGCACGAGACTCGGGTGCAGGCTGTTCGAGACTACTACGCCTCGACTAACATTAAGAGGGCCAAGAAGAAGTGCCGCGCCAAGTTTCTGAGTAAGGAGAAGTACATGAAGGTAATTACCTATTCTTAAGGCCTTGTACTTAGTTTCCTTGATTTGATTCATAGGCGTAGCGCTGAAATTTCTCTTATCTAACTTAGGTGCCCCCGAGATGGTGTGCGGATAGGATGGACTGTTGGGAGGCGTTGGTGGATGAGTGGTGCTCTCCCCAATGGCTAGCCGTCCACAACAAGGCCAAGGATAATCGTGCCCAAATGAAAGGTGTGCCACACCATCAAGGGAGCTCCAACCTGTTTGAGTTCGGGGATCACTGGGTATGTGGTTTGCTTGATGATTCATGCAATTTCATTCTTCATGCTAGCTTGAGCCCTTAACTAATATTTTGTTCCTCTCTTTTAGGCGCGACACAACAAGAAGGAGGTGCCACCGCTGTTTGACCTCTATGCCATGGCCCATACTGCCCCGTACAAGAAGGCCAAGGCATTCTCTGAGGATGACCTCGATCATCCAGAGAGCTTCAGCAACATCTCCTCCCACAACAAGCTCGTGAGGTACAGAGATGAGGGGAAGACGAGGAAAGGGGAGGACTTCAACCCGAGCCAGAGTCCTTTTGATCCTGAGCTCGTGATGATATATGGTGGCGGGAGGCCCCATGGCTCGATAGCCATTGGGGATGGACTGATTCGTTGTCCTAGAACTCTCCCGGAGATCAAGAAGCGCCAGACGAGCTCCGATCCTGAGATAAGGCCTCGTCCACGGCCAATGGAGCTCGCCATCGAGGCTAGGGCCTAGGAGCTTCTGGCGGAGGCAAACAGGCAGGCGGCGGAGAGGGAGAGGGACATGGAGGAGAGGACGGCTAGGCTGGTGGAGGAGGAGAGGAACCGGAACGACGCGTCTCACCGGGCCCTATACGAGCTCCTCGTGGTCAGTTTCTCCTGCATATTAGCCAAATCATGCACATAATGTTCGTTTCATCACTAACTGATATGACTGACTCGTGAAAACAAAATGTGCAGACCGTGTGCCAGAACAACGGTCAGACCCCTCCGCCGATGCCCCAGATTGGTATAGCGCCCACGGTGAGTTTCATTTGAATGGTCATTAGTTACTAGTATTCACATTTGAGTTGCATCATGCTAACGAGACATTGCAAATGATCTTTGGTGCAGCATGCCTCCCGACAAGCATCGACCGATCCTTCTGCGTCTGCCGCAACCCCGACCGGTCCTTCTCCGTCTCACACTGGCGTAATCCCGACCGGTCCTTCACCTCCGTGATGATGGTAAGTTTTCCCAAGTGTTTTGCTTAACAAATGCATACTTAGCTTAAGAAATGACCTATTTAGCTCCAAAATGACCTATACTTAGCTTATTTTCCTCGAAAATGACATAATAACCTTACTTAGCTCCAAAATGACATATTTTACCTAGGATAGCTATAAAATGACCTATACTTAACATTTTTTCCTCCAAAATGACTTAATATGCTTAGTTAGCTAAAAAATGGCATAACTACCTAGGATAGCTCAATAATGATCTATACTTAGCTTAGCTAGTTCATTTATGACATAATTAGCTTACTTAGGTAAAAAATGGCATAATAACCTTGGTTTAGCTCCAAACTGTCATATCATTAGTTTATTTTCCTCCAAAATGACAAAATAACCTTACCTAGCTCCAAAATGACCGATTTTAACTAGGATAGCTCAAAAATGACCTACACTTACCATTTTGTCCTCCAAAATGAATAAATATGCTTAGTTAGCTCAAAAATGGCATAACTACCTAGGTTAGCTCAAAAATGACCTATACTTAGCTTCTTTAGTTCATTTATGACATACTTAGCATACTTAGGTCAAAAATGGCATAATAATCTTGGTTACCTCCAAAATGACATTGAATTAGCTTATTTCCCTCGAAAATGACATAATAACCTTACTAACCTCCAAAATGACCTATTTACCTAGCTTAGCTCTAAAATGACCTACACTTAGCATTTTTACCTAGCTTAGCTAAAAAATGGCATAATTACCTAAGTTACCTTCGTTAGAAGAAGAAGAAGATAAAGAAGAGGAGAAAAAGAAAGAGAAGAAAAATTCTTCTTCTTCTACTTCTACTTCTTCTTCTTCTTCTTCTTCTTCTTCTTCTTGTTCTTCTTCTAACTTTCTTCTTTCCCAATTTGCAGATTTGCTTTAGATCACGGAAGCTTGCGTTGATGGAGTCTACTCTTCTCCTTGTCCTTCCTTTTTGTTTTGATTTTGTAGGATGAACAATGTGAAACTTGCTACCTATATATGTATGTATGGATGAAACCATTGTATGCTTGTTGTTGGATATATGTTGGCTATATATATATGTTGGATATGGACTTTTGAGTTGGAATGTATATGTGTTGGATGATCATATCCATATGGCAGGGATATATATGCTTGTTGAAAGTATTTTCAAATGTATATATATATATCTATGAAATTGATTGAATATAAGAAAAAACAGAAAAAAACAGGGGCAGTACAGGCACTTTGCCGTCCGCTGGCAGACGGCAAAGCTGCCACGTGGCAGCTACCTGTGCAACCTGGGGGGCACTGGGCTGGCCTATGTGGTTGCTTTGCCGTCTGCTGGCAGACGGCAAAGAACTTTGCATCTTTGCCGTCTGCCAGAAGACGGCATAGCGAGCCACGTGGCAGCTACCTGGGGGAACCTGGGCTGGCCTATTTGGCCACTTTGCCGTCTGCTAGCAGACGGCAAAGCACGCCGTTAACCCCTTAACGGACCTAAGCTGCCGCGTGTGCCGTCCATGCCTGGCAGACGGCAAAGACCTTTGCATCTTTGCCGTCTGCCAGCAGACGGCAAAGTGCCCTTTACTGTGGCTTGTTCAGCCGGATGTGGTGCCGTCAGCCATGTATGCCTTTGCCGTCAGCCATGGCAGACGGCAAAGATCCTGATTCCAGTAGTGAGTGATGATGTGCCATCTTCGGCCTTCATCCATGGCGACGGTGACGAGATGGTTGAGCATGGGATTCTCCCTTCAACCACGGTGGCCTTTGGAGACGAGTTGAGAGACTTTTGCCACCATATTGAGAGTGAGAGTGACTTCACTACTAGCCCCATATATGATGAGTTGCCCCAATTCCCATGTGAGGAGAGCCACAACCCCCACCACTTGAGTGAGATGAGTGACTCCAGCATATGTGAGTATGAGTGCAACTACCTAGAGGGAGTGAGTGAGCCACCACCACATCGAGCGAGTGAGGTAGTTGATAGGGCATGTGAGGCCATTTCGATTTCTAACAACTTAACCTCTACCTCTATTGTGTCTTCTCCTTTGGTGCTAGGTCCCATATACGATGACGCGCCGATCCTTGACGACTTCGTCCCTCCAATGGGAATTACGATGGCCATGGTGGACGTTGACGCACCCCCACATGATTCCATCATGATGTTGACCATGAATTGGTCTTTCCCACCTCACCTACACCACATGAGCGGAGCTCTAAAGGTAACATAGGTGAAGGTTCTTCCCTTGTCCCACTAGTGGACTATCTTGCCATTGATTGCTTGCATGATGTTGATCACCTTAAGGACACACCACGTTCTATGTATTCTTCATGCTTAGATATACCACCAATTTTTGATGAATATGATGATGAGCATGTTGACTTACCTAGTTGTGATGCTATACTCCATAGGATACCATGTGAAAATTCTATTGATCACATCATGTTTGACAACCCGCTAAATTTGTCATATGCTATGCGTGAAATTTCCCATATTGCATCTTTGCAATCTCACCGTAGCCACTATGCATATACAATAAAAATTAATCTCATCTGCTCATATGGCATAGACGACAAACCCATGGTTATTGGCATTTGCTTTCCTTGTGATGATATTGACGTGCTTCATTTGCATCATTTGCGCAATAACTCTCATATGACATGCCATGATCTCCATGATTTGGAAATGCATTGTTCCGGATGTTGTCCATACTCTCCGAATTATGCTTCTGCTATTGCACATTAGGAGACCCCAATAGTTTCCTCATACATGTTAGGGGATTTTGTTCCATCCCATCCATTGGATGAGCCCAATTATTGTGTGCACCATCCGCATATCATGAATAATAATGCTCCCGATAATTCATAGGATGCACTACATATTTCTAGTCTCCATTATGCTATACATAAAAACAAACCTTTCATGATGGATGACATGTTCTTATATCATGCATCTCATTTATTTGAGCATTGGATAATTTGTGCTAATGAACACAAGCACATGCACATCCTAATGGATGATGTATACATATACCAGGCGCACACAATTTTCCCTTTGCCTTTGTTGTGTGTAGGTACTCTTGATTACTCGTCAACCTCACAATCCCATGAATTGACAAAAAGAGCTCTTGAGAGCACCGATGCTTTGGGATTCACCGGAATGTGTCTCCAACCATTCCCCTCGCGCAAGGACTACGCACACCTCTTCTACTCGGTTCTCACACGACTATGGGCTGTATACCACTTGTTATCGTATGCTTATGTTCTCGTGTTCACTTTGCATGCCATGCCTCATTCTATGCTTTTACCATGCGATTGTGACCCTTGCTTGCATTTAACCATGAGTCACCATTGTACTACCACCATGTGTATTTGCATGCCTGGTGGAGATCTTAAGTGCTATTGCCATGTTTACCTTGAGCATTATGCTATTGTTGCTTCTTGTGTTGGGAGAGTCATGTTGACCAATTGCTCTTTGCAAAGGAATTCTCGCCAATACAATGATGATACTTTGATCATATCTTGTTTCCGTAATTGTGATATATCATGCGCATTGTCTATGCCTATTATTTGCTCACATGACATGATTGCCATGATTTCCTCTTATGTTGCACCTTCGCACTACTAGTTTGCACGACATGATCACTATGCTTACTTATGTTGCATCACCGATGATTACTACTTGCTCATTTCATACGGTTGATGACATCCATTGCAATGCTTCGCACATGATTGCTATTGCTTGTTTTCATATGTCTCCATGTGTTGCCTTTCTCATGCTAGATGATTTTCCATGTATTGAGTCTAACAATGCTATTCATTTTTCTAATGAGATTACCCCCATAGATTTCTCTCATATTATTGGAGCTTTTGACATCTTTCATGTGAAGCATGCTTGCCTTCCTTCTTTGCACCATATGCCTAGTGTCATGAATGTACACATTGTTGCATTATATTATTCATGCACTTTTGCTTCTAATTGTTATGTGCAAGAGAAGAGAACCATCATGATGGATGACGTGTTTGTCTACCATGCACATACATTGTTTCCTTTGTTGTGTGTATGTGTAGGATACTTCGACTACATGTCAACTTCCACTTCACGTGAGTTGACAATTCGATCTCTTGATAGCGTACCATGCTACACTGACACGATTCTACATCGCACTTGCTTGCGCATAGACATTGTGAAGGACGCACAAGGACAAGTTTTCAAGGTGACATCCTTCTTGAGCATGGATATTGTGGATCATCCTACTTGTGTTGCTTGTACCATGCCATATATTGGTCATCTTGGACCACTTACTTGCACACATGATAGAGATATTGCTTCCACTCATGATTGTCATCTTTCCATGCCTCATGACATATATACCTTGTGTGCTGCATCCATCTCCTATCATATGCTTGGTTGCAACAATGCCCATTGTTCACATTTTCCATGCCACATTTCTTGCTAAATGCTTGACTTGATTGCCTCACACATGATGAACAATTGCTCTTTCTATTGTGTTGAGTGCCACACTGTCTTCACTACACCATGTGCACATTATGCTTGGATTGTCTTGCACTTGCACCATGTGTCTAGACACTTCATTTTATTTGTTGTTGTGAATAATTCCTATGCATACCATAGACTATGATTACACATTTTAGCATCCCTACCTCACCTTTGCATACTTGTTCCCATGATTACATTGCTTGTGCTCAATTTATATGCTTACATGCCATGACACAATCCATTGTCACACCATATGTTATGCATGATGACGACACTTGTTCGGTGAATAACCGCTTGAATGCTTGGTTTTGCACTAACGCTAACCACATTTGTTTTTCCAAGTGTTTGTCGTATTTGCTCCTTTTGAAGGAATTACTACACGGTTTCACATTGGAGAGTGCCCCTTTTGAGTTTGATGATGATGAGTGCTTGGTGATCGTCCACTTTTACACGGCGACGCCATCTCTTTCCCATGGCGATTTGGATTTTGATCCGAGGATGGAAGTTTCCCAAGGGGGGGATGAGGCGGAGCATCCTACGGACATCACCATGATAAGAGTCCGTTTGGCAAGTGACATGTGCGACATCTACTTCACACACATTAAGGTGAATCATCTCCTTTACACGTGTTCACTTGATCCCTTCGAGGATGGTATACTACTTGACACTCCTCTCTTGTGCATGCATAGGTATTGTCGGAGCTTCACAGATGACGAGGAGGAGTGCAGGCGCCAAGGAACGACCACACCATACGCGAGGGAAGCTTGAAAGCAGAGACGGAAGAAGACGGAGCTGTGAACAAGCTACAGTGGCCGGACGACTGGCGAAGCCCGGACATCCGACAACTTCCAGCCTCCTGACGTCCGAGCCCATCCGGAAATCCGGTGCCAAGACACCCGCACCGAAATGACGGAAATCCGAAGACTTCCGGACGACCGAGCCACGGACGTCCTATGCCCTCCGGATGTCCGGTCCTTCGCGAGCCGTCGGATGTCCGACAGCCTCCGGACGTCCGGACCCATCTGTGCACAGCAGCGGCCCATGGCCTTGTATCTCTCTCCCATTTACACCTTCGTGGCTAAGACTATATATACTCTTCCCCAAACTCCATTCTAGGGTTAGCAATGGTTTAGCTCATAGATTAGTTGAGCATTGCTCCTTCCATGTACTTCTCCTAGTAGATTGCGACCTCCACGTGTGAGAAGATCCTATGGATGTCAAGGCCCCTTCATAGGGAAGATCCTCCGGGATTTCAAGGCCTCATCTCCCCATGGGATTTGGTATGAACTCTACCATGTATCCTCTTTCCCTTTGTTGTTCTTGTACCTATGTGGATCTTATGTGTATGTGAGTCTAGTGGATGTGTGATTGGACTTGTTCTTGAGTGTTCCTCTTGTGATTTCTCCTTGTTCTTCCCCGTGTTCTTTGTGTTCTTCATGGAATCCCCCTCCAATTCGAGAAAGATCAACACCCACGGGTTTGCCCCGTATCATGTAGACTCCATGGGGATGATGTTCGGATGCTCCGCATCAATAAGGATTATGATGGCGATTACGATGATGAGGGAGAGGTTGCTCCAAATCAGCCCCAGGGGCAACCACCACCACACGCACCAGGTCGTCCACATTGTTACATTTGCAACGGTAGGGCTCCACACCCCCTCAGGTATGGGATCATGACCATCTCCCTAAACTTAAATTGAATATCCGACATTTGAGGGTAGATATGTTCCTGATATATATCTTACTTGGGAGTTAGAAACAGAACAACGTTTTACATGCTTATAATTTCCTGAGGATAGACGTGTTGCTGTTGTTGTTTGTGCATTCACTAGTTTTGCTTGTGTTTGGTGGTCTGGACATTGTAGAATACATCATGATGATATCCCTACTACTTGGGCTGCTTTGAAAACTGCTATGCGTAATCGTTCGGTTCCACCATATATTATCAACATGAATTGCTTCAAATTTGCAGCGTTTAAGACAAGGAAAAATTTCTGTAGGGGAAAATTATCATGAATTACAAACTGGCATGATTAGATGTGGTATTGTTGATGAGAATGAAGCTATGCCTGCACGTTTTATGGGTGGATTAAATATAGAGATTCAGCCTATTTTAGAGTATAAGGAGTATAACACTATCACTCGTTTATTCCATCTTGCTTGCAAAGGTGAATGTGAAGTGCAGGATCGACAGGCAATGGCGAGAACTAATTTTTCGGCAGGTCAAGCTTCATCATGGACACCATGTATATAGTCTACTTCCACATGTCCTACTACAGCACTACTTACTTCAGCCGCCAACTCCACAGGGATACAAAGAAACAGGCACCGCCACCAGCCACCAGCAAGGGCACACCTTCGGGGCCTGCACAGAGCTCTTCTTCATCCAGGGCATCTACAGGGCAAACACATGAGGTTATTTGTCATCATTTCAAGGGTGGAGGTCACTATGCGAGAGAATGCCCTTCCAAGCGTGTGATGATTGTTACTGAGGATGGTGGATATGCGTCTGCTAGTGATTATGATGAGGAGACTTTGGCTCTTATTGCAAGTGAAGAACAGGGTTTCGAGGATACTGAAGAAGAGACACACTACATGGCTGCTGACTATGCTGACAGGTATGAAAGTTCAGTTGCTCAACGTGTTCTGAGTGTGCAGGTTACACAGGCTGAGCAAAATCAGAGGCACAACTTGTTCCATACAAAGGGAGTTGTGAAGGAACGTTTTGTTCACGTCATCATCGATGGAGGGAGTTGCAACAATTTGGCTAGCATGGAGATAGTGGAGAAGTTGTCTCTAACCACCAGACCACATCCTCATCCATATTACAACAAGTGGTTCAACAACAGTGGCAAGGTTAAGGTAACACGTACTGTTCGTGTGCATTTTAGCATTGCTACATATTCTGATTATGTTGATTGTGATGTGGTACCCATGCAATCATGCTCCGTTTTACTTGGTAGACCATGGGAATTTGATAAAAATTATGTACACCATGGTAGGACAAATTAGTACACTCTTGTTCATAAGGATAAAAATATAACTTTGCTTCCTATGTCTCCTGAACATACTATGAAAAATGACATTGCTAGAGGTAGTAAAGCAAAACAGGAGCAAAGTGAGAGTGAAAATCAGATTGTGGCAAAGGAATTTGAGCAACATAATAAGCCTAATAAACCATCATCTAGTGTTGCATCTGAATAAAACTGAAGAGGGGTTGTTTACTTGCCACTAAATCTGATATTACTAATTTGGATGTTACTACATCTGTTTCCTATGCTTTTGTATGCAAAAAGGTATTATTTTCATTCGAGGACATGCCTCCCTCTTTGCCTCATGCTATCACTAACATCATGCAGGAGTTCACTGACGTCTTTCCACAAGATGTGCCACCAGGATTACCACCTATTCGAGGGATTGAGCATCAGATTGACTTAATTCCCGGTGCATCGCTACCCAACCGTGCGCCATACCGTACCAATCCAGAGGAGACAAAGGAGATTATGCGTCAAGTACAAGAGCTGCTCCACAAAGGTTATATACGTGAATCCCTTAGTCCTTGTGCTGTTCCTATTATTCTAGTGCCAAAAAGGATGGTACATCGCGTATGTGCACTGGTGCAGTGACGTTCTATACAAACGGTTTTTAACCCCTTTCCGCGACATAGTTCCAAACCGTCGCCTTGCATGTGTGGGCAATAGGGGGGGTCCATCCCACACGACACCGCAAACCCGTTGGCGATGGTGGCCAATGAACGCAAACGTTTGGCAAAACTAAGCGTATGGGATGTCCGCACCTATCACAAACGAGGGTCACCGGATAATCGTTTGAGATGTGTGTATTTCCCATACGGTTCATCCTTGCAACTCGTGTGAGATCACACTAACATCGCACGCGCTATTCTGTGAAGCACCGTTTACGATGTGCACCGAATCGCAAACAGTTCTAGATTATAAAGCGTGTACGATAAGGAGACAATCACACACAGTTAGTTCCACCATGACCATCTGTGATATGATATAAGAGTGCATACGTTTATCATTGTAAAACCGTATGCGAAGGTTGAATATATCCCACACGCCGGGTTTCTGATAAACGTTTGTGATTTATAAAACGTCCCAAACGTGTGATCCATAGTTCCCAAATGTGTCATTCAGAATAACTGTGTCGGATGAAGGCCTATCGCACGCTGTCTTCTTTGACCAACGTTTATGATGGTACACAGTTCAAAATACAAAATCGTGTGTGATAAGGAGACTAGCACAAACGCTGGTGTTGTTAATCTCACACGTTCTTTCTCGTCTGACCGTGTGCGAAGACGAGATTCATCACACACGCCTCGAATGGAGAAACGTGTGTGATGTCGGAGTTGATCGCAGACGTTTTGCTTTCCCAAATTGTGTGCATTGTAATGGCCTGCAGAGCAGGATTTGCCCCTAATTAAATACCTTTGTTCATAATTCACATAATTTAAATTTGAAAGTAGGAATTCTTGTATTTCATATAGAATCATGTTTAGGTTTAAGAACGAATGCATAATTCGATTCACATGTACATATACTAAAGAACTACATAAGCATCAATTCTAAAAAAAAGGAAACCTACAGAAGGGACAAATAAAGAATGATGGAAGCACGGTTGTACTGAAGACGGTAAAGAGAGAGCCGAAAGACATTTTGTATGCTGGAGAAGGTGAAGCGGAATGCCCATATTGTGCCCTCCTCCATGCCTAACGCAGGAACGACTCTAGGCCAGCCCCTAGTGATGGCCGCCCGCCCATCCTTCACTGTCTTCATTACGACTTCTCGATGCTCATTGTAGTCTCAATGATTTATTTTAACCTTCATTGCATGTCCATCAATCATGTACTTTGCGAGGTAATCTTGAGTAAACTGCTTTGGGAACCACTGCAAAAGAAAAAGATTCAGACATTGTTGTGTGACAACTCATTATGGGCAGTACTAATAGAAGCCTACAGAGTTCGTAGTTACCATCCGACAGCTCACTGTTGTGTTGGATAGAGCGTAAACAAATAGTCTAATTGGCATTATTCGTCTCTTTTCCCTAACAATCATTTTCAGTTTCCTCACTTGATGTTGGTTCATGAATATTTCATTACCCCACACGCAAAAAGGGTCCAGGAATGGATCTTTACCTAAGACATATGTACCTACAAGCAAGAAGCCAATATTAGAAGCTAAAATGCAGTTGCACAATGGTGTAATATATTACTCCATCAGTTCCACAATGTGTTGCATATAAACATTTTGAGAAGTCAACATTTGCTTACTTTGACCAAGTTTGTAGAGAAAAACATTTACATCTAGAATTGCAATTCCATTTCATTAGATACATCACAAATTTTTATATTGTATACATTTTAGATGGTATATGTAGATACATCACAAAAATCTGTATGGACTACATGATGGAACGGATGGAGTATAAGCGGAGGGATGAAAAGAACCTCGGTGGAAAACGTTGGCCACTTCCATTGTTGTCCTGTGCAAGTACATGTAAAGTCATGATAAGTACATCAGGCTTAACATCAACCAAGTATACGAGGTATCTGCTTGAAATAAACAAGGCATATATGCTCACTATAACAACCAAATATAGCCATTTGATACTGGACAAATGCTCAATGGAACCAACCTAACAACCCGATAACGAAAAGCAAGGCGTCTGCTTGAAAACTAGACAAATGATCACTGCAATCAACCTAACAACCAGATATAGAAAAGCAAGGCATCTGCTTGAAAACTAGACAAATGCTCACTGCAACCAACCTGGCAACCAAGTTTAGAGAAACAAGGCATAAATGTTTAAAGCGGGAGTTAAGGGCACAGGTTAACAACACCAGGCATAATAGGTGGTATTGATGAAATTGAACTACACAGTTCATACTTGCACATAATGAACATCACATTGTGAATAACTGGAAAAAACAAGGTATTCATGCTCACTGTAACAACCAACTATAGCCATTGAAAACTGGACAAATACTCAATGCAACCAACCTAACAACCAGATATAGAAAAGCAAGGCATCTGCTTGACAACTGGAAAAATGCTCAATTAAACACTGCATGATTATCGCATGGCAAAAGCTACTACAACAATGGGTACGAGACGGCTAGCTATAAAAGTTATGATTTGCTCACAGGATATTGCCTCACTTGTCATGGATGGGCTCCTTCCACTTGGGATATGAGGTGCCCAGGGTGCGCTCCCTAATGTCGCAGATGCCACGTTTCCCCTTGTAACAGCCGTTGTGTGTGCCATTATCTTGGTGGATGAGATCTCACTTTGGTGCTAAGGATCCCAAGCCACCGCCGTAGAACGTTTCCTTCAGAAAGGACAAAAGGGGCTCGATGGCGTAGAAGGATCGCAAATCCATGACTGCGAGGCGGAGGAGATCAGCGGCGGGGCCTTTGGAGAGATCGACGGTGGTTGAACCAGAGGTGTTGCCGGTGGACCACTTAACTTGTGACATGGCCCGGGTGAAGCCGGTGATGTTGACGAGCTTGATGTCGTAGCCGGCTCTCCTGAGATACAGGAACACGCGTTCCCGCGGACTTGAAGCCTTCGGCATGGCAACGTTGACAGCGTCCTCACCGGCTCCCGTTCGTCCGGGATCGAAGGGTCGGCGCGAACGGCGCCCACCTCGCCAGCGTACGGCAGAGAGGCCATGATAGACCTATTTTTGCTCGTACACTCCTCGAGGTCCACGGGAGATGTGGTCGGGCTGATTAGGCTGCGACTCTCTGGAGTACGGGATGGGGATCTGGGGGAAAGGGACACCGTCGGCCTCATCTAAAAACTCAGGGTGGCGATGGTGTATGTGGATCGGTGGGGACCCTGAACTTGTTTAGCTATGAGGCACGGGCAGATCGGCTGAGGCTGGTGGTGGGCGGCGGCAAGCTAGGGTTCAAGCTGGGGAGGAAGGGGGAGGGGGGGGTGCTCTACGGACAGGGTGGTGGGGGGTGTTTGCGGATGTGCCGCTACTGCTGAAAAAAATTTAGTAGTAATGGTGTGGGTGGAGATGGTGGTGGACGAGGGATGGCGACGGTTTAAATGCCTCGGCAGCTAAAATTTTACTACAGGGTCGGTGCGGTGGACGAGGAAAGGCAGCATGCAGTTGAAATACCGCTTCCAATTAAATTTTGGCAAATGAACTGGGCGGGAGCAACCAAGATGGCACACGGTCCAAACATAATAAAGCGTGTACACTCTTCGTTGTAACGAAATGCCATGCCGCGAAACCACGAATTTTTGCATCGCTCGAGGCGGATAGCTCTTTCTGAGATTTCTCAAGGCGGGTTCATCGCACACGGTTCATCCTCAATTTCAGTCGCAGACGTCAAATTCATCCTAAATTTCCACATGCCCACAAACAGATGACACAAACATTTGGCAAATTTTCAACACAAAATGCCTTATTTTGTAGCGGATTAGTCGACATTAGTTCATACGCTTAGTAATTTACAAACAGTTCATCAAATTACATGAAGATGAACTGCACAAAATATTCACTACGCCATGGATGCATACAAACGCCGCGCCTCCACCATCGTCATGACCTTCCTCGCCTCAGAACGAGTATTCAGAGGAGCTCGTCAAGTCGATGAGCTCCACTGGTTCCACGGCGGAGACTGACGGGGCTACATCGGCCGGAGCGACCGCGGCGCCTCTCGCCAGGTCTGCCGCTGTCGACGAATATGTCGTGGCGTCCAGGTGGGCCATCGGGATACAGACGGGCGCCGATCTCGCTAGAGCTGCGTCCCTAGTCGCCGTGGCCGCTGTTGCCAGGGCTGCTGTGAAAGCACAACATGCTCCCTTGGTGGTTTTGATAATTCATGACAACATACATTGTCTCTTGGACTAATACCGTTACCTAGTGTATTTCAGATAAAGTCCACAGAGGGGGCTGGCAAAAGGATTGTGGAGATTGTGGAGATACCCCAAGATGCAAGGAAATGGATTGGCAAAGCTTCAAGCAAGAGGACTCTACATTTTACTTTGTGAGAAATCACTTTGAGTCCATAGGAAAGCCAATACTATTAAAAGGGGGTAAGGTACTGTTGATGAACAAATGCTCATACGTGCACAAGTGATAGTCACCAAAAACACCCACAAGCTCTTCCACAAAAGTCTGTCCAAAGTCAAATATCCAAAATCGGTGTAACCAACACTTTCCACTCGGTGCCACCGATTCCCATACTAAGACAGACATTAGCCAAACCCTAGCCTTTCGGTGCAACCGATTCTGCTTCGGTGCCACCGAGTTTGGGTTGCCAACTTTCTGTTACGCAAATTCACAATATCGGTCTCACCGAGATTGTTGGATCGGTGTCACCGAGAACGGGCAATCTGACCATTGGTCACCTTATCGGTGCAACCGAGTTTCATATATCGGTCTCACCGAGATTCAAAAGTTGCCACCTTTTGGTCACTTCGGTACCACCGAGATTAACACATCGGTGTCACAGTTGGATTTTTGGAGATGCCTATATATACCCCTTCACCACCACCTACTCGAAAGAGAAGCACTCAGAACTATTCCATACTTGCCCCATCCAGTTTTCTGAGAGAGAGCCACCTACTCATGTGTTGAGATCCTGCCATTCCATTCCAACCATATGAATCTTGATCTCTAGCCTCCCCAAGTTGCTTTCCACCAATCCCATCTCTTCCACCAAGCCAAATCTGTGAGAGAGTGATTGTGTGTTGAGGAGTCTATCATCTTGAAGCACAAGAGCAAGGAGTTCATCGTCATTGCCGAGCCTATCACCTTTTGGAGTGTGGTGCCTCCTACATTGGTTAGGTGTCGCTTGGGAGCCTCCTACTTCGTGTTGTGGGGTTGAACCAAGAAGTTTGTAAGGGCAAGGAGATCGCCTATTTCGTGAAGATCTACCCATAGTGAGGCTAGTCCTTTGTGGACGGAAGCCGTTATGGAATAGTCAAGGTTGCTACTTCGTGGACCCTTATGGGTGGAGCCCTCCGTGGACTCTCGCGACCGTTACCCTCCGTGGGTTGAAGACTCCATAAACGTGGACGTACGATAGCACCACCTATCAGAACCACGGGAAAAATCTTTGCGTCTCCAATTGCTTGATCTACCTATCTCAACTCTTTACTTCATGTGCAATGTCTTTACTTTCCGCTGCCATATTTGTTGACATGCATGTGTAGGGTATATTAGACTTGCTAGACTTGCTAAAACTGTTAAAATCTGCCAACCAATTAACTTGGGAAAAGGTTAGGTTTTAAATTCCTGCTAGTAGTCTATTCACCCCCCCCTCTAGACACTCTTCTAGTGATCCCTCAATTGGTATCAGAGCTTTGGTCTCCATTGCTTCGGTTTCATCACCGAGGAGGAAGATGAATGTGTCTAGTATAGGGAGTTTGAGTTGTAGAGTGCCCATTCTTGATGGATAGTTAATGGAAAACCTTGAAGCTTGAGCAGTTTAATGAATTTCATTTGAGCAAGTATGTTAAGAGCCCCTATGTACCTCCCATTGATCCTTTACATCCCACACACGAAGAGGAAATTGATATGCTATGCAATCTTAGAACTGTTAATCTTATCATTAGAGGATTGCCTAGAATTGTGCTTAATCATATGAAGAATTTTGAATGTGCTTATACTTTGTGGAATGACTTGGAGAAACGATATCCAAGTTATTCATTGAGTAATCTTGATGAAATTCTTCATAAAACTATTGCCTTCCACAAAATGATGCCTAGTGATCCCAAGTTTGATGATTGTCTATTTGAGCTTAGAGACCTCATGCGTGCTAAAGGAGATGTCACAACTATCAACAACATCATTGTAGAAGCCATTCGAATTCACAAGTTTGAACATTGTCATGATCACAATCCTAACGAATCTCTTGTTCTTTGTGACGAGGATTTCCCACTTGATGATGACAATGTGGAACATGGCTACTATGATGAAGATGAGTTGTTCGACATCGAGTATGAGAAGATCATGAAGAATCTAACTCTCATGGCAAACTTCAAGGATTACATGTCCGGAGGAAAAGAGTGGATTCTCGATAGCGGATGTACCGATCATATGACCGGAGATAGAGAAATGTTTGAAGAGATCAGACCAAACCATGGACCGCGAAGGTACGTAACGTTTGGAGACAACACCAAGGGTAAGGTACTTGGTCTTGGTAAGGTGGCCATATCCCATGATAGCTCTATTCAAAATGTTATCTTGTTGAATCTCTTGACTACAATCTTCTTTCCGTATCTAGACTTGCCGACTTTGGTTTTAATGTGCTATTCACGAAAGTAGACTGCCAAGTGTTTCATCAAGATAATCATAAAATGGTCTTTACCGGTTTCTGTAGAGGTGATCTGTACATTGTCGATTTCACTAAGAGATCCAAACCTCGTACTTGTCTTATTGCAAAATCTTCTAAAGGTTGGCTTTGGCATAGAAGCCTAGGACATGTTGGCATGCGTAATCTAGACAAGCTTATCAAAGGTGATCATATACTTGGTGTTAAAGATGTTATCTTTGACAAAGATAGACTTTGTAGTGCTTGTCAAGCAGGAAAGCAAGTAGGTGGAAGTCATCCCGTTAAGAATATCATGACTACTAGGAGACCACTCGAGTTACTTCACATGTATCTTTTTGGTCCCAATGCTTACAAGAGTCTCGGTGGAAATTCCTATGGTCTAGTTATAGTTGATGATTTTTCCAGATTTACGTGGGTATTCTTTCTTGATGATAAGTCGCAGGTTCAAAAGATCTTCAAGAACTTCGTTCGGAAAGCGCAAAATCAGTTTGAAGTGAAGATCAAGAAGGTTCGGAGCGATAACGGATCGGAGTTCAAGAACACCCATGTGGATACCTTTCTTGACGAAGAAGGTGTTTCACATGAGTTCTCGGCTACGTACACACCTCAACAAAATGGAGTTGTTAAGAGGAAGAACCGGACGCTTATTGAGATGGCAAGAACGATGCTTGACGAATACAAGACGCCAAGACACTTTTGGGCAGAAGCCGTGGAAACAACATGTCATGCCACAAACCGACTTTACTTGCACAAGCTTCTCGGTAAAACGGCATACGAGCTACTCACCGGTAACAAACCCCAAGTTGGATACTTTCGGGTATTCGGCTCAAAGTGCTACATTCTTGATAAGCATCGTCGTACTAAATTTGCTCCTAAATCTCATGAAGGATTCCTACTCGGTTACGGATCGAACTCTCACACTTACCGTGTCTACAACAACTTCACTCGAAAAGTTGAAGAGGCGGTAGATGTGAAGTTCGATGAATCTAATGGTTCGCAAGTCGAACAATTGCCAAATGATGTAGGTGATAAGGACCCTTCGGAAGCTATCCAAGACTTGTACATCGGCAATATTTGTCACATGGAGGTGAAGGAAAGTACTTCATCAACTCAAGTGGAAGCCCCTACTTCACGTCAAGGTGAACCACAACATGACATGGAGGCATCCACAAGCGGTACACGACAAGATGATGAAGAGGAGGAAGTGCATCATGAAGATCCACCACAACCTCCTTCACCACCACCTCAAGGAAACGACACCTTCAACAACAACGAAGATGAAGGAGATGATGATGAAGAAGAAGCTCCACCATCCAACAATCGGAAGCTAACCCGAGTTCAAGCACAAGTGACCAAGAACCATCCCCTAAACCAAATCTTTGGTGATATACAAACAAGGAGAATCACTCGCTCTAAAACTCGTCTAGCTAACTTTTGTGAGCATTATTCTTTCATCTCTAGCATTGAGCCCTTGAAGGTAGAACAAGCTCTTGAAGACGCGGATTGGGTGAACGCGATGCATGAAGAGCTTCACAACTTCGAGAGGAACGAAGTCTGGACACTCGTGGAAAAGCCCAAGGATGAGCAAAACATCATCGGAACAAAATGGGTGTTTCAGAACAAGCAAGACGAAGACGGTCAAGTCGTACGGAACAAGGCACGTCTCGTAGCCCAAGGATATACGCAAGTCGAAGGTATGGACTATGGTGAGACCTACGCCCCCGTCGCTAGACTTGAAGCTATTCACATTCTTCTTGCTTATGCTAATCACCATGATATCACGCTTTATCAAATGGACATTAAAAGTGTCTTTTTAAATGGTGAGATTGAAGAAGAAGTCTATGTTAAGCAACCACCTGGTTTTGTGAATCCTAAGAAACCTAATCACGTTTACAAGCTTCGTAAAGCTCTTTATGGTCTTAAGCAAGCCCCTCGTGCCTGGTACAAATGCTTAACGAAGTTTCTCATTGAAAACGGTTTTGAAATTGGTAAAATTGACGCAACCATATTCACTAAGAGAGTTAATGGTGAATTATTTGTGTGCCAAATCTATGTGGATGATATTATCTTTGGATCTACTAACCCACAATTTAGTGAAAGATTTGGAAGGTTGATGTCCGAGAAGTATGAGATGTCCATGATGTGTGAGCTGAAATTCTTTCTTGGTTTGCAAATCAAGCAAACGAAAGAAGGAACTTTCATCTCTCAAACTAAGTATACCAAGGACTTGATCAAGAAGTTCAACATGCAAGAGTGCAAAGGTATGAAAACTCCTATGCCTACTAGTGGACATGTTGATCTTACCAAGGAGGATGAACCAGTTGATCAAAAGGTTTATCGATCTATGATTGGTTCATTGCTATATCTATGTGCCTCTCGTCCCGATATTATGCTTAGTGTTTGCATGTGTGCTAGATATCAAGCCGCACCTAAAGAGTGTCATCTTTTGGCCGTGAAACGTATTGTGAGATATTTGATACAAACACCAAACTTTGGCATTTGGTATCCCAAGGGATCTTCCTTTAACCTTGTTGGCTATTCCGATTCGGACTATGCCGGTGACAAGGTTGATAGAAAATCCACATCGGGTACTTGTTAATTTTTTGGTAGATCTCTTGTGTCTTGGTCCTCCAAGAAACAAAACTCGGTATCTCTATCTACTGCCGAAGCTGAGTATATTGCTGCCGGATCTTGTTGTGCACAATTACTATGGATGACACAAACACTTAAGGATTATGGAATCCATGTTAGAAATGATCCATTACTTTGTGGCAATGAAAGTGCTATTAAAATTGGTCATAATCCTGTGCAACATTCTCGAACTAAACATATTCAAGTTAGACATCATTTTATTCATGATCATGTTGCCAAAGGAGATATTGATCTTAAGCATGTTCGCACTAACAAGCAATTGGCCGATATCTTTACTAAGCCACTTGATGAGAAAACATTTTGTTATTTGAAGAGTGAGTTGAACATCATTGATGCTTCAAACTTGAGCTACACTCACTCGTTTGCATGCAAGGGCATGAGCTTTCTTGATACTTCCATAATACTTTTAACATGTTATCTTATGCCATGGAATTCTATGCTCCCTTGTATTGCATCTAACCTTTTGTAGGTACTTGGAAGAATTTCATTCCACAAGATTGCCATCAACTCAAATCACAAGCAATCTTGTCATGACCAAGTATCCACAACCCCTCTTGATGATGGAAAGAAGAAGACAACTCAACCATATCGTTGATATATACTTGATGCGATCATATTTGCTAAATCTCAATTGGTATCATGTCAAATGGATATATCTATTGTTCTTCCTTGCATGACTAACCTATGTAGGTGACAAGTGTACTAAAACGAGAAGGATTGCTCCCAACTCAAAGATGAGCTTCATCAACCTCGAGCATCCTCAACAAGTTCACCTACAAGCCACGTCATCAACATCACTCAAAGGTATGTACTCATATACTTGAAACGGCTTTACTCCAAGTCATGAGCTAAAGCAACTCAAGTGATATGAAGACATCAAAATGCTTAATCGAAAAATGGTAACCCCATTTTGAGCTTAACGTTGAGTATGACTTATGATCAAGCATTCTTGCTTGGCTCCTATGTCAATATACTCTAATATAGGTGACCTAGTCACCGCCCATCATCTAGTCAAGTATTTTGAATGGTTCATTCTCTATTTTGCAAGATTTCTTGGAACCACTCAAATCTTCTCTAGTTGATATTCTTTTGTAAAATCTTTTGCTTTTACTTGAAAATTTCTTTTGACTCTGTGTTATTCGCAAAGTTTGAGAAATCTCGATTTCAAATCCCACTGCCAAGTTTCTGTTTTAGCCTCGGAGCCGCCGATACATATATCTCGGTTCTACCGAATTAGCAGATGAGCTGCACCATAAAATCTCGGTACCACCGATTTGTTTGTCTCGGAGTCACCGATTTGTTTTCTTCTCTTATTTATGTTCTATTGTAAATCTATGTTTTTTGTGATCTTACAAGTGATGATTTTGTTACTTTGATGATCCCTTCTTATTATTTAAAAAAAATAGGGGGATAAATTCTTTATTCAAGAATCCCTAACTCAAGGAGGAGAAGTCTTACAAAATCTCAGATCAGCCAAAGGGAGAGAAATTATTTTCCATGATTCCCTCAGTTTTCATTTCTATGAACCCTACATTCAATGAACCTTGTTCTCAAGGATCCCTTCTTAGTCAATGATCCCTGTATCTATCCCTGTGTATGACCTTTTTGGAAATTAATGCCAAAGGGGGAGAAATATACAAAGCTTCATGCTAAAGGGGGAGATACATGCTTATGCAAAGGGGGAGATATGATCAACGGGGAGAGCAAATATTAATGTTTATACTTTTATAAACAAGGTAAGAACACCAAAGTAGGGGGGAAAAGCCTAACATAAATTGTCAATACTAAAATAAACATACTTTCTAATGGTGATCATCTTAGATTTTTCTCACCATATCCAATCCCAATATCTACATGCTGAGATTCAGGGGGAGAGGATGATCTACTATTTTCATATCTAAGGGGAGAAAGCTCTAAATGATCTTGGAGACATATCAATCTTAAAGGATACTATCTTCTATATGTTCTCCATATCTTGGTACTTTTGAGTTCTATTGCTTTTGCTTAGTAGAATACTCTTGTGTTTCCTAACATTGTTTTCTCAAGTGTATTTCTACTACAAGAATGCTCAAGAACTCAAGGTAAGTATGCATCATATCTTTGATCAAGATGATCTCTTGCTTCTTGCACATATTGTTTGCAAGAGTGAAGTCTTGAACAAGGATACATCTCATTCATATATATTTGATGCATATAGCCAAGATACACATGACTCGTCTTTTCCCTTTCACTATATGTGTGTCCATGCATTCCAAAGCAACTATCCTTTAAAGGGATTGCACACATTTAGGGGGAGCAAGTCTAAGTCATGTGTCTCTCAAAGTCTTCATTATATCCATGCATATCTTTATTTGAAGCTTTGATTGTATGTTGTCATCAATTAGCAAAAAGGGGGAGATTGAAAGCACAACATGCTCCCTTGGTGGTTTTGATAATTCATGACAACATACATTGTCTCTTGGACTAATACCTTTACCTAGTGTATTTTAGATAATGTCCACAGAGAGGGCTGGCAAAAGGATTGTGGAGATTGTGGAGATACCCCAAGACGCAAGGAAATGGATTGGCAAAGCTTCAAGCAAGAGGACTCTACATTTTACTTTGTCAGAAATCACTTTGAGTCCATAGGAAAGCCAATACTATTAAAAGGGGGTAAGGTACTGTTGGTGAACAAATGCTCATACGTGCACAAGTGATAGTCACCAAAAACACCCACAAGCTCTTCCACAAAAGGCTGTCCAAAGTCAAATATCCAAAATCGGTGTAACCAACACTTTCCACTCGGTGCCACCGATTCCCATACTAAGACAGACATTAGCCAAACCCTAGCCTTTCGGTGCAACCGATTCTGCTTCGGTGCCACCGAGTTTGGGTTGCCAACTTTCTGTTACGCAAATTCACAATATCGGTCTCACCGAGATTGTTGGATCGGCGTCACCGAGAATGGGCAATCTGACCGTTGGTCACCTTATCGGTGCAACCGAGTTTCATATATCAGTCTCACCGAGATTCAAAAGTTGCCACCTTGTGGTCACTTCGGTACCACCGAGATTAACACATCGGTGTCACCGAGTTGGTCATTTTGTGTGTAACGGTTGGATTTTTGGAGATGCCTATATATACCCCTTCACCACCACCTACTCGAAAGAGAAGCACTCAGAACTATTCCATACTTGCCCCCATCCAGTTTTCTGAGAGAGAGCCACCTACTCATGTGTTGAGATCATGCCATTCCATTCCAACCATATGAATCTTGATCTCTAGCCTCCCCAAGTTGCTTTCCACCAATCCCATCTCTTCCACCAAGCCAAATCTGTGAGAGAGTGATTGTGTGTTGAGGAGTCTATCATCTTGAAGCACAAGAGCAAGGAGTTCATCGTCATTGCCGAGCCTATTACCTTTTGGAGGGTGGTGCCTCCTAGAATGGTTAGGTGTCGCTTGGGAGCCTCCTACTTCGTGTTGTGGAGTTGAACCAAGAAGTTTGTAAGGGCAAGGAGATCGCCTACTTCGTGAAGATCTACCCATAGTGAGGCTAGTCCTTCGTGGACGGAAGCCGTTATGGAATAGTCAAGGTTGCTACTTCGTGGACCCTTATGGGTGGAGCCCTCCGTGGACTCTCGCGACCGTTACCCTCCGTGGGTTGAAGACTCCATAAACGTGGACGTACGATAGCACCACCTATCGGAACCACGGGAAAAATCTTTGCGTCTCCAATTGCGTTTGATCTACCTATCTCAACTCTTTACTTCATGTGCAATGTCTTTACTTTCCGCTGCCATATTTGATGACATGCATGTGTAGGGTATATTAGACTTGCTAGACTTGCTAAAACTATTAAGATCTGCCAACCAATTAACTTGGGAAAAGGTTAGGTTTTAAATTCCTGCTAGTAGTCTATTCACCCCCCCTCTAGACACTCTTCTAGTGATCCCTCATGCCGCCGCAGCTGCAAGGCCTGCATTGGCCTCCAATGCGGCTAAGAGGCATGCGGCGGCCTGCTCCGCCGCCTTCTGGTCCTGCTCCCGCCTCTTTTTGCCCTCTGCATCTGAGTTCCACTTCCTGTTCGCACTCTCCCGCCGTTTCTGCCGCTTCAGATCCCTATCCGCGTTGAGGATGGCATCCGCAGATGCGATAGATTGTTCCACACCGACACTGAGACGACGCGTGTCCTCGTCGCGCAGGAACGCATCGAGGCCCGATTCCTGGACGGACAGAGCGATGGCCATCTGCATCCGACGCTGAAACTCGAGGTCG
This sequence comes from Elymus sibiricus, assembly GCA_039707655.1. Taxonomy (NCBI): domain Eukaryota; kingdom Viridiplantae; phylum Streptophyta; class Magnoliopsida; order Poales; family Poaceae; genus Elymus; species Elymus sibiricus. The sequence goes on along the minus strand of CM077673.1, from coordinate 205,890,795 downwards.
TCATCGTCGTCGGCGGCCGCGGCAGATGATGGTTGACCGTTGACCGACATGGAGCACAGCGCGTCGGAATCCTCTATCCCGTCATCGTCGGCCGCGGCAGCTGGCTGTTTGCCGTTTTCGGCCATGGCGGCCAATGCGTCGGAATCCTCTATCACGTCGTCGTCCAACACTATCAGGACGGCGCCATGCACATCCCCATGCTTGAGCAATGGTTCCATTTGGTGTGTGTGGTGGTGGTGGCGAGCTATCGGCAGAAAAATTAGCTATTAGCCGTCGCCGGCGAGATCTTTTATAGGTCGCTGTCGGGTTTGGGTTTGTACTGTGCACATTACCCCTTTGCACTGGCTGACGCTTGCGGTTGGCACCACTAGGCAAGGCCGATTTTGCTGTCTACGGGCATCGCACACGGTTACAATAGCACATTCGTGTCTGCTCGGGGTACAATCGCATACAGTTGCTTCGTCAGTTTTGTTTGCTATTTTACATAATACTAGCATCTTTGAGATAAACGAGAAAAGAAAACACAAGAGAGGGTCAAAACACAACCACGCCCGCTAGTGGCCCAAATATATACTCCCTCCATTCCTAAATATATATGTAGTTCGTAGTGAAATCTCTAAAAAAGACTTGTAATTAGGTTCGGATGAAGTATATATATGTACAAACATGGTGTTGTCATGTTTAAATTCGCAATACGCAACTTTAATGTGTGGCACATGCTGCATATCTGCATGCCTAAAAGTGTCCAATGTGACAGAAAAGAGTTTCATGACAAACATAATATAGGGTGTCGCACCCTACACTATGTGCCGAAGGATATATGGGGTCCTATGAACACATGACCTGGTTCAAACTTTGTCACACATTTATCCATGTCTGAATTTTCGTAAGACAACCAAGAGAATTTATACCTTAATTAATATGGCCAAACCATCACATATTGTTGTCGAACAAGAAGGATATATAGATCACGCGGTCCCACAAGTTGGCACGTCGTCGAATATCAGTTGAGCAGGGCTAGAAGAACATCACCCCCTTGCATATGGCCAAATGCATATGCGAAAATGGTGTGGTTCGGTGTTTCAACAATTAATACACAATGGTACACTATCTATGATGTGGCATGCACCTAGCTGAGACAACTGGACATATATATATATATACCCCCTTAAGATTGGTTATATATATTATATACGAAGATCGTTATATATATATAATATATATATATATATATCATTCCCCTCCCCGCACAATGGACGCATGCATGGTCCACACACACACACACACAGAGGGAGAGAGAGAGAGAGAGAGAGAGAGAGAGACGCACACATGCACACACACACACCGTGACCCATCCTTGGCCTTCCAGCGTTTGTCACTAAAAGGCATGACAAACCCTAAGGGCCCGCCGATAGGTTTGTCGTCGGAAACCGCACAATGTAGGCACATGGCCCACACACAACCATGGGTTCACACACGCACACGCGCGCACCCCCTCCCCCCCCCCCCCCGCACACACACACACACCGTCACCCATCCTTTGCCGTCCAGTATTGTCAATAAAAGGCATGACACACCCTAAGGGCCCACTGATAGGTTTGTCATCGGAAACCGCACAATGTAGAAACATGGTCCACACACAAGCATATGGGTTCACACACACACACACAACACACACACACACAACACACACACACACACACACACACACACACACAAACACGCACACGCACAAACACGCACACACACAAACACACCCTTGGCCTTCCAGCATTGTCAGTAAAAGGCATGGCGGACCAAAATGGCCCACCGATAGGTTTGTCATCAGAAACCGCACAATGTAGGCACATGGTCCACCTACAGGCATTGGTATACACACACACACACACTCACACACACTCGATCCTTGACATTTTCAAAACAACAAAAGAAAACCGTGGATATTTTCAAAACAAGGATCTCAAGATTTATTTACCCGGAATGACATATCACACACACACACTCGATCCTTGACATTTTCAAAACAGCAAAAGAAGCAAAATAAAATCATGGATATTTTCAAAACAAGGATCTCAAGATTTATTTAGCCGGAATGACATATCACTATAGGCATTTTATTTATGCCTATAGGGATCATATCACACCGCCTAAATGAACCTTGAAATCTAGCAACTTCCCAACCGGTCACCCATCCTTGACTACTCCACCGAAAGCACGCTTAACTTCCGAGTTCCATCAAATGGGTAACGGACTAGAAAGCCGCGTCTTGCTGGTAACGGTTGCCTCCTATCGTATACAAGGCGTGCCCCGATGGGCACCTGGTGGGACCAGACACGCATCACAGACGTTTCTGGTAGTACTGGAAACCGTGTGCGATGGTGGCATGGGGGCTGATGATGACGTCTTGCTCATGCTCGATGGCGTGATGCCGCTTTTGCCTGCTCCTTCACGTCCTCCTCGTCCAGGAGGTTGATGACCGGGCCAACGCTTCGGCGGGAAACCGATTGGGGGAGTGGCGGGAGGCCGATTGGGGGAGTGGCGGGAGAAGCGTGTTTGGTGTTTGGATAGAACATCATTTTAATATAAATTGGATAACTTCTCAAAGAAGGAAGCTCGAGCTAGCACGACACGCGCACGCCGTGCTTACACATGCACAAGCTTCAGACGGGCGTATAGAACTGCTTTAAATTATTCATGGTTCGTTACCTTTTTGTATAATACACTAATCAAGTTTGTAGACATTTAATGTGCATAATTCAAATTTGAACTAAAAGAACATGCTTCGTTTCACCAAAATGGGATGAAAAAAGATATTTTTGTCCTTAGGTTCCTTGTTTAGGTCTGATACGTCTCCAACGTATCTATAATTTATGAAGTATTCATGCCATGTTTACAATAATTTTATATGATTTTGGTATGATTTTATTAGAACTAACCCTGACTGACGCTGTTTTCAGCAGAACTACCATGGTGTCGTTTTTTGTGCAGAAATAAAAGTTCTCGGAATGGGCTGAAAATTTACGGAGAATATTTTTGGAAAATATAAAAAATACTGGAGCAAAAAGATACCGGAGAGGAGTCCCGAGGCAGCCACAAGCCTAGGGGGCGTGCCCCCCCTAGGGCGCGCCCCCCTGGCTTGTGGGCCCCTCGAGAACCCCCTTGACGTGAGACCGACGCCAAAAATTCCTATAAATACCAAAACCCCCAGAAAGAAACCTAGATCGGGAGTTCCGCCGCCGCAAGCCTCTGTAGCCATGAAAAACCAATCGGGAGCCCGTTCCGGCACCCTGCCGGAGGGGGAAACCATCACCGGAGGCCATCTTCATCATCTCGGCGGTCTCTATGACAAGGAGGGAGTAGTTCACCCTCGGGGCTGAGGGTATGTACCAGTAGCTATGTGTTTGATCTCTCTCTCTCTCGTGTTCTTGAGATGGCACGATCTTGATGTATCGCGAGCTTTATTAATATAGATGAATCATGTGGAGTTTTCCCCTCTCTATCTTCTTGTGATGAATTGAGTTTTCCCTTCGAAGTTTTCTTATCGGATTGAGTCTTTAAGGATTTGAGAACACTTGATGTATGTCTTGCGATGGGATATCCGTGGTGACAATGGGATGTTCTATTGATCCACTTGATGTATGTTTTGGTGATCAACTTGCAGGTTCCGTGACCTTGGGAATCTATGCATAGGGGTTGGCACATGTTTTCGTCTTGACTCCCCGGTAGAAACTTTGGGGCACTCTTTGAAGTTCTTTGTGTTGGATGCAACATGATGAATCTGAAATTGTGTGATGCATATCGTATAATCAAGCCCATGGGTACTCGTGGTGACATTGGAGTATCTAGGTGACATTAGGGTTTTGGTTGATGTGTATCTTAAGGTGTTATTTTAGTACGAACTCTAGGGCTGTTCGTGACACTTATAGGGATAGCTCATAAGATTGATCGGAAAAGAAAACTTTGAGGTGGTTTCGTACCCTACAATAATTTCTTCATTTGTTCTCCGCTATTTGTGACTTTGGAGTGAACTCTTTGTCGCACGTGAGGGATTTACATATGATTCAACTATGTCAGTATTGTTGAGAGAACTTGCACTAGTGAAAGTATGAACCATAGGCCTTGTTTCTAAGCATTGCAATACCGTTTTTGCTCACTTTTGTTACTTGCTACCTTGCTGTTTTTATATTTTCAGATTACAAAAACCTATATCTACCATCCATATTACACTTGTATCACCATCTCTTCAGCGAACTAGTGCACCTATACAATTTACTATTGTATTGGGTGTGTTGGGGACACAAGAAACTCTTTGTTATTTGGTTGCAGGGTTGTTTGAGAGAGACCATCTTCATCCTACGCCTCCCACGGATTGATAAACCTTAGGTCATCCACTTGAGGGAAATTTGCTACTGTCCTACAAAACTCTGCGCTTGGAGGCCCAACACGAGTCTACAAGAAGAAGGTTGCGTAGTAGACATCAAGGTCCCATGCAATTAACGTGAATGGATCGCAAACATCTCGAAGTCATGACGAGGCCACAAACATTGAGAAACTTGTCTATTAAATCATCATAAATCCACAACTCGTCTGAAATTCTTGAAACATGCCCCGGTGTCATGACACGGCACTTATACAACATGATAATTTTTTGTCCAATGTGGGAGAATTCTCTTGCACACCAAAACTTCTCTCAAGAACCATCGTGGTTTCGATACGGAACAATATGTCACCTCTGTGGAGGGAACATCATTCGATGTCTCTTCTTGCGTTGATATTTTATCTACATGCAACATAGGCTAATACAACTACAATGCTAAAATGTGAAATTATTGAAACTGGTGTGTCGACACGACACTTATAGGACATGGTATATAAGTTCTAGGACAAACCTCTTACAAATTGGAGCTTCCCATGACAAGCATGGTGGTTTCGATATGGAACATGTCACCTTTGTGGTCGAAACAACATTTGAGTTTTCTAGGCGTGCACTTAATGTGAAGAACTCAAGTTTGAATTACAAGCACGAGCTCCAGCGCACCAAAATGGATTATTAAAAACCATTTTGTGTCGTTGGGTCCATGTTTACATCCCATGCACTGATGGTCACTGAATTACAAACATCTCGGTGTCGTGACTAGACCGCAAACATTGATAATCTTGGTTTCAAAGTCCGAGAGAACCCAAAGCTCGCCATGAATTCACGAAACTTACATAGTGTCATGCCACGGCACATCTACGGTGTGCATTTTGTTTTTTGACGAATTTGGGACTAATATTGGGGCATGCATCTTACAAGCCAAAGCTCGCCATGATAGGGAACATGTCACCTTCGTTGGAGAAACTACATTCAATGAGTCGTTAGTCCACCGAATCAGCCCCTTTTATACATTAATTGAGTTTTCTAGGGATTTAATATGCGTAGTTCAAATTTTGAACTAGAGGCACATGCTCTGACTTCGTGGTTTCGATAGGGAACATGTCACCTTTGTTGGTGAAACTACATTCAATGAGTCGTTAGTCCATCGAATCGGCCCCTTTTATACATTAATTGAGTTTTCTAGGGATTTAATATGCGTAGTTCAAATTTTGAACTAGAGGCACATGCACTGACTTCATGGTTTCGATAGGGACAAAGTCACCTTTTGTGACGAAACTACATTCAACGTGTCCTCTAGTGCACCAATTCTGCCCTTTTTATACATCAATTGAGTTTTCTAGGGCCCTTTTCATACGAATGTGAATGAATTAGAAACATTTAGGCATGATAGATCGGCCGCAATCATTGATAATATTGGTTTATTGAATTCTTGTACATACAAAACTTGTATGATAACCATTTGGTGCCATGCATCCATTTTTTTTACTCCCTCCGTTTCCTTTTACTTCGCATATAGGATTTGGTCAAAGTCAAGCTAAACATAGTTTGACTAAATTTATACAAAAAACACATCAACGTCTACAATGCTAAGGTTATATAATATGACTAAGTTAATTTGACTAAGTTAATTTGACGGTGCATCTAATAATGTTGATTTTAAATAATAAATATTTATTTATTTTTCTATAAAGCTAGACAAACTTTACAAATTTTGAATTTGACCAAATTTTATATGCCAACTAAAAAGAAACGGAGGGAGTACTTGATATGGGAGAACCGTGAGTGTAGCTGCAAGTTGATGACAGGACGCATGTGAGCTTTCCGCCGTGCAGGCTCGACGGGACGCGTGCGAGCTGTCCGCCGCGCAAGCTTGACAGGATGCGTGAGAGCTGTCCGCCGTGCATGCAAAACGGGATGCATGAGAGTCTACTGCGCCTGCTCATCGGGAAGCGATACTTTGACCACCAACCCCCTCGCGCGCCTCGCTCCCAACTTCTGAATTTATGGCGTCCTACCCGCTGTTTATCATGTGCTTAATGCGCCTGGACAAAGGGACTAGTTTGCTTGCGATCACTGTTTTGTTCGTGCCTAGCCGAGAACTTTGACGTTTCGTTTGTTTTTGACTTGTATACATGTATAAATGAACGAAATAATATAACAACAAATTAGCACCGGCAAAGATAATAATTTTCTTACATATGCATGATAATAAAAAATGCCACATGTGGCAACTCCCCAAAGACACAGGGGCAAAAGAAGAAGGAAGAGGTTGAAGAAGGAAGACAAAGAAAGCAATCTATCTAATTCTTCATGGATTGCTGGGCGCGGAGTTCCTCAATCTCCTTCTTCATCTCCTCCACGACCTCCATCTCCTGTCGCCTCTCATCCGACATCTTCCGCATTGCGGCCATGGCGCGGGCTCTTTGCTCGAGAGCATCGATGGCCTGCATCGCGTACGCATGAAGTTCCTCCACACGCTCCACGGATTCCTTCGGCAGCCCCTCCCGCTCCAAGTGGAGCTTCGCCAAGTCTTCCAAAAGTTCCTCGGCGAGTTCTTTCAGCCTCCCCTCCGAGGCACTTTTGTTCTCGAGCAGTTTCTTCTAGGCGTCATTCTCCTCCATAAGTTTCTCCACGAGGCCGGTTGCCCTGTCAACCGAGGCGTCGCTCTTCTCCAGCAGCTTCACCAGGTCATCGATCATGGAGTCCTTCCTACCGAGCTCATCACGCATGTCGACGCTGGCTGAGGAATCAAAGACTGCCAAATCGTCCAGTTCACCTCCGAGGCGAATGCGCTTGTGACTGTGACTGCCGTCGCCTCTCCGCGAAAGATCCTCCCGGGCGTCCGCGGTGCCACCGGACATCTCTACTGCGGCCAAAGCGGTGTGGCTGGAGCTCTCTGGCGCTTCCGCGGTGCGGCGGCGGGACCTCTCGGTTGCTTTCGTGGCTTTGGTCTTTCTTCCCTAGTTATATCTCGACCCAGAACCCCCCCCCCCCCTACCGGCCATGGGAGATGGAACGAAGGACTAACAAAGAAAGGCCTGTCTTTTTGGTGTCAGGGGTGAAGAATGAGCGGTAATTTTCGAGTACGAGTTTGTGTTTTTATAGCCTACTACAGTAAACAGCTGCTAAGTGAGAACACGTTTAGGTTTGTAGGTGTGAACTAGTTTGTGAAAACAAATTAGCGCGTGGTAATTTGGAATGTGAAAGGAAACAAGCTCAATATTTATTTATGGTTTTAGTTCCCAAGTACAGAACACTTTATGGTTTTTAGAAACCGTTTGGGAACGGGCTCATCGAGCAGACGCGTGGCCCTTCCTCTATGAGAGGTGGGCCCTGCCTGTGCTGTAGGTGCAGGTTTGATTAGACGGGACGCGTGCGAGCAGTCCGCCGCGCAGGCTCAGAGGGATGCGTGCGAGCAGTCCGCCGCGTAGGCGCAGCTGGCTCACCGGGAATCAAGCCATTGGACCTCGGTCTTCCACCCACAGCCCTATTCTCTCCCAAGTTCTCCATTAGTGCTACACCTTCTCCTCCGGTCTTATCTATTTGGGCCACCGCCGCGAATCGCCTCCTTTTTCGATGGACGACGAGGCGGCCAACAAGCGGGGGCGGGTGGAGGCTGAACCACACGAGCCTCCGGCGAGTGTGGACTTCATCAGCAGCATCCCCGACGAGATGTTGGTAACCATCATGTCCCTCCTCCCCATCAAATCTGCCGTGCAGACCACCATCCTCTCCAGGCGGTGGCGCCCCCTATGGCACTCCACCCCCATTGACCTCCTCGACGACGACGAGCTCTGCAGCGGGGATCGCAAACTCTTGGACGCATTGTCCCACATCCTCGCCACACACACTGCGCCCGTCAGACGCCTTGCAATCGGCACTTTCCGTTCAAACTGCAAGGCCGAACCCAAGTTTCACGGCTGGTTCTTATCCCCTGCCCTAGATCAGCTCGAGGAGCTCAACTTTGATGCTGGACATGGGCGCTCGCTGCCTCCGTCCGTCCTCCGCTCGCGCCCACGCTGCGCCGTGCTACGTTCATGCGGTGCCTTTTCCCCAAGATTAATGTCGCGCACGCTCTTCATCTCCCTAAACCGAAGCACCTCGAGCTCATTGGCGTCAGCATCTCGAAGTCGGATTTGGAGCGCCTGCTCGGCGGCTATACAAAGCTCGAGTACCTTCGTTTTCAGATGATGTTTTGGTTTAGTAGCCTCCACATCGCTACGACGAATCTCCGTACGATTTATGTGCATGGCTGGTGCCGCAACACGCTGTCAGTTGGGGAGTTTCATGATATGGTCATTGAGAATGCGCCTTTCCTAGAGAGATTGTTTGTACTTGACAAAGAAGGCCAAACAAGAATCCGGGTCATTGGCGCACCGAAATTGACAGTGTTGGGGTATTCGTGTGCTGAATTCTCTGAACTTGTTACAGCTGGATCCATACCCGTTCAGGTACAACAATCTTCTTCTCATTCTTATTATTGTACATCACATTTTATCTAGTTTTTGTTGATCTATGTTCGGCTGTCATCCAGAAAATGATTCCCACAAGCCTCGCATTGTCTCTGTGAACAGTGAAGATCTTGGCACTACAATCTATCGGCCCCAATCTGGAGGAAGCTCTTAAGTTCCTTATATGCTTTCCGTGCACGGAGAAGCTATACGTCGAGGTGATCTTCCTTTCCTGTTAATTCTTAACCACAACAGAGTTCGATTTGTTGGTACTTTTACCCATGATTACAACGAAATGTATACTATACATTTTTTTTGAGATGTTAATCATGAACGATCAAAGATGGCATGCCAATCTATTAGTGTATTTTATAAATCATGCAAATCAAAGAGGCCCGTAGTGTTCGATAGTGCATCTAAGCACTGATATGTTGTCTTCCTTTGCAGATACAAGCAAGAGTTGGTGTGGAAAAGGTGGCGCAATATAACAATCCCATCAAATGCCTTGAATTCCAACTCACGGAAATTACTTTGAACGAGTACCGAGGCACCAATCCAGAGATTCAATTTACCAGTTTCTTTGTTCAGAAAGCAAGGGTGCTCAAGGTAATGAGGTTTGCTCTATATTTAGTGCGCCACAATGCATGCGTTACTGACCAGCGGAGGCGTCTACAGTGGAATGGAAAAGGCTCTGCAGAAGCTGATTTTCACTTTGGAAGTTCATATGACAGATTATTCGGAAGCTATTCTATCGAGCCAATATATGACTTCTCGGTGGATGATCCCTTCGCAGAAATATTTGATCCCATGGATCCTGAAGATTCTATTTGATTTCTAATGTCAGTTTGTAACTTGTAATCTTTGAATTTGGGCCTCATTATGCTGGAATTTGAACCTTGTAATATTGCTAGTATTTGTGATACAATATTTGAAATTGCATTGTGTTCTCTTTTGTTTATGCAATCATGTTCTTATAAGTACATATGTTGTTGTTCTGTAGCCGCAACATTGATGTTGTGCAGACAGAGCAAATCACAGTACACACAGAGAAAACTACGAAACCCGTCGGTGATGATCTCATCAATCACTGATAGATGTATACCAGCAAAATTTTCCCCACAACTCACACAGGTTATTAGCACCAATCGTCTGTGTTATATCTGGTGTTCGCACACGATTCTCATTACTCACCTATTTGCTGTATATCGCACACATCTTGTTATGCCGAATCGTTTGTGTTCTGCTGTATCAGCGCACACAGTTTATCCGATTGAACTGTATGCCGTATTTCGCACACGTATGTAGTTTTGGTAACCGTTTCTCTTATCTTCTCGAATCACAAATGGTTCATAAGAACAAACTGTCTGTCGTAGATCGCACACGCAACTACTGTGCGATGCATGGATCCACCTTCGCACACAGTTCGTGCCATTAGCGACGGAGCTTGCACTATACCGTTTGCAATTCATGAATCGCACACAGTTTCGTCGAAGGGTCTCTAATTGATGTGTCGCGTTAGCAGCATCCTGCAGTAGTGGTGTGTTGATTGTAGAGGCATTAACAATATTACTATTTGTTACCGTCATCCTATTCCTAGGCTAGATGATATGCTTGATGAATTAATTGGCTGTACAATATTCTCCAAAGTTGACTTGCGTAGTGGATTCCATCAAATTCGTATGAAATTGGGAGATGAATGGAAAACAACAATTAAAACTAAGTTTGGATTATATGAGTGGTTAGTCATGCCTTTTGGGTTAACCAATGCACCTAGTACTTTCATGAGATTAACGAACGAGGTTTTACGTGCTTTCATTGGACGATTTGTGGCAGTCTATTTTGATGATATACTGATTTATAGTAGATCCTTGGAGGAACACTTGGAACATTTACGTGCCGTTTTTATTGCTCTACGTGATGCACGTTTGTTTCGTAACCTTGGGCAGTGCACCTTTTGCACCGACCGAGTATCTTTTCTTGGTTATGTTGTTACTCCACAGGGAATTGAAGTTGATAAAGCCAAGATTGAAACTATTGAGAGTTGGCCGCACCCCAAAACGGTCATACAAGTGAGGAGTTTTCTTGGCCTCGCTTGTTTCTATAGGCGTTTTGTGAGAGATTTCAGCACCATTGCTGCACCTCTCAATGAGCTTACAAAGAAGGATGTTCCTTTTGCTTGGGGTACCGCATAGAAAGAAGCCTTCACGGTATTGAAAGATAAGTTAACACATGCTCCTTTACTCCAACTTCCTGATTTTAATAAGACTTTCGAGCTTGAATGTGATGCTAGTGAAATTGGATTAGGAGGTGTATTATTACAAGATGGTAAACCTGTTGCATACTTTTCTGAAAAATTGAGTGGGCCTAGTCTGAATTATTCTACTTATGATAAGGAATTATATGCTCTTGTTCGGACTTTGGAAAAATGGCAACATTATTTATGGCCCAAAGAATTTGTCATACATTCTGATCATGAATCTTTGAAACATATTAAAAGTCAAGCAAAACTGAACCATAGACATGCTAAATGGGTTGAATTCATTGAGACTTTCCCTTATGTCATTAAACACAAGAAGGGTAAAGAAAATGTTATTGCTGATGCATTGTCTCGTTGTTATAGCTTTCACAACTTGACTTTAAAATATTTGGTTTGGAGACCATCAAAGATCAATATGTGCATGATGCTGAATTTAAAGATGTGTTGGAGAATTGCAAAGAAGGGAGAACATGGAACAAGTTTTTCATTAATGATGGATTTGTGTTCCGTGCTAACAAGCTATGCATTCCAGCTAGTTTCGTTCGTCTTTTGTTGTTGCAGGAGGCGCATGGAGGAGGATTAATGGGATACTTTGGCATGAAGAATACGGAGGACGTACTTCCTACCCATTTCTTTTGGCCAAAGATGAGAAGGGATGTTGAGAATTTTCTTGCTCGCTGCACTACATGTCAAAAAGCTAAGTCACGACTCAATCCTCATGGTTTATATATGCCCTTACCTGTACCTAGTGTTCCTTGGGAAGATATCTCTATGGACTTTGTTTTGGGCTTACCTCGAACAAAGAAGGGGAGGGATAGCATAATTTGTTGTCGTGGATAGATTTTAAAAAATGGCACACATTATACCATGTCATAAAAGTGATGATGCTGCTAATGTTGCTGATTTGTTCTTTCGTGAAATTATTCGCTTGCATGGTATGCCAAATACAATTGTTTCGTATCGTGTTGCTAAATTTCTTAGCCACTTCTGGAGATTTTTATGAGCTAAGTTGGGGACTATACTGCTTTTTAGTACTCACTCCATTCCATAATGTAGTGCATTTAGATTTCTTGAAAAGTCAAACTTTGCCAACTTTGACCAAGTTTATAGGCAAAACTATTTATATCTATAATACAAAATATATATAATATGAAACTACGTCTTATGATGAATCCAATGATATATGTTAGGCATTCTAGATGTAATTATTTTTTTCCACAAACTTGGTTAAAGTTGGTGAAGTTTGACTTTTGAAAATATCTATATGCACTAGATTACGGAATGGAGGGAGTACTACATGTCACCCCCAAACTGATGGACAAACTGAAGTAGTCAATAGATCATTTTCTACCTGAAAATGTGGGAAGAATGCTTGCCTCATATTGAATTTTCTTATCATCGTTCGCTGCATTCTACTACTAAGATGTGCCCTTTTGAAGTAGTGTATGGTTTCTTACCTCGTACACCTATTGATTTGTTGCCTCTTCCATCTTCGGAGAAGGTTAATTTTGATGCTAAAGAACGTGCTGAATTGATATTAAAGATGCATGAGTTAACCAAGGAGAACATTGAGCGTATGAGTGCTAAATATAAACTTGCTGGAGATAAGGGTAGAAAACGTGTTGTCTTTGCACCTGGAGATCTTGTTTGGTTACATTTGCGTAAGGATAGGTTTCCTGAACTGCACAAGTCAAAGCTAATGCCACGTGTTGATGGTCCTTTTAGGGTGTTAGAGAAAATAAATGATAATGCATATAAACTTGAGCTGCCTGCAGATTTTGGGGTTAGTCCCACTTTTAACATTGTAGATTTGAAGCCTTATTTGGGTGAGAAAGATGAGCTTCCGTCGAGGAGGACTTCAATTCAAGAAGGGGAGGATGATGAGGACATCAATACCATTGTTACACCCATAACCCCTGCTGCTATACATACTGGACCAATCACTAGAGCTCGTGCACGCCAATTGAATTACGATGTACTTTCGTTTCTTGGAAATCCTTCTAATGTTCATGAACATATGATGCTGCCTAAATTAGATACTTTTGTTTTACTTATGAATGAAGGACATAGCATGGACAAGAAGGATGGCCATTGGAGCGGGATCAAGCATGCAGAAGAAGGTGTGCATGCGGGAAAGAACAATGGAGTTTCCAGTGGTGATTTTCGCACGTTGAAGCCACCATAAGGAGAGCATGAAGGATTGGACGAAATATACAAGATGCCACTTCATAAATTTCGTCCATAGGCTATCATAGGTGCTGCGTCACCTTATTTTTGGGCCAGGCCCATGTAATTTCAAAATACTACATTATAGGCTATTTTTAGAGTCCATATGTGTGGGGAAACCGAGATAGGGTTGTTTTCGGACCCCTCCTCCAAGGGGTCACAAAAATCCCTCTCTATTCCCACATATATACAGCCCTTAGGGCGTCGTTTAGACTTGGGTTTTGTTTAGATTACAAGTTCGCCATAGCTGCAACTTCGCGTCCTTCGTTTGTGAGCGTTTTCCGTGGATTCCACATTTTGGCTCATCCTTGGTTGCACGACCCCACTTATCTATCCGTGTGTGTGTTTCCATGTATACTCATTGCTATTGATCTACATTGTCTTACTTATGAACTTGTTAATCTTTTTCAACATTACTGAATCTTATCTTTCGGATTGCTTGAAATTTGTGCCACTATCCTAACCAAGCTACTCCAAAAGCCTTATTTGTGTAGGTGTGAGAAGGACGATCTTTGGTACCAATTTTACTACTTTCACATTTGCATATTAAGTGACCCTTGATCCATTTTCAACATGTGGAATGGTAATTGATATTGTCGTCTCATTCTTCCACTTATATCTACTTGAGTGCTATGGATAGGTCAAGCATCCACAACCCGGCATTTGAGGAGCAAGAGGATGACGCAACCACCTACGTCACCAAGCAACAATTCTTTGGCGCGCAAAAGGCAATGCGCCAATCGCATGACATCTTGAACAACCGCATCGAGCAACTCGCCACCGACGTACACAAATCTGAAGTGCGAACAAGGGACTACCTCGACACCAAGCTCTCAAGCCAAATGGAGGAAATTCGCGCCTAGATGGTCAAGTGTGTTTCTTCTACATCTACATCCTCCGAACGGCGCCACTCAAGTCACCACTCATCGGAGTACTCTTCCGGCGAGAATTCACCTCGAGCACGTCCTCATCACCGAGATGACCGCTCCGGTCAAAGTTCACACCAAGGTCGCCAACGTGAAGCTTCGGAGAATCCCTTTTGATGCCGAGCATCCCACCATCATCCCCATGGAGTCTAAACCATCACATCAAGCCCCACATGGCCCTATGACTAGAGCCCGCACACATGCCATCGAAGCTAAGGTGAACTCACTCCTCTTCGAGCTAGACTTGAATATCAATGGGACTTCGATGCTACCTCACAATGAAACCCTGTGCATCCTCAGGTGCGAGGAAGACGACCACAAAGGATCAAGGAAGCATCCCCAAGACCAAGGCCGAGGAGGAATAGGAGCAAACACCAAGGGCAACACTCTGGTCCGCCCGGAACTTCCGGCCAGCCCGGAACCTCCGGCCCTCCAGGAACCCAGGATCGAGCCCGGGCGTGCAGACATTCTGTCTAGCCCGGAACCTCCGGCCCCCGGAATTTCCGGCCCCTCACCAACCCAGCCTACGAAGACGGCGCTAACTCTCGGGAAAGCCCGGACCCTACCCGGAAGCTGCCCGGAACTTCCGGCCTTTCCAGAGCAACGCCACTCGGGCCCGTGGCCCATGTCTCTCTCCCACTTACCCCTTCGTCCCTAGCACTATATATACTCCTTCTCCGCCTCCGAATTAGGGTTAGCTTATGTTTAGTATTGGATACTGTTGAGCATAGCTCCATTCACTTCCTTCCCTCGTGGAGAGACGCCTCTACGTGTGAAGATCCGAAGCGGATACCAAGGCCCCACCTCTGGAAGATCCCACGGGATATCAAGACCTCACTTCCACGGAGTGAGACGACTACCGGTTACCGTGTATTGCTTGTTTGACTTTGGATATTTGTATCTTGTTTGCTTGAGTGGATTTACTGGATGTGTGATTGGAGATCTTCCATGTGTTTGGGTTCTCTTTTGTGATTATCTCCCTTCCTCCACCTCCAAGTGTGAAAAGGTCGACACACACGGGCTTGCCCTGTATCATATTGATATCATGAGCCACGTTGATTCACACCTTGGAGTCCCTTCCCCCACTTTCTAGACAATTTTGTTTCGTTCTTGTCCTAATTTCGAAAATCCCCACAAAAATAGCCATACCAATTTTTCTTTGACTTGTTAGATTTGAGGAGATTTTCTTGATTTTGATCCATGGATTTCGTTGTGGACGAGTGGATCTACCTTTCTATCCATCCAATTTTCACCAATTTTTCTTTTCCCCCTTCAGATTTGGGTTTTTCCTCTCGGTTTTCCGCCCAAGTCCAAGATCTGGAAATTAGGGTTCGTCCAAATTTTCACGACCCCCGGAACATCCGGCCTCACCCGGACCTTCCGCCCCCCGGACCCTTCGGCCACCCCGGACCTTCCGGCCACCCCGGACCTTCCGGCCTCCGGAATTTCCGGCCGGTCCGGACCTTCCAGCCTTAGCAGAAAGTTGCTGATTCTTCTTTACAGTTTCTTCTTTACAGTTTCTTTTCTCCCCGGTTTTCTGCCATTTCTTCCGCTACCTCCGCCATTTCTTCTGCAACCCATTTGCATTTGAGATTTGGAGTCGCGAGCTTCACCACTTCCTAAGGTGTTTCGGCTAATTAGGAGTGGTTCTTCATCGACATCGCCGCTCACCATCGCCCCGGATCATCGCCGACCAACTCTTCGTTGAAACCACACCGTAAGCAAGGACGGTAGCCGCGACGACACTCTTGACTCTACCCTTGCCATTGCTTTGTTACCCCAAGCCTATTTGCGTTACTTGCCTATCGAGACTAGCCATTGAGTATAGCCGGGCTATGCTACTTGTGCACTTTATTGATACATACTCCGCATAGCTTCAATTGCGTGCATATATCTTACTATCATTTCGGTATCATATTGGTATCTTTTGTGTTCAAGTAGTACCCGCATACATAATTGCTATCTTGGTGTGCATGTCCCGCATTGTGTCCATACAAAACATCATTGCAAAAGAAAAGAGAAGCAAGAGCAAAAGAGCAAAAGAGCATTAGCATCACAAGCTTCGCGTATCATACTTGATCATCTTGGATCACTTAAGCGAGTGACACGTGCCGCATACATACATAGCAAGTCGGGCATAGGAAGACGACACATTTGGTTCCTTTTAGGCTGTGCACAAGTGCCTATGACGCCCATTGGAGCAATCGTGCTAGCGTCTCTCTAGTGTTGTGCAATGAGAGGATTTTCCGTGGATTCCACATTTTGGCTCATCCTTGGTTGCACGACCCCAATTTTCTTCCATGTGTGTGTTTCCGTGTATACTCATTGCTATTGATCTACATTGTCTCATTTGCGAATTTACGAATCTATTTCAACTTTATTGAATCTTATCTTTCGGATAACTTGAAATTTGTGCCACTATCCTAACTGAGCTCCTCCATAAGCCTTATTTGTGTAGGTGTGAGAAGGACGATCTTTGGTACCATTTCTACTACTTCCACATTTGCATATTGAGTGATCTTTGATCCATTTTCAAACTTGTGGAACGGTAATTGATATTGTCGTCTCATTCTTCCACTCATATCTACTTGAGTGTTGTTATGGATAGATAGGTTAAATATCCACAACACGACATTTGAGGAACAAGAGGACGACGATACCACCTTCATCACCAAGATGCAATTCTACGGTGCGTAAAAAGCAATGCGCCAATCGCATGACGCTTTGTACGACCGCATCGAGCACCTCGCCACCGACGTTCGAGAATCCTAAGTGCGAACAAGGGACTACCTCGACACCAAGCTCTCAAGCCAAATGGAGGAAATTCGCGCCTTGATGGTCAAGCGCGCTTCTTCCACATCTACATCGTCAAGGAGGCGTAACTCAAGTCGTCACTCATCAGAGTACTCTTCCGGCGCGAGTCCACCTCGAGCATGTGGTCATCACCGTGATGGCCACTCCGGTCCAAGTTCACACCAAGGCCGCCAACGTTAAGCTTCGGACAATCCCTTCCATGGCAATGGGCTACAATATCGACTTCGTGAGCGTGCTAGGCGTCACCAACAAGAACAAGAAGCATTGGAACAAGAACGCCAACAACAACGCCGTGAAGAAGAACTACGTCAACGTGAGGAACAAGTGCTTGAAGCCTAACGTGCACTCCGTGACGCTACTCGCGCGTTGGAGGAACGCAACCGTCAAGCACGTCAAGAACAAGAAGAACTTCGCGTCCCGCGACAAGAAGAGGCCAACTGTCAAGAGGATCACCAAGAAAGGCGCAACAGAGTGCGTCCACCTCGTCGCCATCCTCAAGCTCATCGCGATGAAACCGACCATGAAGACAAGCAAGGCCAAGATCAACGCCAACACACCCAAGACAATGACAATGAGGATCAACATCCAAGAGAAGGATTCCGACATCACCAACACAATGATGAACAATGCTTCGGCAACCTCAAGTTCATGATGCCAAAGTTTTCCGGAAGCAATGATCCCGAAGATTACCTATCATGGGCACTCAAAGTTGACAAGATCTTTCGCCTCCACAACTATGATGAAGAGAAGAAGACCGCCATGGCTTCACTTGAGTTCCAAGACTATGTCCTTATTTGGTGGGAACAAGTCATTGAATGAAGAAGAGAGAGATGTGAACCACTTATCACCACTTGGGCCCAAATGAACGATCTCATGAGAGCTCGCTTTGTGCCTACACAGTACAACCAGGATCTCTTCAAGAAGCTACAACAACTCAAGCAAGGCACCAAGTCGGTAGAAGAGTACTACCAAGAGATGGAAATCGCTATGATCCGAGCAAATGTCAAGGAAGATGATGAACAAACAATGGCACGCTTATTGAATGGCCTCAACTACCAAGTCAAGAAAATTGCCGACTTCCAACCATATTCCAACCTTCTCAAACTTGTGCATCAAGCAACCAAGGTGGAACGGCAAGTGCAAGATGACTACAAGTACTCCAAGTTCTCCTCCAAGACCTACGGCTCAAGTGCTCAAGTTACTATGACAACAACAACTTCGACTACGAAATCTACAACACCTACTGGCGACAAGTCAAGCTACAAGGACAAGACGACTTCGTCAAGCCGACCAACCGCAAGCACCTACAAGCCGAGAGCTTCATCCTCTACTCCAACAATGGATGCTACCGCCAAGACAAGCTCCATCAAGTGTTTCACGTGCCAAGGCCGAGGCCACAAGACCTTCGAATGTCCAACCAAACGCAATATGGTTCTACTCGACGACGGCACCTATGACTCTATGAGCGACGACGAGATGCAAGCTTTGGAGCAAGTGGCCATACATCGCCAATTGAATGAAGATGAAGATTTGCAAATCTTTTGCGACAACGATCCGAGCCCCGCTCTCGTTGTCTCCATGGTTTTGACGCTCCAGCAACAAGAAGACTAGGACCAACGTTGCCACATCTTCCACACCAAGGCGGGCGTCCAACGAAAATCTGTAAAGGTCATCATCGACGGCGGGAGTTGCCACAACTTGGCAAGTGAGGACCTTTGTTCCAAGCTACAATTGGTCAAGAAAAAACACCCTCGCCCCTACAAGGTCCAATGTCTAAGTGATTCCAGCACCCTCCAAGTTGACCATACCATGGAAGTTTCCTTCAAGATAGGCGCATATGAGGACACTTTGGAGTGTGATGTGGTTCCAATGTCCGTTTGCCACCTCCTACTTGGTAGACCATGGCAATTCGACCGTGGCGTCATCCACAACGGTCGGACAAAACACTATAGCTTCAAGATGAAGGGCAAGCAATATGTCCTTCGCCCAATGACTCCAAGTCAAGTCATTGCCGACAAACAACGTTCACCCCATCGTGGAGGCAAAAGTGAGAGAGTGATCCACCTCAAAGAAAGTGAGTGCCACAAGCCAAAATTGAGCGACTCCACGATAAGGGACATGAGAGATATAGTTCTTTTAGCCACCAAAAGAGATATGAGGGATGTGAGTGAGAGCACATCGACCGTTCTTCACTATGTACTTGTGTGCAAAGATGACGTCGTTCGGACTAACCCTTCAAAATATCTTCCTCTTGTCTTATCTAAGTTGTTGCAGGAATTCCAAGATGTTTTCCCCGATGAGCTACCTCCAGGACTACCACCAAAACGAGGGTTCGAACACTGCATCGACCTTATCCCCGGAGCACTACTTGCTAACAAGGCTCCCTACCGCGTCAACCCCGAAGAAACAAAGGAAATACAAAGGCAAGTCCAAAAACTCCTAGACAAAGGGCATGTACGTGAGAGTTTGAGTCCTTGTGCGGTTCCGGTTATACTAGTACCCAAGCACGATGGTAGTATGCGCCTGTGTTCCGATTGCCGTCCTATCAATGCTATAACCATTAGATATCGTCATTCCATTCCTCGCCTCGATGATATGCTAGATGAACTTAGTGGTGCCACTATATTTTCAAAGATTAACTTAAAAAGTGGTTACTACCAAATACGCATACAAGAGGGTGACAAGTGGAAAATGGCATTCAAGACTAAGTTTGGTCTCTATGAATGGTTAATGATGCCCATGGGCTTATCCGAAGCATCGGGTACTTTTATGCGTGTTATGCATTATGTGTTGCGACCACTCATTGGTTATTGTGTTGTGGTCTATTTTGATGACATTCTTGTCTTTAGCAAGTCTCTTGAGGAGCATGCTACCCATGTTCGTGATGTTTTGCAAATCCTTAGGAAAGAACAACTTTATGCAAACATGGAGAAATGCACCTTTGGTGTTGAGAAGGTAGTTTTCCTAGGATTTGTAGTATCTTCTAAGGGCGTTCATGTGGATGAAACTAAGATTAATGCTATTATAACTTGGCCTACACCAACGAATTTGCAACAAGTGCGTAGTTTCCTAAGACTAGCCGGTTTCTATCGCTGTTTTGTCAAAGACTTTAGCACTATTGCATCTCCTCTCCATGCTTTGAGAAAGAAGAATGCACCATTCATTTGGGGTCCTACGCAAGACACCGCATTTCATGAACTTCAAAATTTTCTCACTCATGCACCTTTGCTTGCTTTGCCCTACTTTGATAAAACATTTGAAGTGCATTGTGATGCTAGTGGTAATGGAATAGCTGGTGTGCTTATGCAAGAGAAGTGTCCTATCGCGTACTTTAGCGAGAAACTATCCGGCGCTCAACTTAACTATCCCATATATGACAAAGAATTGTATGCTTTGGTGAGAGTTTTACATGTGTGGGAACATAATATGCGACCGCATGAATTTGTTATACATACCGACCATGAAACGCTCAAGTACTTAAAGGGTTAAACCAAGTTGAACAAACGGCATGTTAAATGGAGTGAATTTATTGAGTCTTTCCCTAATGTCATAAAATACATTAAGGGTAAGGAAAATGTTGTGGCAGAATGCATGCTAGTTACTCAACTTGAATTGGATGTTATTGGTTTTGAAGATATCAAAGACTTGTATGAGCATGATGTTTCTTTTGCTACTCCATATGCTAAATGTTAAGTGAAAACTTGTTGGGAGAACTACTATATGAAAGATGGCTATCTTATGCATGTTAACAAACTTTGTATACCCGACTCTTCTCTTTGTTTGTTGCTTTTGCAAGAGGCTCACGGCGGAGGACTTATGGGTCACTTTGGACGTGACAAGACGTATGCCACACTATCCAGCAGGTACTTTTGGCCCAAGATGTTTCGTGATGTTGCACGTTTCACCAACCGATGGTCCACATGCCGCAAAGCTAAGTCAAAAGCTCAATCCCGTTGTCTTTACATGCCTCTCCCTATACCCTTCCAACCGTGCGAAGACATTAGTATGGATTTTGTGCTTGGTTTGCCACGAACAAAAAGTGGCCATGATTCTGTTTTTGTAGTTGTGGATCGTTTTTCCAAGATGGCTCATTTCATTCCATGTCATAAGATCGACGATGCTTCACATATTACAAATCTCTTTTGTAGGGACATCTTGCGACTACATGACGTCCCCTTGACCATTATCTCGGATCGCGACGTCAAGTTCCTTAGCTACTTTTGGAAGACCCTATGTGCCAAGCTCAGAATCAAGCTTCTATTCTCTTCGGCAAGTCGAAGCTGCTTCCTCGAGACGACGGACCCTTCAAGGTGTTGGCACGCTACAACAACAATGCCTACAAGATAGACATCCCCCACGACAAGTACAACGTGAGTGACACCATCAATGTCAAGGACCTATCCCCTTTTCATGGTGATGAAGATCTTGATCCGAGGACGGATCTTCCCAAAGGGGGGGAGATGATGCGGAGCATCCCACCATCATCCCCATGGAGTCTACACCATCACATCAAGCCCCACATGGCCCTATGACTAGATCCCGCACACGTGCCATCGAAGCTAAGGTGAACTCACTCCTCTTCGAGCTAGACTTGAATATCAATGGGACTTGGATGCTACCTCACAATGAAACCCTCGTGGAGAGACGCCTCTACGTGAGAAGATCTGAAGCGGATGCCAAGGCCCCATCTCGGGAAGATCCCACGGGATATCAAGACCTCACCTCCACGGAGTGAGATGACTACCGATGACCGTGTATCGCTTGTTTGACTTTGGATCTTTGTATCTTGTTTTGTTGAGTGGATTTAGTGGATGTGTGATCGGAGATCTTCCTTGTGTTTGTGTTCCCTTTTGTGATTTTCTCCCTTCCTCCACCTCCAAGTGTGAAAAGGTTGACACACATGGGCTTGCCCCGTATCACCTTCCATGGCAATGGACTACTTCACGAGCGTGCTTGGCGTCACCAACAAGAACAAGAAGCATTGGAACAAGAACGCCAACAACAACGCCATGAAGAAGAACTACGCATCTGTGAAGAACAAGTTCTAGAAGCCAACCGGGCACTCCGTGATGCTATTCGTGCGTTAGAGGAACGCAACCGTCAAGCACGTCAAGAACAAGAAGAACTTTGCAGTGAACGACAAGAAGAACTTCGACGTGCAAAACAAGAAGCAGCCAATTACCAAGAGGAATGCTAAGAAATGCGGAACCGAGCGCGTCCACCTCGTCGCCGACCTCAAGTTCATCACGACGAATCCGAGGGCGAAGACTAGCAAGGACAAGAACAACGTCAACACGCCCAACACAATGAGGCTCCACCTCCAAGACAAGGATTTCGGCCTTGCCACCACAACGATGAACAACGCTTCGGCAAGCTCAAGTTCACAATGCCATAGTTCTCCGGAAGCAATGATCCCGAAGATTATCTCTCATGGGCACTCAAAGTTGACAAGATTTTTCGTCTCCACGACTATGAAGATGAGAAGAAGATAGCTATGGCTTCACTCGAGTTCCAGGACTACGTTCTTATTTGGCGGGAACAAGTGATTGAACGAAGAAGAGAAAAAGGTGAACCTCATATCAACACTTGGGCCCAAATGAAGGATCTCATGAGAGCTCGCTTTGTACCAAGACACTACAATTGG
Organism: Elymus sibiricus; assembly: GCA_039707655.1. Classification (NCBI taxonomy): domain Eukaryota; kingdom Viridiplantae; phylum Streptophyta; class Magnoliopsida; order Poales; family Poaceae; genus Elymus; species Elymus sibiricus. Next base: position 205,868,099 of record CM077673.1, on the reverse strand, counting down.
GATCTCTTCAAGAAGCTACAACAACTCAAGCAAGATACCAAGTCGGTAGAAGAGTACTATAAAGGGATGGAAATCACAATGATCCGCGCAAATGTCAAGGAAGATGACGAGCAAACAATGGCATATTTCTTGAATGGCCTCAACTACCAAGTCAAGAAAATCGCGGACTTCCAACCATACTCCAATTTACTTGAGTTAGTGCATCAAGCGACAAAGGCGGAACGTGAAGTGCAAGATGACTACAAGTATTCGAAGTTCTCTTCCAAGTCCTACGGTTCAAGTGCTCAAGCTACTACGACAACGATGACTTCGACTACGAAATCTACAACACCTATCGATGACAAGTCAAGCTACAAGGAAAAGACAACTTCGTCAAGCCGACCTACTACAAGCAACTACAAATCGAGAGCTTCATCCTCTACACCGACACCGGATGCTACCGCTAAATCAAGCTCCATCAAGTGTTTCACTTGCCAACGCCGAGGCCACAAGACATACAAGTGTCCAACAAAACGCACCATGATCCTTCAAGATGATGGCACCTATGACTCTATGAGTGACGCCGAGATGGAAGCATTAGAGCAAGTGGCCATGCATCGTCAAGTCAATGAATATGAAGATTCACAAATCTTTTGTGACAATGACCCGAGCCCTGCTCTCGTTATCTCCAAGGTTTTGACGCGTCAACAACAAGAAGACGAGGACCAACGTAGCCACATCTTCCATACCAAGGCGGGCATCCAAGGAAAATCCGTAAAGGTCATCATCGACGGCGGAAGTTGATAGAGGCGAGTTGTCCCTGACTTTCGATGAGATGGTGGCTATCGTTTTGGGTGTAGTAGACTTTGACGATCCAACTACGAACGGGCGAAGACGCCGCTCCTTAGCAATCGCTAAACCAACTCCGAGAGGTTATTGACCACGCCGGAGCACAATCAACCTGACCACCAGGGTCAGTTTCCTGCACACAAACGAAGAACATGCAAGAAACCAATCTGGATATTGCGAATATAAGAGGAACGCTTTATTGATGAAAGTGGGGTTCTGTGACGTCTTGGTCTGGTCGTGGAACACTGTCGGAACCGGGGCTCCGCGGAGCCAAGAAGGTTCAAACTCTGGGGCGTGTGCGAAGATCTGAACAAGCTCTAGCCTCAAGCTCGCCACCCCACAGCCAAGCCTCATCGAATACGTGCGAGCGAGCAAGAAGATGGACACAGAGATTTACCTAGGTTCGGGCCACCTTGCGGTGTAAAACCCTACTCCTGCTTTTGGTGGATTGGCCTCGCGAGGAGGTTTGGGGATGAACTAGTACAGTGGTTGAGCGACCTCGTGAGCGCTCAGAGGTGAGGATGGATTGATCCCCTCTACGGTGGATGCTGGTGCCTATTTATAGCGACCTTGGTCCTCTTCCCTTATCGCACAGGCGGGAAGGGATCCCACAACAGCCAATTTTTGAAAGGGGACAAGAGGTACATCTTATCCTGACTAAAGGTGGTCTTCGCCTGCAAAGCTTCTGGGCGTGACGCAGAGGTGGGATCGGCGATGACATCCGTCCTGCCGAGCTCGTGGTCTTGGTCTTGTTGCACTGGAATGGAAACCTTTGGGGGGTCCATTGGGAACCCGCGTACGTCCTTGCCTCCTTAGCACGAAAGAGGAAACTGTCCCCTCTGCGCCCGCTGGCGCCCGCCTGGCCTTGGTCGTCATGGCTCACGTTATCGCAGCCTCCTGAGGCCGGGTACCTGCATAGGAATCTCCGCTCCTCGGGAGGCAGCCTGGGGAGGCGCTCCCCTAGAGGTCTTGGCGTTGTTCGCCTCGCGAGGCTGGGGATCTCGCAAGGGCCTTGTCTTGGGGGGCTTGCTGCCAGGCCGTACTGGGCCGTCACGGTGGGCCACGCGCTGGGCCGCAGGCAGGCAGGTGTAACAGCCCGGGACCGACGCTCCAGAAGATTCCCCTTTTTTCCCATTGTCGTCGTGTGATCTGGTCGGTTGTCGCATTCATCATTCGCATCATCTGCATAGCATCGTCACTCGTTTTTGAAAACTTGCATCTGTTCGTAGTCGCCGGTTCTCTGTTTGTGTCATCGACCATTTCGAGTCCAACCACACACGCACGCGCCCGCGGCATCGTTTTTTTAAAAAGCTTTTAAAAGCATGCGGAAAATATTCTCGGATTGGGTCGAAACTAGGTGTGCGGTCTTGTTATGTTGTAGGTAGACCGCCTGCCAAATTTCGTCGCAATCGGAGTCCGTTTGATACCCGAACGGTAGGCCGTAGCGGCACCATCATCGGTTTATTCGTCGGACGTTTTGGTTCTAAAAACTCTGACACGGGCCACAATTCTTCCTCTCTTCTCAGCCCACACCCCCTCTCCACAACCAACCAGCCCACCTAAGCCTACCTAACCTTAGGGCGCAGCCGGAGCCGTCCGATCGCGATCGCGCGGACGAAAAGCCACCCCTAGACCCAAACCCTAGCCCCATTTGCTATATATAGACCCCCAACCGTCCATTTGGCCTCTCCTAGCTCCTCCTCGAAATCAGCGCCGCCAACCTCCTCCCGCCACCCACCTCGTTTTCGCCGCCGGGCCGCAGCCGGGCCGCCACTTGGCGCCACCCGAGTGGCTGCGCCGCCCCAGCCGTCGCCCGCGACCACTGCGAGCCTGCCACGTCGCCTCGCCCCCCTGGTCAACCACCGCCTCATACCACGCCGGCCCACGGTGCCCGAACGCGGCCCGCCCCAGGCCCAATCTGGGCCGAGGCCGCGCCCGTGCGCCACTGCCTCCCCGTCGCCAAGCTCGCCCCGCCGCCGGAGCTCGCCGCCGCCTCGCGCCGCGCAGCTTCACAGGACCCCGCCTCCGCGCATGCTCTGCCGCAGCCGCCAGACGCCGCCGCTGCTCCGCTCGCCCTTCCCTGACCGGTCGCCGCCCCGAGCTCCAACCGCCGATGGCAGCAGCCGCACCAGCCCCGCCGGCCTCGATCCGCATCTCCGGCGACCAGATCCAGCGAGCCTAGCCCGGATCCGGCCGCACCAACCCCGCCGCCGGCCGCTGACCTTGCCGACGTCGCCTCCATGCTCGTCGGAGGCCTCCTCCTCACAACCTCGCCGGCGACCAGCCTCCCCTGTCCTCCAGATCGAGCGGGGGAGGGAACTGCTCCCCGCGTCGCCCGCGTGGGCCGCCGCCCGAGCCGGCCCAGCCCCAGCCTCCCTCGCCCTAGGCTGAGCCCACTAGGTGAGCTAGCCCCGTGCCTCTAAATCTCGCCCTATGCGCATTTTAGCATCCGACGCTCTGTATTAATGTTTGACTGCGATTTGTTTAATATAGATGTTAATCTTGCATAAATCATTATGGCATATTTTTCTGCAGTACCATATACATGTTATATATGTTTTCGGGGTAGAAAAATCCATTGAATCCATCTGTGCAATTAGTTTTGTCATTTGAGTAAGTATGTGTGCATGTTATTTTGCTATGATGCCCTTTTGTTTATTTTGCGTGAATGAATCCATGCACATTTTGGAATAGTTGCAAACATGAGATATGCCCTTGGACATGTGTGCTAGGCCCTGGTCATTTTGGTTGCTATAGAAATCCATGTTTAAGTGTTATTTTCTTGTTGCCAACATGCCATAAAAATGTGCTGTTTTGAGGGTCCAAAATATTTCTAAGTCTGAAATCTGTGTTATTTTGTTGCTGTCTTGCCATGTGGTTTGCTATTGATCTATAGCTCTTTTGGTGTTGCCACAATGGGATGTATTGTTAAGCATGTTATGCTCTATCATATTGTGCCAATAGTTTGCATGAATAAGCATAGCATCATAATTAATTCTGCTGTCGAACATGTCAATCTGTTAAAAAACTGCTGCATATGTCTAGTCTAATTTTCACAAAGTCTGAGAATCTGTTTTCTTCATAATGCCATGTTGTGATGATGCTAGCCATGATTCTATGCATAATTAGACCTTGCCACCATGTAATGAATTGTAGGGCATCATGTCCTCTACCATGCTGTAAAGTTTCATGCCAAGATATGACTTGTAGCATCTAGTTTTGCTGCTGCCAATATGCCTCCGTGATAAAACTGCTCTGCTAAAAGCTGTGATTTTCACTAAGTCCTAATCTGCTATATTTTATTGCCATGTTGTGAGCTTCCTACCATGTGATCCATGACTCTTTTGAGTATGATATGTGAAGATGAAAGGAAGTGTGTTTTATATGCTACTGCCCCATTCTTAGTTTGTGCATTTTAGAATCTTGTAGCTTGTTGTTTTCAAGCGTGCAATATGCCATGTTGCTGTTTTGGACAGATTTGCACTAAAACTTGTGTTGGTTGTTGTGGTTGACCCGTAGCTCCCTTTTGGTCATGCCATATATGAAACTTGCTTAGATTTTCATATAGTATCATAATATCTTGCTGCATTCATGATTTGAAATGTTTGTGGTTGTCATTTTCATGCATTTTGCATTCATGTCATGTTCATCTTGTGAAGGTTATATCTTTTAGACCGTAGCTCCGTTTGAGATGTTCCATATATGTAAATCGACTAGAATGATATGTAGAATTGCATGGTATACTTTATTTTCCTGTTTAATAAATATAAAACATGATTTGTTCAGATCTGGACCAATTTCGAAATTAACATATGGGGTCGTTTCGGAAATGCTATATGTTGTTTCCGGCCTCATTTAAACTTGCCTAGATGTGTACTTTACTTATGCTTCACCTCTTGCCATGTTTAAAAACATTTAACAATGTTGTGTACCTAAACGGGAGTGAACTAAGTAATTCAAATATGGAGTTTCGTCAATATGCAACTCATTGCATATTGAGCTTCACTTAATGTGTAGGAGTTGATTGTTGTGCTTTGCCATGCCTTGCATAATGAAATGGACATGCATCATATTGGATTGCGCATCATGTCATGCATATGTTGCGGTGTACCGTGTGTTGATTGTTGTTTTCGGATTGTTCCTTCTCGATAGAGTTCCAAAAGCGTTCGGAGTGTGAGGATTCGTTCGACTACGTTCCGTTCGTCTACTTCACGGATCGCCTGCTTCACGGATTCGTTCTTCTTCCAAGCGGGATCTCAGGCAAGATGACCTTTTCCCTGGATACCATTACTTGTTGGGGAACGTTGCATGGGAAACAAAAATTTTCCTACGAACACACAAGATCTATCCATGGTGACGAGCATCTACGAGAGGGAGAGTGAATCTACATACCCTTGTAGATCGCTAAGCGGAAGCGTTAAGAAACGCGGTTGATGTAGTCGAACGTCTCCGCGATCCAAATCGCAAGTCGTCCCTCGATCCGATCACGAACTAGTGCCGAACGGACGGCACCTCCGCGTTCAACACACGTACAACTTGATGACGCCTTCACCTCCTCGATCCAGTGAGCGATGGTGAAGTAGTAGATGAGTTCTGGCAGCACGACGGCGTGGTGATGGTGGTGAGGAACAATCTCTGTAGGGCTTCGCCAAGCACTACGGAGATTATGACGTGAGAACTAGAGGGTTAGGGTTGCCGACACACGGCTTGGGAAATCTTACTGTGTCCCGTGTGCTAGCCCTGCCCCTCTATTTATATGTTGAGCCTTGGGGTCTAAACTTGGAGTAAAAGCCTCCTCCAGGTCGGTTTTGCCCGCACAAGGTCGGTTTGGCCCGCAGGGAAAGAGTCCAACTCGGATCCCTGCAGTACCGCGCACAAGCGGTAGTACCGCTCACGAGCGGTAGTACCGCTTCACCCAAGCGGTAGTACCGCTTATGCGGTAGTACCGCTTCACACAAGCGGTAGTACCGCTTACGCGGTAGTACTGCCTTACCAGCGGTAGTACCGCTTAAGGCAGCAGCAAAACTTCCTTTTGCACTTTCCAATACCTCGTGGGCTTTACCCCTTTGGCTCATATAAAGTGTTGCTGCACCCGAACACTTCGGTAAACATCCGGAACCCCTTCCGGTGAATTCTGGAACTCTTCCGGAGATCAAAACACTATTATCACACATATATCAATCTTTACCTCCGGACTCTTCCGGAGATCCTCGTCATGTCCGGGATCTTATCCGGGACTCCGAACAACCTTCGGTCACCAACAAAATAACTCAACTATACTAATCGTCACCAAACGTTAAGTGTGTAGACCCTGCGGGTTCGAGAACTATGTAGACATGACCGAGACACCTCTACGGCCAATAACCAATAGCGGGACCTGGACGCCCATATTGGCTCCTACATATTCTACGAAGATCTTTATCGGTCGAACCTCTATGTCAAGGATTCAGTTAATCCCGTATGCTGTTCCCTTTGTTCTTCGGTATGTTACTTGCCCGAGATTCGATCGTCGGTATCTCTATACCTAGTTCAATCTCGTTACCGGCAAGTCTCTTTACTCGTTCCGTAATACAAGATCTCGTGGCTAACACTTTAGTCACATTGCTTGCAAGGCTCATTGTGATGTTGTATTACCGAGTGGGCCCTGAGATACCTCTCCGTCACACGGAGTAACAAATCCCAGTCTTGATCCATGCCAACCCAACAGACACCCTCGGAGATACCTGTAGAGCACCTTTATAGTCACCCAGTTACGTTGCGACGTTTGATACACACAAGGTACTCCTCCGATGTCAGGGAGTTGCATGATCTCATGGTCATAGGAACAGATACTTGACATGCAGAAAACAATAGCAATAAACTGACACGATCATATGCTACGTTCGTAGTTTGGGTCTTGTCCATCACATCATTCTCCTAATGATGTGATCCCATTATCAAATGACATCTCATGTCTATGGCTAGGAAACCTTCACCATCTTTTGATCAACGAGCTAGTCAACTAGAGGCTTACTAGGGACACAGTGTTGTCTATGTACCCACACATGTATTTGAGTTTCCAATCAATACAATTATAGCATGGATAATAAACGATTATCATGAACAAGGAAATATAATAATAACTAATTTATTATTGCCTCTAGGGCATATTTCCAACAGTCTCCCACTTGCACTAGAGTCAATAATCTAGTTTTACATCACTATGTGATTTACGTTGTAATGAATCGAACACCCATGCAGTTCTGGTGTTGTTCATGTTTAGCCCTTGGAAGAGGTTTAGTCATCGGATCTGCAACATTCAGATCCGTGTGTACTTTGCAAATATTTATGTCGTCCTCCTTGATGTAATCGCGGATGGAATTGAAACGTCGCTTTATGTGTCTGGTCCTCTTGTGAAATCTTGGTTCCTTGGCTAGAGCAATGGTGCCAGTATTATCACAAAACAGAGTCATTGGGTTAAGCGCACTAGGCACTACTCCAAGATCTGTCATGAACTCCTTCATCCAGACACCTTCCTTCGCCGCCTCCGAGGCAGCGATGTACTCCGCTTCGCATGTAGAATCAGCTATCACGCTTTGCTTGGAACTGCACCAGCTAACCGCACCCCCATTAAGAATAAATACGTATCCGGTTTGTGATTTAGAGTCATCCGGATCAGTGTCAAAGCTTGCATCGACGTAACCCTTTACGACGAGCTCTTGATCACCTCCATAAACGAGAAACATGTCCTTAGTCCTTTTCAGGTACTTCAGGATATTCTTGACCGCCGTCCAGTGTTCCATTCCTGGATCACTTTGAAACCTTCCGACCATACTTATGGCAAGGCTGACATCGGGTCTTGCGCACAGCATTGCATACATGATAGAGCCTATGGCTGAAGCATAGGGGATGACACTCATCTTTTCTCTATCTTCTGCAGTCACTGGGCATTGAGTCTTACTCAACTTCACACCTTGCAATACAGGCAAGAACCCCTTCTTGGACTGATCCATTTTGAACTTCTTCAAAACTTTGTCAAGGTATGTGCTTTGTGAAAGTCCTATTAAGCGTCTCGATCTATCTCTATAGATCTTGACGCCTAATATGAAAGCAGCTTCTCCTAGGTCCTTCATTGAAAAACTCTTGTTCAAATATTCCTTCACGCCTTCCAACATTTCTATATTGTTTCCAATCAGCAATATGTCATCCACATATAATATTAGAAACGCTATAGAGCTCCCACTCACTTTCTTGTAAATACAAGCTTCTCCGTAAACTTGTATAAACTCGAACGCTTTGATCACCTCATCAAAGCGAAGATTCCAACTCCGAGATGCTTGCACCAGTCCATAAATGGATCGCTGGAGTTTGCAAACTTTGTCAGCATTCTCTGGATCGACAAAACCTTCTGGTTGCATCATATACAACTCTTCCTTAAGGAAACCGTTAAGGAACGCTGTTTTGACATCCATCTGCCAAATTTCATAATCGAAAAAGGCGGCTATTGCTAACATGATTCTGACGGACTTAAGCATCGCTACGGGTGAGAAGGTCTCATCGTAGTCAACTCCTTGAACTTGTGAAAAACCCTTTGCCACAAGTCGAGCTTTATAGACGGTGACATTACCGTCCGCGTCCGTCTTCCTCTTAAAGATCCATTTGTTCTGAATGGCCTTATGCCCTTCAGGTAATACTTCCAAAGTCCACACTTTGTTTTCATACATGGATCCCATCTCGGATTTCATGGCCTCTAACCACTTCTCGGAATCCGGGCCCATCATCGCTTCTCCATAGCTCGTAGGTTCATCGTTGTCTAACAACATGACCTCTAAGACAGGGTTGCCATACCACTCAGGAGCAGTACGCGTCCTTGTCGACCTACGAGGTTCGATAGCAACTTGATCCAAAGCTTCATGATCATCATCATTAACTTCCTCTTCAGCTGTTGTAGGCTCTACAGAAACATCTTTCTGCGCTGCGCTACTTTCAGGTTGAAGTAAAGGTTCAACAACCTCATCAAGTTCTATCTTCCTCCCACTCAATTCTTTCGAGAGAAACTCTTTCTCAAGAAACGTTCCGTTTTTAGCGACAAACACTTTGCCTTCGGATCTGAGGTAGAAGGTATACCCAACTATCTCTTTTGGGTATCCTATGAAGACGCATTTCTCCGCTTTGGGTTCCAGCTTTTCAGGCTGAAGCTTTTTGACATAAGCATCACATCCCCAAACTTTAAGAAACGACAGCTTTGGCTTCTTGCCAAACCAAAGTTCATATGGCGTCGTCTCAACGGATTTCGATGGTGCCCTATTTAAAGTGAATGCAGCTGTCTCTAATGCATAACCCCAAAACGATAGTGGCAAATCGGCAAGAGACATCATAGATTGCACCATATCCAATAAGGTTCGATTACGACGTTCGGACACACCATTACGCTGTGGTGTTCCAGGCGGTGTTAGATGTGAAACAATTCCACATTGTCTTAAGTGACTGCCAAACTCATAACTCAGATATTCTCCTTCTCGATCAGATCGTAGGAATTTAATCTTCTTGTTACGATGATTCTCAACTTCACTCTGAAATTGTTTGAACTTTTCAAATGTTTCAGACTTGTGTTTCATTAAGTAAATATACCCATATCTACTTAAGTCATCAGTGAAGGTGAGAAAGTAACGATAACCACCGCGCGCCTCAATACTCATCGGACCGCACACATCAGTATGTACGATTTCCAATAAGTCACTTGCCCGTTCCATTGTTCCAGAGAACGGCGTTTTAGTCATCTTGCCCATGAGGCATGGCTCACATGTGTCAAGTGATTCAAAATCAAGTGACTCCAAAAGTCCATCAGCATGGAGCTTCCTCATGCGTTTTACGCCAATATGACCTAAACGGCAGTGCCACAAGAAAGTGGTATTATCATTATTAATTCTACATCTTTTGGCATCAATGTTATGAACATGTGTATCATTACTATCGAGATTCAATAAGAATAAACCCCACACATTGGGTGCATGACCATAAAAGATATTACTCATATAAATAGAACAACCATTATTCTCTGATTTAAATGAGTAACCGTCTCGCAATAAACAAGATCCAGATATAATGTTCATGCTTAACGCAGGCACTAAATAACAATTATTCAGGTTCATCACTAATCCCGATGGTAATCGAAGAGCGAGCGTGCCGACGGCGATCACATCAACCTTGGAACCATTTCCCACGCGCATCGTCACTTCGTCCTTTGCCAGCCTCCGTCTATTCCGCAGTTCCTGTTTTGAGTTGCAAATATGAGCAACCGCACCGGTATCAAATACCCAGGCACTACAACGAGAGTTGGTAAGGTACACATCAATAACATGTATATCATATATACCTTGTTTGTTGTTGGCCGCCTTCTTGTCAGCCAAATACTTGGGGCAGTTCCGCTTCCAGTGTCCAGTTCCCTTGCAATGAAAGCACACAGTTTCTGGTTTGGGTCCAGCCTTGGGTTTCTTCATGAGAGGAGCAACTGCTTTGCCACTCTTCTTGGAGTTACCCTTCTTACCCTTGCCATTTTTCTTGAAACTAGTGGTTTTATTGACCATCAACACTTGATGCTCCTTCTGAATTTCAGACTCAGCGGCTTTCAGCATCGCAAACAGCTCGGCGACTGACTTGTTCATCCCGTGCATGTTATAGTTCAACACGAAGCTCTTGTAGCTAGGTGGCAATGATTGAAGAACTTTGTCAGTGATAGCCTCTGGCGGAAGGGGCATCCCCAATTCAGCCAGACGGGTGGAGTACCCAGACATTCTGAGTACGTGATCACTGATAGACCCGTTCTCCTCCATCTTGCAAGCATAGAACTTATCGGAGATCTCATATCTCTCGATCCGGGCATTCTTCTGAAAGATAAACTTCAACTCCTGGAACATCTCATATGCTCCATGACGTTCAAAATGTCTTTGAAGTCCCGGTTCTAAGCCATACAATATTGCACTTTGAACTATTGAGTAATCTCCAGAACGAGCCTGCCAGGCGTTCACAACGTCTAGAGACTCAACTGGAGCGGGTGGATCACCAAGCGGTGCATCAAGGACATAAGCCTTCTGGGAAGCCGTAAGGATAATCCTTAGATTACGGGCCCAGTCCACAAAGTTACTTCCATCATCTTTCAACTTAGCTTTCTCTAGGAACGCATTAAAATTCAGGGGTGCTACTGCGCGAGCCATGATCTACAACATAAATATAGCAAAGACAACTTAGACTATTGTTCTAGATAATGAGTTTAGTTAATCATATTACTTAAAAACTCCCACTCAAATAGACATCCCTCCGGTCATTCGAGTGTAACATGATCCAAATCCACCAACTCAAGTCCGATCATCACGTGAGTTGAGGTGGTTTCAATGGTGAACATCTTCATGTTGATCATATCTACTATATGACTCATGTTCGACCTTTCGGTCTTTTGTGTTCCGAGGCCATGTCTGTACATGCTAGGCTCGTCAAGTTTAACCCGAGTGTTCCGCACGTGCAACATGGCTTACACCCGTTGTATGTGAACGTAGAGTCTATCACACCCGATCATCACGGCGTGTCTCGAAACGACGAACTTTCGCAACGGTGCACACTCGGGGAGAACACAATTTTATCTTGAAATTTAAGTGAGGGATCACCTTATAATGCTACCGTCGTCCTAAGCAAAATAAGATGCATAAAAGGATTAACATCACATGCAAATCATAAGTGACATGATATGGCCATGAACTTGTGCTTTTGATCTCCATCTCCAAAGCACCGGCATGATCTCCATCGTCACCGGCATGACACCATGATCTTCATCATCTTGATCTCCATCAACGTGTCGCCATGAGGTTGTCGCGCCGACTGTTGCTTCCACGACTATTGCTAACTCATAGCGATAAAGTAAAGCAAAACGGCGAAAATAATTAAAGACAACTCTATGGCTCCTGCCGGTTGCCGTACTCATCGACATGCAAGTCGTGATATTCTATACAACACATGTCATCTCATACATCACATATATCTCATCATGTAATTGGCCATATCACATCACAACATACCCTGCAAAAACAAGTTAGACGTCCTCTAATTGTTGTTGCAAATTTTACGTGGCTGCTACGGGTTTGCAAGAACCGTTCTTACCTACGCAAAACCACAACGTGGTGTAGTGATTGCTTTTTGATCTTCTAAAAGAACCCTCTTCATTGAAATCGATTCAACTAAAGTGAGAGAGACAGACACCCGCTAGCCATCTTTATGCAACGAAATTACATGTCAGTTGAAGGAACCTGTCTCGCGTAAGCGTACGCGTAATGTCGGTCCGGGCCGCTTCATCTCACAATACCGCCGAATCAAGTATCAACTAGTAACGGCAAGCAATATGTATACACCCACGCCCACAACTCGTTTGTGTTCTACTCGAGATCTCATCTACGCATAGACCTAGCTCAGATGCCACTGTTGGGGAACGTTGCATGGGAAACAAAAATTTTCCTACGCACACACAAGATCTATCCATGGTGACGAGCATCTACGAGAGGGAGAGTGAATCTACATACCCTTGTAGATCGCTAAGCGGAAGCGTTAAGAAACGCGGTTGATGTAGTCGAACGTCTCCACGATCCAAATCGCAAGTCGTCCCTCGATCGGATCACAAACTAGTGCCGAACGGACGGCACCTCCGCATTCAACACACGTACGGCTTGATGACGCCTTCACCTCCTCGATCCAGCGAGCGATGGTGAAGTAGTAGATGAGTTCCGGCAGCACGACGGCGTGGTGATGGTGGTGAGGAACAATCTCTGCAGGGCTTCGCCAAGCACTACGGAGATTATGACGTGAGAACTAGAGGGTTAGGGTTGCCGACACACGGCTTGGGAAATCTTAATGTGTCCCGTGTGCTAGCCCTGCCCCTCTATTTATATGTTGAGCCTTGGGGCCTAAACTTGGAGTAAAAGCCTCCTCCAGGTCGGTTTTGCCCGCACAAGGTCGGTTAGGCCCGCAGGGAAAGAGTCCAACTCGGATCCCTACAGTACCGCGCACAAGCGGTAGTACCGCTCACGAGCGGTAGTACCGCTTCACCCAAGCGGTAGTACCGCTTATGCGGTAGTACCGCTTCACACAAGCGGTAGTACCGCTTACGCGGTAGTACTGCCTTACCAGCGGTAGTACCGCTTAAGGCAGCAGCAAAACTTCCTTTTGCACTTTCCAATACCTCGTGGGCTTTACCCCTTTGGCTCATATAAAGTGTTGCTGCACCCGAACACTTCGGTAAACATCCGGAACCCCTTCCGGTGAATTCCGGAACTCTTCCGGAGATCAAAACACTATTATCACACATATATCAATCTTTCGCATTGTCGTCGTGTGATCTGGTCGGTTGTCGCATTCATCATTCGCATCATCTGCATAGCATCGTCACTCGTTTTTGAAAACTTGCATCTGTTCGTAGTCGCCGGTTCTCTGTTTGTGTCATCGACCATTTCGAGTCCAACCACACACGCACGCGCCCGCGGCATCGTTTTTTTAAAAAGCTTTTAAAAGCATGCGGAAAATATTCTCGGATTGGGTCGAAACTAGGTGTGCGGTCTTCTTATGTTGTAGGTAGACCGCCTGCCAAATTTCGTCGCAATCGGAGTCCGTTTGATACCCGAACGGTAGGCCGTAGCGGCACCATCATCGGTTTATTCGTCGGACGTTTTGGTTCTAAAAACTCTGACACGGGCCACAATTCTTCCTCTCTTCTCAGCCCACACCCCCTCTCCACAACCAACCAGCCCACCTAAGCCTACCTAACCTTAGGGCGCAGCCGGAGCCGTCCGATCGCGATCGCGCGGACGAAAAGCCACCCCTAGACCCAAACCCTAGCCCCATTTGCTATATATAGACCCCCAACCGTCCATTTGGCCTCTCCTAGCTCCTCCTCGAAATCAGCGCCGCCAACCTCCTCCCGCCACCCACCTCGTTTTCGCCGCCGGGCCGCAGCCGGGCCGCCACTTGGCGCCACCCGAGTGGCTGCGCCGCCCCAGCCGTCGCCCGCGACCACTGCGAGCCTGCCACGTCGCCTCGCCCCCCTGGTCAACCACCGCCTCATACCACGCCGGCCCACGGTGCCCGAACGCGGCACGCCCCGGGCCCAATCTGGGCCGAGGCCGCGCCCGTGCGCCACTGCCTCCCCGTCGCCAAGCTCGCCCCGCCGCCGGAGCTCGCCGCCGCCTCGCGCCGCGCAGCTTCACAGGACCCCGCCTCCGCGCATGCTCTGCCGCAGCCGCCAGACGCCGCCGCTGCTCCGCTCGCCCTTCCCTGACCGGTCGCCGCCCCGAGCTCCAACCGCCGATGGCAGCAGCCGCACCAGCCCCGCCGGCCTCGATCCGCATCTCCGGCGACCAGATCCAGCGAGCCTAGCCCGGATCCGGCCGCACCAACCCCGCCGCCGGCCGCTGACCTTGCCGACGTCGCCTCCATGCTCGTCGGAGGCCTCCTCCTCACAACCTCGCCGGCGACCAGCCTCCCCTGTCCTCCAGATCGAGCGGGGGAGGGAACTGCTCCCCGCGTCGCCCGCGTGGGCCGCCGCCCGAGCCGGCCCAGCCCCAGCCTCCCTCGCCCTAGGCTGAGCCCACTAGGTGAGCTAGCCCCGTGCCTCTAAATCTCGCCCTATGCGCATTTTAGCATCCGACGCTCTGTATTAATGTTTGACTGCGATTTGTTTAATATAGATGTTAATCTTGCATAAATCATTATGGCATATTTTTCTGCAGTACCATATACATGTTATATATGTTTTCGGGGTAGAAAAATCCATTGAATCCATCTGTGCAATTAGTTTTGTCATTTGAGTAAGTATGTGTGCATGTTATTTTGCTATGATGCCCTTTTGTTTATTTTGCGTGAATGAATCCATGCACATTTTGGAATAGTTGCAAACATGAGATATGCCCTTGGACATGTGTGCTAGGCCCTGGTCATTTTGGTTGCTATAGAAATCCATGTTTAGGTGTTATTTTCTTGTTGCCAACATGCCATAAAAATGTGCTGTTTTGAGGGTCCAAAATATTTCTAAGTCTGAAATCTGTGTTATTTTGTTGCTGTCTTGCCATGTGGTTTGCTATTGATCTATAGCTCTTTTGGTGTTGCCACAATGGGATGTATTGTTAAGCATGTTATGCTCTATCATATTGTGCCAATAGTTTGCATGAATAGGCATAGCATCATAATTAATTCTGCTGTCGAACATGTCAATCTGTTAAAAAACTGCTGCATATGTCTAGTCTAATTTTCACAGTCTGAGAATCTGTTTTCTTCATAATGCCATGTTGTGATGATGCTAGCCATGATTCTATGCATAATTAGACCTTGCCACCATGTAATGAATTGTAGGGCATCATGTCCTCTACCATGCTGTAAAGTTTCATGCCAAGATATGACTTGTAGCATCTAGTTTTGCTGCTGCCAATATGCCTCCGTGATAAAACTGCTCTGCTAAAAGCTGTGATTTTCACTAAGTCCTAATCTGCTATATTTTATTGCCATGTTGTGAGCTTCCTACCATGTGATCCATGACTCTTTTGAGTATGATATGTGAAGATGAAAGGAAGTGTGTTTTATATGCTACTGCCCCATTCTTAGTTTGTGCATTTTAGAATCTTGTAGCTTGTTGTTTTCAAGCGTGCAATATGCCATGTTGCTGTTTTGGACAGATTTGCACTAAAACTTGTGTTGGTTGTTGTGGTTGACCCGTAGCTCCCTTTTGGTCATGCCATATATGAAACTTGCTTAGATTTTCATATAGTATCATAATATCTTGCTGCATTCATGATTTGAAATGTTTGTGGTTGTCATTTTCATGCATTTTGCATTCATGTCATGTTCATCTTGTGAAGGTTATATCTTTTAGACCGTAGCTCCGTTTGAGATGTTCCATATATGTAAATCGACTAGAATGATATGTAGAATTGCATGGTATACTTTATTTTCCTGTTTAATAAATATAAAACATGATTTGTTCAGATCTGGACCAATTTCGAAATTAACATATGGGGTCGTTTCGGAAATGCTATATGTTGTTTCCGGCCTCATTTAAACTTGCCTAGATGTGTACTTTACTTATGCTTCACCTCTTGCCATGTTTAACAACATTTAACAATGTTGTGTACCTAAACGGGAGTGAACTAAGTAATTCAAATATGGAGTTTCGTCAATATGC
This sequence comes from Elymus sibiricus, assembly GCA_039707655.1. Lineage (NCBI taxonomy): Eukaryota > Viridiplantae > Streptophyta > Magnoliopsida > Poales > Poaceae > Elymus > Elymus sibiricus. Next base: position 205,852,081 of record CM077673.1, on the reverse strand, counting down.
AACTCATTGCATATTGAGCTTCACTTAATGTGTAGGAGTTGATTGTTGTGCTTTGCCATGCCTTGCATAATGAAATGGACATGCATCATATTGGATTGCGCATCATGTCATGCATATGTTGCGGTGTACCGTGTGTTGATTGTTGTTTTCGGATTGTTCCTTCTCGATAGAGTTCCAAAAGCGTTCGGAGTGTGAGGATTCGTTCGACTACGTTCCGTTCGTCTACTTCACGGATCGCCTGCTTCACGGATTCGTTCTTCTTCCAAGCGGGATCTCAGGCAAGATGACCTTTTCCCTGGATACCATTACTTGTTGGGGAACGTTGCATGGGAAACAAAAATTTTCCTACGAACACACAAGATCTATCCATGGTGACGAGCATCTACGAGAGGGAGAGTGAATCTACATACCCTTGTAGATCGCTAAGCGGAAGCGTTAAGAAACGCGGTTGATGTAGTCGAACGTCTCCGCGATCCAAATCGCAAGTCGTCCCTCGATCCGATCACGAACTAGTGCCGAACGGACGGCACCTCCGCGTTCAACACACGTACAACTTGATGACGCCTTCACCTCCTCGATCCAGCGAGCGATGGTGAAGTAGTAGATGAGTTCTGGCAGCACGACGGCGTGGTGATGGTGGTGAGGAACAATCTCTGTAGGGCTTCGCCAAGCACTACGGAGATTATGACGTGAGAACTAGAGGGTTAGGGTTGCCGACACACGGCTTGGGAAATCTTACTGTGTCCCGTGTGCTAGCCCTGCCCCTCTATTTATATGTTGAGCCTTGGGGTCTAAACTTGGAGTAAAAGCCTCCTCCAGGTCGGTTTTGCCCGCACAAGGTCGGTTTGGCCCGCAGGGAAAGAGTCCAACTCGGATCCCTGCAGTACCGCGCACAAGCGGTAGTACCGCTCACGAGCGGTAGTACCGCTTGAGCGGTAGTACCGCTTCACCCAAGCGGTAGTACCGCTTATGCGGTAGTACCGCTTCACACAAGCGGTAGTACCGCTTACGCGGTAGTACTGCCTTACCAGCGGTAGTACCGCTTAAGGCAGCAGCAAAACTTCCTTTTGCACTTTCCAATACCTCGTGGGCTTTACCCCTTTGGCTCATATAAAGTGTTGCTGCACCCGAACACTTCGGTAAACATCCGGAACCCCTTCCGGTGAATTCTGGAACTCTTCCGGAGATCAAAACACTATTATCACACATATATCAATCTTTACCTCCGGACTCTTCCGGAGATCCTCGTCATGTCCGGGATCTTATCCGGGACTCCGAACAACCTTCGGTCACCAACAAAATAACTCAACTATACTAATCGTCACCAAACGTTAAGTGTGTAGACCCTGCGGGTTCGAGAACTATGTAGACATGACCGAGACACCTCTACGGCCAATAACCAATAGCGGGACCTGGACGCCCATATTGGCTCCTACATATTCTACGAAGATCTTTATCGGTCGAACCTCTATGTCAAGGATTCAGTTAATCCCGTATGCTGTTCCCTTTGTTCTTCGGTATGTTACTTGCCCGAGATTCGATCGTCGGTATCTCTATACCTAGTTCAATCTCGTTACCGGCAAGTCTCTTTACTCGTTCCGTAATACAAGATCTCGTGGCTAACACTTTAGTCACATTGCTTGCAAGGCTCATTGTGATGTTGTATTACCGAGTGGGCCCTGAGATACCTCTCCGTCACACGGAGTAACAAATCCCAGTCTTGATCCATGCCAACCCAACAGACACCCTCGGAGATACCTGTAGAGCACCTTTATAGTCACCCAGTTACGTTGCGACGTTTGATACACACAAGGTACTCCTCCGATGTGAGGGAGTTGCATGATCTCATGGTCATAGGAACAGATACTTGACATGCAGAAAACAATAGCAATAAACTGACACGATCATATGCTACGTTCGTAGTTTGGGTCTTGTCCATCACATCATTCTCCTAATGATGTGATCCCGTTATCAAATGACATCTCATGTCTATGGCTAGGAAACCTTCACCATCTTTTGATCAACGAGCTAGTCAACTAGAGGCTTACTAGGGACACAATGTTGTCTATGTACCCACACATGTATTTGAGTTTCCAATCAATACAATTATAGCATGGATAATAAACGATTATCATGAACAAGGAAATATAATAATAACTAATTTATTATTGCCTCTAGGGCATATTTCCAACATTACTATCATTTCCATGCTAGATGTCTCGTTTCTCTCGCTTCTCTCGCTACCTACTACTTGTTTGTCAAGCCTCCCAAATGCCATGATAAGCCTCTAACCCTCCACATCCCAGCAAAACATTGTTTGGCTATGTTACCGCTTGCTCAGCCCTTCTTATAGCGTTGCTAGTTGCAGGTGCAATTGTTTCCATGTGTCAACATGGATATCCTTTTGTTATATCACAATATTATTGCTATTTAATTTAATGCACATATATACTTGGTAAAGGGTGGAAGGCTTGGCCTTTTGCTCGGTGTTTTGTTCCACTCTTGCTGCCCTAGTTACTTGTGAACCGGTGTTATGTTCCATATTGAGCGCTCCTAACATTCTCGGGGTTGTTATGGGGACCCCCTTAATTTTCATTTTAGGATAAAACTTGTCTGGTAAGGCCCAACATTGGTACTACATTTGCCTAATAACTAATAAAATTGCATAGGGACTTTCCGGACCCCATGGATAATTAATCAACAACCCGGAGAGTGCTCCTCATGAGTGTTGGTCCAAAATAGAGCACTGTGCGGGGCCATCCCATGGCAACTTGGGTGATGTCTATCAGGCCACCATACGCGTCGCTTATCCGTCATGTCCTGAGAACGAGATACACGGCTCGTATCGGGTTCGTTGACACGCCGGGCCGTCTTGCTGGACTTGTTTTACCTTTCTCGAACGTCTTGTGCGAGGAATTCCGAAAATACTTTGGGCTATCTCGAGGTTGCGGTTTTCCAATGGAATTTCCTAGGAAATCACGGGATTCGTGGTCGAGGTTATTCCCGCAGTGTGTGGTTAGTTTGTGATGGAAGAGTTGGAGCACCCCTGCAGGGTTAAATCTTTCGAAAAGCCGTGCCCGCGGTTACGTGGCAACTTGGAAACTTTGTTTAACACCCGGTCATAGCAAACTTGAAGTAAACTCAAATAAAATACACCAACTGTGTGCGTAACCGTGACTGTCTCTTCTCGTGAATTTCTGATCTGAGAGTGAACACGGTGGGGGTATGTTTGTTCGTAAGTAGGTGTTTAGGATCTCTTAGAGATCATTACTAGTTCACGTCCGTTTATGCGACGATCATCCCCCTTTATTCTTGTACTCGTAAGTTAGCCACTCAAATAAATGCTTAGTGCTTGCTGCAGCCTCACCACTTAACCATACCTCACCCATTAAGCTTTAATAGTCTTGATACCCTTGGAAATGAGATTGCTGAGTCCCCTGTGGCTCACAGATTACTACAACAACAGTTGCAGGTACAGGTAATGCGATGATTTGACGTGAGCGCGATGCTTGTTTGATTTGGAGTTCTTCTTCTTCATCATCGATCTAGGATGGGTTCTAGGCCGGCAGCCTGGGATAGCAAGGATGGATGTCATTTTATCATTTGTTTTCGTCCGTAGTCGGACCCTGTTCTTCTGTATGATGTTTGGATATGTTGTTGTATTGATGTGATATTGAAGTAGTTTGTGGCGAGTGTAAGCCAATTCCATATACTCATCTCTTCTTTACATGTACTTGTAATGATATCCATTCTTGTGAAACGACGAGATGCGTTTCTATCCCTGTCGAGGACCTCGTGCCAAAATAAGGATAGGATCGCATCTTGGGCGTGACAAATTGGTATCAGAGCATGTACCGACCTAGGAGCCCCCTTGATTGATCGAACTTGGCCGAGTCGAGTCTAGTGAAAAACTATTTTGAGTCTAGTTATATCGGAGAGTAGGATTCTTTTTACTCCTCTTTTATGCTCTGGTGAGGAATTACAACTTAGGAATTTTGATTCTACCCTCTTCTCACTCAATTTTTTTTAGGATCACGCGGATATTTTGGAATATATATGATACCGATGTGACGGAGTTCTGTCTTGGTGCCTCCTATCAGACTAGATTTCTTCCGGGGAGTTGAGCTCCAGGGTATTCTTGTGCACATCGTTATCATTCAGTTTCCTTAGTATCTAAGGATGAAGGATGTTCGAAATTGCTTCAATACTATTGGTGGCGAGAGGAGTTTGGCGTCACCCAGTACTGGGGAGAGCGTCCAGATGTACTGCCATGTTTAGTATTGTTGTGATTACGAGTGTCTGAGGTAGACGAGTTTGCGGAGTTTCTTGGATTATGTTGTGGAAGGTTGCGGGTGCAGTTGTAGCTGATTACCTTGGGTACGTTCCTGGGTCCGCAACCCGAATCGCATAACCAAGAAAGTTCGAAAGTTCTTAGGTGGGAATTAAAGTAGTTACCTAGGATTATCCTTCCAGCAAATGCAGATGGGTTATGTATTTGTTTCTGGCTAAATTCTCAAGCGTCATCCTTTGGTTTTGTTGGAATATGGTAATTCAAGTTGCTTCGATGTCAAGTGGTGATTTCATATCTTTCCTAAGAAGTGTTCTCATATTTCTATGGGAATGCTAATCCTTTTGCTCAATCAAATAGTCTTGTCAATTCTTTCCAACCGGTGCGCTTCTCTTCAAGATAATTCAATCCTTTCCAATATTTGCAAGATCAATCCTCATATTTCTTTCTGGAGTTCGTCTCATCCGTCCCAAGTGTTCCTTGTTTTTCCCCACCCTCCCGCCCATTTTCTTCAATGATTAAATTCTCATCCAAGTACTTCTCTCTTCATCAATGCTTCCGATCTCATTTCTTCTGTATTTTATCTGGTGATTCCTTTTGGAGATTCTCAGGAGTTTCAATTTCAAGATCTATCCTCGTATTCTTTGTTCTTGTTGTTATTCTTCCCCAGTGGATTCAATTCAAGCTCTCGGTGTTCATCATATCCTTTCTCATTTGTTCAATGGTTTCCCATGTTGGGAATTCTTATTCAAGCCTCTCTTGCTTATTCATCTCTCTATTCTATCCGTAGTGCTGAAGATATCTCTGAAGATTCATGGTTTCATTCAAATCCTTCCAAATTATTTCGAGGTTCTCACCTCATCAAGTTTTCATTTTCTACCGGTGTCATCTCTTCCTAAGCAATTGTTTCAACGGTGGTTTCTTTGAGTGGGCCCATAACCCACAGGTTTGTCCCCGGGATCTTACCAGGCTCTTCTAATCTTTCCGGAGATGTCCTCAAGTTCTTTCCAATATGACGTAAGAATGAATCTCATCAGTCATATTCCATGTCTAAGATCGCTTTGAATTAATTTTCATCATTGGTTCAACCTTTCCTTATTCTTTGTTCCGGAGTGTCTCGGTAATTCTTGATATTGTTTCTCATCATCATTCTCAGCGTTGAAGACCGAAGGAGAGTTTTTTTCTTAAATCTTTGCTCATTCTCTTGAAGATTCGAGTTTCTAGCTTGATGCTATTCTTTCATATTGTTTCCATTCATTAAAAATTTCTTCCTTGTTATCCGGAGCATTTCAGAGTTGTTTTCTTCATTCTCAAAATTCCTTCATTCTCAGCTTTCAGCTTATCCTTCATTCTCAAAATTCCTTCATTCTCAAAATTGCTCTTTCAGCTTATCCTTCATTCTCAGCTTTCAGCTTTCATTCTCAAAATCTTCCCAATTATTGTCTCTCCGTTCGTAGCTCGTTTATTCCGGTGCCTTGTTGAAGTTTTATATTAGGAGGATCATGATCTCTTCGTCTGACGTGTCTCCACTCATTGGTAGTATCCTCATCCATTTCAAATTTTTACCGGTGGTTCGCTCAAGAGTTCTTCATGTTCATGATATCCTCTCTTCAATCTTCTTCAAGAGGAATAAGTGGTATGCCAAATCCGTTGCTTGTCATCAATTTAACTTGATGAAGGATAAGCATTACGTAATTCTTATTCTTGTTTCATCAAGTGATTTCAATCCTTCTTCCGGAGTGGTGCATGTTATTAATTTTCGTTTCTAAGCTGGTCATCTTTCTTTCCGGAGTTTCATGTTTTATCAAGTATCTCATCGCGAAGCTTCATCCAAATCTTGCAAGGTCATAATCTTTTTATCGTTTGTTCCAGGACCGCAGCGATCTAGGATGGGTTCCAGGCCGGCAGCCTGGGATAGCAAGGATGGATATCATTTTATCGTTTGTTTTCGTCCGTAGTCGGACCCTGCTCTTCTGTATGATGTTTGGATATGTCGTTGTATTGATGTGATATTGAAGTAGCTTGTGGCGAGTGTAAGCGAATTCCATATACTCATCTCTTCTTTACATGTACTTGTAATGATATCCATTCTTGCGAAACGACGAGATGTGCTTCTATCCCTGTCGAGGCCTTCGTGCCAAAATAAGGATAGGATCGCATCTTCGGCGTGACAGCAGGTCTGGGTACCCCCGATCCCAGAACGCCGATAGTAGCCCCCGGGCCCAAGGCGCGCTCGAGTTGGCTTCGCGGCGAAGCCAAGGAAGGAAGGCCGAAGCGTCACGGGCCCCAATCGCATGCAGGCCAGGCTCGACACGTGGCGCACGATGGGTCGCGGACGCCTCCACTTCCCCACGTCGCCTCGGCAACCGCCTTGACTGACAAATGCTGACGCGTGTCGCGGGGCCATCATTGCCCAGAATGCGGAGGGACGCCGGTTGGCCTCCGATCAACTATAAGTGGGCGAGGGAGACAAAACCCCTAGCCCGTCTTCATCTTCTTGCCTCCTCACTCCAAGCCGCTGCTCTCACGGCCATGGTGCCAGTGAGGAGATTCTCCGCCACCGATAAAGGGAAGGCCTGCCTAGAGGGACCGGACTCGCCGCCGCCCAAGAGGGGCCGCGGCCGTCCTCGTAAGTACACCGCGACACCGGCGGCGGTCCCCCAAGGACGCGGGCACACTCCCATGAAGGCTGGCGCGCTACCTCCGGCAGCCGTAGGAAGGCTCCCTCCCGCGCAGGTGGCTGCAGTAGCCGTAGCGCCCGTGGGTAAGGGGGGAAGCTTGCGGTGAGCGCCCGGCCGCCCCGCCCACGATCTTACTCGGCCAACGCGGCCCAGGAGTTTGTGGTGCGGGCGGAGAAGCCGGCGATCACCTGGCTCTAGCTCCCGCGTTTCTTCGTGGAGGCGCTGTGATGCGGAGCATCCTACGGACATCACCATGACAAGAGCCCGTTTGGCAAGTGACACGTGCGACATCTACTTCACATACATAAAGGTGAATCATCTCCTTTACACGTGTTCACTTGACCCCTTCGAGGATGGTATACTACTTGATACTCCTCTCGTGTGCATGCATAGGTATTGTTGGAGCTTCACGGACGACGAGGAGGAGTGCCGGCACCTACGTACGACTACACCATCCGCGAGGGAAGTGTGGAAGCGGAGACGGAAGAAGACGGAGCAAGAAGTGCTTCAAGTGGAGTCGTCGCCAATCTACAGCGGCCGGACATCCGGCGCCATCAGCCAGGAGAAGCCCAAAGGGAAACGGACGCCATGCGACTCTACAGCGGCCGGACATCCGGTCGACCCCCGGACATCCGGCGCCCCGAGCCAGGCCGGATATCCGGCCCATGTCCCGGAAATCCGGTGCACCTGCACCTGAATCGAGCAGAGTTGGGCACCCGAGCCCCGGACATCCGGCCTCCACAGGCCGGACATCCGGCACCTCTTGAAGCCCCGGACATCCGGCCCCTGGCCCGGACATCCGGCCCCTGTGCGGGCAGACGCGGGCCAAAGGCCCATGTACCCTCTCTCTCTCGCCCCCATCTCCACTAGCACTATATAAGGGACCCCTCCTCCTCCTTTCTAGGGTTAGCAATGGTTTAGCTCATAGATTAGTTGAGCATTGCTCCTTCCATATACTTCTCCTAGGAGATTGCGACCTCCACGTGTGAGAAGATCTTATGGATGTCAAGGCCCCTATCTAGGGAAGATCCCTAGTGGATTCAAGGCCCCATCTCCCCATGGGATTTGGGATGAACTCTACCATGTATCCTCTTTCCCTTTGTTGTTCTTGTACCCTTGTGGATCTTGTGTGGATGTGAGCATAGTGGATGTGTGATTGGACTTGTTTTGAGTGTTTCTCTCGTGATTTCCCCCTCGTGTTCTTTGTGTTCATTCACAAATCCACCTCCAATTCGTGAAAGATCGACGCACACGGGCGTGCCCTGTATCATATTGGTATCATGAGCCACGTTGATCACGAATTTGGAGTCTCCCCCACCGTTTTCTATCCTAATTTTGCTTTATTTCGTCCCAATTTGAAAATCCCCACCAAAAATAGCCATACCAAATTTTTTGTGATTTGTTGGTTCTTGTGAGATTTTGTTGATTTTGATCCATGGATTTCGTGCTTGGTAGGTAGATCTAGCTTTCCCACCACCCAATCCACCCTAATTTTTCTTTTCCCCCATCAATTTTGACCCACGAGATTGAAATTTCCGCCCAAATTGAGCTCCCGAGCCCCAAATCTCGATCTGGATTTGTCGGGCCGGACATCCGGGCCCCTGGCCGGACATCCGGGCCCCCAAGCCGGACATCCGGCTCTTGGAGCTCACTTTCGGGCGTCTCTGGACAGTCAGGTCCCGGATATCCGGCCTAACCCCCGGATGTCCGGCCCGTGGGATTTCAGCCTCCCGTGTTTCACCGTTTTGTCCATAACTAATTCATCCGGAGTCCGATTTTGACGTTCTTTAGCTCGTTTTGTAGCTATTGACACTCTCCATCCCACAAAAATAGATACATAACCATTTGACTCCATCATATTTTTGGAATTTTGGCAAGTTTGCCTAGGCCTCCACCATAACTTCCGCATAGCCATCCCACCATAAACTTCCGCCACCCTAACCCAATTTTGTTTGAGATTTTGAGTTGCGGTTTCCGTTTCCTAAGGTGTTTAGGATACTTAGGGACGGTTCTACATCAACAACGCCGCCGCTCATCATCGCCTCGGCCTCGACATCGACATCGGCCACTTTGCCTTTTGGCACCCCAACCGTAAGCAAGGACGGTAACCTCGACGACATCATTGTCCATTTCCTTGCCATTGCATTGATCGCTTCGAGCCTATTGCGTACCTTACCCATTGAGACTAGCGAGTTGAGAATTGCCGGGCCACGTTACTTGTGCACCGTAGTGTTACTCTTATGCCGCATAGCTACATTTAGCATGCAAACATCTTGTTATCTACATTGTGCCATAAGTCTCTCCCGTGCATATCCATCATACTTGTCTCATATCTTGGTTCGAGCATCAAACAAAGAGAAAAAAAAAGAGAAAGAAGAAAAAGCTTTTAAGCAAAAGAGGAGATACAAAAGAGCTTGTAAGCAATAGAAATAGCATTGAGCCATTTTGCATAGTTCATACTCTTGGATCATACATACATAGCATACTTGGGATTGAAGATGGCACGTTTACTCTTTTAGGTTGGTGCACAAGCGCGTATCTAGCCCATTTGAGCAATCGAGCTATTGTCTCTTCTAGTATCCGTGCAACACGAGCTTTTCCCGGGTCTCTCACATTTTGTGCTCATTCCTTGGTTGCATGGATCCCATTTATCTATCCGTGTGTGTGTTCCTAGTGCCACCATATCTATTGATCTATTTTCTTTGCATTGCAATTTTGTGAATCTTTCTCAACATTTTCGATATCTTGAATTTTCAATTGCTTGAATTTTTTGCCACTTGTCCTAACCGAGGCACTCGATAAGCTTTACATTGTAGGTGTGAGTGAACATGTCCGGTACCAATTCCTCTATTCTTTCATTTCACATTGAGTGAAACGGGATACATCCTCAACTTTGGGAAACAGTATTTTGGTATTGTTTATCTCATTTCCCACTAACCTTTGCTCGAGTCTTGTGATGGCTAGGCAAAGCACACCTTCTTCGGTCTACAACAACCACGACGAGTTCGATGCCATGAAGAACTACATCGACGCCAAGTTGGATGCTCAAATGGAGGAGCTCAAGGTCCTCATCAAGTACCGCACGAGATCTTCATCATCTTCGAGAAGACACTCAAGTGCACATGCTTACGAGCTACCATCTTCGGCAAGATCACCTCGGCATCGACACCATCAACGGCATGAAGACATAACGATGCCAACATCATGGCGTCCAACAAAGAACAAGTGTGAAGGTCACGAGCTCGACACCAACCACCGCTCGACGACTTCACCACTTACCTTGGCATCTTCGCCAAGCGACTTCAAGGCATCTTCGCCTTTAGATATGCGGCATCTTCGGCGACAAGCACCTCAAGAGAAGCTCCCCAAGCTCAAGTCCGTGACTTCCACGAGCTACTACGACCTCGACATCAACCACGACATTCCTTTCTATGGGAGTCAAGACCCCGAGGAGTATCTTGATTGGGAGCGCAAGATGGACTACTACCTCAAGCTACTTCAAGTCCCTTCCGAAGATCAAGTGATGTGCACCACAAGAAACTTCCATGGCGACGCGTCGACATTGTGGCTTCACACATCTTCGACGAGCTTTGACATGAGTTGGTCCAATTTGAAGAAAGCGTTGCGGCGAGAGTTTGTGCCTTCTACATACACGGAACATCTTCACCGCCACTTGGAGAACACCATACAAGGATACATGTCTCTCGATGAGTACTTCATGAAGATGAAGAAAGCCTTACGACGAGCCGGTGTGGACGACCCCATTTGGATGAAGTTCCACTTCATGATGGGATTGAACAACGACATCGCCAAGACTATCTTCCACAACAACTACGAGTCTCTCGACGACATCTACGTTGGTGCTCTCAAGGCGGAACAAGAACTCAAGGCCAAGGCTACTCGACCCCGAGCACACTTCGCGACGACCAAGCTCCACGACGACGAGCATGAGGATGGTACCACCAGGATGTCCAAGCCCGACGAGCTCCAAGACGACGCTCCCAAGTTCGACTTCACCACCATCCCTCTTTGTGGCATTGACGACGCCGAGTCTACCATGACTCTTTTTGAAGATGGTGTGGCGACGACTTCAACTTCGGAGCCACTTAAGGAACATGCTTTGGAGGCAAGCGACAAGGTGGCGTGCAAGGATGATGCTTCCATCTTCGGAGGCGAGAGTGATGATGTGCCATCTTCGGCCTTCATCCATGGCGACGGTGACGACATGGTTGAGCATGGGATTTTCCCTTCGACCACGGCGGTGTTTGGTGATAAGTTGAGAGACTTTTGCCACCATATTGAGAGTGAAAGTGCCTTCACCACTAGCCCCATATATGATGAGTTGCCCCAATTCCCATGTGAGGAGAGCCACAACCCCCACCACTTGAGTGAGATGAGTGACTCCACCATATGTGAGTTTGAGTGCAACTACCTAGAGGGAGTGAGTGAGCAACCACCACATAGAGAGAGTGAGGTAGTTGATAGGGCATGTGAGGCCATTTCGATTTCTAACAACTTAACCTCTATCTCTATTGTGTCTTCTCCTTTGGTGCTAGGTCCCAAATTTGATGACGCGCCGATCCTTGACGACTTCGTCCTCCCTTTGGACAAGACGATGGCCATGGTGGTATATGACGCACCCCCCACATGGTTCCATCACGATGACGATGACTACGAGTTGGTACTTCCCACCTCACCTACATCACATGAGCGGAGCTCTAAAGGTAACATAGGTGATGGTTCCTCGCTTGTCCCACTAGTGGACTATCTTGAGATTGATTGCTTGCATGATGATGATCCACCTATTGCCATGCTTCATGATTATGCGACTTCCTCATGTGATGATTTTCCCATTCATGATGAGTTTGACGATTCTCATGCGGAGTCTATTACTTGTGATGCCATGTTGCATAGGATACCTTGTGAGAACTCTATAGGTCACATCATGTTTGACAATCCGCTTGACTTGTCATATGCTATGCATGAGATCACCCATATTGCATCTTCGCAATCACATCATAGTAACTATGCATATGCCATTAAAATAAACCCAATTTGCACATATGGCATAGATGACAAACCCATGGTTATTGGCATTTGCTTTTCTTGTGATGATATTGCCATGCTTCCTTTGCTTCATTTGCACAATTGCTCACACATGACATGCCATGACCACCTAGCTACGGATATGCATTGTTTTGGATGTTGTCCATATTCTCCGAATTATGCTCTCGCTATTGCTCATGAGGAGATCCCAATAGTTTCCTCATACATGTTAGGAGATTTTGATCCATTCTACACTTTGCACGATCCCCATAAATGTGTGCACAATATGCTTCTCATGAATAAAAATGCTATTGTTGTGCCATATATTTGCATGCTCAATTTGTGTCCCCATCGTGTTATACACAATAACTATTCTTTCATGATGGATGACATGTTCTTATATCATGCATCTCATTTATTTGAGCATTGGATATTTTGTGCTAATGAACACAAGCACATACACATCCTAACGGATGATGTGTACATTTACCACGCACACACTTTGTTTCGTGTGTCTCCTTGTTGTGTAGGTACTCACGAATACTCGTCAACCTCACAATCCCATGAGTTGACGAAACGAGCTCTTGAGAGCACCGATACTTTGGGATTCACCGGAATGTGTCTCCACCCATTCCCCTCACGCAAGGACTTCGCGCATTTCTTCTACATGGCTCTTACTTGGTTATGGGTTATTGTCCATTACATATCTTATGCCCATATTTCCATGTTCACTTTGCATGATATGCTCACTTCTATGATCTTGACATGCGTTTGTGACCCATGCCTTGCATCTCACATGACACTTGATTCTATGACTTGTATGTGTATTTGCATGCTTGGTGGAGATATTGATTGCTATTGCCATGTTTGCTTTGTGCCCCATGTCTATGATGATACTTTGCTCTTGCTTCGTGCTCGCGATATGTCATGTGCATTATTTATGTCCACTATTTGCTCATATGACATGATTGCCATGATTTCCTCTAGTACGTTGCATCTTCGCACTACTAGCTTGCACGACATGGTTACTATGCTTGCTTGTGTTGCATCACCGATGTGCTCCTTTTATGCGGTTGATGCCAACCATTGCCAAGCTTCGCACATGATTGATATTGCTTATTGTCATATGTCTCCATATGTTGCCCTCATGCTCGCTTTGCCATGTATTGAGTGCAACCATGCTATTAATTTTGCTAATGAGATTGCCCCCATAGCTTTCTCTCATATTATTGGAGCTTTTGACATCTTTCATGTGAAGCATGCTTGCCTTTCTTCTTTGCACCATATGTTTAGTGCCATGGATATAGACATTGTTGCATCACATTATTCATGCACATTTGCTTCTAATTGTTATGTGCAAGAGAAGAGAACCATCACGATGGATGATGTGTTTACCTACCATGCACATACATTCTTTGCTTTGTTGTGTGTATGTGTAGGATACTTCGACCACATGTCAACTTCCACTTCACGTGAGTTGACGATTCGAGCTCTTGCGAGCGAGCCATTCTACATCGACACGTTTCTACATCGCACTTGCTTGCGCATTGGCATTGTGACGGACGCACAAGGTCACGCTTTAGAGGTGACATCCTTCTTGAGCATGGATATTATGGCTCACCCTACTTGTGTTGCTTGTACCATGACATATATGGGTCATCTTGGACCACTTACTTGCACACATGTTAGAGATATTGCTTTCACTCATGATTGTCATCGTTCCATGCCTCATGACATATATGCCTTGTGTGTTGCATCCAACTTGAGGATTGTTTGCTCTTATCATATGCTTGGTTGCAACAATGCCCATTCTTCACATATGCCATGCTCGATTGCTTGCTACATGCTTGACTTGATTGCCCCACACATGATAACCAATTGCTCTTTCTATTGTGTTGAGTGCCACAAAATCTTCACTACACCATGCGCATATTCTCCTTGGATTGTCTTGCACTTGCACCATGTGTCTAGACACTTCATTTTATTTGGTGTTGTGAATGATTCCTATGCCTATCATAGACCCTTTGTTGATTGCTTTGTGCACATACATGCCATGACACAATCCCTTGTCACACCATATGTTATGCATGATGACGACACTTGTTTGGTGAATAACCGCTTGAATTCTTGGTTTTGCACTAACGCTAACAACATTTGTTTTTCGAAGTGTTTGTCGTATTTGCTCCTTTTGAAGGAATTACTAGACGGTGCGACATTGGAGAGTGCCCATTTCGAGTTTGATGATGATGAGTGCTTGGTGATCGTCCACTTTTACTCGGCGACGCCATCTCTTTCCCATGGTGATTTGGATCTTGATCCGAGGACGGATCTTTCCCAAGGGGGAGGGGATGATGCGGAGCATCCTACGGACATCACCATGACAAGAGCCCGTTTGGCCAGTGACACGTGCGACATCTACTTCACATACATAAAGGTGAATCAGCTCCTTTACACGTGTTCACTTGACCTCTTCGAGGATGGTATACTACTTGACACTCCTCTCGTGTGCATGCATAGGTATTGTTGGAGCTTCACGGACGACGGGGAGGAGTGCCGGCACCTACGTACGACTACACCATCCGCGAGGGAAGCGTGGAAGCGGAGACGGAAGAAGACGGAGCAAGAAGTGCTTCAAGTGGAGTCGTCGCCAAGCTACAGCGGCCGGACATCCGGCCGAAGCCCGGACATCCGGCGCCATCAGCCAGGAGAAGCCGAAAGGGAAACGGACGCCAGGCGACTCTACAGCGGCGGACATCCGGCCGACCCCCGGACATCCGGCGCCCCGAGCCAGGCCGGATATCCGGCCCATGTCCCGGAAATCCGGTGCACCCGCACCCGAATCGAGCAGAGCTGGGCACCCGAGCCCTAGACATCCGGCCTCCACAGCCCGGACATCCGGCACCCCTTGAAGCCCCGGACATCCGGCCCCTGGCCCGGACATCCGGCCCCTGTGCGGGCAGACACGGGCCAAAGGCCCATGTACCCTCTCTCTCTCGACCCCATCTCCACTAGCACTATATAAGGGACCCCTCCTCCTCCTTTCTAGGGTTAGCAATGGTTTAGCTCATAATAGATTAGTTGAGCATTGCTCCTTCCATATACTTCTCCTAGGAGATTGCGACCTCCACGTGTGAGAAGATCTTATGGATGTCAAGGCCCCTATCTACGGAAGATCCCAAGTGGATTCAAGGCCCCAATTCCCCATGGGATTTGGGATGAACTCTACCATGTATCCTCTTTCCCTTTGTTGTTCTTGTACCCTTGTGGATCTTGTGTGGATGTGAGCATAGTGGATGTGTGATTGGACTTGTTTTGAGTGTTTCTCTTGTGATTTCCCCCTCGTGTTCTTCGTGTTCTTCGTGTTCATTCACAAATCCACCTCCAATTCGTGAAAGATCGACGCACACGGGCGTGCCTCGTATCACACTGCCGGCCGGAGGGCCTGCTGGCCTATGGCTGCAGGCCGATTGCTGCTGCAGTGAGGCCTCGTGGGTGGAGGTCGAGGTCACTCCCTCTGGCTACGTGTTCCTGAACCGCAGGTGGCAGACGTTTGCCCGCGCTCGCAGCCTGCAAGGGAGGCGTACTCTCCACTTCAAGCATGACTGGGCGGCAACACTCTTTGTCAAGATCTTCGGGTAAGACGGTAGGCGCTTGGGGTGCTGCCCGGAGGGCGACGGCGGCGACAGCTACCACCTCTCCGCCGACAACAGCCATCGCGATGGCAGCATCCTCAGCGGTGAACTTGCCCTTGGCGACGGCCGCAGCACCTCCAGCAGCAGCGACGCCTCCTCCGGGGGAAGCTCGAGCGACAACGACTACGACGAGCCGCCACGTCAGCACGCCCGGACCAAGGAGGACTGCGAGCTGGCACGGCACCGTGCCCCTGTCAAGGAGGAGGAGGACTCCGACTGAGCGCGGGCGGCGCCAGAGCCAGGCCTCAGGAGTGGCGGTCCTCGGGAGGCCGCCTTTTGTTTTTTACTTCCTGCATTAAAAACCATGGAGGGTCCCGCAGGGGCCTGTAATGAACTATGGCGCTTGCACCTTTATGTTGACGTTTTTCGTCTCATACTCTAGTATTTATATTACTGCTAATTGAATGTTCCAGCCCGTCACGATTAGGATAACTTAGCTTGGTGTACTCGTGGCGGGTTCCTGCGTCGTGAGGTGCAGCTTGGAGATCTTGCCGGGGGGCTTCTTCCTTGCAGACCGGACGGCTTCGGAGCCTCGAGAGGTGCCCGCTGCTCGCGAGGCCCCTGGGGGGTTTGCGAGGAGTCAGGGCCTCCAGAGGTGCCTCCTCGAGGCACCGCATCCCGCGAAGGCGCTGAAACGCGCTTTACGTAGGGTTCCTTGATAATGAGCCAAACCGTGGCTGCTCTTTCCTCGATCATCCTTCTCCCGGCGACCATTTCTGGTTGGAGCCCCCGAGCGAGGGTCGATCGTCGCTGGTATGCCAGATCGCGATGCCCGGCAAGGCCAGGAGATAAACGCTCCTGAGGCCGGGGGCCTGAGGCAACATGCGCCTGCTGGCTCGCTCGAGAGCATCGTGCGATGATTAGGACGCAAAAGTTTTGGCAAGGTGCACACCGTGTGCACCCCCACTCACGGGGCGAGAGAGAGAGAAAACTGGCAGGTGCCAAACCTCTTAAAAACGAGACTTCAAAACGGGAAACGCTGCAAGGAGAAAAAATCCCACCCCTTTTTCGCATAAAGACGCGAAAACTTCAAGTTTCATTCCAAAAAGTGGCAAATTTGGTTACAAAAGAGAGCAAAGAACAGCAACGTCCGGCACCTAAGCTAGTCTTCCCACCAGCGCGGAGCATGGGGCCTCCACTGGGCGTGGGCATAGTCGTTGTAAGACCATGTCGTCCGCCAGCACGGGGCATGGGGCTTCCACTAGGCGTGGGCATAGTCGTTGTAAGACCGTGTCATCCGCCAGCGCGAAGCATGGGGCTTCCACTTGGGCATGGGTGGGAGCCCCTCCGCGGCCTCGTACGGCACTCCTCGAGGGGCTACGGGCATATACAGCCCACTCATTATTACATGAGTGTCACGGGTAGAACTTGCGGAGATGCTGGATGTTCCAGGCATTCTGGATGGGAACCCCGTCCTGCGTCTCCAAGCATACGGCGCCAGGCCTAGAGACGTTGGCGACCCTGAACGGGCCCTCCCACATGGGCGAGAGCTTGTGCAAGCCCTCCCATGAGAGGACCCACCTCAGGACTAGGTCACCAACTTTGAGGGTCCTGGAGCGGATGCTGCGGCAGTGGTAGCGCCGCAGCGCCTGCTGATACCTCGCTGCGCGGAGCGAGGCTTGGCGGCGGGCCTCCTCCCCGAGCACGAGATCTGTTCCCCGCGAGGCATCCTAACGCTCCTCGTCGAATGCCAAGACTCGTGGGGAGCGATGCTTGACCTCGTGCGGGAGGACTTCCTGCGCCCCGTAGACGAGGAAGAACGGGGTCTCGCCAGTGGGCTTAGTCGCGGTGGTGCGGATGGACCACAACACGGACTGAAGCTCACCTAGCCAACCCCTGCAGCAGGCCTCGAGCTTCTTCTTGAAGCTCCTCGTCTTGAGGCCCCTCAGGAAAGTTGACGAGGAGCTGGGAGTCGCCCTTGATGGTGAGGCGCTTGACCCCCAGGGCGGCAGTGGCCCTGAGACCAGCGATCAAGCCCTCGTATTCCGCGATGTTGTTGGAAACTTTTTCGCCATGTTGGAAGCAAAGCTGCACGGTGTGGTAAAGCTTGTCCTTGGTCGGAGAGATGAGCACAACTCCAGCCCCCGCGCCCCGCCGTGCGAAGGCTCCGTCGAAGTGCATGACCCAGCCGTCGGGCGCCTCATCGCCAGGCGCGATGGACTGGCCCTCATCCAGTCCCCGGTCGGGAGCGTCCGTCCACTCCGCCACGAAGTCAGCGAGGGTTGCGCCCTTGATGACTGATGACCCACAAGTATAGGGGATCTATCATAGTCCTTTTGATAAGTAAGAGTGTCGAACCCAACGAGGAGCAGAAGGAAATGACAAGCGGTTTTTAGTAAGGTATTCTCTGCAAGCACTGAAATTATCGGTAACAGATAGTTTTGTGATAAGATAATTCGTAACGGATAGCAAGTAACAAATGTAGAAAAGGTGCAGCAAGGCGGCCCAATCCTTTTTGTAGCAAAGGACAAGCCTGGACAAACTCTTATATAAAGCAAAGCGGTCCCGAGGACACATGGGAATTTCTATCAAGCTAGTTTTCATCATGCTCATATGATTCGCGTTCGTTACTTTGATAATTTGATATGTGGGTGGACCGGTGCTTGGGTGCTGCCCTTACTTGGACAAGCCTCCCACTTATGATTAACCTCTCTCGCAAGCATCCGCAACTACGAAAAAGGAATTAAGATAAATCTAACCATAACATGAAACATATGGATCCAAATCAGCCCCTTACGAAGCAACGCATAAACTAGGGTTTAAGCTTCTGTCACTCTAGCAACCCATCATCTACTTATTACTTCCCAATGCCTTCCCCTAGGCCCAAATAATGGTGAAGTGTCATGTAGTCGACGTTCACGTACCACCACTAGAGGAGAGACAACATACATCTCATCAAAATATCGAACGAATACCAAATTCACATGATTCCTTATAACAAGACTTATCCCATGTCCTCAGGAACAAACGTAACTACTCACAAAGCATATTCATGTTCATAATCAGAGGAGTATTAATTATCATTAAGGATCTGAACATATGATCTTCCACCAAGTAAACCAACTAGCATCAACTACAAGGAGTAATCAACACTACTAGCAACCCACATGTACCAATCTGAGGTTTTGAGACAAAGATCGGATACAAGAGATGAACTAGGGTTTGGAGAGGAGATGGTGCTGGTGAAGATGTTGATGGAGATTGACCCCCTCTCGATGAGAGGATCCTTGGTGATGACGATGGCTTCGATTTCCCCCTCCGGGAGGGAAGTTTCCCCGGCAGAACAGCTCCGCCGGAGCCCTAGATTGGTTCTGCCCAAGTTCCGCCTCGAGACGGCGGCGCTTCGTCCCGAAAGCTCTCTTATGATTTTTTTTCTAGGTCAAAACCCTCCATATAGCGAAGATGGGCGCCGGAGGCCTGCCAGGGGGCCCACAAGCCACAGGGGCGCGCCCAGGGGGGTAGGGCGTGCCCCCCAAGCTTGTGACCTCCTGGTGGGTCCCCTCTGGTATTTCTTTCGCCCAATATTTTTTATATATTGCAAAATAATTCTCCGTAAATTTTCAGGACTTTTGGAGTTGTGCAGAATAGGTCTCTCATATTTGCTCCTTTTCCAGTCCAGAATTCCAGCTGCCGGCATTCTCCCTCTTCATGTAAACCTTGTAAAATAAGAGAGAAAAGGCATAAGTATTGTACCATAATGTGTAATAACAGCCCATAATGCAATAAATATCAATATAAAAGCATGATGCAAAATGGACGTATCAACTCCCCCAAGCTTAGACCTCGCTTGTCCTCAAGCGAAAGCCGAAATCGATAAATATGTCCACATGTTTAGAGATAGAGGTCTCGATAAAACAAAATATGGACATGAGAGCATCATGATCATCTCTAGAACAACAATACTTATTGATATATAATTTCTTATGCTAGAGTAACAATTCATTCACAAGGTAAAGTATGAATCAAGAACTCTATTGAGAACCAACAAACTATGATCTCAGACATTGAAGCAATTGCAATTTATCATAACGTCGGAAAGAGTCAATATAAGAGCTTGTAAAGCAAATCTGCATACTCAATCATCTTTTAGTCTTTCATAATTGCTAACACTCACACGGTACCTATGAGATCAAAGCTTCAATTGGACACAGAGAAAGATAGGGGCTTATAGTTTTGCCTCCCAACTATTTACCCCAAGGGTAATGTCAATAGAAATAACTCATGATCACCCACATCCGAGTGGATATATGTGTCTAGATCATTCCCCAACACATGACGCTTGCCAAGAGAGATAGGCGAAATAAAGGAAGTGGTGTTCTCAACACCAAATGTGCATTTCTCCATGTTTGCATAGAGTTGCTCTTTCCTAAGGATTTGCAAAACATCACAAACATGTGTAGCATGCTCCTCAAGAGACTTGCCAAAGACAAGAATATCATCAAAGTAGACCACAACACAATATCCTATGAGTGGTCGCAACACGTAGTGCATGACACGCATGAACATACCCGGTGCTTCGGATAAGCCCATGGGCATCACTAACCATTCATAGAGACCAAATTTAGTCTTGAATGCGGTTTTCCACTCGTCACCCTCTTGTATGCGAATTTGGTAGTAACCACTTTTTAAGTCAATCTTAGAAAATATAGTGGCACCACTAAGTTCATCTAGCATATCATCTAAGCGAGGAACTGGGTGACGATATCTAATGGTGATAGCATTGATAGGACGACAATCGGAACACATGCGCATACTACCATCATGCTTAGGCACAAGTATAACCGGAATCGCACAAGGACTCAAGCTCTCGCGTACATGCCCTTTATCTAGCAGTTTTTGGACTTGCCTTTGTATTTCCGTTGTTTCTTCGGGGTTGACGCGGTAGGGAGCCTTGTTAGGAAGCGGTGCTCCGGGGACGAGGTCGATGCGATGTTCAATTCCTCATTTTGGTGGTAGTCCCGGGGGTAGCTCATCGGGAAAAACATCCTGGAATTCCTGCAACAACTTAGATAACACAAGAGGAAGATGTTGTGAAGGGTTAGTCCGAACGACTTCATCCTTGCACACAAGTACATAGTGAAGGACGGTCGATGGGCTCTCACTCACATCCCTCAAATCTTGTTTGGTGGCTAAAAGAACTATATCTCTCATGTCCCTCATCGTGGAGTCTCTCATTTTTGGCTTGTGGCACTCACTCTCTTTGAGGTGGATCACTCTCTCACTTTTATCTCCACGATGGGAGGAAGCTTGCTTGTCGGCGATGACTTGGCTTGGAGTCATTGAGCGGAGCACATATTGCTTGCCCTTCATCTTGAAGCTATATTGATTCGTCCGACCATTATGTGTGACGCCACGGTCGAATTGCCAAGGTCTACCAAGTAGGAGGTGGCAAACGGACATTGGAACCACATCACACTCCAAAGTGTCTTCATAAGCGCCTATCTTGAAAGAAACTTCCACGGTGTGGTCAACTTGGAGTGTGCCGAAATCACTAAGCCATTGGACCTTGTAGGGACGAGGGTGCTTTTTCTTGACCAATTGCAGCTTGGAACAAAGGTCTTCACTTGCCAAGTTGTGACAACTCCCTCCGTCGATGATGACCTTGACGGACTTTCCTTGGATGCCTGCCTTGGTGTGGAAGATGTGGCAACGTTGGTCCTCGTCTTCTTGTTGTTGGAGCGTCAAAACTTTGGAGACAACGAGAGCAGGGCTCGAATCGTTGTCGCAAAAGATTTGCGAATCTTCATCTTCATTCACTTGGCGATGTATGGCCACTTGCTCCAATGCTTGCATCTCGTCGTCGCTCATAGAGTCATAAGTGCCATCGTCAAGAAGGATCATGTTGCGTTTGGTAGGGCATTCGAATGTCTTGTGGCCTCGCCCTTGGCATGTGAAACACTTGATAGAGCTTGACTTGGCGGTAGCATCCGGTGTCGGTGTAGAGGATGAAGCCCTTGGCTTGTAGCTGCTTGAGGTTGGTCGGCTTGACGAAGTCGTCTTGTCCTTGTAGCTTGACTTGTCACCGGTAGATGTTGGAGATTTCGTAGTTGAAGTTGTCGTTGTTGTAGTAGCTTGAGCACTTGAGCCGTAGGTCTTGGAGGAGAACTTGGAGTACTTGTAGTCATCTTGCACTTGTCGTTCCGCCTTGGTTCCTTGGTGCACGAGCTCAAGTAGGTTGGAGTAAGGTTGGAAGTCGGCTATCTTCTTGACTTGGTAGTTGAGGCCATTCAAGAAACGTGCCATTGTTTGCTCGTCATCTTCCTTGACATTGGCTCGGATCATAGCAATCTCCATCTCTTGATAGTACTCTTCTACGGACTTGGTTCCTTGCTTGAGTTGTTGGAGCTTCTTGAAGAGATCCCGGTTGTAATGTGTAGGCACAAAATGAGCTCGCATGAGATCCTTCATTTGGGCCCAAGTGGTGATAGGAGGTTCACCTCTCTCCCTTCTTCGCTCAATCACTTGTTCCCACCAAATAAGGACATAGTCTTGGAACTCAAGTGAAACCATGGCGATCTTCTTCTCTTCATCATAGTTGTGGAGACGAAAGATCTTGTCAACTTTGAGAGCCCATGACAAGTAGTCTTCGGGATCATTGCTTCCGGAAAACTTTGGCATTGTGAACTTGAGCTTGCCGAAGCGTTGTTCATCATTGTTGTTGTGATGCCGAAATCCTTGTCTTGGAGGTGGGTCCTCATTGTCATTGCCTTGAGCTTGATGACGTTGATCTTGTCCTTGCTCATTGTGATGGTCGGGGTCGTCGCGATGATCTTGAGGACGGCGACGAGGTGGACGCACTCGGTTACACCTCTCGTGGAGCTCCTCTTGGCGATTGGCTTCTTCTTGTCATTGTCAACGAAGGTCTTCTTGTTGTGCTTGGCGAAGTGCTTGTTGCTCGAGATGAGCTTGGCGATTGCGCTCCTCCAAGGCACGAGTAGCTTCTTGTAAAGCGCGATGTGCTTCAAGCGCTCGTTCATGACGGTTATGTTGTTCTTCTTCTCGGTGGCGCTGGTCTTGTTCATGGCGTTGATATTCTTGCTCCAACGCAGCTTGTTCTTGTTGGCGGCGACGTTCTCGAGCGCGGACGCGATCGTGCAATCCATTGGCATGAAATGGATTGTCTTGACAGTGATGACCTTGTGGAGAACTTGGGCCGGAGTGTTCGTCTTGGTGGTGAACACGTGCTCGCCGGGGGCTTGCGTCGGAAGAGTACTCTGATGCATGTTGGCTTGATCGCCGTCTTGACGTAGTCGAAGTAGAGGGAGCGCGGTTGACCATCAAGGACCGAAGTTCCTCCATTTGGCTTGATAGCTTGGTATCGAGGTAGTCCCGTGTGCGCGCCTCAGATTCGCGCAAGTCGGTGGCGAGGTTGTCGATGCGGTCATTCAATGCATGTTGCGCTTGAGTAATTGCCTTGTTTGCGCCGAAGAAGTGCAACTTGGTGACGTGGGTGTTCGCGTCGTCATCATGCTCCTCGAATGTCGGGTTCGATATGATGTTCCTATCCATAGCACTCAAGAAGATATAAGTGGAAGAGTGAGAAGACAATACCAATTACCGATCCAAAAGTTGAGAGTGAATCAAGATTACTCAATGTACAATTATGAAAATAGTAGAATTGGTACCGAAGATCGTCCTTCTCACACCTACACAAATAAGGCTTATGGAGTAGCTTGGTTAGGATAGTGGCACAAATTTCAAGCAATTCGAAAGATAAGATTCAATAATGTTGAAAGAGATTCGAAAACTTCGCAAGTGAGACAATGTAGATTAATAGCAATGATTGTACACGAAAACACACACATGGAAGACAAATGGGGTCATGCAACCAAGGATGAGCCAAAATGTGGAATCCACGGAAAATGCTCTTGTTGCACAACACTAGAGAGACGGTAGCACGATTGCTCCAATGGGCACGATACGCACTTGTGCACACCCTACTATGACCCAAAAGTGTCGTCTACCTATTCCCTACTTGCTATATGTGTATGCGGCACGTGTCACTCGCTCAAGTGATCCAAGATGATCAAGTATGCTATGCGAAGCTTGCGATGCTATTGCTCTTTTTCTCATGCTTAAAAGCTTTGCTTCTCTTTTCTTTTGCAATGATGATTTGTATGGTCACAATGCGGGCCGTGCACACCAAGATAGTAATTAAAGATGATACTAATATATATGCATGCAATTGAAGCTATGCGGAGTATGTATCACTAACATGCACAAGTAGCGTAGCCCGGCAATACTCAACGGTTAGTCTCGATAGGCAAGTAACGCAAATAGGCTCGGGGTAACAATGCAATGGCAAGGATATAGACAAGCGTGTCGTCGCGGTTACCGTCCTTGCTTACGGTTGGTGTCAATGAAGAGTTGGTTGGCGACGATCCGGGGCGATGATGAGCGGCGATGTCAATGAAGAACCACTCCTACTTAGCCGAAACACCGTAGGAAGTGGCGAGGCTCGCGACTCAAAATCTCAATTGCAAATGGGTTGCGGAAGAAATGGCGGAAAAGAAATAAAAACTCTCGAAACCGGAGGCCAAAACAGCTTTGCTATGCTCCAGGGGCTGGATGTCCGGGGGTCGGGCCGGATGTCCGGGCCTCCCGAAAATAGATCCAATCTCAGGAACCCTATGAACTAGAGGAAGAACACGAAAAAATTTCGGCAAAATTGGGACGATTTGACGGTGGAAAATGATGGGGATGGTGGGGAAATGCTAGATCTACCTGTCCACAACGAAATCCACGGATCCAAATCAACAAAATCTCCTCAAATCAAATGAACCAAAGAAATTTGGGTATGGCTATTTTTGTGGGGATTTTCGAAATTAGGTTAAAACAAAACAAAATTGGCTAGAAATCGGGGGAGGGGACTCCAAATTCGTGAGAAACCTTGGCTCTAGATACCAATATGATACGGGGCACGCCCGTGTGCGTCGATCTTTCACGAATTGGAGGTGGATTTGTGAGGGAACGCGAAGAACACGAAGAGCACGAGGGGGAAATCACAAGAGGAAAACACTCAAGAACGATCCACGATCACACATCCACTAGAATCACCCGAGTACATGAGAATCACGGTCCACAAACAATCAAAGGATACACGTAACGGTAGTCTCCTCGCTCCGAAGGAGGAGGTCTTGAATACACTAGGGATCTTCCCTAGATAGGGGCCTTGGCATCACTCCGGATCTTCTCACGTAGAGGGTAGGCGCTCCACGAGGGAAGGGAGATAATGGAGCTAGGCTCAACAAGTGTATTCGCTAAACCCTAGGGGAAAAGGGGGCGAGAGAGAGGGTACATGGCCTCTTGGGCCCGAGTCTGCCCACACAGGGGCCGGACGTCCGGGCCAGGGGCCGGATGTCCGGGGCTTCAGCATGCGCCGGATGTCCGGGCCAGGGGCCGGATGTCCGGGCTGAAGTTGTCGTTTCTGCTTGGTTCGGTCGCGCTGAGGCCGGATTTCCGGGGGTAGCGGCCGGATGTCCAGGCCGGGGCCAGATGTCCGGGCTGGGGCCGGATGTCCGGCGCCTGTAGTCCCTGCTGCTGACCTTTGGTGCTGGTGTGGTCTCCAGGGGCCGGACGTCCGGGGCCTTGGCCGGATGTCCGGGGCCTGGAGGGTGGACTTGCCTTCTTTCGTTGCGCTTGTCCATCCTTCTCCGTGTCCGTCTCCGTGGTGACTTGGTCTTCACTCCGAGCATCTCCTAGGCCCTCTCCGTTGTACCTAATCATGCAGAGAGTCTCCGATTGAGGTAGCATCCAAGTTCCGTGAACATCAAAGAGAGAATCGTATAGGAGAGATGTCACCTCGTGTTCTATAGCACGTGCCTGGGCTCTAGTCATGGGTCCCTTTGTGGCTTGATGAGATGGTGTAGAGTCCATAGGGATGATGTTGGGATGCTCCGCATCATTCTCTGAGTATTCGTTGTCTCAGATTATTCTGATCGGGCACGCATATCCGTTTCTCAAACCACAAGGTGCCTTGGTCATCCACACGGAAGGACTTGGCCTTCCCTTTCGGAATCAGCTCCTTGATCTCTTTTATTCCTTCATCTGGTTTTTGAGCTTCTTTAATTTCTTCCATAAGTGTTGGAGAAATTTCCAAGGTATCCGGGGTAATTGGGCCGCATAGCACCATATTGAGCTTAGCGAACTCTTCCTGTAACCTTGGATGGATACTTCCAATTAGTGCATTCACTGTGCCTTGTTTTCTGCTGAGAGCATCAGCGACCACATTAGCCTTTCCCGGATGATAGTTTATTCCAATGTCATGGTCCTTAACTAGTTCAAGCCATCTTCGCTGCCTGAGATTCAGGTCAGGTTGGGTGAAAATATACTTGAGACTCTTATGGTCCGTGTATATTTCACAACGTTGTCCAATGAGGTAATGCCTTCGGTTACCGAGGCTGGTGTCTTCCAATTCAGTACTGCAGTTACTTTGCCGGGGTCGATGGCTACTCCTTGTTCTGACAGAATATGCCCCAGAAATCCCACCTCTTTCAGCCAAAATTCGCACTTACTGAACTTGGCGTACAGACGATGGGTCCTTAACCTTTCCAGGACAGCACGGAGGTGTTGTTTATGCTCTTCTTCATCCTTGGAATATATCAGGATATCATCGATGAACACCACCACGAATTTGTCCAGGAAATCCATGAAGACCTTGTTCATCATGCTCATGAAATAAGCTGGAGCATTCGTCAGCCCAAATGACATGACTGTAAACTCATACAGACCATATCGGGTGGTGAAAGCTGTCTTGGGTATATCCTCTTTTCTGATTTTTAGCTGATGATACCCGGTTCAGAGGTCAATCTTGGAGAATACCCGTGCTCCGTTCAGCTGGTCGAACAAATCATCAATGCGAGGGAGCGGGTACTTATTCTTGATGGTGACCTCATTCAGCTGGCGATAGTCTACGCACATTCGTAGACTTTCATCCTTCTTCTTGACAAACAGTACGGGTGATCCCCATGGCCAGATGCTTGGGCGAATATACCCTTTTTGCAGCAACTCATCTAACTGCTTCTTTAATTCCACCAGCTCTGGGCTCGGCATACGATAGTATTTCTTATAAATCGGGGCAGTACCGGGAATCACCTCAATTGCAAATTCGAATTCCCGGTCGGGTGGCATCCCTGGTAGTTCCTCGGGAAATACATCCAGAAATTCGCAAACTACCGGAATCAAGTTCATATCCGTACCGGTAGTGTGGTATCCCATTCCCTTTCTTGACATCATCTTGCTGGCAAGGAATTGGACCGTTTGTCCTGTCGGATTAACTAGTGTCACTGTCCTGGTGGCACAGTTGATGCACACCTGATGTGGTGTCAACCAGTCCATCCCCAGTATTCTATCCAATCTAGGGAATTCAATGGCAACAAGTGTAGCTGGAAATTTAACTCCATGTATCGAAATTTCCAGACCTTTATATATCAGATTTGTTCTGAGCAGGGAGCCAGGGGATTGTACCACCATGATTTTATCCAAAATCGACGGAGAAAATTTGTGCAAGGTGGCAAAACTCCGCGAAATAAACGAATGGGAAGCCCCAGAATCAAATAAAATTACTGCAGGTATGTCGTTAACAGAAAACATACCAAGGACTACGTCTGGAGCTTCACAGGCTTCCTCAGCGGAGATATGATGGACGCGTCGGTGGCAGAAGTTATGATTGGGCGGCGTCCGATAGTGTTGACCTACGGCTTGAAGTCGGAGGATGGCTTCCCGTTGTTGGTGGGGCACTGTTTGGAGTAGTGTCCGCTTTGGCCGCAAGTAAAGCAGGTGTTATTGCGGCGGCAGTCCTCTATCACTGGCTGTTTATCGAAGGTCTTATTCTGGCTAACCGTCTTATTGTTGTTGTTGCCATTGCTCCATGTGGGCTTGTATTCAGATGGGCCTGGCTGCCAGGTGCGTGGCTTCTGCGCAAACTGCTCACGGCTATCCTTCTTGGGTTCAAACTTCCGCTTGCGGTCATCATATCAAGACTTATGCTCTCGTTCAGCTATGAAAGCCTTGTTCACCAAAGTCTGGAAGTCCGGAAAGTCCAGCATATAGAGCTGACAATGGAGGGCGTGATTCAGTCCTCCTAGGAATCAATCTATCTTCCTTTCTTCGGTGGACACGTCATGGGTAGAGTACCGTGCCAGATTGTTGAACTTGTTCAGATACTCCCACACGGACATATTTCCTTGTGTATGAGCAAGAAACTCCCTTTGCTTCACCTTCATTATGCCTGTAGGGATATGATACTTGCGGAATAGCTCCTTGAACTTTTCCCGGGAAATATCTTCTCCAGAAGGCCATGTCATTTTTGTGTTGTCCCACCATATAGCTTCTGGCCCTTCTAGGTAGTGAGTGACAAAAGGAACCTTATCTGATTCTTCACAGTAGGCTATGTCTAGCTTCTTTTCCATGGTCCTCAGCCAGTCATGAGCTTCTATAGGGTCCACAGCTTGACCGAAATTGGGTGGCTTGGTGCGCTGGAAGTCAGCCAACTTAGAGTGTGTTCCATTATGGTTGTTATTCTGGCCCACCATAGACTGCATACTTTTCAAAAATTCTATGAGATCCTGGTTTCTTTTCTCTTCAAAAATCCTCATGATCTGATCGGTGGTCGGTGCTTGAGGTGGTGGAGGTGGTAAGTCTTCTGGTGGCTGTCCTACTTGTCTGGCAGATCGACGAACGGGGGTTCCATCGCCGCCTTGGCTACAACCTCTCTTCATCCTAAATTTGTTCCCATTGCAAAATACTGAATCGACGAGCAACATCCATAAGGGAAACACAATAATATGACACCAGAAAGAAAATGCACGAAAAAGGCGAATAAAGCAAACAACATAATTTTACAAGATAACCCAACATCATACATGGCAAGCTAGTAGGGGGATATCATGGCTAGACTGCTCATATGGCAGTTGACATATGCAAAGATGCATGCACAACAACTCAAGCCTCCACACTAGTGACACGGGTGGCACGAAAACTGCCAGACTGAAGACTCCTCGTCATCTGATCCTGAGTCGGAATCGGAACTGATGATGTGGATCACATCCTCCAGATCAAAGGAAACACGACGATGCTGCTGAGATGGTTCTCCTTCCGAGGAAGAAGGAGCACGACGCCTCAGCATCGGAGCAGCTGGAGTGGCTAGGAGTGAGGCCCACTCTGTCGGGGTCTCACGACGGCTACCAGACGAAAAGCCTGGTGGCGCAGTAGAGCTAGAAGGCGTATCGAGCCTACGTGGAGGTGGAACTGGTGGTGGATACATAGGTGGGAATGTAGGCTAAGGTGAAGATGGTACTGTAGTCGCAGCTGCAAGTGCCTCCTGGACACGAGACAGCTCCTTAGCCAAGGAAATGATCACACGATAACTGGCATTCAGATAACGAGATAAAACACCAGTCGCACGATCACTCGCCGGGTCAACTGGCGCGAAAATGACTCGCCCTGTCGTAGGCGACAGGGTGGGGTAGTGAAAGAAACCTGGGTGAGTCTGCATCTCGACCTCGTGGAAGCGCAAGTCAGTGAGAGCCTCCATCGCAGCGAACTGGATAGCCAGCTCCGGAGTGGAAGCCATTCCGCCCTTAGAAGAGCGAGAATAGCTACCAATATCCGAGCTCGCGGTCAGGAAAGCCTCTGCGTGATACTCGTATACTGACTCGGCAAGCTGCTCCCGAAACACCTGGTACATTGGATCTTCGCCGTTGGGGTACAGCCGAAGCCAGACGTTACGGAGCAGTACAGGAAAAGTGAATGGTGCTGGCTCATGATGGTAGTGGTATGGAACTGGTGCCATCTACACTCACAATGCCAACGGTTAGTAAAACAACGAATCATGATGCATGCCATGCAACAATCAAATGCAGCAAGCAAGATGCACACTCAAAGTCCTACACTAATCATGGTTCTAGCGCGGGTTAACTAGGGTGTCCTACAGTCAGCACGGCTCTGATACCAAGCGTTGTGGCACCCCGGCTCAGCGAACCGGATTACCAGTGTCTCCAACCCAGAGATCATGTCTTCTGGAAACACACAACAACTTGGAACAGAACAGAACTGAACTTTATTGATAAACTTCAGTTACAAGCTCATATTTTACATCGATAGCGAGGCCAAAGGCACACCTGGTGCTATGACAATATCTACATTATTTATGAAACATAGCGGGCCTCGAAACTACTAGGGAAACTCTACGGCGTAGAGGAACATAGCGGAAACTCCATCCACAGGGACACTGCTGAGGACACAGCCTAGTTAGCGTAGCACGAACCATCGGGACCTCCGTCCTCGGCTTCTCCTGCATCTGGCATGATACGCCAGGTGAGTACTTTGAATGTACTCGCAAGCTCACGACAACCAAGTAATGCAGCAAACAATAGCATGGCAATCAATCATGTTAAATTCTTAAGTGGTTCACTTACTGTTACCGGTTATCAACTTACTCTCTTCCGGGTTGTCCCACAACCCTCGGAATACTCATAAGCCATCGAGTACTTCCAAACACAAGACGAGTTCTTCCATCATTATTATCACTGTTACGGTTGACCACTTAGTGAGGTCTGGATGGGCTGTCCAATACCGTGGACGCGGCTATTCGAATAGATTTTACACTCTGCAGAGGTTGCGCACTTCACCCACACCATGGAGCACCTGGCCTCGTGATCCCATTCGGGTGGACCAGCGTTGCTCCAACGAAACCCGCCTGACCCGTGACTCTCCCATCGTACCACCGGCATTCATCCTCCCCCGGAGTCCTGCCCTGGGTGGCCCCTGTGTCACCCCGTGACACCTGCCACCGTCGTGGCCAAACTAAATTGTCCCAAACGGGGACGCCGGCACAAAACTCAACTGGGCTCACAGGGTTATCGCCGCCTACCTGATCAGGGTAGCACGCACACATAACCCTCCCTGTCTGGAGGTACCGGTGGAAGAGCTCGGGGCCAGACCAAGTCAAGGCCGTCCCATACCGGCAAATGTGGTTGCACGGACCGGATAGGTGACTCAAGATCGGCCAACTATGTTCATTTAACAAACATAGTAGTTTATCACAATACTTAGGATGGCAGCAACTAGGCATTTAAATTAATTACTATGAATTATTATATAGCAAATAAATGGAAGTATTCATATGAATATGCAATGCTATTGAAATGCTTCATGAAATGGGTGTCCTGGCTTGCCTTGCTCTGTTGGGTTGCCCAAAAACTCCTGGTCTTCAAATGCACCAAAGTTTCCCTCTGAAAATATTTTAAAATAACAAAGGGAAATGTCACATAACACATTTCTATTCACCAGAAATTCTGTGAGTATTGGAAAAATACCAACTTTGGTCAGAAAATATGGGAGTTCAATAAAAACCCAATGCAAAAAGAATCAAATGAATTGGACTTGTGGATAAATAGTTATTAATGGTCAAAGTTTCTGGTCAAAGATGGATTAAATAAACAGAAATTGGAAAATTAGAAAAACCTCCAGTAGCCACATCGAAGGCGTACTCTCTGAATACGCCTCCACTTACCCGTTCACGCGCGCGGGCTGAGCCGCTGACGGGTGGGGCCGGCCTGTTTAAACAGAGAGGGAGAAAAGGCAGAGAGGCGAGGCGGCTCACCGGCGATGCTCGCCGGCGATAAGGACGGCGGCGGGGTCGGGAGAAGGCTGGGATGGATCGGGCAGTCAACGGTGATCACGCCCGTACCCGCAGATCCTTTGGAGGTGATCGGACGGCGCCGCCCCCTTCTTCTCCGGCGGGTGGCAGCTACGGGTGTCGTCGGCGGCAGCGATTCCGGCAGCGGTTCGGCTGGGAAAGGGGTCGTGGAGCACCAGGGGAATGCCATGATCTCACGGGTGGCGTTAGAAGAGGCCGGGGAGGGTTGGAACAGCAGGGCGACTGGGCGCTGGTGGCGGTGGATCTCCGGCGAGGCTCGAGGCCAGAGGGCCTCTCGGCCGTGGCTCGCTGCTCGGGGAGGCGATTGGGTGATGGAGGAGTGGGTTGAGGTGCTGAGCGAGGCCGGGCATGGCCTTTTATAGGCGGGAGGCGGGGCTCAACGATCTCTCTGGAACGGCAGCGCTGTGGCCGCGCCACTAGAGCAAGGACGGCAAGCTGGCCGGCGCGGCGTGGGGTACGGAGGGGACGTGAGCCTGTGGGAGCAACGCGACGGGTCCGGCGCCATTAAGGGCTTGCGAACAACAACAGCGGCAGGAGCTCACTGTTTCGCTCGGCGGCCAAGAGGGTTTGAGAGGGGGCACGCGTGCGGCTAGAACGCTGTCGGCACCAAGGGACAAGGGGGGCAGCGAGGGACGGCTCCGGCGATCACGTCCGACGCGCCTGGGTGCGCAGAGCGCGTCTTTGGTCATGTCAGCACGGTGATCACCACGCGGGCTGGTGTCTAGAGGCCTCGCGAGCCTGCCCAAGCTTGTCCATTGCGTCGACCTGAGCTCAAATAGGTACTACCAGCCTCTGGATAGGATCAGATTGAGCAAGATTCGAAGAACTGAGCCAAAACAGCTTCTAGCTAAGATCTTGGGAGGGATCTGGAGAGGTGGTGAGCTGTGAATGAAGCCAACCAACTTGCCTCGTGTGAAACATGTTGGAAGGACTCCATACTGGCCAAGTTTGGGAAGGTTTGGATAGGATTTGAATATAGTTCATGTGCAACTGCTGTTACTGGACCAAAAACAAGATGAGCTTGAGGCACTCATATAGATGATCTTATGAAGCTGAAATTTGGTGGAGGGAGGTCATTTGGTAGTGCCCACATGCCATAAAAATTTCAGGGCAATTAGGCATCTCTAGCTAGTACTTCCTTCACAGAGGTTTGGAATGAGCAGAAACTTGTCAGAATTTTGCTGCTGAAAATTTGTACTGGACAAGATGATATTTTTGGATATTGTGGTTAGATAGGTCCCCTAATATCTCAGGGAATTTACTGGGAATTTCCTGAGCTAGGAAAATGGGAGTTACTTCACAACTGACCAATTCTGACCAGAAAGAAAATAATTATTCTGGCCAAAATTTTGTATTGGATAATGGAATATTTTTGAACATTATGGGATCATATGACGATAAGGAGGTGTGACAAGAGTTTGGGATTTTTTTGATCATCAGACCTATAGGTTGCTTCACAACCCATAGTGATGACATATTTTCCCAAAGGAAGAAAATAAATTATTGAAAAAGATTAAATATTGGAAATTGATCCAGGAGAGGTGTGGAAAGGTTTTGGGTTACTTGGGAAAAGATTCAAGGAGTCATAGGTCCATAGTTGACTGAAAAACCAACCAAAATGCGAATAAAACCAAAAAGGATTTCGAAAGAAAAAGTTGCCAAAAAATCAGGGTGTCACAATTATTTAATTTCCCTTCATGCTTACCGAAGGATGAATGCTATGATAATTGCTACGATCCCTTGGATTTGTTTGAAATGTCCCTATATGATGAACTTGATGCTTGCTATGCTTGTGGCCATGATGCCAATATGAATTATGCTTATGAAGATGAACTTGCTATATTTCCTTATGTTAAACATGAAATTTTTCTATTGCACCCACACATGATAGTCCTATTATCTTTTTGATTTCTCCCAACTACACTATATCGGAGAAGTTTGCACTTATTAAAGATTATATTGATGGGTTTCTTTTGACCATTACACATGATGATTTTGATGGATATAATATGCATGTTCTTGCTGCTCCTAATTGCAATTATTATGGGAGAGGAACTACATATCCACCTCGCTGTGTTTCCAATACGATAAAATTGGAAGAAACTGTTTATACTATGCAGTGGCCTCCACTTCATGTGCATGAATTGTTCTTTTATGACTTGCCAATGCATAGGAAGAAAGTTAGACTCCATTGTTCATAGATATATGTTTCTTTGTGCTCATTAATAAATTACAAATCATTGTTAATTAAAATTGGCTTTGATATACCTTGGGATCCGGGTGGATCAATTACTTGAGCACTATATGCCTAGCTTAAGGGCTTTAAAGAATGCGCTGCCAAGGAGAACACTCGAAAGTTTTATAGAGTCATTTTATTCTGTTGTTTGCTTTTAAAAAGTTTAAAAACAAAAAATGTAGTGGGGAACCTAAAACATATTCAGAAAGAGAAGCGATTAGAAATTTATACATTAGAGAAGTGAGGGTCGACCTTGAACACTTGTGTTCATGCTCATGGAAACAATGTAGA
This sequence comes from Elymus sibiricus, assembly GCA_039707655.1. Classification (NCBI taxonomy): domain Eukaryota; kingdom Viridiplantae; phylum Streptophyta; class Magnoliopsida; order Poales; family Poaceae; genus Elymus; species Elymus sibiricus. Next base: position 205,818,186 of record CM077673.1, on the reverse strand, counting down.
ATTTTTCATGGAAGATTCTCTCAAAAAATAATTATCCCCTTGCACAAATCCATTCTATTATAAAACAATGTGCCAACATTTACCTTTAGGATGTGTAAATTGCCTGTTTGATATGTGTTGTGCAGAAACAGAAAATTTTGTTATAGTGTTTGACTTTTGATATAATACTAGAGTGTGAAAAATTCATGGAATTTTTACACAGTACTTTTATGCAATTTTTTTTGTTACTTCCTAATTTTTTTGAATTTTCTGAGTTACAGAAATATATGTTTCATCTGCATCTTTATAGACTGTCTTGTTTTCCACAAATTGTGGTTATAGTTTCTTTATCTAGTTATGTTTGAAATCTTGTTGAGCCCAATTGATTTGGGACCCATAGAATTGTTATAGCACACATTGGGTAATGTTGGATTATAATTATACAATAATGTTATAGAAAGACATGGTGGGATTTGATGTTAAGAGTACTAACCCTTCTAATAAAGTTCTGTTAAGTTTTGTGTGGGTGAAGTTTTCGAAGATCGAGGATGTATCGATATGAGAAAAATAAGGAGAGGCAAGAGTTTAAGCTTGGGTATTCCCAAGGCACACCAAGTAAATATTCAAGGAGACTCAAGCGTATAAGCTTGGAGATTCCCCGGAAGGCATCCCATCTTTCTTCCTCGGCAATTATCGGTATCTCTCGGTTTTTGTTTTGTTCACATGTTATGCATAAATTCTTAGAGAGTCATGTGACTTTTCTTTTTCTTTTAGAAATGCACCATGATGGTATGGAATAGTCCTTGGTTGATTTATAGAATGATCCTTACACTTCACTTATATATGTATGGATTTATAGAATGCTTTATGAGCTTCACTTATATCTTTTGAAGTTTGGATGCTCGCTTCTCTACATTGGGAACACCATTATTTGTAGAATGCTCTTTTGCTTCACTTATATTTATTAGAGCATGGTCTTTTGTAGAAAGAATTAAACTCTCATGCTTCATATATAGCTATTTAGAGAGTTAACAGGAATTGGTCATTCCCATGGTTAGTCATAAAATCCAACATAAAACTTGTAGATCAATTAATATGATATGTTTGATTCCTTGCAATAGTTTTCTGACATGAATATAGTAATATGTGGGTGCACTAGTGGATGATCATGGTTTAGTAGGAATATAGATGTCAAGGTTTGTGATCATGTTCATTAAAGTGTCGGTTATGGCATGACCGCGATGTTGGAGCACTTTTATTTCTCGTTGAAATCCTTGTGTTGTTTTAGTCGGGGGCGCACGATGGTTAATCCTCCCAACCTACTCCCTAGGAGTGCACTGGTAGTACTTTGCTTCGAGAGAGATAATTAAACTTTCACAATAAGTATATGAGTTCTTTATGACTAATGTGAGTCCATGGATTATACGCCCTCCCACCTTTCCGTAATTTGCTAGCCTCTTCGGTACCGTGCATTGCCCTTTTCTCACCTCGAGAGTTGGCACAAACTTATTTGGTACATCCAAACCCCGTGATATGATACACTCTATCACACATAAGCCTCTTGATATCTTCCTCAAAACAGCCACCATACCTGCCTATCATGGCATTTCCATAGCCATTCCGAGATATATTGCCATGCAACTTCGATCATCATCATATACATGACTTGAGCATTCATTGTCATATTGCTTTGCATGATCGTAAGATAGCTATGATGATATTTCCATGGTTTGTTCGTATTTTGATATCTTGGGTGTGCTAGATCATTGCACATCCCGGTAGACTGTTAGAGGCATTCATATAGAGTCATCTTGTATAGTTTTTTTATCGAGTTGTAAGTAAATAAAAGTGTGATGATCATCATTATTAGAGAATTATCCCAGCGAGGAAAGGATGATGAAAACTATGCTTCCCCCACAAGTCAGGATGAGACTTCAGACGATAAATAAAAAAAGAGAAAATTGGGGGAGGCCAAATGAGCCCACCATAAAAAAATATAAAAAATAAAAACGAGAATAAAAGGGGAGGTGAAAAGAGCCCACCTAATACACGAGAGAAAAAGAGAGAAGGGGCAATGTTACTATCCATTTACCACACTCGTGCCTCAAAGTGGCACCATGTTCTTCATATATAGAGTCTCCTGATTTGTCACTTTCATATACCAGTGGGAATTTTTCATTATAGAACTAGACTTGTATATTCCAATGACGGGCTTACTCAAATGTCTGAGGTCTTCATGAGCAAGAAAGTTGGATGCATTCCCACTTAGTTTCATTTTAGCTTTCATCCACTTATAGCTCTAGTGCATCCGTTGCATGGCAATACCTACTCCTCGCATTGATATCGATTGATGGGCATCTTCATAGCATGTTGGTCCGCCTAGTTGATGCGAGACTTTCTTCGTTTTTGACTTCCTTTGATCTCTACCTCCATATTCTATTCCACCCGTAGTTCTATGTCCATAGCTCATGCTCATGCATTGAGTGTAGTTGAAGATGCTGAAGCGCGGGAAAAAGTATGAACCAAATGCCTGACTTTGACACCGGGGTGATCATGATTTGTACTTGATTTAGGAAGATGGAGTCGTGCCATGCTTACAAGATTAAATGTGTAGGTATAACATTCTTTAGCATCATTTATTTTGAAGGACATGATTGTTTGTTAGTAAACCTGAGTATGGATGTCTTTATGTCAAAATATAGAATATTGCCTTGAATCGCTCGTATCTTAATATTCATGCCATGATTAGATATTTGTTCAAGATTATGTTAGGTAGCATTCCACATCAAAAATTATCTTTTTATCATTTACATACTCGAGCACGTGAAGGAATTAAGCTTGGGGATGTTGATACATCTCCGTCATATCTATAATTTTTTGAATGTTTCATGCCATTATTTTACAACTTTTATATACTTTTGGCAAAAATTTATATGATTTTCTTGGACGAACATATTGATCAAGTGCCTAGTGCCAGTACCTATTTGTTGCATGTTTTTTGTTTTACAGAAAATCCATATGAAACAAAGTCCAAACACGATAAATTTTTACGAAGATTTATTTTGGGATATATGTGATTGTTTGGAAAAGGAATCAACGCCAGACGTTGTCCGAGTGGCCCACAAGCCACCAGGACGCGCCCTAGGGGTAGGGAGCGCCCCGCTGGCTCGTGGGCACCTCGGAGGTCGGTTGGGGGTGTCCTTCAGCCGCAATGAATCTAATATCTAGATAAAAATTCCCTCAAATTTCAGCCCAATCGATGTTACCGATCTCCGGGAATTTAAGAAATTGTGAAACGTGAGAAAACAGGAACACGATACAGAAGAGAACAAAGAGAGAGATCCAATCTCGGAGGGCTCTTGCCCTCCAGGAGCGATGGAGGCCATGGACCAGAGGGGAAACTCTCCTCCCATCCAAGGGGGAGGCCAAGTGTCGTGGTTTTGTCATGGCAGATGTCCTCGTGAGAGAACTTAGGTGTGAGGCCATCACAACTAGGAGGTGACTTCGACGGGATTGATCGGGAACGGAAGACAGGGATTTGCCCAGGTTCGGCCCCTCCGATGGAGGTAAAAGCCTACGTCCTGCTTTGTGTATATTGAAGAAATCTCGATTACAAGGGTGTGGAATCGCTAACCTAGCTCTTGAGGGTTTCTTTCTTACTTGATCTTTCTACCTCGGGGGCTCCCCCTTTGTATACAGGTTGAGGCCCCGAGGGTATAATGGAGTCCGGGTCGAAATACAACCCATGACCTAATCTAACTTTGCCGACTCATCTTGTTCTTCAGGTAAAGGACTATTCCTATGTTTTCTCTCATGAGCCGGCCCGCCACATGACGTCCCATGAGCCGGCCTTAATATAAGCCACCTTCTGGGCCTCGTTCTTCTAGTAGAAATCCATTTCATGGGCCGCCCGGCAACTGCCGGGTCATGTATTGGGCGGGTCATACCTGTGGGGTATATCCCCAACATTAGCCCCCAATTTAATTTGGATTTATCCATGTTAAACTCCATAAAATACATTTCAGCCGGGAAAGATCAAAACAAGCCTCATCTTCCATCTGATATCAAGCTCCCATCCGGCTTAACTTTCTGCCGGGTTATCTTCCTTTGTTTCAAGACTTAGTATTTTTTAATTAATGTCTTATGACGTCACTCTGCTGACCATTGTCGCCTCGAAACTATCATGGCAAATCTTTTTGAAACAAAGTTGTGTGTTTTCTTCAACAATTGGTACAAAGGAATCGCCTTTTCTCCGAGGCGGCTTATAAACTGGCTTAAAGCCGTGATGCGGCCTGCCATGCGCTGAACTTGATTGATGTTGGCCGGCTTAGCAAGTGAGGTCACCGCCTTGATCTTATCTGGGTTGGCCTCTATGCCACGCTCAGAGAACAGAAAACCCAGTAACTTGCTTGAAGGAACACCAAAAACACATTATGCCGGGTTGAGCTTCATATTGTAAACCCGAAGGTTATCGAATGTCTCCTGAGGTCATCCAATGAAGTCTCTTTTTTCTGAGATTTCACCACGATATCATCAACACATGCATGAACGCTGTGTCCAGTTTGCGGGTCTAAGCAGTTATGAATGCAGCATTGATACGTAGCCCCCGCTCTCTTAAGCCTAAAGGGCATAGAAACGTAGCAAAAAGCTCCGAAGGGAGTTATAAAAGCCATCTTCTCTTGGTCCTCAACGGCCATCTTAATCTGATGATAGCCGGAGCATGCATCCAAGAAACACGCACGTTCACAACCAGCTGTAGAATCAATGATCTGGTCGATGCGAGGAAGAGCAAATGGGTCCTTAGGACAAGCTTTGTTAAGATCTGTGTAATCAACACACATGTGTCAAGTGCCATTTTTTTCAGAACGAGAACTGGATTTGCCAACCATTCAGGAGAAAAAACTTCAACGATGAAACTAGCAGCTAAGAGTCGGGCCACCTCTTCTCCAGTAGCCCGTCGTCTCTCCTCATTAAAACGACGGAGGTATTGCCGCATTGGTTTCATCTATGGATCTACATTAAGGTGGTGCTCAGTGAGTTCTCTTGTTACTCCAGGCATGTCAGAAGGTTTCCATGCAAAGATGTCCCGATTCTCACGGATGAACTCGATGAGCGCGCTTTCCTATTTGGGATCCAAGCCGGTCCCAATAGTGAACTGTTGGGATGAGTCGCCCGGGGTGAAATCGATTTGCTTGGTATCCTCAGCCGGCTTAAACTTTAGTTGACGCTCAGATTCGGTGGTGGGCTTCTTGAGGGGGGTCATATCAGCCGGGTTAACGTTAGCTATATAAAACTTCAACTCTTCTGCTGCACAAGCTAACTCAGCCGGGTTAACGTCCCCTTCCTCACATTCCTGCGCTATTTTCTGGCTTCCATCTACAGTGATGGTGCCGTTTGGTCCTGGCATCTTGAGCTTGAGATAAACGTAGCAAGCTCAGGCCATAAACTGATCGTAAGCCGGCCGTCCAAAGAGGGCGTGGTAGGGACTCTTGATCTTAAGAACCTCAAAGGTCAGGGACTCGCATCTATAATTATACTCAGAACCGAAAGCAACATCGAGTTTGATCCGTCCAATTGGGTAAGCCGACTTTTCGGGTACGATTCCGTGGAAGACCGTGGTTGAAGGTTGCAACTTACTCTCAGAGAGATTCATTTGCCAGAAAGTGTCATAATATAAGATATTAATGTTGCTACCCCCATCCATGAGAACCTTGGTCAGAGTATAACCACCAACTTGAGCTGCTACCAGTAAGGCAAGACCTGCTGGGTTGTCAACCCGGGGGGGGGGGATGATCGTCTTTGCTCCAAGTGATTGGGTGCTCAGACCAGTTTAAATACCTTGGGACAGCCGACTCGACCATGTTGATTGCCCTGTGCTTGAGCTTGCGATCTCGCCTGCAAGTACTGGTGGTGAACACATGGTACTCCCCGCTGTTCAATTGCTTCGGGTTGCTCTAAAGTCCGGCTTGGTTGTTGTTATGCTGTTGATTGCCTTGTCCCGTATGGTGTTGTCCACCGCCATTGTTGCCGTGATGCTGAAAACCAGCCCCCGAGCCACCAGGTCCTTGGGAGTCTGGGCCTGCGAAGCCACCAGACGAGCCGGCACCAGATCCACCGGGATGACCTAAATTTCCACTGCCATTGCCTGCTTGAAAATTCTGGAAAGCCTGATTGCGGAACTTCTGCATGAAGTGACAATTCTCCCATGAATGGGCGGGCGGTTTATCTGGGAAACTATGTTTGGGGCAAGGGCCTTTAAGTGCTTCCTCATAGTTAAGGGGTTTATTCCCATTATAAGACCTGCCAGAATTGTTGTTTCGCCGCTGATTTTTGAATCCAGTATTGGTATTGGCGACAAAATCTGACCCGCCTTCGGGATGTCTGCACTTACCATTATTACATTGATTGCCATGATTCCCATTGTGACCATGGTTTTGCCGATGACCCTTGCCACTATCATTTTTCTTATTTTTACCAGCCTTGTCCTCGTTAGCACCGGGATCCATTGTGTTGTCTGATTCAGCGTATCTGGTACGAACGTCCATGAGATCCCCCATATCTTGAACTTTTCGCTTGAGGCGTCCCAGCTTTTGAACAAGTGGATGGAAATGGCAATTTTTCTCCAAAATCAAGACGGCTAGGGCGGCCATAATGCTATCGGAAGATTGGATGATCTCTGCGACCCGGCGAGTCCATTGGTGGGCAGATTCGTTCGTACGCTGGACACAATGCTGCAGATCAACGGTCGTCATTGGACGCTTGCAAGTACCTTGAAAATTCTTGATAAAACATTCCTTCAATTCTGCAGAAGTATTGATGTAATTGGGGGGGGGGGGGGCAGATTCTTCAGCCATTTTTGAGCCGGTCCTTCCAGCATCATGGTCAAGTATTTTGCGAACACAGCACCACTGACATTGAGCATGTCCATGGCTAACTCATAGCTTTTGATCCACGTCGCCGGCTCGAGGTCGGCCGTGTAATTGGGAACCTTGTGAGGACCCTTAAAATCCTTCGGCATATGCTCACTGCGGAGGGCCAGAGCTTGACAAGGAATCCCAATCGTTCTGCTGCTGACCCCAGCCCCCACGATTGCTGGCTAGGGGTTGGTGGGAGGTCGTTGACCCGCCCTTGTCGTTGCTACCTGTGCTTTCGCCTGTCGCGCAGCGCGGGCCGCATCGACGATTGCCTGTGCGTCTGACAAAACAGGTCGGTTTGGGGAGTTCTGAGGTTACTGTCTACACCCGCTGCTAGAAACTGCCGGGGATTCCACGTGTCGGCTCTTACTGCGGCTACGTAAGGCGTAGAGTGCATCCGATCGCGGCTGTGAGAGTACTGCGCCTGCTATGTCACCGCACTTTTTAACATCTCGATGGCTTTCCTAGCCTCAATCTCAATTGGAGTATTTCCATGGATGGGGAGTGCCTCGAGGTTACGGGTTGCTTCGAACATATTGTCCATAGGGTTAGAAAAGTGGCCCGGCGGCATCTGGAAACTTCAAAGCGGTGTCTGAGCCGGTGTCTGGCGTGGCGACTCAGGTGGCTGATCCAAACGCGGCTGGCCAGCCGCCGGCGTAGGTTGAGGTGTGACAAATAACCGCGAGGGCTCCAGAATGGGGGGAAGTTGGCTCAGATGTCTCCTTTGATGGACCGCATTAGAGGCGCCTAGCCGAAGGCCCATCTGCCAGGCTTCCGCTCACAGGCGCTCAGTTTCGCTGAGGATGTTAGTCTGTAACTCTGCCATGTGAGTGTTTTCAGCATCGATCTCCTCCTGAATCTTGGCCATCTACCGGCGAAGCGTGGTTAGCATTGTATTGCGTTCCTCCTGATTCTCCGCGAATACTGGTGTTTCTAAGAGCTTTGTCATCTCAACCATCAGATCCGCCATGGCTTGAGTCGTCGTTTGACTTGACCCGGCGGCTCCTGAGGTTGGGCCAGTCCCGGTTGTCGCACCAGCTGTTGCCGAGATAAGAGCCACTGCTGTTCCTGTCATAAAGATGGCGGCTTGACGAGGCTTCTCGAGGGACTCCTTGGCGGTCTCGTCCCCTCAATAGCCCCCAAGCCTACCATCAAAAAGCGGACAGATCAACTCGGTTTCCCGCATGGAAGACTCACCATCGAAGTTGACAAAGGTGTCCCCGCTGCCTGCCGCTTCATCTGCTAGGTCGACCACTTGAGTGAAGCCGATGAAAACATGAAGCCGGCCGGGTTGAGCGCGCCGAGCCGGCTCGACGATGTTGATGCGCCAATCTTGCCGATGAAGACGTGGATCTTGCCGAAGGGGAGCCGATGCCCGTACTCGATTGAGTCGGCCTCGAGGACTGATAACCCACAAGTATAGGGGATCACAACAGTTTTCGAGGGTAGAGTATTCAACCCAAATTTATTGATTCGACACAAGGGGAGCCAAAGAATATTCTCGAGTATTAGCAGCTGAGTTGTCAATTCAACCACACCTGAAAGACTTAATATCTGCAGCAAAGTATTCAGTAGCAAAGTAGTATGGAAGTAACGGTAACGATGGCAAAGTGAGACTAGCAGTGTTGTAGTGATTGTAACAGTAGCAACGGAAAAGTAACTTAGCAAAGATCAATATGGAAAAGCTCGTAGGCAATGGATCAGTGATGGATAATTATGTCGGATGGCATTCATCATGCAACAGTTATAACATAGGGTGACACAGAACTAGCTCCAATTCATCAATGTAATGTAGGCATGTATTCCATATATAGTCATACGTGCTTGTGGAAAAGAACTTGCATGACATCTTTTGTCCTACCCTCCCGTGGCAGCGGGGTCCTAATGGAAACTAAGGGATATTAAGGCCTCCTTTTAATAGAGAACCGGACCAAAGCATTAGCACTTAGTGAATACATGAACTCCTCAAACTACGGTAATCACCGGAAAGAATCCCAGTTATTGTCACCCTGGGGGATGCGGATCATAACTCGTAATAGGTGTCTACAACTTGCAAGATAGGATCAAGAACACACATATATTCATGAAAACATAATAGGTTCAGATCTGAAATCATGGCACTCGGGCCCTAGTGACAAGCATTAAGCATAGCAAAGTCATAGCAACATCAATCTCAGAACATAGTGGATACTAGGGATCAAACCCTAACAAAACTAACTCGATTACATGGTAAATCTCATCCAACCCATCACCGTCCAGCAAGCCTACGATGGAATTACTCACGAACGGCGGGGAGCATCATGAAATTGGTGATGAAGGATGGTTGGTGATGACGACGGCGTCGATTTCCCCTCTCCGGAGCCCAAATCAGGCTCCAGATCTGCCCTCCCGAGGAAGAACAGGAGGTGGTGGTGGCTCCGTATCGTAAAACGCGATGAACTCTTCTTCTTGATTTTTTTCTCCCCGAATAGGAATATATAGAAGTGGAAACGAGGTCGGAGGAGCAACAGGGGGCCCACAAGCCACAGGGGCGCGCCCCCCTGGCTTGTGGCCAGGTGGTGGGCCCCCTGCAGTTGATTCTTTTGCCAATATTTTTTATTAATTTCAAAAATATTCTCCGTAAATTTTCAGGTCAATCCGAGAACTTTTATTTCTGCACAAAAATAACACCAAGGCAATTCTGCTGAAAACAGCGTCAGTCCGGGTTAGTTCCATGCAAATTAGAGTCCAAAACAAGGGCAAAAGAGTTTGGAAAAGTAGATACGTTGGAGACGTATCAACTCCCCCAAGCTTAAACCTTTGCTTGTCCTCAAGCAATTCAGTTGATAAACTGAAAGTGATAAAGAAAAACTTTTACAAACTCTGTTTGATCTTGCTGTTGTAAATATGTCTAACTTATGTTCAGATTTTCAGCAAAGATTATTGACTAATCCACATTCACAATAACATTTAGGTCTCACATTTACTCATATCAATGGCATAATCAACTAGCGAGCAATAATAATAAGTCTCGGATGACAACAATTTTATCAAAACAATCATGATACAATATGACATAATGGTATCTCGCTAGCCCTTTCTGAGACCGCAAAACATAAATGCAGAGCACCTCTGAAGAACAAGGACTGACTAGACATTGTAATTCATGGTAAAAGAGATCCAGTCATACTCATACTCAATATCAATTAATAGCAAAGCATACAAATGACGGTGGTGCTCTCTAACTGGTGCCTTTTGTAAGAAGATGATGACTCAACAGTAAACTAAAATAGATAGGCCCTTCGCAGAGGGAAGCATTGATTTGCAGAGGTGCCAGAGCTCGAGCTTTTAAAACAGGGATGAATAATAATTTTGAGAGGTATGCTTTCATTGCCAACATAACAACTAAGAGAATTCGAGATCTTCCATGCTAGATAAATTATAGGCGGTTCCCAAACAGAATAGTAAAGTTTTTACTCCCCCTCCACCAAATCAATCACACTCCACGGCGGGCCGAATCCACGGGTACCGTCCATACAAACACAATCCTGGGGGAGTTTTGTTTATTAAATATTGATTTGAATTTTGAGCGTGGAACTGGGCATTCCGATTACCAGCCACTTTCTCGTGAATGATAGTGAATCAACACGTATCGTGAGAATAACCCACCTAGCATGGAAGATACTGACAGCCCCCAGTCACTACATGAGCGATTTGGGCATACAAAACAGAATATTTATTTGAAGGTTTGGAGAGTGGCACATGCAAATTTACTTAGAACGGCAGGTAAATACCGCATATAGGTATGTATGGTGGACTCATATGGAACAACTTTGGGTTTATGGAGATGGATGCACAAGCAGTATTCCCGCTTAGTACAAGTGAAGGCTAGCAAAAGACTGGAAAGCGACCAACTAGAGAGCGACAACAGTCATCAACATGCTTTAAGATTATCCAATATTGAATGCAAGCATGAGTAGGATATAAATCACCATGAACATAAACATCGTGGAGGCTATGTTGGTTTTGTTTCAACTACATGCGTGAACATGTGCCAAGTCAAGCCACTCGAGTCATTCATAGGAGGATACCATTCTATCATACTACATCACAACCATTTTAATATGCATGTTGGCACTCAAGACAAACCATTATCCACTCTTAGTTAATTAAGCATGGCATGAGTAACTATAATTTATAATTGTCATTGCAAACATGTTTCATCTATAACGGGCTGAATTAAGAACGATGAGCTAACCATATTTAGAAAAACAAAATAGGTCGAGTTCATACCAGCTTTTCTCCACCTCAGTCATTTCATCATATATCGTCATTATTGCCTTTCACTTGCACGACCGAATGATGTGAATAATAATAAGAGTGCACGTGCATTGGACTAAGCTGGAATCTGCAAGCAATAACTCAAAGGAGAAGGCAAAGTAATATGGGCTCTCTGATGATAAACAATAATGCATATGAGAGCCACTCAACATTTTCATCGTGGTCTTCTCCTTACGACCCAAAGAAGAAAAGAAAACTATTTACACGGGAAAGCTCCCAACAAGCAAAAGAAGAACGAGAAATCTTTTTGGGTTTTCTTTTAATACTACAACTAAACAAACTAGAAGGTAAAGCTAGAACTATTTTTTTTGGATTTTCTCAAGATTAATTAAACACAAATAAGAAGAAAGCAAAAGAAGAAATAAACTAGCATGGATGGTACAATGAAAAAGTATGAACACCGACAACTGGAATGAGTGTGTGAACATGAATGTAATGTCGGTGAGAAATACGTACTCCCCCAAGCTTAGCCTTTTGGCCTAAGTTGGTCTAGGGCCACGGCTGGAAATAACCCTCTCCTGGATACTCCGGAGGATACTGAGGGTTCCACTGATTAGCGACCTCCTGTGGCTCCCACTGGAAAACCGGAGCTTGGTATGGATCAAGGGCTGGTGCCGGCTCAGGTGCTGGGGGTTGCGATAAACCCCAATATCGGTAGATGTCATCGGGCATAATAGTGTACCTGCCTGAATGGATATCGAACAAAGAAGGAGCAGGCAGGGTAATAATCTCACAAGTACCTTGACTAAATACTAAATTGTAAAGCAGCCTTTTATCATTATCTTTCTTAATAAAATCATGTGCTACCATACTCTTATAATCTAAATGTCTTGTAGGAAGCAGCATTTCATCTTCCTCGTCAAGCCTAATAGGTATCTCAAAGTGTTTAGCTAAACGAGACGCATAGATACCTCCGAATACAGGGCCCTTCGAACGGTTTATGTTCAACCGTTGGGCCACCATAGCGCCCAGACTAAAAGTTCTATCAGCAAGTAAAGCGTGGCGCAGAATAGCGAGGTCGGGGGCACTAAGGCTTCCACTCTCACCGCGACCAACTAAACATCTCCCCGCAAATAATGAATAATAGCGTAAAACAGGAAAATGTACATTAGCCGCTCTTGCCTTTGACACCCCTCTCTCTTCCCCTACAGTGATTGCGGCAATACAATCCTCCATGTCTCTAGGACGTGGTTCACTGATGCTGCCCTCATAAGGTATTTTGCAAACATTGCAAAAATCGTAAAGTGACATTACTTTAGGCACATCATATAAATGAAATTCTACCATGGGGGGATTCTTCCTAGGATAAAAATGAAAATTTTGCACGAAGGTATTAGTGAGTAAGAGGTATTGGTCACACTTATCGTGGAGGAAGTCGGTGATGCCTGCATTTTCTGCTAGATAATAAAAATCTTCATAAATTCCGGCCGCCCTCAAGAATACTTCACTTGGCCATTCACATGGACGAACCTCCGCGGTACGAGGGATATTGTATTTAGGCTTCTGACTTTCTTTTTCTTTAAAACCCCGGCTTGAAGAGCCTCTTAATAATCTCCTCATCATCTTTTTCGCGATGAGCAATCCCCTCAATGGGGATATGCATGTCCCCAACAATAAGTATATCATATTTCTTCTTGGCAGTAGGAAGAGGGAATTCAAAGCCTCCAATAATAATCGTTGTAACCTTTTCAATTGAGTTGCTACTATGAACTTGAGGTTGTTTCTTCGGAAAGTGTACCGTATGCTCATTACCATTAACATGAAAAGTGACATTGCCCTTGTTGCAATCAATAACAGCCCCTGCAGTATTCAAAAAGGGTCTACCAAGGATGATCGACATACTGTCGTCCTCGGGAATATCAAGAATAACAAAGTCCGTTAAGATGGTAACGTTTGCAACCACAACAGGCACATCCTCGCAAATACCAATGGGTAAAGCAGTTGATTTATCAGCCATTTGCAAAGAGATTTCAGTAGGTGTCAACTTATTCAAATCAAGTCTACGATATAAAGAGAAGGGCATAACACTAACACCAGCTCCAAGGTCACATAAAGCAGTTTTAACATAATTTCCTTTAATAGAGCAAGGTATAGTAGGTACTCCAGGATCTCCTAGTTTCTTTGGTATTCCACCCTTAAAAGTATAATTAGCAAGCATGGTGGAAATCTCAGCTTCCGGTATCTTTCTTTTATTTGTCACAATATCTTTCATATACTTAGCATAAGGAGACATTTTCAAAATATCAGTCAAGCGCATACGCAAAAAGACAGGTCTAAGCATTTCAACAAAGCGCTCAAAATCTTCATCATCCTTTTTCTTGGATGGCTTAGGAGGAAAGGGCATGGGTTTTTGGACCCATGGTTCTCTTTCTCTACCATGCATCCTAGCAATAAAGTCTCTTTTATCATATCTCTTATTCTTAGGTTGTGGGTTATCAAGATCAACAGCAGGTTCAATCTCCACATCATTATCATTACTAGGTTGAGCATCAACATGAACATCATCATTAATATTATCACTAGGCTCATGTTCATCACCAGATTGTGTCTCAGCATCAGAAATAGAAATATCATTTGGATTCTCAGGTGTATCTATAACAGGTTCACTAGCAGCATGCAAAGTCCTATCGTCATTCTTTTTACTGCTCTTATTGGAACGACTAGGTGCATCAGTATTAACTCTCTGAGAATCCTGCTCAATTCTCTTAGGATGGCCCTCAGGATACAAAGGTTCCTGAGTCATTCTACCACCTCTAGTCACAACTTTAACAGAATGATCATTGTTCTTACTATTCATTTCATTAAGCAAATCATTTTGGGCCTTGAGTACTTGTTCTACTTGGGTAGTTACCATGGAAGCATGTTTACTAATAAGCTTAAGATCATTGACAGTTCTACTCAAATAATCACCCAAGCGATCAAGCATGTAAGCATTATGTTTCAATTGTCTACTAACATAAGCATTGAAATTTTCTTGCTTGACTACAAAGTTATCAAACTCATCCAAGCATTGGCTAGCAGACTTATTATAAGGAATATCGCCTTCATCAAATCTACGGAGAGAATTTACCTCTACTACCTGTGTCGGGTTATCAAGACCATGTATTTCTTCAATAGGTGGTAGATTCTTAACATCTTCAGCTTTAATACCTTTTTCTTTCATAGATTTCTTTGCCTCTTGCATATCTTCAGGACTGAGAAATAGAATACCACTTTTCTTCGGAGTTGGCTTCGGAGGTGGTTCGGGAATAGTCCAATCATTATCATTGCTCAATATATTATTCAATAGTAGTTCAGCCTGTTCAACAGTTCGTTCCCTGAAAACACAACCAGCACAACTATCTAGGTGGTCCCTAGAAGCATCGGTTAGTCCATTATAAAAGATATCAAGTATTTCATTTTTCTTGAGAGGGTGATCAGGCAAAGCATTAAGTAATTGGAGAAGCCTCCCCCAAGCTTGTGGGAGACTCTCTTCTTCAATTTGCACAAAGTTAAATATTTCCTGCAAGGCAGCTTGTTTCTTATGGGCAGGAAAATATTTTTCAGAGAAGAAATAAATCATGTCCTGGGGACTACGCACACAACCAGGAGCAAGAGAATTAAACCATATCTTAGCATCACCCTTTAATGAGAAAGGAAACAACTTAAGAATATAATAATAGCGAATTTTTTTCTCATGAGTAAATAGGGTGGCTATATCATTCAATTTAGTAAGATGTGCCACAACAGTTTCAGATTCATAACCATAGAAAGGATCAGATTCAACCAAAGTAATTAACTCAGGATCGACAGAGAATTCATAATCCTTATCAGTAACAAAGATAGGTGAAGTAGCAAACTTGGGATCATATTGCATTCTAGCATTCAAAGATTTTTCTTTCCACTTGCGAAGCAATTTCTTAAGATCATCTCTATCCTTACAAGCAAGAAAGTCTCTAGCTACCTCTCCTTCCATAACCTAACCTTCAGGTATATCAGGCAATTCATATCTAGGAGAGCTAGGTCTAACAGGTGTATCATAATGTTCAGTTTCAATAATTTCATCAGATTCAGAAATATCATCAGTTTCAGCATTCACTCTAGCAATTTGTTCATCAAGAAATTCACCCAGTGGCACAGTATTATCAAGCAAAGTATCATCATAAGCATCATGTATAGCAGAAGTAGCATCATCAATTACTTGCGACATATCAGAATTACTAGCAGGTGGTGGTGTCGCAAATTTACTCATAACAGAAGGTGAATCAAGAGCAGAGCTAGATGGCAGTTCCTTACCTGTCCTCGTAGTTGAGGGGTAGATCTTAGTTTTAGCATCTTTCAGATTCTTCATAGTGATCAACAGATATAAATCCCAAGTGACTCAGAGAATAGAGCTATGCTCCCCGGCAACGGCGCCAGAAAAAGATCTTGATAACCCACAAGTATAGGGGATCGCAACAGTTTTCGAGGGTAGAGTATTCAACCCAAATTTATTGATTCGACACAAGGGGAGCCAAAGAATATTCTCGAGTATTAGCAGCTGAGTTGTCAATTCAACCACACCTGAAAGACTTAATATCTGCAGCAAAGTATTCAGTAGCAAAGTAGTATGGAAGTAACGGTAACGATGGCAAAGTGACAGTAGCAGTGTTGTAGTGATTGTAACAGTAGCAACGGAAAAGTAACTTAGCAAAGATCAATATGGAAAAGCTCGTAGGCAATGGATCGGTGATGGATAATTATGTCGGATGGCATTCATCATGCAACAGTTATAACATAGGGTGACACAGAACTAGCTCCAATTCATCAATGTAATGTAGGCATGTATTCCATATATAGTCATACGTGCTTATGGAAAAGAACTTGCATGACATCTTTTGTCCTACCCTCCCGTGGCAGCGGGGTCCTAATGGAAACTAAGGGATATTAAGGCCTCCTTTTAATATAGAACCGGACCAAAGCATTAGCACTTAGTGAATACATGAACTCCTCAAACTACGGTAATCACCGGAAAGAATCCCAGTTATTGTCACCCTGGGGGATGCGGATCATAACTCCTAATAGGTGTCTACAACTTGCAAGATAGGATCAAGAACACACATATATTCATGAAAACATAATAGGTTCAGATCTGAAATCATGGCACTCGGGCCCTAGTGACAAGCATTAAGCATAGCAAAGTCATAGCAACATCAATCTCAGAACATAGTGGATACTAGGGATCAAACCCTAACAAAACTAACTCGATTACATGGTAAATCTCATCCAACCCATCACCGTCCAGCAAGCCTACGATGGAATTACTCACGAACGGCGGGGAGCATCATGAAATTGGTGATGAAGGATGGTTGGTGATGACGACGGCGTCGATTTCCCCTCTCCGGAGCCCAAATCAGGCTCCAGATCTGCCCTCCCGAGGAAGAACAGGAGGTGGCGGCGGCTCCGTATCGTAAAATGCGATGAACTCTTCTTCTTGATTTTTTTCTCCCCGAATAGGAATATATAGAAGTGGAAACGAGGTCGGAGGAGCAACAGGGGGCCCACAAGCCACAGGGGCGCGCCCTAGGGGGGTGGGCGCGCCCCCCTGGCTTGTGGCCAGGTGGTGGGCCCCCTGCAGTTGATTCTTTCGCCAATATGTTTTATTAATTCCAAAAATATTCTTCGTAAATTTTCAGGTCAATCCGAGAACTTTTATTTTTGCACAAAAATAACACCAAGGCAATTCTGCTGAAAACAGCGTCAGTCCGGGTTAGTTCCATTCAAATCATGCAAATTAGAGTCCAAAACAAGGGCAAAAGAGTTTGGAAAAGTAGATACGTTGGAGACATATCAGGGACCCAGCCTGTGTCGTCGATGTAGATCTTGCCTCAGCGACTTTTGGTCATCTGACCAACCGCGCATCTCCTGAACCCTGGGAGAGCTCCCTCCAAGAACTCAACTCCACCGTGCGACAGCCCCACGGTGGGCGCCAACTGTCGTGGTTTTGTTGGTGTGAAGCCATCTCAACTAGGTGGTGACTTGGACGGGGTTGATCGGGAATAGAGGACAGGAATTTACACAGGTTCGGCCCCTCTAATGGTGTTAAAAGCCTACGTCTTGCTTTGTTTATATTGATGAAATCTCGATTACAAGGGTGCGGAATCGCTAACCTAGCTCTCGAGGGTTTCTTTCCTACTTGATCATTCTACCTCGAGGGCTCCCCTTTATAGGTTGAGGCCCTGAGGGTACAATGGAGTCCGGGTCGAAATACAGCCCGTGACCTAATCTAACTTTGCCTACATGTTCTTCAGGTAAAGGAATATTCCTATGTCTTCTCTCATGAGCCGGCCCACCACATGACGTCCCATGAGCCGGCCTTAATATAAGCCGCCTTCTGGGCCTCGTGCTTCTAGTAGAAATTCCCCTGATGGGCCACCCGGCAGCTGCTGGGTCATGTATTGGGTGGGTCATACCCGTGGGGTTTATCCCCAACATTAGTCCCCAGTTTATTTGGATTCAACCATGTTAATCTCCATAAAAGACATTTCAGCTAGGAAAAACCAAAACAAGCCTCATCTTCCATCTGATATCAAGCTCCCATCCGGGTTAACTTTCTGTCGGGTTAGCTTCCTTTGTTTCAAGACTTAGTATTTTTAATCAATGTCTTATGACGTCACTCTGCTGACCGTTGTCGCCTCCAAGCTATCATGGCGAATCTTTTTGAACCAATCGCCAAATCCAGTCTAGCGCGAAAACCCAGGCGTCTTTTTAGCCACAAATTACTGTGACCGTTCCATTTTTGACGTCGTCGCTGCGGGTCCCGTCTCATTATAAATAGGCCCGAAGCCCCTAGATTCACTTTTTACCTCATCTTCTTCCTCTCGTCTCCAGTGGCACCCGCGAGCTCACCGGCGCTCTCCATCTGCAGATGACTCCCTCCTCGCGCCGTCACCATCGGAGTTTCTTTCCATCGTCAGTGATCTTCCTCAGGAGCCCGACACTCCGGCATCTTCTTCATCTTGGGTCAGGTGAGGCCCATTCTTCCTCATTAGGGTTTCGGTGTTCGTTAGTAGTTCGTCGGAGTTCTTCAAAACTTGTTTATATATCCTCTTCAAAACTTATTTAGATATCCGGTCACAGATCTTAGTAATGTCCAAAGGCTTTAATTGTCACACACACTAATTAAAACGAAAAAACATAATCACTACAGAGGAAATAATCATGTTATCACAAAATAACAGAAAGGAAAAACAATAATAAAGATAAATATTGGGTTGCCTCCCAACAAGCTCTTTCTTTATAGCCATCAAGATAGGCTTGATATTTCAATGATGCTCACATAAAGGATAATAAGCAAAGCACAAAGATAGCATCATATAGCATGTGACAAACATATTTAAATCTAACATACTTCCTATGCATAGGCATTCTATAAGCAAAAAATTATCAGGACAAGTGAAATCTTGCATATGCAAATAGGAAGAGTGAAGCATTAATAGTTTCAATACAAAGAGAGGTATGTGAGTAACATGAAAATTCCTATAACCATATTTGCCTCTCTCATAATAATTACATCAAGGATCATAATCAAACTCAAAAATATAACTATTATGTAAAACATTATCTTTATGATCCATGTGCATATAAGTCTTATAATCGTCCAAGGTTATGGAATCAAACCAACTTTTCGTAGTGTTGCAAATATCATAATCAATTATAGATTCATCATGAAGTATAGAATTATCAAGATCACAAGAAACATCATGATTATCACCCCGATCATGAACATTAGCACAATTGATATTCATAGAATTTATACTAACAACATGGCAATCACGCTTTTCATTCAAGGAACAATCATGAATCACCTTATAAATTTTAACAATTTTTAGATTCATGATTTTCAAGCAAGACTTCATAAACATAATCTAATGAACTATCACTAGCAATTGTTTCAACATAATTGGGTCTTTTGAAAAGATTAGCAAGTGGATGAGGATCCATCTATCTTAAATTTTTGCTTTGAACTTTCTGTTTATTTTTCATAAAGATAAAGATAACATAGCTAGGCAAGCGAGCAAGGTAACAAGCACAGATAAATATTTTTGTAATTTTGATTTTAATGAGACACATTAAATATAATAGCAAATAAAAAGAAGAACAAGTGAATGAAATTTTGTGTGAAGTTACTTGATAGTTGGTAATGGTATTCCCCGGCAATGACGCCAGAAATCCTTCCTGATACTCGTGACCTGCGTTGGGTTTTCCGTGAAGAGGAACGGGTAATCGCAGCACAAAGTGGGTAAGTATTTCCCTGAGTTATGAAACCAATGTTTATCGAACCAATAGGAATACCAATTCTCAACAGTCTTCAGCGGCTGCACACAAAAGAATAAACAACTTGCACCCAACACCGACAAGAGGGTTGTCAATCCCCTGTATCTCGTTATTTGCAAGCAAGTGAGTTGTGTAGATAATTGTAGATAATAGTAAAGTGCAAAATAAAATAAAATGTAATAAATAACAGCAAGGTAATGATACCGTTTGTGAATTTATAAGTGAATAGACCCGGGGGTCGTAGAGTTCTCTAGTAGCATATCTCATAAGCAAAGCATACAGTGGGTAAACAAATTACTGTTGGGCAATTGATAGAAAAGGGAATAATTATGCGATGTTCATGGCAATGATCATGTGTATATAGGCATCACGTCCATAAGCAAATATGCCTACTCCTGCCTGCACCTACTACTATTACTCCACTTCAAGAGCGCTTCTATGCTTGTCTCTCTACGTATTAAGTTCATGACAAACGGAGTAATGCTTGGAGAACGATGACATGATGTAGACGAAGTAAACTCAGCTAATATGAATAAACCCGATCGTTTTATCCTTAGTAGCAAAAACACAAAGACGCAACTTGTCCCCTTCTGTCACTAGGATATAGAAACTCGTCAGGTTGAACCTACTACAACGCACCACTCCCACCGAAGAAATATCAATCTAGTTGGCCAAACTATCTCAATAGATTGGAGAGCATTACGAAGCTATGATGATCATGCAAATAAGAATCATAGTAATCAGGTTTGACTCAAATACTTTTCATGAATAATCTGAACATAAACTCACAATGCATCGGATCCCAACAAACACACCATACAAAGGCATTACATCGGATAGATCAAGGCAAAGATGCTATGAACACTGTATTGAAGATCGAGAGAGAGAGAGAGAGAGAGAGAGTGATTGCCATCTAGGTACTACCTACGGACCCGTAGGTCTGTGGTGAACTACTCACACATCATGGTGAGGGCAGCAAGGTTGATGAAGAGGCCCTCCGTGATCGGTCTCCCCTCCGGCAGGGTGCCGGAACGGAGGTGTAGATGGCCTCCCATCGGAACAAAGGCTTGCGGCGGCAGAAAAAGTGTTTCGGGAGCGCTTCTAATGTTTTTAGGGTAGATGTGAATTTATAGGCCCGAGAACGACGTCGGGGGACGCTCCAGGGGGCCACCACATATCTGGCCGCCCCCCTAGGGGGCGCGGATGGATATGTGGTGTGCCCCTAGTGCATCTCCTAGCCCTCCTCCGAAGCTTCTAGGTCTTGTATTGGTCCAAAAAAATCACCAAAAAGTTTCGTGGCAATTGGACTCCGTTTGGTATTGTAACTCTGAAAAGGCAAAAACACGCAGAAAATAGGAATTGGCACTAGGCACTGGGTCAATAGGTTAGTGCTCAAAATATTATAAATTGGTACATAAATACGCAAAAAGTATCCTAGAATGATAATATATCAGCATGGAACAATCAAAAATTATAGATACGTTGGAGACATATCACAAGACATAACAGAATTTGTCACCTTGCGGAGAAGATAAGATAATTCTAGCCCCCGACTGTCGGTGTCAAAATAGGCAGATCTCGGGAAGGGGGTCCCGAGCTGTGAATGTTGGATCGAGGGGGAACAGGAAACATGGAGACAATATTTACCCAGGTTCAGGCCCTCTCAAAGAGGTAAAACCCTACGTCCTGCTTGATTATATTGATGTGTGTATGACGATTACAGAGTCGATCTACCACGAGACCAAAAGGAACTAAACCCTAGATGAGTTGGAATTATCCTCTACATACTAAACCCGCTGGTTTATATAGTCACCAGGGGTACCTAGGGTTACACATAGTCGGTTACCATCAAGGATAAACGCGCCGACCTTGCCTTCTTGACTTGGATGACACACAAAGTCACTGAAGATTTCCTTCCTGAATATGGGCCTTCCTCATAGTTCGGCTTCCATGCGACGGCCATAGAGCGGCCCACCTATCCGGCCCATAGGAGATAGGCCGGCGGGCCGAGGATCCCTTAGTCCCGGACTCCCTCAGTATCCCCCGAACTGGCCTCCAACGCCGGAGTTCGTGATTCTCAGCAGTTCGACTTGAGGGGCGAGTTCCTCTCCCCTTCTATGTTCGGCTGGTACCAGGTCGGCCGCCGAGGACTTCTCGATTTTTGAAGTGTCACGGGCCCACTACATTTAATTCCTTGCCCAAGTGTAATCACACCCTTCGATTTCCGTGCGTCGCCAGGAGGTTAACTGCCCGACAGTCTTATATAGAAATGCCCTTCGTGGTGTTGAAGGAACAACGCCAATTTAATCAGGCCGAGCGTGCCACGAACAGCGCATCTCATCTCCAGCTATTGAGAGAAGGAAAGTCCGGGAGCCCAGTGACATGGTAATCAGCCCAGGCTCATCCTCACGCCCTCACGACAACCTCCCAGGCGACTTGGCAATTTGTGCGGTTTCACGCCTCCGATTGCGCGACCTCAAAACGTAGGGATACCTCCCGGCCTCAGATCTGGCTCCAGTCTTTCCGGGTAACTTCTGCGAACGACGAGGCCTTCGCCGAAAACTTCCCCTCCCCACGCAAGGAAGAGCGGGTATGCTTCGTACCTTTCCTCTTACGAGGCCTGGGCTTCCCAATTCATCCCTTCTTGAGGGGTCTGCTGGAATTCTACGGGATCCAACTCCATTACCTTACCCCCGGGTCCATTTTGCATATCTCGGGCTTCGTCGCCCTCTGTGAGATGTTCCTGGGCTGCGAGGCCCATTTCGAATTGTGGAGAGAGTATTTCTGCCTTGTCCCCCGCACCCGAGGGGAGACCATGTTTGAAGTAGGCGGAGCCGAAGTGTGGCGTATGGCCGGGACGGGGTACCCTGTAGGGACCCCGAATAAGGACCCCGAGTTTTGGAGCTCGAAATGGTTTTATATCGAGGACAACCCCCTTTTTGATCCAGCTCGGAGGGGTTTACCTGAATACACAGAGGCTTCTTTGAAGAAAAGGTTCAACTAGCGACCGAAGAGTCCTTCCCAAGAGGAAAGTGAAGAGGTGAAGCGCCTGGCCAATCGAGTGAGGCTCTTAGCTCACAACAAGCTAACCATCATGGATGTGATGGCTTCTGCCATTACTCGGTGCGTCCAACCTCTTCAGCAGAGGATACACCCTCTATGGTAGTACAACGGAACAAATGAGACGACCCGCTATAGATGCCAAGGGCCCGCTAACCCAACAGGTTTAGCGGCCATACTAGCCGATCTCTTTAAAGGAAAAGAAGAAGAGTTTGCCTGCCTGAGTACCAAGGACGACTACTCAAGCTATAATCCCATCGAATGGGTAAGTTCAACTATATTTTCATAGTTCGGGTATCGTATCTGTTTTTCGGTGATCGAACCCTTCAATCTTCCGAACGGGACTGCAGGCGCTGGATCGAGATAGTCAGCTGCCCCCCCTGAACTCCAGAACTACTCTCGTGACGACGAGCCAGGGTTCCATGATGATCCGGAGATATCGCTTAGTTTCATGGACGGGGTCTTTTACCAGGAGAGTCTTGATCGCTCTAAGGTGGCCCTCATGGCCTATCATGCTGGGACACTCCCTTTCTCCACTGTAAATAATAAGAAGACTTCTTCCCGAAAGGGGCGTTCGTCTCCTGCCATTCCGAGTACACTGGCTTCTACTCCCCGGGGCTGTCGCACCACACGTTGAGCAACGGCGAGGACGGCACCCTCCATACCTGCCCAAGTGGCAATGGAGCTTCCAAATGTGCGGGGGGCTCAGGAGCTACCTCGGTCGCACCCCCGACAAAGAGGTAATATTTTCAATCAATAGGTCGGCCTTTGTTATTACCATAGATATCATTTATGATTCTTGCCGACCTTTGCAGGAGACGAACACGGCCATCTTCGTCCGAAGACATCTGAGAAGTGCCTTGTGACTGTCCCGATGCTAGGTCTTCGGCAAAGGCCGGGATTAGTGCAGAGGTACCCGCAGCAGACCAACTTCCCGAGGAGGTCTCGTGTACCAATTCCGAATTCAAAAGTATTATGAATCGCCGTCGCCGAGGAGGTCTCGAGGCCTGCATCATAAATTGTCTGACGACCTGAATTTGAAACAAACCTAACTTGCAACAGTAAAGGCTGAGCTGAAAGATGTCAAGAAGTTTGCCAGGGAGGCACACGATGAGTAAGAAGTTTTAACAGGCATAACTGCTTGTGGCACCCCTTTCTATTGAAAGATTCTCTTATAGCAGGTGAGTCCATAGGTCAGCGTCAGAGAGACCTTGAAGAAGCCAGGGAAGCTCAAAGGTATGCCGAGCCACAGCACAAGGCTGGCCGCCGGGTACTGAGACGTAGTCATGAAGAAAAGAACGAGCTCAAAGAGGCAAACCAGCGGCAGGCCGAAGAAATCTAGAGTCTAAAATCTCGACTGGCACAAACCCATGAGGAGAACCAAAGATTGAAAGGTGGCATGTTCGGTAAGTGAAATTTCAATTTGAAATCCCTTATGGTGTGCGTAAGGAGCTGACATAAGGATTACTCCATGTCGTTTTTGTTAGTCCTTCTAACTGGGTGTCCCAAAGAAGAGAGCGACTCGTTCGAAGGAAACATGCTCAAGGAATTATCCATCATGCACGAGCGGGCTCAGAAGGCGATGAAGAATATGGTCAAGGCATTCTGGCTGACCGAGACACCTCCGGAAGGGATGGCCGAGCTATCAGATCAATTCAAAGGAGCTCAGCATCGATTCGAGCTATGGAAGATATCGGCTTGTTAAGAGGGAGTGCGGGAGGCATGGGCCATGGTGAAGACCCACTTTACCAAACTGGACCAGAGCACTTAGCTCGGGTTGGACCGGTAGGGTCGGATGGTCAAGAGGTGCTGCTTCATTTGGTTTATGACCAGGTGATGCCAGCCGCTCGTATCTCTCAAGAAGACTGTGCCTTGGATACCCCAATAGATAATCTTGACAAGTAGCCGTGTGTTTGATTCTATGTAACCATGTACTTTACATCATTGAACTCCATCCGTATTGTAAACATTGTCTAAACCGGCCATTGGCTTCTACCTCCTCTGCCAGTGGCCGAGGAGTGTTCCATACCGAGCGTCCTGACTTGACAGGGGATCACTGCGAGGAACGAGGCAATCCGGCCATACGGTGCGAACAGACAGAACCTGCACGGGGGTTATGTTATATTACTTTTTAACGTAAGAAACATCTTCCGAAGAAAATAATTCCCCCATGAGTTCCTTTCTTCGGGTTGCCACGTTAACCGTAGACGTTATAACCGAATACTAGCATTATGCGGGTGTTGGTTACTTCGGGGGAAAATGACCCCGTGTTTTGGTCATGACCATCGATTATTTTCATTTCCCTCGTGGCTGACCAATTGTATTCTCAAGAATGCTAGCTTTCGGCTTTACCCGTCTGAGGTACGTACCCGGGTGACCTGGTCGCAACAATTGCAGAGGTGCTCCCTTTACCCCCTAGCCGAACAATGGGGAACGTAGGGGGTAAGCATAGGAGCAAGGCAACCCAGCTTGGCTAAATCTTAAGTTAAATTGGTGCATATAGTGGCTTAAAATGATACGGGAAGGGTGCATGTACAATAAAGACGAATAGATGCACGAGTTTATTGGCCGGCTTCGTTAAGAAGCCCCCAGGTGATACCGGGTAATACATTTGAACATGAATCTGAACGTAGCTCGGTTTAGCCGAACACGTCCTGAGAAATGCTAACCATTCCAAAAAAGGTGTATAAAGGAAAAGAAAAAACAAAGAAGATAAAGGGACTTGTGACAGCGACCACACCGGTCTTAGCCGTAGAAGCGCTGAAGACGAGCTGCGTTCCATGGGTTTGGCTCGAGGCGATTGTCTGGTGGGTTGCGAAGGCGATATGCTCCTCCTTCAAGAACTTCGTCAATTATGAAAGGACCCATCCATTTAGGTGAGAGTTTATGCTTCTCCTTGTCCGGGAGACGGAGAACAAGTTCGCCCACATTGTATGCCTTCGTGATAACCCACAAGTATAGGGGATCGCAACAGTTTTCGAGGGTAGAGTATTCAACCCAAATTTATAGATTCGACACAAGGGGAGCCAAAGAATACTTGAGAGTATTAGCAGTTGAGTTGTCAATTCAACCACACTTGGAGATCAAATATCTGCAGCAGAGTGATCAGTAGCACAGTAATATGATAGTTTGATAGCAGTAGTGACAGTAGCAGTAGCGATAACAGTAGTAGCAATCGTTTTGTAGCAGTTGGAATAGCAGCAACAACAATAGTAACTTAGCAAGAACAATAAGTGGAAAACTCGTAGGCACTGGATCGGTAACTCGTTGGATGATATTCATCATGTAACAGTCATAACCTAGGGCGATACAGAACTAGCTCCAGTTCATCAATGTAATGTAGGCATGTATTCCGTAAATAGTCATACGTGCTTATGGAAAAGAACTTGCATGACATCTTTTGTCCTACCCTCCCGTGGTAGCGGGGTCCGTAAGGAAACTAAGGGATATTAAGGCCTCCTTTTAATAGAGAACCGGAACAAAGCATTAACACATGGTGAATACATGAACTCCTCAAACTACGGTCATCACCGCAAAGTATCCCAAATATTTTCACTATGGGGTTGACGGGTCATAACACGTAATAGATGCATATGACATAGATATAGAGATGATAACATAAACTTTTCAGATTTGAAATCATG
Source organism: Elymus sibiricus (assembly GCA_039707655.1). Lineage (NCBI taxonomy): Eukaryota > Viridiplantae > Streptophyta > Magnoliopsida > Poales > Poaceae > Elymus > Elymus sibiricus. Next base: position 205,791,974 of record CM077673.1, on the reverse strand, counting down.
GCACTCGGGCCCTAGTGACAAGCATTAGGCATAGCAACATCAATCTCAGAACATAGTGGATACTAGGGATCAAGCCCTAACAAAACTAACTCGCTTACATGATGAATCTCATCCAACTCCTCACCGACCAGCAAGCCTACGAAGGAATTACTCACTCCCGATGGGGAGCATCATGGAGTTGGCGATGGGGAAGGGTTGGTGATGACGAAGACCGAAGATTCCCCACTCCGGAGCCCCAAACGAGCTCCAGATCTGGCCTCCCGATGAAGAACAGGAGGTGGCGGTGGCTCCGTATCGTAAAACGCGATGAAACTTTCTCCCTGATTGTTTTCTCCAAAAATAGGAATTTATAGTGGCGGAATTAGGGCAAGTGGGGCCACGAGGTGGGCACAACCCACCAGGGCGCGTCTAGGGGGCCTGGCGTGCCCTGGTGGGTGATGCTCACCCTGGCCCCCCACTTCGGTGGATTTTGGCTCCAATAATTCTCATATATTCTGAAATAATTCTCCAAAAAGTTTCGTTCCATTCCGAGAACTTTTATTTCTGCACAAAAACAACACCATGGTAGTTCTGCTGAAAACAACGTTAGTCCGGGTTAGTTCCATTCAAATCATGCAAATTAGAGTCCAAAACAAGGGTAAAAGAGTGAGTAAAAGTAGATACGTTGGAGACGTATCAACTCCCCCAAGCTTAAACCTTTGCTTGTCCTCAAGCAATTCAATTGACAGACTGAAAGTGATAAAGAAAAACTTTTATGAACACTTTTGTTCTTGTTTACATATATATGCTTAAGTAGCACCCTGGTTTTCAGCAAAGATTATGACTAACCATGTCAACAATAACTCTTAGAAATTATATTTACTCATAACAATAACATAAGCAGCTAGCGAGCAATAATAAGATATCTCAAGCGCCAACACTTTGTCAAAACAATCATGATACAATATGACAATAGTGGTATCTCGCTGGCCCTTTCTGAGACTGCAAAACATAAATGCAGAGCACCTCCAAAGTTCAAGTAGCGACTAAACATTGTAATTCATGATAGAAAAGATCCAGTCATGCTGCACCCAACATTAACTATACACAATGCATGAGGATGACAATAGTGCTCTCAGGTCTGGTGCTTATTTGAGAAGGTGATGACTCAACATAAAAGTAAATAGATAGTCCCTTCGCAGAGGGAAGCATGGATTTGCAGCGGTGCCAGAGCTCAAAGTTTAAAATAGAGATAGATATAATTTTGGGAGGTACACCCGTCCTGTCAACGTCACGACCAAGAGTTATCAATATCTTCCATGCTAAACAAATTAGCGGCGGTTCCCAAGCGGTAAAAGTAAAGGTTTACTCCCCCTCCACCAACAATCACACTCCACGGCGAGCCGCGTCCACGGGTACCGTCCAAACCAACAACATTCCTGGGGATGTTTTGTTTAATTATTTTTGATTTTTGATTTCGGGACTGGGAATCCCTATTACCGCCCCTCTCGTGTAAGGACAAGTGAATAAACACTCATCATGAGAATAACCCGCTTAGCATGGAAGATACTGACCGCCCCCTGTCGCTCCATGAGCGGTCCAGGCACACAAAATAGATGTTCATTTGAAATTTTTTTAGAGGTGGCACAAGCAAATTTACTTGGAACGGTAGTGTAATACCGCATATAGGTAGGTATGGTGGACTCATCTGGCATAACTTAGTTTAAGGGTTTTCATGCACAAGCAGTACTCCCACTTAGTACGGGCAAAGGCTAGCAAGTAGATTGAGAAGCGGCAGTTGGGGAACGTTGCATGGGAAACAAAAAATTTCCTACGCACACACAAGATCTATCCATGGTGATGAGCATCTACGAGAGGGAGAGTGGATCTACATACCCTTGTAGATCGCTAAGCGGAAGCGTTAAGAAACGCGGTTGATGTAGTCGAACGTCTCCGCGATCCAAATCGCAAGTCGTCCCTCGATCCAAGCACGATCCAGCGCCGAACGGACGGCACCTCCGCGTTCAACACACGTACGGCTTGATGACGATCTCCGCCTTCTTGATCCAGCAAGAGGGAGCGGAGAAGAAGAAGAGTTCCAGCAGCACGACGGCGTGGTGGTGTTGATGAAGAACTATTTCAGCAGGGCTTCGCCTAAGCACTACTGAAATTATGACGTAGGAGGAACTAGAGGTTGCCGGCACACGGCTTGGGGCAATCTAATGTCTCTCGTGTGCTAGCCCTACCCCTCTATTTATATGTTGAGCCTTGGGGTCTAAACTTGGAGTAAAAGCCTCCTCCAGGTCGGTTTTGCCCGCACAAGGTCGGTTTGGCCCGCAGGGAAAGAGTCCAACTCGGATCCCTGCAGTACCGCGCACAAGCGGTAGTACCGCTTACGATAAGCGGTAGTACCGCTTGACCAGCTTAAGCGGTAGTACCGCTGACGATAAGCGGTAGTACCGCTTGACCAGTTTAAGCGGTAGTACCGCTGACGATAAGCGGTAGTACCGCTTGACCAGTTTAAGCGGTAGTACCGCTGATACAGTAGCGGTAGTACCGCTTAACCAGCTTAAGCGGTAGTACCACTGCTACAGTAGCGGTAGTACTGCCTTACCATCTTAAGGCAGTAGCAAAACTTCCTTTTGCACTTTCCAATACCTCGTGGGCTTTATCCCTTTGGCCCATATAAAGTGTTGCTGCACCCGAACACTTCGGTAAACATCCGGAACCCCTTTCCGGTGAATTCCGGAACCCTTCCGGTAACCAAAAACACTATTATCACATATATCAATTTTTACCTCCGGACTATTCCGGAGATCCTCGTCATGTCCGGGATCTTATCCGGGACTCCGAACAACTTTCGGTCACCAACAAAATAACTCAACTATACTAATCGTCACCAAACGTTAAGTGTGTAGACCCTGCGGGTTCGAGAACTATGTAGACATGACCGAGACACCTCTACGGTCAATAACCAATAGCGGGACCTGGATGCCCATATTGGCTCCTACATATTCTACGAAGATCTTTATCGTTTGAACCTCTATGTCAAGGATTCAGTTAATCCCGTATGCTGTTCCTTTTGTTCTTCGGTATGTTACTTGCCCGAGATTCGATCGTCGGTATCTCTACACCTAGTTCAATCTCGTTACCGGCAAGTCTCTTTACTCGTTCTGTAATACAAGATCTCGTGGCTAACACTTTAGTCACATTGCTTGCAAGGCTCATTGTGATGTTGTATTACCGAGTGGGCCCTGAGATACCTCTCCGTCACACGGAGTAACAAATCCCAGTCTTGATCCATGCCAACCCAACAGACACCCTCGGAGATACCTGTAGAGCACCTTTATAGTCACCCAGTTACGTTGCGACGTTTGATACACACAAGGTATTCCTCTGGTGTTAGTGAGTTGCATGATCTCATGGTCATAGGAACAGATACTTGACATGCAGAAAACAATAGCAATAAACTGATACGATCATATGCTACGTTCGTAGTTTGGGTCTTGTCCATCACATCATTCTCCTAATGATGTGATCCCGTTATCAAATGACATCTCATGTCAATGGCTAGGAAACCTTAACCATCTTTGATCAACGAGCTAGTCAACTAGAGGCTTACTAGGGACACAGTGTTGTCTATGTACCCACACATGTATTTGAGTTTCCAATCAATACAATTATAGCATGGATAATAAACGATTATCATGAACAAGGAAATATAATAATAACTAATTTATTATTGCCTCTAGGGCATATTTCCAACAGCGGCCTGCTAGAGAGCGAAAACGGTCATGAACATGCATTACATATAATCAACATTGAATACTAGCATGAGTAGGATATGGACACCATGAACATAAATATCATGAAGGCTATGTCGGTTTTGATTCAACTACATGTGTGAACATGTGCCAAGTCAAGCCACTTGAAACATTCAGAGGAGGATACCATATCATCATACCGCATCACAACCATTTTAATGCATGTTGACACCCAAGATAAATCATTATCCACTCCTAGCTACTTCAGCATGGCATGAACAACTATAATCTCTAATGGTCATTGCAAACATGTTTGATCATAATGAGCTGAATCAAGGGATACTAGGTTAAACATATTTACAAAAACAAAAACAAGTTGAGTTCATACCCGCTTTTCTCTGCCACAGCCAATTCATCAAATGTTGTCATTATTGCCTTTCACTTGCACGACCGAATGATAATAAGATAATAATAGTGCAAGAGTGCCGTGGACTAAGCTGGAATCTGCAAACATTTTATTCAAGAGGAGAAGATAAAGTAATATGGGCTCTTTGTTGGAAAACAATAATGCATATGAGAGCCACTCACAATTTCATCGTGGTCTTCTCCTAGGTACGACTAAAGTAAAAAGAAAAGAATTTTAGAGAAACACACTGAAATATTTTTGGAGTTTTTGTTTTTTCTTACAGAAAGCAAATTAAAGAGAAAAAAACAAAATGAGAAAAACTATTTACAAGGGAAATCTCCCAACAAGTAAAAGAAGAAGCGAGAAATCTTTTTGGGTTTTCTTTTGATGCTACAATTAAACTAAGCTAGAAAGAAAAACTAAAAAGAAGTAGGAAATATTTTTGGGTTTTCTCAAAGTTTTTCAAGCACACAAGAAGAAAGCGAGAAAACAAATCTAGCATGGATATTACAATGAAAGAGTATGAACACCGACAACTGGAATGAAATGTGTGAACATGAATGTAATGTCGGTGGAAATACGCACTCCCCCAAGCTTAGGCTTTTGGCCTAGCTTGGTAATCACCATCCGTATGAATAATAGTCTGGGCGATGGCTCACCGAGGACCTCGGAGCATACTCCGCGGCCCTCCTGGCAGCTTCAACCTCCGCGTTGTACGCATGAGCTTCGCTCTCAAGAACATAATATCTTCCCCTAGTGTGAAAATCAAAGAGAGCAGGAGCAGGCAAAGCAACAGGCACAACATTTTTTTTATTAAATCTCAACTTATAGGTGTAGTTGGTGGCCGTACCCGTAAGGAACTTATGACGCTTCATGGCATGAAAGTCTAAATACTGAGTGGGTAGGATGGGGTCATTAGGCCATGGTGAAACATTTAATCTCTCACCTACACGGGAGGCATAGATTCCTCCCTAAAAATTACCACTAGCAGCATTAAGCTGCAACCTCTGTCCAACAATTGCACCAAGATTATAATCCTTATTCCCAGTTATGGCAGTGTGTAACTGATACGGGGCACGCCCGTGTGCGTCGATCTTTTCACACTTGGAGGGGGGAAAAGGGAGAAATCACGAGAGAAAACGCAAACTCATGGACAAACTTCGATCACACATCCACTAAGAACAAGCAAACACACGAGGTAATTAGATCCACAAACAATGGACGGATACAAGTAACCGGTAGTTCTTCCTCACTCCGGGGGAGGAGGCCTTGAATCTCGTTAGATCTTCCCTCTAGAGGGGCCTTGGCATCACTTGGATCTTCTCCGGTGGAGGGCAACTCCACAAGAGGAGGAAGTAATGGAGCTTGGCTCAACAAAAAGTATTCGCTAAACACAAGCTAACCCTAGAGAGAGGAGGGGGAGGTGTTTAAATAGTCAAAGGCGAGACGAAGGGGTACATGGGCCAAGGCCCGAGCGGTCGCGCACAACAGGCGTCGGACGTCCGGACGGGCTCGGACGTCCGGGGCTCGGTCATCCGGGGTCTTCGGAAATCCGAAGATTCGGTACTGGTGTCATTCCGGATTTCCGGGATGTCCGGTCGTCCGTGCGCTGGAGGGCTTCGGACGTCCGTGTCCAGCCGGTCGTCCGGGCGCTGGGGAGTCACTGAGTCTGCAGCGGGGAGAGGTCTCCAGGCGCCGGACATCCGAGGGGAGCCGGACGTCCGTGGGGGGCCGGACGTCCGAAGGCTGTCGAGTGGCCGAATCTTCTCCGTGGCTCCTCCGAGCGTGGCGTCTCCTGTTGTAGTGTTCCCATCCTCTCCCGAGTACCTGAGTATGCAGACGGTCTCATTGTGAGGTAGCATCCACGTTCCGTTGGCATTTAAGTCTAACTCGAAGATGAGTGAATTCACCTGGGTTCCAATGTCGCGTGCTCGGGTTCTTGTCATAGGGCCACTTGGGGGTGTAGACATGGGGATGATGAAGGGATGCTCCGCATCATCTCCCCCCCCCCCTTGGGAAAGATCCGTCCTCGGATCAAGATCTTCATCACCATGGAACGGAGATAGGTCCGTGACGTTGAACGTGTCACTCACGTTGTACTTGTCGCGTGGAATGTCGATCTTGTAGGCATTGTTGTTGTAGCGCTCCACTACCTTGAATGGTCCATCGGCGCGAGGACGAAGCTTGGACTTGCGCTCGGTGGGGAAACGGGCCTTGCGGAGGTGTAACCACACAAGATCACCGGGCTTGAACACCATGGGGTGCTTGTTGGTGTTGCGCTTGGCGGTGACTCGCTCCACTTGACGTTCGATCGTGCGCCTTGTATCTTCATGCATTTTCTTGATGTAGCTTGCCCGTGCACTTGCATCCATATTGACGCGCTCTTGGAGTGGAAGAGGTAAGATGTCCAATGGGGACAACGGATTGAAGCCGTAGACTACTTCGAACGGAGACTTGCCGGTGGTGGAGTGACTTGCGCGATTGTAGGCGTACTCGGCGATGGGGAGGCAATCTTCCCATTCCTTGATGTTCTTCTTGATCAATACACGAAGTAGGGTAGAGAGTGTCCGGTTCGTCACCTCCGTTTGTCCATCGGTTTGAGGGTGATATGCCGAAGAGAATAGAAGCTTGATTCCGAGCTTGGCGCATAGGGTCTTCCAAAAGTAGCTCAAGAATTTGACGTCGCGATCCGAGACAATGGTCTTTGTAACGCCATGTAGTCGCAAGATGTCCCTACAAAACAAATTTGCAATATGTGAAGCATCGTCGGTCTTGTGACATGGAATGAAATGAGCCATCTTTGAAAAGCGATCCACAACTACAAAAACGGAGTGATGGCCATTTTTAGTTCGTGGCAAACCAATCACAAAATCCATACTAATGTCTTCCCAAGGTTGCAAAGGTATAGGTAGAGGCATGTAAAGACCATGGGATTGAGCTTTGGACTTAGCTTTGCGGCATGTTGAGCATCGGTTGGTGAAGCGTGCAACATCACGAAACATCTTGGGCCAAAAGTACTTGTTGGATAGTGTGGCATACGTCTTGTCGCGTCCAAAGTGACCCATAAGTCCACCATGAGCCTCTTGCAAATGCAACAAACGAAGAGAAGACTCGGGTATACACAATTTGTTAGCACGCATAAGATATCCATCTTTCATATAATATTTCTCCCAACAAGTTTTCACTTGGCACTTGGCGTAAGGATTAGCAAAATAGGCATCATGCGCATACAAGTCTTTGATGTGCTCAAAACCAACAACATTCAATTCTAGTTGAGTAACAAGCATGCATTTGCGGGAAAGAGCATCGGCCACAACGTTTTCCTTACCCTTGATATATTTGATGACATAAGGGAAGGACTCAATAAATTCACTCCATTTAGCATGCCGTTTGTTCAACTTAGTTTGACCCTTTAGGTACTTAAGCGTTTCATGGTCGGTATGGATAACAAATTCATGTGGTCACAAATAGTGTTCCCACACGTGCAAAACTCGCACCAAAGCATACAATTCCTTGTAATAGATGGGGTAATTAAGTTGAGCGCCGGTTAGTTTCTCGCTAAAGTACGCGATAGGACGCTTCTCTTGCATAAGCACACCACCTATTCCACTACCACTAGCATCACAATGCACTTCAAATGTTTTATCAAAGTTGGGCAAAGCAAGCAAAGGTGCATGAGTGAGCAAATTTTTAAGTTCATGGAAAGCGGTGTCTTGTGAGGGACCCCATATAAATGGTGCATTCTTCTTGCTCAAAGCATGGAGAGGTGATGCAATAGTGCTAAAGTCCTTCACAAAACGGCGATAGAAACCAGCTAGTCCTAGGAAACTACGCACTTGTTGCAAGTTTGTTGGTGTGGGCCAACTTTTAATAGCACCAATCTTAGTTTCATCTACATGAACGCCCTTAGAAGAAATGACAAAACCTAGGAAAACTACCTTCTCAACACCAAAAGTGCATTTCTCCATGTTTGCATAGAGTTGTTCTTTCCGAAGGATTTGCAAAACATCAGGAATATGAGTAGCATGCTCCTCAAGAGACTTGCTAAAGACAAGAATGTCATCAAAGTAGACCACAACACAATATCCAATGAGTGGTCGCAACACATAATGCATAACACGCATAAAACTACCCGGTGCTTCGGATAAGCCCATGGGCATAACCAACCATTCATAGAGACCAAATTTTGTCTTAAAAGCAGTTTTCCACTCGTCACCCTCTTGTATGCGGATTTGGTAGTAACCACTTTTTAAGTCAATCTTAGAAAATATAGTGGCACCACTAAGTTCATCAAGCATATCATCTAAGCGAGGAATGGGGTGACGGTATCGAATGGTGATAGCATTGATAGGACGGCAATCGGAACACATGCGCATAGTACCATCATGCTTAGGCACTAGAATGACCGGAACCGCACAAGGACTCAAACTCTCACGTACATGCCCTTTATCTAGGAGTTTTTGGACTTGCCTTTGTATTTCCTTTGTTTCGTCGGGGTTGACGCGGTAGGGAGCCTTGTTAGGAAGCGGTGCTCCGGGGATGAGGTCGATGCGGTGTTCAATCCCTCATTTTGGCGGTAGTCCCGGAGGTAGCTCATCGGGGAACACATCCTTGAATTCCTGCATAAACTTAGATAACACAAGAGGAAGATGTTGTGAAGGGTTAGTCCGAACGACGTTATCTTTGCACACAAGTACATAGTGAAGAATGGTCGATGGGCTCTCACTCACATCCCTCAAATCTCTTTTGGTGGCTAAAAGAACTATATCTCTCATGTCCCTCATCGTGGAGTCGCTCATTTGTGGCTTGTAGCACTCACTCTCTTTGAGGTGGATCACTCTCTCACTTTTAGCTCCACGATGGGATGTAGCTTGTTTGTCGGCGATGACTTGACTTGGAGTCATTGGGCGTAGCACATATTGCTTGCCCTTCATCTTGAAGCTATATTGATTTGTGCGACCGTTGTGTGTGACGCCACGGTCGAATTGCCAAGGTCTACCAAGTAGGAGGTGGCAAACGGACATGGGAACCACATCACACTCCAAAGTGTCTTCATATGCGCCTATCCTGAAGGAAACTTCCACGGTGTGGTCAACTTGGAGGGTGCCGGAATCACTAAGCCATTGGACCTTGTAGGGCCGAGGGTGCGTTTTCTTGACCAATTGTAGCTTGGAACAAAGGTCTTCACTTGCCAAGTTGTGGCAACTCCCTCCGTCGATGATGACCTTGACGGACTTGCCTTGGATGCCCGCCTTGGTGTGGAAGATGTGGCAACGTTGGTCCTCGTCTTGTTGTTGTTGGAGTGTCAAAACTTTGGAGACAACGAGAGCGGGGCTCGAATCGTTATCGCAAAAGATTTGCGAATCTTCATCTTCATTCACTTGGCGGTGTATGGCCACTTGCTCCAAAGCTTGCATCTCGTCGTCGCTCATAGAGTCATAGGTGCCATCGTCGAGGAGGATCATGTTGCGTTTGGTTGGGCATTCGTAGGTCTTGTGGCCTCGCCCTTGGCACGTGAAACACTTGATATTGCTTGTCTTGGCGGTAGCATCCGGTGTTGGTGTAGAGGATGAAGCCCTTAGCTTGTAGGTGCTTGAGGTTGGTGGGCTTGACGAAGTCGTCTTGTCCTTGTAGCTTGACTTGTCGCCAGTAGGTGTTGTAGATTTCGTAGTTGAAGTTGTCGTTGTAGTAGTAGCTTGAGCACTTGAGCCGTAGGTCTTGGATGAGAACTTGGAGTACTTGTAGTCATCTTGCACTTGCCGTTCCGCCTTGGTTGCTTGATGCACGAGCTCAAGTAGGTTGGAGTAAGGTTGGAAGTCGGCTATCTTCTTGACTTGGTAGTTGAGGCCATTCAAGAAACGTGCCATTGTTTGCTCATCATCTTCCTTGACATTTGCTCGGATCATAGCAATCTCCATCTCTTGATAGTACTCTTCTACGGACTTGGTGCCTTGCTTGAGTTGTTGGAGCTTCTTGAAGAGATCCCGGTTGTAATGTGTAGGCACAAAACGAGCTCGCATGAGATCCTTCATTTGGGCCCAAGTGGTGATAGGAGGTTCACCTCTCTCCCTTCTTCGCTCAATCACTTGTTCCCACCAAATAAGGACATAGTCGTGGAACTCAAGGGAAGCCATGGCTATCTTCTTCTCTTCATCATAGTTGTGGAGGCGAAAGATCTTGTCAACCTTGAGGGCCCATGACAAGTAGTCTTCGGGATCATTGCTTCCGGAAAACTTTGGCATTGTGAACTTGAGCTTGCCGAAGCGTTGTTCATCATTGTGGTTGTGATACCGAAATCCTTGTCTTGGAGGTGGATCTTCGTTGTCATTGCCTTGAGCTTGTTGACGTTGATCTTGTCCTAGCTCATCTTCATGGTCGGGTTCAACACGATGATCTTGACGACGGCGACGAGGTGGACGCACTCGGTTGCGCCTTTCTTGGAGCTCCTCTTGGCGAATGGCTTCTTCTTGTCGTGCTTGGTGAAGTGCTTCTTGCTCGTGATGAGCCTGGCGGTTGCGCTCCTCCAAGGCACGAGTAGCTTCTTGCAAAGCGCGATGTGCCTCAAGCGCTCGTCCATGACGACGATGTTGTTCTTCTTCTCGGCGTCGTTGTTCTTGCTCCCACGCATCTTGCTCTTGTTGTCGGCGACGTTCTCGAGCGCGGGCGCGATCTTGAAGTCCATTGCCATGGAATGGATTGTCTTGACGGTGACGACCTTGTGGAGAACTTGGGCCGGGGTGTTCGTCTTGGTGATGAACACGTGCGCGCCGGGGGCTTGCGTCGGAAGAGTACTCTGAGGAGTGTCGGCTTGAGCGCCGTCTTGACGAAGTCGAAGTAGAGTGAGCGCGGTTGACCATCAAGGACCGAAGTTCCTCCATTTGGCTTGATAGCTTGGTGTCGAGGTAGTCCCGTGTGCGCGCCTCGGATTCACGCAAGTCGGTGGCGAGGTTGTCGATGCGGTCATTCAAGGCATGTTGCGCTTGAGTAATTGCCTTGTTTGCGTCGAAGAAGTGTAACTTGGTGACGTGGGTGGTCGCATCGTCGTCGTGCTCCTCAAATGTCGGGTTCGACATGATGTTCCTATCCATATCACTCAACAAGATGTAAGTGGAAGAGTGAGAAGACAATACCAATTACCGTTCCAAAAGTTGAGAGTGGATCAAGTTCACTCAATGTGCAAGCATGAAAGTAGTAGAATTGGTACCGAAGAATGTCCCTCTCACACCTACACAAGTAAAGCTTATGGAGTAGCTAGGTTAGGATGGTGGCACAAAAATTCAAGCAATTCGAGAATAAGATTCAAAAATGTTGAAAGAGATTCATAAACTTCGCAAGTGAGACAATGTAGATCAATAGCAATGAGTATACACGAAAACACACACGTATAGGAAAGTGGTATTGTAACACCGAAAAATGAGCGCAAAATGTGGAAGCCACGGTAAGCTCAAGGTGCACAATAGTAGAGAGACGGAAGCACGATTGCTCCAATGGGCACGATACGCACTTGTGCACACCCTACTATGAACCAAAAGTGTCATCTACCTATTCCCGACTTGCTATGTGTATGCGGCACGTGTCACTCGCTCAAGTGATCCAAGATGATCAAGTATGCTATGCGAAACTTGCGATGCTATTGCTCTTTTTGCTCTTGCTTAAAAGCTTTGCTTCTCTTTTCCTTTGTAGGATGATATTTGGAATGATCACTATGCGGGACGTGCACACCAATGTAGCAATGATGTATGCGGGGACTATTTGTAACACAAAAGGAGATACGATGATGAATGCACGCTATTTGTAGCTATGCGGAGTATGTATCACTAAAGTGCACAAGTAACGTAGCCCGGCAATACTCAATGGCTAGTCTCGATACGTAAGTAACGCAAATAGGATCAGGTTAACAATGCAATTGCAAGGGTATATGTCAAGAGTGTTGTCGCGGTTACCGTCCTTGCTTACGGTTGGTGTCAATGAAGATGTGGTAGGCGACGAAGCGGGCGATGATGAGCAGCGATGTCGAAGAAGAGCCACTCCTAATTAGCCGAAACACCTTAGGAAGTGGCGAGGCTCGCTACTCAAAATAACAAATGCAAAGCGTTGCGGAAGAAATGGTGGAGGGACAATGCGGAACAAATGGCGTAGAAACAAAAATGCCAGGGGAAATATTCAGTTTCGTCAGGGTTGTCCGGACGTCCGAGTGGGTCCGGTCGTCCGGTGGGTCGGACGTCCGTAGGGAGCCGGTCGTCCGGACCCTGTGCGATCCACGGGATGAACTGGATGCAAAGAAAAAATTTGGGCAAAAATCGGGTGATTTTGCAGATGGAGTTGATGGGGAAGGTGGGGAAAAGGTAGATCCACTTGTCCACAACGAGATCCACGGATCACAATCAACAAAATCTCCTCAAATCCAACAAATCCAAGAATTTTTGGTATGTCTATTTTTTGTGGGGATTTTCGAAATTAGGTCAAATTAAAGCAAAAATTGGCTAGAAAATGGAGGGGAAGACTCCAAGATGTGAATCAATGTGGCTCTAGATACCAATATGATACGGGGCACGCCCGTGTGCGTCGATCTTTTCACACTTGGAGGGGGGAAAAGGGAGAAATCACGAGAGAAAACGCAAACTCATGGACAAACTTCGATCACACATCCACTAAGAACAAGCAAACACACGAGGTAATTAGATCCACAAACAACGGACGGATACAAGTAACCGGTAGTTCTTCCTCACTCCGGGGGAGGAGGCCTTGAATCTCGTAAGATCTTCCCTCTAGAGGGGCCTTGGCATCACTTGGATCTTCTCCGGTGGAGGGCAACTCCACAAGAGGAGGAAGTAATGGAGCTTGGCTCAACAAAAAGTATTCGCTAAACACAAGCTAACCCTAGAGAGAGGAGGGGGAGGTGTTTAAATAGTCAAAGGCGAGACGAAGGGGTACATGGGCCAAGGCCCGAGCGGTCGCGCACAACAGGCGTCGGACGTCCGGACGAGCTCGGACGTCCGGGGCTTCACGGGGGTCCGGACATCCGGAGGGGGCCGGACGTCCGGGCCTCGGTCATCCGGGGTCTTCGGAAATCCGAAGATTCGGTACTGGTGTCATTCCGGATTTCCGGGACGTCCGGTCGTCTGTGCGCTGGAGGGCTTCGGACGTCCGTGTCCAGCCGGTCGTCCGGGCGCTGGGGAGTCACTGAGTCTGCAGCAGGGAGAGGTCTCCAGGCGCCGGACGTCCGAGGGGAGCCGGACGTCCGTGGGGGGCCGGACGTCCGAAGGCTGTAGAGTGGCCGAATCTTCTCCGTGGCTCCTCCGAGTGTGGCGTCTCCTGTTGTAGTGTTCCCATCCTCTCCCGAGTACCTGAGTATGCAGACGGTCTCATTGTGAGGTAGCATCCACGTTCCGTTGGCATTTAAGTCTAACTCGAAGAGGAGTGAATTCACCTGGGTTCCAATGTCGCGTGCGCGGGCTCTTGTCATAGGGCCACTTGGGGGTGTAGACATGGGGATGATGAAGGGATGCTCCGCATCAGTAACAGACTCAAATTGTGAGCACACAGTGTGCTACAATCTTGTTTTCCTACAACACATTTACCGTTAAATAGCACAAAATATTGTAGTGATGGAAAATGGATGCTGTTAATTCTCCCTTGTGTACTCTATCTTCGCCAAATCAAAGATTAACTAAAAATGATTCGTACTCAGCTTTTGTTGGTTCATCGAGGGAACCCTGAAATGGATGTTTGCATGCTTCGTTAAACATTTCTAACGGCATGGTAAAGGAATGCTCGTACAGATTGAACGAAACTCTAGACTCACGGGGAAAATATTTAAATTTCTTTGTGAAAGTTTTCGTGAGTTCGAGGTGTTGGGGGCACTTATCTGCGATGAAGGGAGCAAGCTCTGTATTGTGAATAAATTGATCAAATTCCTCCTTAATACCTGCACCTTCCATAAACTTGTCGCAAGGCCACAAGCATGATTTGGTGGCGGCATCTTGCATCGAGCATTCGCTTGGTTCAACATAAGACTGTCGAGCTGAGCTTCCACTTGATGAGGCTCCCGAGGATCTCCTCCTCGAAGAACTCCTAAAGAATTGCATTTTATTCTTATAAAAATTCTGAAAAATTTTAGTCCACAAAATTTTTGTCAACAAAACTTTGTAAGATTGTTAGCAACTACTCCTAAGCATGTATAGATGCCATATTGAGCATTCAAACTACTTAGAACTCTAAGAATTCAACATGCAAGCTCATCTACAGCAGCACCAAGAGTAGCTAATTACTCTAAAAATAACCCACTAAAACAAAAACTAATTGGAGCAATGGAGGAGTCACATACCAAGTAGCAATCCCTCCAAACAGTGTCGGAAACGGAGCTTCGAGCAAAGAGATCGAAATCCGCGGGTTTGAGAGCAACACGAAAATGGTGGCTGTGGTGATTTTTTTGCTGGAGGTAGGTGATGATGTGGGCTAAAGAGATAAGTGAGGGGGCCCACGTGGGGGCCACAACCCACCAGGGCGCACCTGGGGGTGCTGGCGCGCCCTGATGTCTTGTGGGCACCAGGTGTACCCCCCTCTGGTGTTATTTGCACCAAAAATTCATAAATATTAGGGAAAAAATCATGTTAAATTTTCAGGGCATTCTGAGAATTTTTATTTTTGGGTAATTTTTTATTGCATGGAGAAAACAGAAAACAGGGTAATCATGACATTTTATTTATTGACTAACTAAAACAGAAAATAAAAGGTGGGAGCAGAGAGTTGTGCTTACTAGATTCCTCAACTTCATACCTCTCAAAAATGATCCATTTATAAGGTTGATCAAGTCTTATTAACAACCACTTCCGATTAGCATGAAACCGAAGAACTTTCGTAAAACACTAAGTTACCTCAATGGGGATGTGCATATCCCCAACAATAAGTATATCATATTTCTTTTTGGCAGTAGGTAGAGGTAATTGAAAACTTCCAATAGTGATGGTCGGAGATTCTTCAATAACATTTACACCATTCACTTGGAATTGTTTCTTCGGAAAGTGCACCATGTGCTCATTACCATTGATATGAAAAGTGACTTTGCTTTTATTGCAATCCATAACAGCCCTGCAGTATTCAAAAAGGGTCTACCAAGGATAATCGACATGTTGTCGTCCTCGGGCATCTCAAGAATAACAAAGTCCGTTAAGATAGTAACATTTTCAACAACAACAACGGGCACATCTTCACAAATACCGATAGGTATGGCCGTTGATTTGTCAGCCATTTGCAATGATATCTCAGTAGGTGTGAGTTTATTCAAATCAAGTCTTTTATATAAGGAGAAAGGCATAACACTAACACCGGCCCCCAAATCACACAAAGCAGTTTTGACATAGTTTCTTTTGATGGAGCAAGGTATAGTTGGTATTCCAGGATCTCCAAGTTTTTTAGGTACTCCATCCTTAAAAGAATAATTAGCAAGCATGGTGAAGATTTCAGCTTTGGGTATTTTTCTTTTATTAGTGATGATGTCTTTCATATACTTTGCATAAGGGGCCATCTTCAAAAAAATTGGGACCCCGATCCTAAGCCATAAGAATCTAGCATGTAACACATCACATCACATTGCGGCCTCACGCACGGTTATCCCCACGGCTGCCACCTTACCTTGGCCGAGACCGTTTGCGTCTTTTGGCTCACGTATGTGAATATGTCGCCAGCACTCAAATGTCAAAGAACCTGGGTCGACATGACTAGTCATAGAACCCAAGTGGCACATCCGTACAGGGACAGGCATACGTAACCCAACAATGCAGGTGTCGGTCTCAGCGTGTGTAGACGAGTCATAGCAAGCTACATGGACTCCATTACACTGCGAGACATTTCCCCAAAGGGATAGACACAACAGCAAAGAAGGATACACGTCGGTCAATCAATGTGTTCAGAGCAGTAGCAAGCTACCAAGGCTCGGTGGAAGCACAAAGAGGCAGTTCCCTGTAAAGAGTACTACTAAAAGCACACAACTAGGTGTCGAATCCCATACATACCGTTGCACATCACACGTACGCACGACATGCCCGATATGCATAGATACAACTATGGCATCACAACATAACCATACAACAACACAACATTTATTTAGAAGGCTCATAAGAGCCAACATAGTGTGATATTACAAGCATGGGTCACATGACCCAACACACAAGTCATACAAGTAACAAGCGGAAGCATAACATGTCTGGGTACAGACATCTAGAAAAGAAGAAGGCTGAGGGAGCCTGTCTACCTACAAGACCCTCATAGGAACCAGATCTCTGTCTGGGATTCCCAAGCTACTTGGTCGGCATCGATCTTATTATAGAAACCACTACGAGACTGGTGTCTCCTCTGCAAAAACATTAATAAAGCAACGGTGAGTACAGGGGTACTCAGCAAGACTTACATCGGAACTAACTACAAATGCATCGGTATCAACAAAGGGGGTTGTGGGGTTCAGTGCAGCAAGCCAGCTTTGACTCAGTGGCTATCCTGTACTACGACTATCTGTACTTTGAATAATTTTGAGAAAGCGCACACGAGTCCACTATCACCACAACAATACACCACCATGGATCCACTCCCGTCTTCCTACGAGAGTGCCATCCACGGTACTCACACTTGTCTTGAGGCTTTTATGAGTATCCATTACGGTTGTCTATGAACCATATAAGTCTCCAAGTAGTCCATATCCGCGGACGCGGCTATTCGAATAGATTATTACCCTGCAGGGGTGTACTTCGTCACACATGCTCCCACCACTTATCGCTACGTGCATGTAAAAAGGCACCTCGGCAACCTTCAAGTGGAAGCCTAACGAGGGAGTCGGCCATGACCTGACTAACCACACAAGACTCTAGTTTAGGTTTATCGCCTATTTGAGACTGAACCCGCAAGGAAGTCCGGCCGAAGTTTCCTCTATGGCCCCAAACGATGTGTGCAGGGTTCCCAAGACCACCTCGACGGATGGTACTACGCTTGGTACACCGGGCCACGATGCCTAGTCTGTCCCAAGCCCACCTGTACGGGGTGCCACTCGGTAGACTACTAGCACGACCTACAAACACCAGAAACTAGTTGCAACTCCTGGACAGAGGTCAGGGCGATTAATAAGTCGAGAGAGTCAATTAAGGATCCCAATGTGCGATAGTAGCTAGTCTTGGATAACATACACTGGACTTAGTTCTTAAGGACGGTCCCAATGAGACAATCCACCATGTACTCCTACATGGCCTCTGATCGTTACCTTTACCAAATCAGGTTCACCACTTAACTCTCATCATCAGAACACAACCAATTAACTCTGGTCCATCACCCAGATGAATCAGACCTGACACAACTCTAAGCATAGCAAGCATAGCAGGTTAAAGGCACAACATGGCTCAAGCATCTACCAGGTATGCTAGGTTGCTTGGTTTAGCTATTTACTGTGACAATGACAGGTCATGCAGAGGAATGGGTTCAACTACCAGAACAAGTAAAAGTTGAAACGTTTTGTCCTAATGCAATAAGTGAGAGCAAGAGCAAGAGAGTGGGATTGTTTCGGAGATGTTCAAGGGGGGTTGCTTGCCTGATAAGACGTCAACACGTTACTGCTCCTCAGATGGATACTCGACCGTATCCTCCGGAACAGTGCCTAACACGAAGAACAACCATCGAAGGGGGGACAAATCAATACACATCAAATGCGACAATATGATGCATGAATATGACAAGGCAATATGATGTGATGGAGCTAATGCATCTAGCAACAGATTTAAATGAAGTAGGTTTGAACCCAAGGTTCAAATTCAACTACATATGTGGGATCACATATTGTATTTGAACAAAAATGTCCAAGTTCTCCTATTTACGTTGCTCTATCATGCGTGAAAATGGTACAGATGGATTCATTGGATTTTTCTGATCAATTTTCATATATAAATTATTTTCATCTGACTTACAGATTAATTTATATGAATTTTCTAAGTTTCTAATATTTTCTGGAATTATTTAAACCTAAAAAGGCAATTACTGCGTCAGCCTGACGTAATCATGATGTAAGCCAGTCAACAGACCCGGTCCAGGTCAAACCTGACATGCGGGACCCATATGTCATAGACACAGGGTTAATCCCCGCGCTGACTGGGGTTTGACCCACCTGTGGGGCCCACTGTCAGCGGCTGTGGGCTAATTAAACAGGGGGGATTAGCGCTAATGGCCTTGCCACGTCGGCTTCCACCAAACTTTCGCCGGCGGCGACCAAAACCATGGCGGAGGCTTGCCGGAGTTGCGCCTCCGGCCACCATTTGGCGCGCGGAGCGGCTCTATCGGGAGCGGGGAGCGATCCGCATCCATCCCCGCAGGTGGTACGGCGCGGGGCGGCCCGTAGCGTCGCCGGCGACGACGGCTACGGCGACCGGGGCTCGGGTCAGCACGGGCTCGAGGCTACGGGCTGCGAACGGAGGAGCTAGGGGCGGCTACGGGCTCCTGCGAGCGCCCTGAGCATGATGGTGTGCTCGGAGGCAAGCTTCGGAGGCTCTAGCCGTGGTGGCGCCATGGCCGGCGTCAAGAGGCTCACGAGTCCGGCGGCTAGCGGGGTTAGAGGACGGGATCGACGACGGGGCTAGGGGGAGGAGAACCGGGGCCTCACCGCGGAGCTGGTGGCGCCGGTGGCGAGGTCGGGGACGCGCTGTGGCCGGCGAATCGATGGCGGGGAGGTCCGGTGGCCGACGGCGATGGAGAGGACGATGGCGTCGTATCGGCGGCTCCCGGCTAGCGTAGCTCGTCGAGGGGTGAGGAAGGGGGCCCTGTGCTTCTTGTGGGCACGACGGAAAGGCTCGGGGGTGGCTGTGGTCACGGTGATGCGCGGCGGCGCTCTCGGTCACGAGGGAGAAAGAGAGAGCCAAGGGGGAAGAGAGGCAGAGGGGATGAGGAGAAGAATGGCACGGGGGTGAGGGCGTCGCTCTGGCGTTCCTAGAGGCCTCCAGCGGCGAGCAGGCAGGCAGGAGGTGGCCGGGCTTGTGCCGGCGCACCGCAGCAACGCGCCCCTGTCCTCCTGGCGGGAGGTTGGGGGTGACTGGCAGCTGGGCTGCTGGGCCGGCCCCTCCTGGGCCTCTGGTAAGGTTTGCCTCCCTTTTCCTTTTCTTTTATTTACTGTTTTCTATTTTCTGTAGTTTGTTTTGTTTTAGTTTCGGCATTAAACATTTTGTAGAATTATGAAACTTTTTCTGGGCACTAGTTGAAATAAGGCAAAAGCCCTGGCCAAGTTTCAAATTTATTGGAGCTATAACTTATTTATAGTATTTTATCACTCCAATTCAAATACATATTGCATTAATTCAATAAACCAAAATGGCAAGTAAAAATATGAGTCACCTCTGGTTGATGTTGCCACATTTTTTCAGAGATGATGAACATTTTACAAAGCCACTTTGTATTCATTGAAAATTATTTCAAGTATACCTATTTGAATTCAAATGTGCTAGGGTTTTGATCATCCCAATTTCATGATTAAAGGGAAATTTAAACATGATGCAACTGCAAACATGGACCTAGTGCAAGCAAAGCTAGGGATGTGACAACTCACCCCCACTTAAAAGAATCGCGTCCCGAGATTCAGGAGTCGTCAGAAAAGGGCAGGGTACTCAAGTCGAAGACGGTCTTCACGCTCGCAGGTAGTTTCATTCTCAGAATAATGCGACCACTGAACCTTGAGAAACTTGATGTTCCGTCGCTGGGTGACACGCTCAGCTTGATCGAGAATACGAACAGGATATTCTCGATATGAGAGATCATCTTGAAGATCAAGCGTTTCGTGGTCCACTTCGCGGACAGGGTCCTTGAAGCAACGCCTGAGTTTAGACACGTGGAAGACATCATGGACTATGGAAAGATGCGGGGGCAGTTCCAATTGGTAGGTAACTTCTCCTCGTTTAGCAAGAAAGTGAAAAGGACCAATGTAACGAGGAGCTAATTTGCCCTTGATACCGAAACGAGGGGTACCCTTCAAAGGAGTAACCTGAAGGTAAGCCTTTTCGCCCACCTCATAAGTTACTTCCTTGTGATGGCGATCATATTGGCTCTTCTGACGAGACTGAGCTGTCTTGAGGTTCTCACGGATAACGCGAACTCGCTCTTCTGCCTCCTGGATCATGTCTGGTCCAAAGAATTGTCTTTCCCCGGTTTCTGACCAGTTCAGAGGTGTTCGACATCTTCGTCCATAAAGAACTTCGAATGGAGCTTTGCCCAGACTTGATTTGTAGCTATTGTTATACGCAAACTCGGCAAATGAAAGACACTTCTCCCAATTCATTCCAAATGAGATGACACAAGCTCTGAGCATGTCTTCGAGTATCTAATTGACTCTTTCAACCTAACCACTTGACTGAGGGTGGAAAGCAGTGCTAAAGGAGAGATGGGTTCCCATAGCATTCTGGAAACTTCCCCAAAATCGAGAGGTGAAAAGACTTCCACGGTCTGAATTGATTTCCAATGGAACACCATGCAGGGACACTATTCGAGAGATGTATAAGTCAGCCAACTGACTAGCAGTGATACTCTCTTTGACAGGAAGGAAATGAGCCACTTTGGAGAGGCGGTCAGTTACCACGAAGATTGCATTATTTCCTTTCTTGGTCTTGGGAACTCCGGTGATGAAGTCCATTTCAACTTTATCCCATTTCCACTCTGGAATAGCTAAAGGCTGAAGGGTGCCAGCAGGTCTCTGATGCTCTGCCTTCACGCGATGACAAACGTCGCAATTAGCAATGAACTTAGCGATTTCCCTCTTCATTCTAGTCCACCAGAACCTTTGGCGTAGGTCCTGATACATCTTAGTACTGCCGAGATGAATTGTGAGAGGAGATTCATGAGCCACCTTAAGAATTAACTCTCAAAGTTATTTCTTCTTAGGAACTACCAGACGGTTCCCAAAGTACACTGCACCTCTACCATCCATGGAGAAACTACCAGCAACTCCTTTCACAATGTTGTTCTTGATCTGGGTAATACCTGCATCATACTGCTAGCTGGATATGATCTGATCCTCCAGAGTAGGTTTTGCAACCAAGGTAGAAAGGGATCCGCGAGGAACAATGTGAAGGATAAGCTTGCAGAATTCCTCATGCAGAAGGGGTTGACCTTTTTGCAGCATGAGATTGTTGCAGTACGACTTATGACTTAATGCATCCGCCATGACATTGGCCTTGCCTGGGGTGCAAGTAATTCCTAAGTCGTAATCCGTAATCAGCTCTATCCATCGTCTTTGTCTGAGGTTCAGATCTGGTTGGGTGAAGATATACTTCAAACTTTGATGATCGGTGTAAATCTCGCAACGATTATCAAGGAGGTTATGTCGCCATGTCTTGAGTGCATAGACTACTGCGGCAAGCTAAAAATCATGTGCTGGATAATTTTCCTCATGTGGGTGCAACTGTCGAGATGCATAGGCGATCACTTGTCGATCTTGCATAAGAACACATCCAAGTCCTTGTCTTGAAGTGTCGCAATAGATGACAAAATCTTTGGAGAAATCCGGTGGCACAAGCACGGGAGCAGAGGTCAAACGTCTCTTCAGTTCCTGGAAACTGTGCTCACATTGTGGGGTCCACTCGAACTTCTTATCTTTCTTGAGGAGTTCCGTTAGGGGCTTGGCAACTTTGGAGAAGTTCTCAACAAAGCGGCGACAATAGCTTGCTAAACCAAGGAAACTCCTAACTTGCTTAACTGTTTCAGGTGGAGTCCAGTCGAGAATGGCCTGAACTCTTTCTGGGTTGACTGCAATGCCCTTACCGGAGATCACATGACCTAGATAGGTCACTTCTGGTAACCAAAATTCACACTTGGAGAACTTGGCATAAAGACGGTGCTCTCTGAGTTTTTCTGGCACAAGTCTGAGGTGTTCAGCATGCTCTGCTTCATTCTTTGAATAGATCAGTATGTCATCGAGGTAAACCACAACAAACTTATCTAGGTACTCCATGAAGATTGAATTGATCAGGCGAGAGAATGTTGGTTTATTCTGGTGGTCTGCCACCTAGAACCTGGAGTCTGAACTTCAAGAGTAGTTGGCATATCGCAAAATGACATGTCATGCAACCGGACATAGCCTTCCGAGATGAAGGAATGTGATGCTCCAGTATCAAACAGAACTGATGCTGGATGACAATTTACGAGGAGCATTCCAAGGACAACATCATGATCCTCATGAGCTTCTTCGGATGTGACGTGGTTCACACAACCACGATCAATGATAGCTGGCTTGGCATGGATCGGCTTGACTGGTGGTTTATTACGGCCAACAGACTTTCTAGACTGGGTGAAGCAATATTTGACTGAGTGCAATTTCGAGCAATGTGGCCTGGTTCTCCACACTTGAAACAAATTACTTGGGTTGCACGTGGAGCCGCATTGACAGACGGTCCACCAACAGGCTTGGGTGGGGCATTTGGCTGAGTTGGGCCGGGCGCCACATAGGATGGCCTCGCATATCCAGGTGGAAGTGATGAGTTCGGAACCCAAATCCGGCGCTTCTAAGATCCAGAGCCGGAGGTAGAAGCCAAGTCACGGTTGTGCTTGCGAGATTCTTCATAATTGAGCTGAGCTGTCTCTGCATTAATGGCCTTGTTCACAAGAGCCTGGAAGGTGTCGCAATGATGCAGGTGAAGATCACGACGCAACTTTGGATTGAGACCCTTCCTGAACCTAGCTTGCTTCTTAGCGTCCGTGGACACTTCTTCTGTGCATAACGGGCAAGGTTCTCAAACTCTTGACTGTATGCATCTACAACCATCTTACCCTGAGTAAGGTTACAAAACTCTTCCTTTTTCGGTCAATAAGCCCCTGAGGAATATCATGCTCGCGGAAAGCCTCAATGTGTCCGGAGCAGTAGCAAGCTACCAAGGCTCGGTGGAAGCACAAAGAGGCAGTTCCCTGTAAAGAGTACTACTAAAGGCACACAACTAGGTGTCGAATCCCATATATACCGTTGCACGTCACACGTACGCACGACATGCCCGATATGCATAGATACAACTATGGCATCACAACATAACCATACAACAACACAACATTTATTTAGAAGGCTCATAAGAGCCAACATAGTGTGATATTACAAGCATGGGTCACATGACACAACACACAAGTCATACAAGCAACAAGCGGAAGCATAACATGTCTGGGTACAGACATCTAGAAAAGAGGAAGGCTGAGGGAGCCTGTCTATCTACAAGACCCTCCATAGGAACCAGATCTTTGTCTGGGATTCCCAAGCTACTTGGTCGGCATCGATCTTATTGTAGAATCCACTAGCAAGACTGGTGTCTCCTTTGCAAAAACATTAATAAAGCAACGGTGTGTACGGGGGTACTCAGCAAGACTTACATCAGAACTAACTACAAATGCATCTGTATCAACAAAGGGGGTTGTGGGGTTCAATGCAGCAAGCCAGCTTTGACTCAGTGGCTATCCTGTACTACGACTATCAGTACTTTGAATAATTTTGAGAAAGCGCACACGAGTCCACTATCACCACAACAATACACCACCATAGATCTTGATGAGGACATCTATACTATGACTCCATCTCTACCTCATGAACAACCTGTTGCTACAAAGAAGATGTCCAATGATGAAATCAGGATTGGACCCATTACAAGAGCTCGTGCTAAACTACTAGAACAACAGGTGAATTCTCTCTTAGTTGATAATGCTATTTATTTTAATGAGAGCTTTATACTGCCTAAATCCTTGTGTGTGTGTGTCATTAGGTACATTGGAGAGGAAGGCATAGCACAAGGGAGCAAGGAGGAGAGCAAGGAGGCAGTGCAGCTGGGCAGGGAGGAGGACCCTGCAGTTTCCAGGGCGGTAGTACCGCCCCACACCAGCGGTAGTACCGCTTAAAGCGGTAGTACCGCCCCGTGCTACCGTACTCAGTACCGCTTAGCAAAATAGTTCTGGCATCCAAACGACCTAACCGGTACTAGAGCGGTACTTAAGCGGTAGTACCGCTTGGAGCGGTAGTACCGCATGCTATAAGCGGTACTACCGTGCTGCCTGCGCGCAGGCTTTTGGGCTGACGGCCCGTGTACCCCTTCCAACTATCTTAGGATATAAATACCCTTCCTTAGGGTTAGTTAGAGGCAGACCACATTTTGATTAAACCTCTTTCAGATTGAATTGCTTTAAGCATTCCTCTGTAATCAATATTCCTCTTTGATTCGATCAGGAGTATTCTACCTTCACCACTTTGTTGCGATCTGGTGTTTATCCTACTGCAAGATTCAAGTGTCTTCTGCTGTTCCATTGGGAATTGGTAGATTGCAAACCGCTTCGTGGTCGGCGGCTACGTGCGCAAGTGTGTGAAGTTGCGAATATCGAATAGGGTTGAGAACTGTTGCATTGGCAACGGGGGAACAGCCAGAGATTCGTCAGCGTCCCACAAGTTATCATCCACCTACATCGAGCTCAACGAGAAGATCGGGACACCCCTTATCATCTTGGTATCAGATATCCAGTGTTTACTCGGTGAGCATCCATCAATCCATTAGATTAGTGTTGTTTTCCTCCTATCCAGAAAAAGCCTCACAAAAATATTAGGGTTCTTCATAGTTTGCCATAGCCTAGATTGCATCGTAGATTGGTTTTAGTTGCTGGTCGTTGGGTTTATCCTTGTGATCCGATCTATTTCCATTGGAGTTTAGATTTCCAGATTTGTTTCCAAGTAGTTATAAAAAAAAAAAATCCGCGTTACTGTTCACGGCACTGTTCATGTGACATTTGAAAAAAAAAAAAAAAAAGAAAGAGAAGAATCGAGGGCGGTTCCTTGTATTATCTTTCGCAGTTGTGGAGCTGCGTACCGTGCGAGAGTTGCTTTGCCAAGTTTCTCTCCACCGTTTGTGTTTCCTTGGGTGTGACTCACACGATCAGCACTAGGCTTTATCTTCGGTGTTGTTAGGTATCCCAACCAAGCTCCACTATATACCCTGGTTTGTCGTGTGATAGTTTTTCCCTCGGTATTCGCTTCCTCACATCCGTGCAAGTTCTGCCTATCCAAGTTGGTAAGCGATTCTAATTCACTTTGGAACGGTAAGATACCTTGTTTCTTTCAGTTTTGAGTGAGTTGAGAGTTTTCCACATACAACCACTATATTTTTCTTTCTGTGCGTTCTAATTCCCTAATCATGTCCGAAGAATCTTTTGATGTCCAGCAGCGCAAGGATCCTAAATCCGTGGTGCATTGGAATGAATATGCGGCACTTCGTGATCATTTGACGAACCAATTTAATTCTGCTTGTGATGGTATACACGAGGATGTGCGTGCTATTGACTTAAAGCTTGCTGACACTCAAGATACCATGAATACAACTCGTGACACTATGACTACACTTCAGCAGTCCGTTACGGATTTGACGCATGCCGTAGCTGCTTTGCAAGCTTCCGTGGGTCAACGGCGCATTCGGGAGCAAGATGATGATCTTGATGATGATGGTGAGGCAAGTGTTCATGGTGGTCATGTAGCTGACGCAGCTGCAAACGCTGCTCATGCTGCCAATATTATGGTTCATGGTGGCCGTGGTCATGGTGGCCGTGGTAATGGCGGCCGTGGTGGTGGCCGTGGGTTTGCTGTTTTGGGTGCACGCCGTGATACTGATATTCAGCAACCTCACCGTGATGAGGATGGGCTGGGTAAGCCGAAATTCTCTATTCCCACATTTGAGGGCTCTACTGATGTGGAAGAATATCTTAGTTGGGAGCTCAAGATAGAGAGATTGTGGCGTTTACATGAGTACACCGAGGACAGAAAAATCAAGTTGGCATCTTCTGAATTTGATGGTTATGCTTTGCGTTGGTGGGATCATCTTGTGCGTACAGGACGGGAAGATGGAGATCCTCCAATTCTTACATGGCGCCATATGAAGGAAGTGATGCGTGCCCGGTTTGTTCCACGCAACTATATTCGTTCTCTCTATGATAAGTTGCAGAATTTGCGGCAAGGTACAATGTCTGTGGATGATTATTTTCAGGAGATGGAGTTGATTATGCAGCGTGCCCGAGTCCGTGAACAGCCCGAACAGACCATGCAGCGATTTCTTTCTGGTTTGACATACAATATCAAGCGTATTGTTCGGCATCACCAATATCAAGACATGTCAGATTTGTTACATCAAGCCCGTGAAGCAGAAATTCAGTTGGCCGAAGAAGCCAAGTTTACCTCTCGTTCTGCTTCTGCTCATGGTCGTTTCCCACGACCTACTGGTGGGGCGCCCCCACAAAGTGATACTTCTGGTTTTCTTGTTCCTTCCAGGAACAAGTCAGATTCTGCTGTTTCTACTGCAACGAAACCGGTGCACCCTGCTGCGAGTGCTACTGGTTCCTCTATGTCTACAGCACGAAATAGGGATATGCATTGTCATACATGTGGAGGCAAAGGTCACTTCAAGAAGGATTGTCCCAATAAGAAGGTCATGTTGATTAATGAGGATTTAGAGTATGAGACCGGTGATGATGCTGATCCTACTTCTGAAGATTGGGAGAATGAGGATACCACTGATGGGGCTCTCGATGCTTATGCAACACACTTTCCTACTATCGTTTGCTCGGAACGAGTGTTAAGTGTTCAGCCTAGTGCTGATAATCAGCGGTGTAATTTGTTTCAAACAAAGGCTATTATTGGTCCTGGCAAGGCGTGCAAAGTGATCATTGATGGTGGTAGTTGTCGCAATTTGGCTAGTAAAGAGCTCTGTGCCAAACTAAAGCTGAAATATTTACCGCACCCACACCCTTATTATATTCAGTGGTTGAGCGATACTGGAGAGATAAAGGTCAGCCACATGGTGCGTGTGGACTTTCAGATTGGACCATATAAAGACTCCATTGAGTTTGATGTGGTTCCTATGACTGTTTGTCACTTGTTGTTGGGTCGCCCATGGCAATTTGATAGAAACGTTCTTCACAATGGGAGAGCCAACACATACCAGTTGACTTGGCATGGCAAGGACATTATTTTGCGACCCATGACTCCGCAGCAAATTGTAACTGAATCTCGTCAAAAAATTGAAGTGAATCGTGAGAACGAGAGCGAGAGACTCCACTTCCGGTGAGTGAGAGCCACAAGCCCAATTTGAGCGATAAAAGTAAATGTGAGGGAGTGAATTCCTTAGTCATGTTAGCCACCAAATCTGATTTGCGAGAGTTCCGTGAGGATCCCACTGCTGTTCCTCTTGTGCTTTTGTGCAGGGGTGAAATTTTGATTTCTAATGATATGACTCCTCTCTCTCTTGGTGTTTCTAATGTGTTACAGGAATTTGGTGACGTGTTCCCGGCGGAGGTCCCTGCTGGTTTGCCACCGTTGCGGGGTATCGAGCATCAAATTGATTTGATACCAGGAGCGTCGCTGCCCAATCGGGCCCCATACCGCACCAACCCCGAGGAAACTAAGGAAATTCAGAAACAAGTACAAGAGCTTCTCGACAAAGGTTATATTCACGTGAGCTTAAGTCCTTGTGCTGTTCCTGTAATTTTAGTTCCAAAGAAAGATGGTACATGGCGCATGTGCGTAGATTGTCGAGCTATAAATAACATCACTATTCGATATCGTCACCCTATTCCACGTTTGGAAGATATGCTAGATGAATTGAGTGGTGCTGTTATTTTCTCCAAAATTGACTTGCGTAGTGGTTATCATCAAATTAGGATGAAACAAGGGGATGAATGGAAGACAGCCTTTAAAACAAAGTTTGGTTTATATGAGTGGTTAGTCATGCCTTTTGGGTTAACTAATGCACCTAGTACTTTCATGAGGTTAATGAACCATGTTTTGAGGCACTTTATTGGTCAATTTGTGGTTGTCTATTTTGATGATATACTTATTTACAGCCGCAATGCATCTGAACATTCTGATCATATTCGCCAAGTTTTGCAAGTGTTGCGTGATGCTAAGCTTTATGGTAATCTAGATAAATGCACATTTTGCAAAGATAAGGTCATATTTCTGGGTTATGTTGTTTCTGCTCATGGAGTTGAGGTCGATGAATCTAAAATTGAAGCTATTAAAAATTGGCCTACTCCTTTGAATGTTAGTCAAGTACGAAGCTTTCATGGTCTTGCTGGTTTTTATAGACGTTTTGTGAAAGATTTCAGTACTATTGCTGCACCTTTGAATGACCTTACCAAAAAAGGTGTTGAGTTTGTGTGGGGCACAGCCCAAGATTCTGCATTTGATGAGCTGAAACGTCGTTTAATTACTGCACCGTTGCTTGTACTTCCTGATTTCCATAAGCAATTTCAGATCGAATGTGATGCTAGTGGCATTGGGATCGGAGGTGTGCTAATGCAAGAGGGTAACCCAATTGCATATTTTTCTGAGAAACTGAATGGTGCACAATTGAACTATCATGTTTATGATAAAGAATTGTATGCTCTCGTTAGAGTTCTTGAGGTTTGGCAACATTATTTGTGGCCAAAAGAATTTATCATACATTCTGATCATGAGGCTTTGAAGTTTTTAAAAAGCCAGTCAAATCTGAATAAACGACATGCTAAATGGGTTGAGTTCATTGAATCCTTCCCATACATCATTAAGTATAAGAAAGGAAAAGACAATGTTGTTGCTGATGCACTCTCTCGGAAAAGCATGTTATTGACACGACTTGATGTTCAAGTTCCTGGTTTAGAGAGTTTGCGTGATTTATATGCTTTGGATACTGATTTTGCGACGCCATTTGCTCAATGTTCTGCTGTGAAAGCGTGGGAAAAATACCATATACATGATGGGTACTTGTTTCGCGCTAACAAACTGTGTGTGTCAGAATCGTCCGTGCGTTTGCTCTTGTTGCAGGAATCTCATGCCGGCGGTTTGATGGGCCACTTTGGACGTGAGAAGACGTTCCTTATGCTCGCAGATCATTTTTACTGGCCAAAGATGAGGCGTGATGTGGACAGGTATGTGAAGCGTTGCATCGCTTGCAATCAGGCAAAGTCCAAGCTGAAACCTCACGGTCTGTATACTCCTCTGCCTGCACCTAATTCTCCATGGGAAGATATCAGCATGGATTTTGTTTTAGGATTGCCTAGAACTAGGAGAGGACATGATTCTATTTTTGTGGTAGTAGACAGATTTTCAAAGATGTCACATTTTATTGCCTGCCACAAAAGCGACGATGCGTCGCATATTGCTAATCTGTTTTTCAGGGACATCGTGCGTTTACATGGCGTACCAAGGACGATTGTTTCTGACCGTGATGTGAAATTCATGAGCTACTTCTGGAAGACACTTTGGGGCAAGCTGGGAACGAAGCTACTGTTCAGTACTACTTGTCATCCCCAAACTGATGGTCAAACGGAGGTGGTGAATCGCACACTTTCCACGTTGCTGAGAACCATGCTCAAGAAGAATCTGCGTGAGTGGGAGGAATGCTTGCCGCATGTGGAGTTTGCTTACAACAGAGCGGTGCACTCTACCACGCAACTTTGTCCATTTGAGGTGGTGTATGGTTTCAAACCCATTGCACCATTTGACTTGCTGCCGCTGCCAACGCAAGAAAGGGTGAACATGGAGGCCTCACAGCGTGCAGATTTTGTGAAAAAGATTCATGAGAAAACAAAGGCAGCCATTGAGAAGAAGGGCAAGCACACAGCTGCTCGTGTTAACAAGAAGCGCAAGGAAGTGTTGTTCCAGCCGGGTGACATGGTGTGGGTACACTTTCGCAAGGATAGGTTCCCTAATCTGCGCAAGTCCAAGTTGATGCCACGTGGTGCTGGTCCTTATAAAGTGCTTACAAAAATAAATGATAATGCATACACGATTGATCTTCCTGCCGAGGAGTTTGGTGTCAGTAATTCTTTTAATGTTGCTGATTTCACGCCCTATCTTGGAGATGACCTTGACGCGTCGAGGTCGACGCCTTTTCAAGGGGGGGAGGATGATGAGGACATCTATACTATGACTCCATCTCTACCTCATGAACAACCTGTTGCTACAAAGAAGATGTCCAATGATGAAATCAGGATTGGACCCATTACAAGAGCTCGTGCTAAACTACTAGAACAACAGGTGAATTCTCTCTTAGTTGATAATGCTATTTATTTTAATGAGAGCTTTATACTGCCTAAATCCTTGTGTGTGTGTGTGTCATTAGGTACATTGGAGAGGAAGGCATAGCACAAGGGAGCAAGGAGGAGAGCAAGGAGGCAGTGCAGCTGGGCAGGGAGGAGGACCCTGCAGTTTCCAGGGCGGTAGTACCGCCCCACACCAGCGGTAGTACCGCTTAAAGCGGTAGTACTGCCCCGTGCTACCGTACTCAGTATCGCTTAGCAAAATAGTTCTGGCATCCAAACGACCTAACCGGTACTAGAGCGGTACTTAAGCGGTAGTACCGCTTGGAGCGGTAGTACCGCATGCTATAAGCGGTACTACCGTGCTGCCTGCGCGCAGGCTTTTGGGCTGACGGCCCGTGTACCCCTTCCAACTATCTTAGGATATAAATACCCTTCCTTAGGGTTAGTTAGAGGCAGACCACGTTTTGATTAAACCTCTTTCAGATTGAATTGCTTTAAGCATTCCTCTGTAATCAATATTCCTCTTTGATTCGACCAGATTGACAGGCCAATAATCCACAACCATTCGGTCCGTTCCATCCTTCTTCTTCACAAAGAGGACGGGACAAGCCCAAGGAGAAGAGCTTGGTCTGATGAAACCCTTTTGCAAGGACTCATCAAGTTGTTTCTTAAGCTCGGCTAGCTCCAAGGGTGCCATCTTATATGGTCTTTTTGAAATTGGAACAGTTCCTGGGATGAGGTCTATCACAAACTTTACATCCCTGTTAGGTGGAATGCCTGGCAATTCTTCTGGGAAGACATCCGGAAAATCGCTGACTACCGGAATATCTTCAAGCTCAGGAAGAGGATTGTCATTGAGTGAATAGAGCTGGCGCTTTGCAACTCGAGTTGAAACATTGACTATCTTGCCAGATGGGTGCGTAAGCTGAACAGACCTGGTGGAGCAATCAATCTTGGCATGATGAGCTGTCATCCAATCCATACCCAAGATGATGATAATATCTGAAGACTTGAGAGCAATCAGCTAAGCAGGGAATACAAGTCTGTCAACAAGGATTTCATTTCCATTTCTTATTCTGGTGGTCTGCCACCTAGAACCTGGAGTCTGAACTTCAAGAGTAGTTGGCATATCGCAAAATGACATGTCATGCAACCGGACATAGCCTTCCGAGATGAAGGAATGTGATGCTCCAGTATCAAACAGAACTGATGCTGGATGATAATTTACGAGGAGCATTCCAAGGACAACATCATGATCCTCATGAGCTTCTTCGGATGTGACGTGGTTCACACAACCACGATCAATGATAGCTGGCTTGGCATGGATCGGCTTGACTGGTGGTTTATTACGGCCAACAGACTTTCTAGACTGGGGTGAAGCAATATTTGACTGAGTGCAATTTCGAGCAATGTGGCCTGGTTCTCCACACTTGAAACAAATTACTTGGGTTGCACGTGGAGCCGCATTGACAGACGGTCCACCAACAGGCTTGGGTGGGGCATTTGGCTGAGTTGGGCCGGGCGCCACATAGGATGGCCTCGCATATCCAGGTGGAAGTGATGAGTTCGGAACCCAAATCCGGCGCTTCTAAGATCCAGAGCCGGAGGTAGAAGCCAAGTCACGGTTGTGCTTGCGAGATTCTTCATAATTGAGCTGAGCTGTCTCTGCATTAATGGCCTTGTTCACAAGAGCCTGTAAGGTGTCGCAATGATGCAGGTGAAGATCACGACGCAACTTTGGATTGAGACCCTTCCTGAACCTAGCTTGCTTCTTAGCGTCCGTGGACACTTCTTCTGTGGCATAACGGGCAAGGTTCTCAAACTCTTGACTGTATGCATCTACAACCATCTTACCCTGAGTAAGGTTACAAAACTCTTCCTTTTTCGGTCAATAAGCCCCTGAGGAATATCATGCTCGCGGAAAGCCTCAATGTGTCCGGAGCAGTAGCAAGCTACCAAGGCTCGGTGGAAGCACAAAGAGGCAGTTCCCTGTAAAGAGTACTACTAAAGGCACACAACTAGGTGTCGAATCCCATATATACCGTTGCACGTCACACGTACGCACGACATGCCCGATATGCATAGATACAACTATGGCATCACAACATAACCATACAACAACACAACATTTATTTAGAAGGCTCATAAGAGCCAACATAGTGTGATATTACAAGCATGGGTCACATGACACAACACACAAGTCATACAAGCAACAAGCGGAAGCATAACATGTCTGGGTACAGACATCTAGAAAAGAGGAAGGCTGAGGGAGCCTGTCTATCTACAAGACCCTCCATAGGAACCAGATCTTTGTCTGGGATTCCCAAGCTACTTGGTCGGCATCGATCTTATTGTAGAATCCACTAGCAAGACTGGTGTCTCCTTTGCAAAAACATTAATAAAGCAACGGTGTGTACGGGGGTACTCAGCAAGACTTACATCAGAACTAACTACAAATGCATCTGTATCAACAAAGGGGGTTGTGGGGTTCAATGCAGCAAGCCAGCTTTGACTCAGTGGCTATCCTGTACTACGACTATCAGTACTTTGAATAATTTTGAGAAAGCGCACACGAGTCCACTATCACCACAACAATACACCACCATAGATCTTGATGAGGACATCTATACTATGACTCCATCTCTACCTCATGAACAACCTGTTGCTACAAAGAAGATGTCCAATGATGAAATCAGGATTGGACCCATTACAAGAGCTCGTGCTAAACTACTAGAACAACAGGTGAATTCTCTCTTAGTTGATAATGCTATTTATTTTAATGAGAGCTTTATACTGCCTAAATCCTTGTGTGTGTGTGTCATTAGGTACATTGGAGAGGAAGGCATAGCACAAGGGAGCAAGGAGGAGAGCAAGGAGGCAGTGCAGCTGGGCAGGGAGGAGGACCCTGCAGTTTCCAGGGCGGTAGTACCGCCCCACACCAGCGGTAGTACCGCTTAAAGCGGTAGTACCGCCCCGTGCTACCGTACTCAGTACTGCTTAGCAAAATAGTTCTGGCATCCAAACGACCTAACCGGTACTAGAGCGGTACTTAAGCGGTAGTACCGCTTGGAGCGGTAGTACCGCATGCTATAAGCGGTACTACCGTGCTGCCTGCGCGCAGGCTTTTGGGCTGACGGCCCGTGTACCCCTTCCAACTATCTTAGGATATAAATACCCTTCCTTAGGGTTAGTTAGAGGCAGACCACATTTTGATTAAACCTCTTTCAGATTGAATTGCTTTAAGCATTCCTCTGTAATCAATATTCCTCTTTGATTCGATCAGGAGTATTCTACCTTCACCACTTTGTTGCGATCTGGTGTTTATCCTACTGCAAGATTCAAGTGTCTTCTGCTGTTCCATTGGGAATTGGTAGATTGCAAACCGCTTCGTGGTCGGCGGCTACGTGCGCAAGTGTGTGAAGTTGCGAATATCGAATAGGGTTGAGAACTGTTGCATTGGCAACGGGGGAACAGCCAGAGATTCGTCAGCGTCCCACAAGTTATCATCCACCTACATCGAGCTCAACGAGAAGATCGGGACACCCCTTATCATCTTGGTATCAGATATCCAGTGTTTACTCGGTGAGCATCCATCAATCCATTAGATTAGTGTTGTTTTCCTCCTATCCAGAAAAAGCCTCACAAAAATATTAGGGTTCTTCATAGTTTGCCATAGCCTAGATTGCATCGTAGATTGGTTTTAGTTGCTGGTCGTTGGGTTTATCCTTGTGATCCGATCTATTTCCATTGGAGTTTAGATTTCCAGATTTGTTTCCAAGTAGTTATAAAAAAAAAAAATCCGCGTTACTGTTCACGGCACTGTTCATGTGACATTTGAAAAAAAAAAAAGAAAGAAAGAAAGAAAGAGAAGAATCGAGGGCAGTTCCTTGTATTATCGTTCGCAGTTGTGGAGCTGCGTACCGTGCGAGAGTTGCTTTGCCAAGTTTCTCTCCACCGTTTGTGTTTCCTTGGGTGTGACTCACACGATCAGCACTAGGCTTTATCTTCGGTGTTGTTAGGTATCCCAACCAAGCTCCACTATATACCCTGGTTTGTCGTGTGATAGTTTTTCCCTCGGTATTCGCTTCCTCACATCCGGGCAAGTTCTGCCTATCCAAGTTGGTAAGCGATTCTAATTCACTTTGGAACGGTAAGATACCTTGTTTCTTTCAGTTTTGAGTGAGTTGAGAGTTTTCCACATACAACCACTATATTTTTCTTTCTGTGCGTTCTAATTCCCTAATCATGTCCGAAGAATCTTTTGATGTCCAGCAGCGCAAGGATCCTAAATCCGTGGTGCATTGGAATGAATATGCGGCACTTCGTGATCATTTGACGAACCAATTTAATTCTGCTTGTGATGGTATACACGAGGATGTGCGTGCTATTGACTTAAAGCTTGCTGACACTCAAGATACCATGAATACAACTCGTGACACTATGACTACACTTCAGCAGTCCGTTACGGATTTGACGCATGCCGTAGCTGCTTTGCAAGCTTCCGTGGGTCAACGGCGCATTCGGGAGCAAGATGATGATCTTGATGATGATGGTGAGGCAAGTGTTCATGGTGGTCATGTAGCTGACGCAGCTGCAAACGCTGCTCATGCTGCCAATATTATGGTTCATGGTGGCCGTGGTCATGGTGGCCGTGGTAATGGCGGCCGTGGTGGTGGCCGTGGGTTTGCTGTTTTGGGAATTGGTAGATTGCAAACCGCTTCGTGGTCGGCGGCTACGTGCGCAAGTGTGTGAAGTTGCGAATATCGAATAGGGTTGAGAACTGTTGCATTGGCAACGGGGGAACAGCCAGAGATTCGTCAGTGTCCCACAAGTTATCATCCACCTACATCGAGCTCAACGAGAAGATCGGAACACCCCTTATCAGATCTGCTCCCGTCTTCCTACGAGAGTGCCATCCATGGTACTCACACTTGTCTTGAGGATTTTATGAGTATCCATTATGGTTGTCTATGAACCATATAAGTCTCCAAGTAGTCCATATCCGCAGACGCGGCTATTCAAATAGATTATTACCATGCAGGGGTGTACTTCGTCACACATGCTCCCGCCACTTATCGCTACGTGCACGTAAAAAGGCTCCTCGGCAACCTTCAAGTGGAAGCCTAGCGAGGGAGTCAGCCACGACCTGACTAACCACACAAGACTCTAGTCCAGGTTTATCGCCTATTTGAGCCTGAACCTGCAAGGAAGTCCGCCCAAAGTTTCCACTACGGCCACAAACGATGTGTGCAGGGTTCCCAAGCCCACCTCGATGGATGGTACTACACTTGGTACACCGGGCCACGGTGCCTAGTCTGTCCCAAGCCCACCTGTACGGGGTGCCACTCGGTAGACTACTAGCACGACCTACAAACGCCAGAAACTAGTTGCAACTCCTGGACAGAGGTCAGGGCGATTAATAAGTCGAGAGAGTCAATTAACGATCCCAATGTGCGGTAGTAGCTAGTCTTGGATAACATACACATGACTCAGTTCTTAAGGACGGTCCCAATGAGACAATCCACCATGTACTCCTACATGGCCTCTCATCGTTACCTTTACCAAATCAGGTTCACCACTTAACTCTCATTATCAGAACACAACCAATTAACTCTGGTCCCTCACCCAGATGAATCAGACATGACACAACTCTAAGCATAGCAAGCATAGCAGGTTAAAGGCACAACATGGATCAAGCATCTACCAGGTATGCTAGGTTGCTTGGTTCAGCTATTTACTGTGACAATGACAGGTCATGTAGAGGAATGGGTTCAACTACCGGAACAAGTAAAAGCTGAAACATTTTGTCCTAATGCAATAAGTGAGAGCAAGTGCGAGAGAGTGGGATTGTATCGGAGATGTTCAAGGGGGGTTGCTTGCCTAATAAGACGTCAACATGTTACTGCTCCTCAGATGGATACTCGACCGTATCCTCCGGAACAGTGCCTAACACGAAGAACAACCATCGAAGGGGGGACAAATCAATACACATCAAAAGCGACAATATGATGCATGAATATGACATGGCAATATGATGTGATGGAGCTAATGCATCTAGCAACAGATTTAAATGAAGTAGGTTTGAACCCAAGGTTCAAATTCAACTCCATATGTGGGATCACATATTGTATTTGACCAAAAATGTCCAAGTTCTCCAATTTAGGTTGCTCTATCATGCATGAAAATGGTACAGATGGATTCATTGGATTTTTCTGATCAATTTTCATATATAAATTATTTTCATCTGACTTGCAGATTAATTTATATGAATTTTCTAAGTTTCTAATATTTTCTGGAATTATTTAAACCTAAAAAGGCAATTACTGCTTCAGCCTGACGTAATCATGACGTAAGCCAGTCAACAGACCCGGTCCAGGTCAAACCTGACACGCGGGACCCATATGTCATAGACACAGGGTTAATCCCCGCGCTGACTGGGGTTTGACCCACCTGTGGGGCCCACTGTCAGCGGCTGTGGGCTAATTAAACAGGGGGGATTAGCGCTAATGGCCTCGCCACGTCGGCTTCCACCGGACTTTCGCCGGCGGCGACCAAAACTATGGCGGAGGCTCGTCGGAGTTGTGCCTCCGGCCAGCATTTGGCGCGCGAAGCGGCTCTATCTTGAGCGGGGAGCGATCCGCATCCATCCCCGCAGGTGGAACGGCGCAGGGCGGCCCGTAGCGTCGCCGGCGACGACGGCTACGGTGACCGTGGCTCGGGTTAGCACGGGCTCGATGCTACAGGCTGCGAAAGGAGGAGCTAGGGGCGGCTACGGGCTCCTGCGAGCGCCCTGAGCACGATGGTGTGCTCGGAGGCAAGCCTCGGAGGCAATAGCCGCGGTGGCGCCATGGCCGGCGACAAGAGGCTCACGAGTACGGCGGCTAGCGGTGTTAGAGGATGGGATCGACGACGGGGCTAGACGGAGGAGAACCGGGGCCTCACCGCGGAGCTGCTCGCGCCGGTGGCGAGGTCGGGGACGTGTTGTGGCCGGCGAATCGATGGCGGGTAGGCCCGGTGGCCGACGGCGATGGAGAGGACGATGGCGTCGTATCGGCGGCTCCCGGCTAGCGCAGCTCGATGAGGGGTGAGGAAGGGGGCCCTGCGCTTCTTGTGGGCACGATGTAAAGGCTCGGGGGTGGCTATGGTCACGGTGGCGCGAGGCGGCGCTCTCGGTCACGAGGGAGAGAGAGAGAGCCAGGGGGAAGAGAGGCAGAGGGGATGAGGAGAAGAATGGCACGGGGGTGAGGGCATCGCTCTGGCGCCCCTAGAGGCCTCCAGCGGCGAGCAGGCAGGCAGGAGGTGGCCGGGCGTGTGCCGGTGCATCGCAGCGATGCGCCCCTGTCCTCCTGGCGGGAGGTTGGGGGTGACTGGCAGCTGGGCTGCTGGGCCGGCCCCTCCTGGGCCTCAGGTAAGGTTTGCCTCCCTTTTCCTTTTCTTTTATTTACTGTTTTCTATTTTCTGTAGTTTATTTTGTTTTAGTTTAGGCACTAAAACATTTTGTAGAATTATGAAACTTTTTCTGGGCACTAGTTGAAATATGGCAAAAGCCCTGGCCAAGTTTCAAATTTATTGGAGCTATAACTTATTTATAGTATTTTATCACTCCAATTCAAATACATATTGCATTAATTCAATAAACCAAAATGGCAAGTAAAAATATGAGTCACCTCTGGTTGATGTTGCCACATTTTTCCAGAGATGATGAACATTTTACAAAGCCACTTTGTATTCATTGAAAATTATTCCAGGTATACCTATTTGAATTCAAATGTGCTAGGGTTTTGATCATCCCCATTTCATGATTAAAGGGAAATTTAAACAAGATGCAACTGCAAATATGGACCTAGTGCAAGCAAAGCTAGGGATGTGACAACTCACCCCCACTTAAAAGAATCGCGTCCCGAGATTCAGGAGTCGTCGGGAAAAGGGCGGGGTACTCAAGTCAAAGACGGTCTTCACGCTCCCAGGTAGCTTCATTCTCAGAATGATGCGACCACTGAACCTTGAGAAACTTGATGTTCCGTCGCCGGGTGACACGCTCAGCTTGATCGAGAATACGAACAGGATATTCTCGATATGAAAGATCATCTTGAAGATCAAGCGTTTCGCGGTCCACTTCGCGGACAGGATCCTTGAAGCAAAGCCTGAGTTGAGACACGTGGAAGACATCGTGGACTCTGGAAAGATGCGGGGGCAGTTCCAATTGGTAGGCAACTTCTCCTCGTTTAGCAAGAAAGCGAAAAGGACCAATGTAATGAGGAGCCAATTTGCCCTTGATACCGAAACGATGGGTACCCTTCAAAGGAGTAACCCGAAGGTAAGCCTTTTCGCCCGCCTCATAAGTTACTTCCTTATGATGGCGATCATACTGGCTCTTCTGACGAGACTGAGCTGTCTTGAGGTTCTCACGGATAACGCGAACTTGGTCTTCTGCCTCTTGGATCATGTCTGGTCCAAAGAATTGTCTTTCCCCGGTTTCTGACCAGTTCAGAGGTGTTTGACATCTTCGTGCATAAAGAACTTCGAATGGAGCTTTGCCCAAACTTGATTGGTAGCTATTGTTATACGCAAACTCGGCAAATAGAAGACACTTCTCCCAATTCATTCCAAATGAGATGACACAAGCTCTAAGCATGTCTTCGAGTATCTGATTGACTCTTTCAACCTAACCACTTAACTGAGGGTGGAAAGCAGTGCTAAAGGAGAGATGGGTTCCCATAGCATTCTGGAAACTTTCCCAAAATCGAGAGGTGAAAAGACTTCCATGGTCTGAATTGATTTCCAATGGAACACCATGCAGGGACACTATTCGAGAGATGTATAAGTCAGCCAACTGACTAGCAGTGATACTCTCTTTGACAGGAAGGAAATGAGCCACTTTGGAGAGGCGGTCAATTACCACGAAGATTGCATTATTTCCTTTCTTGGTCTTGGGAAATCCGGTGATGAAGTCCATTTCAACTTTATCCCATTTCCACTCTGGAATAGCTAAAGGGTGAAGGGTGCCAGCAGGTCTCTGATGCTCTGCCTTCACGCGATGACAAATGTCGCAATTAGCAACGAACTCAGCGATTTCCCTCTTCATTCTAGTCCACCAGAACCTTTGGCGTAGGTCCTGATACATCTTAGTACCGCCGGGATGAATTGTGAGAGGAGATTCATGAGCCTCCTTAAGAATTAACTCTCGAAGTTGTTGCTTCTTAGGAACTACCAGACGGTTCCCAAAGTACACTGCACCTCTACCATTCATGGAGAAACTACCAGAAACTCCTTTCACAATGTTGTTCTTGATCCGGGTAATACCCGCATCATACTGTTAGCTGGATATGATCTGATCCTCCAGAGTAGGTTTTGCAACCAAGGTAGAAAGGGATCCGCGAGGAACAATGTGAAGGTTAAGCTTGCAGAATTCCTCATGCAGAAGGGGTTGACCTTGTTGCAGCATGAGATTGTTGCAGTACGACTTACGACTTAATGCATCCGCCATGACATTGGCCTTGCCTGGGGTGTAAGTAATTCCTAAGTCCTAATCCGTAATCAGCTCTATCCATCGTCTTTGTCTGAGGTTCAGATCTGGTTGGGTGAAGATATACTTTAAACTCTGATGATCGGTGTAAATCTCGCAACGATTACCAAGGAGGTAATGTCACCATGTCTTGAGTGCATAGACTACTGCGGCAAGCTCCAAATCATGTGTTGGATAATTTTCCTCATGTGGGTGCAACTGTCGAGATGCATAGGCCATCACTTGTCGATCTTGCATAAGAACACATCCAAGTCCTTGTCTTGAAGCGTCGCAATGGATGACAAAATCTTTGGAGAAATCTGGTGGCACAAGCATGGGAGCAGAGGTCAGACGTCTGTTCAGTTCCTGGAAACTGTGCTCACATTGTGGGGTCCACTCGAACTTTTTATCTTTCTTGAGGAGTTCCATCAGGGGCTTGGCAACTTTGGACAAGTTCTCAACAAAGCGGCGACAATAGCTTGCTAAACCAAGGAAACTACTAACCTGCTTAACTGTTTCAGGTGGAGTCCAGTCGAGAATGGCCTGAACTCTTTCTGGGTTGACTGCAATGCCCTTACCGGAGATCACATGACCTAGATAGGTCACTTCTCGTAACCAAAATTCACACTTGGAGAACTTGGCATAAAGACGGTGCTCTCTGAGTTTTTCTAGCACAAGTCTGAGGTGTTCAGCATGCTCTACTTCATTCTTTGAATAGATCAGTATGTCATCGAGGTAAACCACAACAAACTTATCTAGGTACTCCATGAAGATTGAATTCATCAGGCGAGAGAATGTTGCTGGAGCATTGGTTAGTCCAAGAGACATGACCGTGTACTCATACTGGCCATAACGAGTCACAAAAGCTGTCTTGGGAATATCTCCGTTCTTGATCTTGATTTGATGGTAGCCTAGCCTCAAATCCATCTTAGAGAACACTGAGGATCCAGCAAGTTGATCATACAAATCATTGATCCTGGGGAGCGGATACTTATTCTTTATCGTGACCAGATTGACGGGCCGATAATCCACAACCATTCGGTCCGTTCCATCCTTCTTCTTCACAAATAGGACGGGACAAGCCCAAGGAGAAGAGCTTAGTCTGATGAAACCCTTTTGCAAGGACTCATCAAGTTGTTTCTTAAGATCGGCTAGCTCCAAGGGTGCCATCTTATATGGTCTTTTTGAAATTGGAACAGTTCCTGGGATGAGGTCTATCACAAACTCTACATCCCTGTTAGGTGGAATGCCTGGCAATTCTTCTGGGAAGACATCCGGGAAAATCGCTGACTACCGGAATATCTTCAAGCTCAGGAAGAGGATTGTCATTGAGCGAATAGAGCTGACGCTTCGCAACTCGAGTTGAAACATTGACTAGCTTGCCAGATGGGTGCGTAAGCTTAACAGACCTGGTGGAGCAATCAATCTTGGCATGATGAGCTGTCATCCAATCCATACCCAAGATGATGTTAATATCTGAAGACTTGAGAGCTATCAGCGAAGCAAGGAATACAAGTCTGTCAACAAGGATTTCATTTCCATGGCTTATTCTGGTGGTCTACCACCTAGAACCTGGAGTCTGAACTTCAAGAGCAGTTGGCATATCGCAAAATGACATGTCATGCAACCAGGCATAGCATTCCGAGATGAAGGAATGTGATGCTCCAGTATCAAACAGAACTGATGCTGGATGACAATTTACGAGGAGCATTCCAAGGACAACATCATGATCCTCATGAGCTTCTTCGGCTGTGACATGGTTCACACAGCCACGATCAATGATAGCTGGCTTGGCATGGATCAGCTTGACTGGTGGTTTATTACGGCCAATAGACTTTCCAGACTGGGGTGAAGCAATATTTGACTGAGTGCAATTTTGAGCAATGTGGCCTAGTTCTCCACACTTGAAACAAATCACATGGGTTGCACGTGGAGCCGCATTGACAAACGGTCCACCAACAGGCTTGGGTGGGGCATTTGGCGGAGTTGGGCCGGGCGCCACATAGGATGGCCTCGCATATCCAGGTGGAAGTGATGAGTTCGGAACCCAAATCCGGCGCTTCTGAGATCCAGAGCCAGAGGTAGAAGCCAAGTCACGGTTGTGCTTGCGAGATTCTTCATAATTGAGCTGAGCTGTCTCTGCATTA
Source organism: Elymus sibiricus (assembly GCA_039707655.1). Taxonomy (NCBI): domain Eukaryota; kingdom Viridiplantae; phylum Streptophyta; class Magnoliopsida; order Poales; family Poaceae; genus Elymus; species Elymus sibiricus. Next base: position 205,750,133 of record CM077673.1, on the reverse strand, counting down.
ATGGCCTTGTTCACAAGAGCCCGGAAGGTGTCGCAATGATGCAGGTGAAGATCATGACGCAACTTTGGATTGAGACCCTTCCTGAACCTAGCTTGCTTCTTAGCGTCCGTGGACACTTCTTCTATGGCATAACGGGCAAGGTTCTCAAACTCTCGACTGTATGCATCTATAGCCATCTTACCCTGAGTATGGTTACAAAACTCTTCCTTTTTCGATCAATAAGACCCTGAGGAATATCATGCTTGCGGAAAGCCTCTGTAAACTCTTCCCAGGTAGGAATCTAGCCAGCTGGAATTATAGTCTCATAGTTCTCTCACCATATACTAGCAGGACCCTCCAGGTGATATGTAGCATAGGTGACCATGTCAGCCTCAGCCACGTTTGTGGAATGCAGCTTATTAGTGATGCTACGGAGCCAGTCATCTGTGTCGAGTGGCTCAATGGAGTGATGGAAACTGGGTGGATACAGCTTGATGAAGTCACGGATGGTCACTGTACCAGCACACTGATGTGCGGTGTTTTCCTGGATACGGGCCAGCAAGCGATTTGACTCACGCTTGTCCTTCTCAATGTCTAGCATAAACTGTGCCAACGAAGGTGAATCCGGCAGAACTTCAGCATCTCTAGTTCCACGTCTTTGGCCCTTCTTGCGGCTAGTGGCAGCTCGATTACTGAGTGACATCCTGAGGATGAGAAACTAGGATTAATGAGGATGACATACCAGATAGATAGGAAAGAATGCAAAAGCATTAGATCTTCATAGAACTCCTAGGGAAAATTGGACAGCATAACGGCTGTGAATGCTCAGAAATGAGACATCCTGCAAAAGATTTAGGTGCCACGACACCTCAACATCACAATCTCAAGATTCTGATCGAGCTAACAAGCTACACAGATATCACTCGAGGACTGGAATGCAACTCAGATCAACCATTCCAATAAGTCTACGGAATAGTAATTCGAGATCCTGGTAGATAGGTAAGAAGTCTAATTTCTTAAACCCCGTAGAAAAGAAGAGGGTGACTCAGAATCAGAATAACATGGGGAAAGGAGTAAAAGAGCCTTACGTTCCCTTCCACAATCAATTCCCTTACATCACTAAAGATTTGCTAGACTCAACATCGACCAGTTTGGCTTGGTAGTCCTACAGTCAGTCAGCTCTGATACCAATGCTGTCGAGACCCCGATCCTAAGCCATAAGAATCTAGCATCTAACACATCACATCACATTGCGGCCTCACGCACGGTTATCCCCACGGCTGCCACTTTACCTTGGTCGGGACCGTTTGCGTCTTTTGGCTCACGTATGTGAATATGTCGCTAGCACTCCAATGTCAAAGAACCCTGGTCGACATGACTAGTCATAGAACCCAAGCGGCACATCCATACAGGGACAGGCATACGTTACCCAACAATGCAGGTGTCGGTCTCAGCGTGTGTAGACGAGTCATAGCAAGCTACATGGACTCCATTACACTGCGAGACATTTCCCCAAAGGGACAGACACAGCAGCAAAGAAGGATACACGTCGGTCAATCAATGTGTCCAGAGCAGTAGCAAGCTACCAAGGCTAGGTGGAAGCACAAAGAGGCAGTTCCCTGTAAAGAGTACTACTAAAAGCACACAACTAGGTGTCGAATCCCATACATACCGTTGCACATCACACGTACGCACGACATGCCCGATATGCATAGATACAACTATGGCATCACAACATAACCATACAACAACACAACATTTATTTAGAAGGCTCATAAGAGCCAACACACAAGTCATACAAGCAACAAGCGGAAGCATAACATGTCTGGGTACAAACATCTAGAAAAGAAGGCTCAGGGAGCCTGTCTATCTACAAGACCCTCCATAGGAACCAGATCTTTCTCTGGGATTCCCAAGCTACTTGGTCGGCATCGATCTTATTGTAGAAACCACTAGCGAGACTGGTGTCTCCTCTGCAAAAACATTAATAAAGCAACGGTGAGTAGGGGGTACTCAGCAAGACTTACATCAGAACTAACTACAAATGCATCGGTACAACAAAAGGGGTTGTGGGGTTCAATGCAGCAAGCCAGCTTTGACTCAGTGGCTATCATGTACTACGACTATCAGTACTTTGAATAATTTTGAGAAAGCGCACATGAGTCCACTATCACCACAACAATACACCACCATGGATCCGCTCCCGTCTTCCTACGAGAGTGCCATCCATGGTACTCACACTTGTCTTGAGGCTTTTATGAGTATCCATTACGGTTGTCTATGAACCATATAAGTCTCCAAGTAGTTGATGAGGACATCCCTAGTACTTTACCATCTTTTCCTATTGATGATGTTACTCCTCAAGACAAGCCCAATGAAGTGAGGATTGGACCAATGACAAGAGCTCGTGCAAAGTTACTTGAGCAACAGGTGAATTCTCTCTTAGTTGATAATGCTATTCATTTTGATGAGAGCTTTATACTGCCTAAATCCTTGTGTGTATGTATTGTTAGGTACATTGGAGAGGAAGGCCTGGCACAAGGGAGCAAGGAGGCATGGCAGCAAGGAAAGGAGGAAGGCCTGGAAGTGAAGACCATGCAGAGTTCCCAGGGCGGTAGTACCGCTTCCATCGCGGTAGTACCGCTTCCATCGCGGCAAGCCAGCCCGGCAAGCCCGGCAAGCTCGTCACCGTCAAGCTCATCGCGGTAGTACCACGCGTCCATCGCGGTAGTACCGCTTATCACGGTAGTACCGCCACCGACTACCGCACTACTGCCGCTTACGAAATCGGTACTGGTATCTCCTGGACACAAATGGAGCAAGGACGACACTTGACATTTGTACAAGCGGTAGTACCGCTTATCACGGTAGTACCGCTTGTCATAAGCGGTAGTACCGCTCTGCCTGCGCGCAGGTTTTGGGCTGTCCAGCCCGTGTACCCCTTCGATCTCGTTTTGAGACTATAAATACCCGTCCCCTAGAGTTAGTTAAGGTTAGACTACGATAAAACATAAACCCTAGAACCTCTTGTTGAACTGCGAGAAGCATTCATCTTGAAGTATTACCTTTGCAAATTCTGCGTGTTATCTGCTGTTCCACTGGGAATAAGAAGATACAGGACCACTTGTAGTCGGTGGCTACTTGTGCACGTGTGTGGAGTTGAGAATATCCAAGGGGTTGCTAGCTGTTGCATTGGCAACAGGGATCGGCCAGGAGAGTTTTCAGCAAGACACAAGTTATCAGATTCATCCATCCACGATTTCACCAAGTGCTCATTGAGAAGATCGAGCCACCCCTTATCATCTTGGTATCAGATTACTGGGTTTACTCGGTGAGCAATTTCCATCCCATAGATTAGTTTGAGTGTTTATCATCCTATCCAGAAAAAGCCCCACAAAAAGAGTTGCTTCAGTTCGTGCCATAGACTAGATCAATCCAATTTGCAAATCTTAGTTGCTGTTTGTGTTGATCTTGGTGTCCCTTTTTCTATTTTTAGTTTCGAGTGTCTAGGTTTAGGGTTAGGGTTCTTGCTAGTTCGAGTTGTTCTTATTGTGTTTAGGTTTTCAATCCGAGTTCACCTCGAAATTCTGGCCGGCACAGAATCGTCTAAATTTCTGCCGCGGTACAGTTTGGGTTCAGTTCGGTTTCAAGTCTGTTTTCGTTGCCAATTTCTCTCAGTTTCCACTCCGTTTCTTTGTGAGCCATAGACACAGCCTTTCTACTTATATATCTAGGAGCTTACCTATAAGACTAGCTCTTTTTCTTGCTCACAGGTTGCTCAATAGGTTTTTGCACGGCATTGTGTTTCTCTGAAAAAACTTGCTCCGCGGTGCGACATATTGTGGCCGAGATAGAAGGAGAGAGAAAAAGTTTGTTTTACTGTTGCTACAGTACGTCAGATATATATCACAATACAAAAAGAGAAAAAAAAGAAAAAAAGAAAAAAAAAAGAGAAAACAAGCCCGGAAATTGGTGATAGTTGCTACAAGTTTGGAGCTGTTTCATATTGCTGCTTGCCCTAGTATTTTGAGCAATCTTGTGCCTGTTTTCTTTGAGCTCATTGCTAGTGTCTTTCTAGTGCATTGCAACAAATTCCTCCATATAGTTGCTTGCCACATTTGTCTCCATAATTGTGTGTGTTTCCTTGGTGAGTTTTGGTATCACACAAACAGCAAATAGGTTTTGTAATTGGTGTTGTTAGGTATTCCAACCAAGCTCCACCATATACCCTGTTTTGGTCTTGTGATAGCTAAAACCCCCGATATTCTCTTCTTCACATCAAGTCACAATAGTTGCTGCTACTAGGTGGGTAAGTATTTCTATTCACTTTGGAGCGGTAAGATACACCCTTTATTTGCTGTTTTGAGTGAGTTGTGAGAGAACACCACCTACACTTATTGTTATTTCACTAACCTATTAATCATGGAGTTTTCTAGTGTTTCTTTTGATGTGCAGCAAAAGAAGAGCCATGATGAGGTGGTGAAGTGGAATGAGTATGAAGCTTTGCGTGATCATTTGAAGAGACAAATTGATAAATCAGATGAGGATTGGAGAGCTGAGTTGCAGCGTGTGGACTTGAAATTAGATGCTACTGCTACGCAAGAATCTGTGACAACTATGCAAGAGTCTTTAACAGCCCTCACAAACCAAATTGCAGAATTGTCTACTTTAGTGCAACAAAGAGTCCCTCAAGTCAATAATACTGTTGATCTTGATGGTGGCCGAGGACCTGCTGTCCCTGGCCGTGGGTTTCCTGCAAGGAGAGTGCCACTTCCTGAAAATAATCGTGAGGATGATGGTTTGGGCAAACCAAAATTCTCTATTCCTGTTTTCACCCATGATAATGAAGATGTCGAAGAATATCTTATGTGGGAGCTGAAAATTGAGAAGCTATGGAGATTACATGAATATACAGAGGATAGGAAAATTAAACTTGCTTCTTCTGGCTTTGATGGATATGCTCTTCTTTGGTGGGATAATATTACACACACGAGAGAACAAGATGGTGATCCAGAAATTGTTACATGGAGAACTATGAAGCAAGTCATGCGGGACAGATTTGTGCCCAAAAATTATATTCGTACTCTCTATGATCAATTGCAGCAATTGAAGCAAGGTATTATGTCTGTTGATGCTTATTACAAGGAGATGGAGTTGATTCTACAACGTGCTCGTGTGAGAGAGGAACCTGAGCAAACTATGCAACGTTTCCTTTCAGGTTTGCAATTTAAAATCAAGAGCATTGTGAGGCATCTCCAATATGCTGATATGAATGAGTTATTACATCATGCACGTGAGGCTGAAGCACAGTTAGCCGAAGAGGCACGGATGGCAGCCAGAAATTCCGCTAGGAGTCGGTTCCCTCCCAGAACATCTCCTACTACACCTCCACCAGCCCAAAATTCCTCCATTCGTGGTACATCTTCTAGTCAACCAGATTCAAGTATTTCCAATAAAAAGAAGTCACCACAACCAGCAGCAAGTACCAATAGTTCTAGTATGTCTACAGCAAGAAATAGAGACATGAGCTGCCATACATGTGGAGGAAGAGGCCACTTTAAGAGAGATTGTCCTAACACAAAAGTTATGCTTATTAATGAGGACAATGAGTATGAGACAGGTGATGATGCTGATCCTAATGATGATGATGCGTATGATGATGATGATGGTCCACTTGATGCATATGCTACCCACTATCCATCTATTGTTTGTACACAAAAATCTTTGAGTGTTACTCCAAGTCCTGAAAATCAGAGATGCAATTTATTTCAAACCAAGGCTGTTGTTGGTCCTCAAATGGCTTGCAAGGTTATTATTGATGGAGGGAGTTGCAGAAATTTAGCAAGCAAAGATTTATGTGCAAAGCTGAAACTGAAATATATACCACACCCTCACCCTTATTACATACAGTGGCTGAGTGATAATGGAGAGATGAAGGTGAGCCACATGGTGAGAGTTGAATTTCAGATTGGACCATACAAGGATACCATTGAGTGTGATGTGGTTCCTATGACTGTTTGCCACATGTTGCTGGGAAGACCATGGCAATTCGACAGGAGTGCTATACATAATGGAAGAGCAAATACATACCAATTGAATTGGCATGGGAAGGACATAATTTTGCGGCCTATGACACCACAGCAAATTGTAAATGAGTCTCGTCAAAAAACTGAAGTAAATCTTGAGAAGGAGAGTGAGAGAGTAGATCGACGAGAGAATAATATTTCTGTGAGTGAGAGTAGCAAAAACAAACCGAGTGGTAAAACTAAAAGTGAGGGAGTGAACCTACTATGCATGTTAGCCACCAAGGAGGACTTGAGAGCATTTAGTGAGGATCCTAGTTTAGTTCCTATTGTGCTTATGCACAAGGGAGAAATTTTGGTTTCTAATGACATGACCCCTCTCTCTATTGGTGTTTCTAATGTGTTGCAGGATTTTGATGATGTGTTTCCGGCGGAGGTACCCGCAGGTTTACCACCATTGCGTGGGATAGAGCATCAAATTGACTTGATTCCGGGAGCTACATTGCCAAACCGAGCCCCCTATAGGACAAATCCCCAAGAGACAAAAGAAATTCAGAAACAAGTACAAGAGCTTCTTGATAAAGGGTATATTCGAATCAGCTTAAGCCCTTGTGCTGTTCCTGTTATTTTAGTTCCTAAGAAAGATGGTACTTGGCGCATGTGTGTCGATTGTAGAGCAATTAACAACATCACTATTCGTTATCGTCATCCTATACCACGTTTGGAAGACATGTTAGATGAATTAAGTGGTGCTGCTGTTTTCTCTACAATTGATTTGCATAGTGGTTATCATCAAATTAGGATGAAAGAGGGGGATGAGTGGAAAACAGCCTTTAAAACAAAATTTGGTTTATATGAGTGGTTAGTAATGCCCTTTGGTTTAACTAATGCACCTAGTACTTTCATGAGATTAATGAACCATGTTTTGAGAGATTTTATTGGCAAGTTTGTGGTTGTGTACTTTGATGATATACTAATTTACAGCCGCAATGAATCTGAACATATTGAACATATTAGACAAGTTTTGCATGTGCTACGTGACAATAAACTTTATGGTAATCTTGCTAAGTGCACATTTTGCAAAGATAAGGTCATATTTCTGGGATATGTTGTTTCTAAGCATGGAATTGAAGTAGATGAAACTAAAATTGAAGCTATTAAACATTGGCCAATTCCCATGAATGTTAGTCAAGTAAGAAGTTTTAATGGATTGGCTGGTTTCTATAGACGTTTTGTGAAAGATTTTAGTACTCTTGCTGCACCTTTGAATGATCTTACTAAAAAAGGTGTTGAATTCGAATGGGGGGCAACACAAGATATTGCATTTGATGAGCTGAAAAAACGTTTGATTTCTGCCCCATTGTTAATACTTCCTGATTTCACTAAGCAATTCGAAATTGAGTGTGATGCTAGTGGTATTGGAATTGGAGGAGTGCTCATGCAAGAGAATAAACCCGTGGCATATTTTTCTGAAAAATTGAGTGGTGCCCAATTGAATTATTCTGTTTATGATAAAGAATTGTATGCGCTTGTTAGAGTTCTTGAGGTTTGGAAACATTATTTGTGGCCCAAAGAATTTATCATACATTCTGATCATGAGGCTTTGAAATTTTTAAAGAGCCAATCTAATCTTAATAAACGTCATGCTAAGTGGGTTGAATTTATTGAATCGTTCCCATACATAATTAAGTATAAGAAAGGTAAAGATAATGTCGTTGCTGATGCTCTCTCTAGGAAAAACATGTTATTGACACAATTAGATGTGCAAGTTCCTGGTTTGGAGAGTTTGCGTGATTTGTATGCTCAAGATAATGATTTTTCAATGCCATATGCCAAATGTACTGCTATGAAAGCATGGGATAAATTTCATTTGCATGATGGATATTTGTTTAGAGCTAACAAATTATGTGTGCCCGAGTCGTCCGTGCGTTTGTTATTATTGCAGGAATCACATAGTGGTGGATTGATGGGACACTTTGGGCGTGAGAAGACATTACTCATGTTGGCTGATCACTTCTATTGGCCACGCATGAGAAGAGACGTGGACAGATTTGTGAGGCGTTGCATCACTTGCAACAAGGCTAAATCAAAATTAAAGCCTCATGGTTTGTATACTCCTCTTCCTGCACCTACTACTCCATGGGAGGATATTAGTATGGATTTTGTGCTAGGATTACCAAGAACAAGAAGAGGACACGATTCTATATTTGTGGTAGTGGATAGATTCTCTAAAATGTCACACTTTATTGCATGCCACAAGAGCGACGATGCGTCGCATATTGCTAGTCTGTTTTTCAGGGACATAGTACGCTTACATGGAGTACCAAGGACAATTGTTTCTGATCGTGACATGAAGTTTATGAGCTATTTTTGGAAGACATTGTGGGGGAAGCTGGGAACAAAGCTGTTGTTTAGTACTACTTGTCACCCCCAAACTGATGGTCAAACGGAGGTGGTGAATCGCACATTATCCACCTTGTTGAGAGCTATGATCAAGAAAAATCTGCGAGAGTGGGAAGATTGCTTACCGCATGTGGAGTTTGCTTACAATAGAGCGGTGCATTCTACTACTCAATTGTGCCCGTTTGAGGTGGTGTATGGTTTCAAACCCATCACACCATTTGATTTGCTGCCGCTTCCAATACAAGAAAGAGTGAACATGGAGGCCTCGAAGCGTGCAGATTTTGTGAGGCAGATACATGAGACGACCAAGCAAGCAATTGAGAAGCAAGGGAAATATATAGCTGATCGTGTTAACAAGAAGCGCAAGGAGGTGATATTTCAGCCCGGAGATATGGTGTGGGTGCATTTTCGCAAGGATAGATTTCCCACATTGCGCAAGTCCAAGTTGATGCCACGAGGAGCTGGTCCATATAAAGTGCTTGCACGGATAAATAATAATGCCTACAAGATAGATCTTCCTAGTGATGAGTTTGGTGTTAGTAATTCATTCAATATTGCTGATTTGACACCATACTTTGGAGATGACCTTGCTGCGTCGGGGACGACGCCTTTTCAAGGGGGGGAGGATGATGAGGACATCCCTAGTACTTTGCCATCTTTTCCTATTGATGATGTTACTCCTCAAGACAAGCCCAATGAAGTGAGGATTGGACCAATGACAAGAGCTCGTGCAAAGTTACTTGAGCAACAGGTGAATTCTCTCTTAGTTGATAATGCTATTCATTTTGATGAGAGCTTTATACTGCCTAAATCCTTGTGTGTATGTATTGTTAGGTACATTGGAGAGGAAGGCCTGGCACAAGGGAGCAAGGAGGCATGGCAGCAAGGAAAGGAGGAAGGCCTGGAAGTGAAGACCCTGCAGAGTTCCCAGGGCGGTAGTACCGCTTCCATCGCGGTAGTACCGCTTCCATCGCGGCAAGCCAGCCCGGCAAGCTCGTCACCGTCAAGCTCATCGCGGTAGTACCGCGCGTCCATCGCGGTAGTACCGCTTATCACGGTAGTACCGCCACCGACTACCGCACTACTGCCGCTTACGAAATCGGTACTGGTATCTCCTGGACACAAACGGAACAAGGACGGCACTTGACATTTGTACAAGCGGTAGTACCGCTTATCACGGTAGTACCGCTTGTCATAAGCGGTAGTACCGCTCTGCCTGCGCGCAGGTTTTGGGCTGTCCAGCCCGTGTACCCCTTCGATCTCGTTTTGAGACTATAAATACCCGTCCCCTAGAGTTAGTTAAGGTTAGACTACGATAAAACATAAACCCTAGAACCTCTTGTTGAACTGCGAGAAGCATTCATCTTGAAGTATTACCTTTGCAAATTCTGCGTGTTATCTGCTGTTCCACTGGGAATAAGAAGATACAGGACCACTTGTAGTCGGTGGCTACTTGTGCACGTGTGTGGAGTTGAGAATATCCAAGGGGTTGCTAGCTGTTGCATTGGCAACAGGGATCGGCCAGGAGAGTTTTCAGCAAGACACAAGTTATCAGATTCATCCATCCACGATTTCACCAAGTGCTCATTGAGAAGATCGGGCCACCCCTTATCAGTAGTCCATATCCGCGGACGCGGTTATTCGAATAGATTATTACCCTGCAGGGGTGTACTTCGTCACACATGCTCCGGCCATTTATCGCTACGTGCGCGTAAAAAGGCACCTCTGCAACCTTCAAGCGGAAGCCTAGCGAGGGAGTCGGCCACGACCTGACTAACCACACAAGACTCTATTCCAGGTTTATCGCGTATTTGAGCCTGAACCCGCAAGGAAGTCCAGCCGAAGTTTCCTCTACGGTCCAAAACGATGTGTGCAGGGTTCCCAAGCCCACCTCGATGGATGGTAGTACGCTTGGTACACCGGGCCACGGTGCCTAGTCTGTCCCAAGCCTACCTGTACGGGGTGCCACTCGGTAGACTACTAGCACGACCTACAAACGCCAGAAACTAGTTGCAACTCCTGGACAGAGGTCAGGGCGATTAATAAGTCGAGAGAGTCAATTAAGGATCCCAATGTGCAGTAGTAGCTAGTCTTGGATAACATACACATGACTCAGTTCTTAAGGACGGTCCCAATGAGACAATCCACCATGTACTCCTACATGGCCTCTCAGCGTTACCTTTACCAAATCAGGTTCACCACTTAACTCTCATCATCAGAACACAACCAATTAACTCTGGTCCGTCACCCAGATGAATCAGACATGACACAACTCTAAGCATAGCAAGCATAGCAGGTCAAAGGCACAACATGGCTCAAGCATCTACCAGGTATGCTAGGTTGCTTGGTTCAGCTATTTACTGTGACAATGACAGGTCATGCAGAGGAATGGGTTCAACTACCGGAACAAGTAAAAGCTGAAACGTTTTGTCCTAATGCAATAAATGAGAGCAAGAGCGAGAGAGTGGGATTGTATCGGAGATGTTCAAGGGGGGTTGCTTGCCTGATAAGACGTCAACACGTTACTGCTCCTCAGATGGATACTCGACCGTATCCTCCGAAACAGTGCCTAACACGAAGAACAACCATCGAAGGGGGGACAAATCAATACACATCAAATGCGAGAATATGATGCATGAATATGACATGGCAATATGATGTGATGGAGCTAATGCATCTAGCAACAGATTTAAATGAAGTAGGTTTGAACCCAAGGTTCAAATTCAACTCCATATGTGGGATCACATATTGTATTTGAACAAAAATGTCCAAGTTCTCCTATTTAGGTTGCTCTATCATGCATGAAAATGGTACAGATGGATTCATTGGATTTTTCTGATCAATTTTCATATATAAATTATTTTCATCTGGCTTACAGATTAATTTATATGAATTTTCTAAGTTTCTAATATTTTCTGGAATTATTTAAACCTAAAAAGGCAATTACTGCGTCAGCCTGACATAATCATGACGTCAGCCAGTCAACAGACCCGGTCCAGGTCAAACCTAACACGCGGGACCCATATGTCATAGAGACACAGGGTTAATCCCCGCGCTTACTGGGGTTTGACCCACCTGTGGGGCCCACTGTCAGCGGATGTGGGCTAATTAAACAGGGGGGATTAGCGCTAATGGCCTCGCCATGTTGGCTTCCACCGGACTTTCGCCGGCGGCGACCAAAACCATGGTGGAGGCTCGCCGGAGTTGCGCCTACGGCCACCATTTGGCGCGCAGAGCGGCTCTATCGGGAGCGGGGAGCGATCCGCAGCCATCCACGCAGGTGGAACGGCGCGGGGCGACCCGTAGCGTCGCCGGCGACGACGGCTACGCCGTCTGGGGCTCGGGTCAGCACGGGCTCGAGTCTACGGGCTGCAAACGGAGGAGCTAGGGGCGGCTACGGGCTCTTGCGAGCGCCCTGAGCACGATGGTGTGCTCGGAGGCAAGCCTTAGAGGCTCTAGCCGCGATGGCGCCATGGCCGGCGGCAAGAGGCTCACGAGTCCGGTGGCTAGTGGGGTTAGAGGACAGGATCGACGCCGGGGCTAGGGGGAGGAGAACCGGGGCCTCACCGCGGAGCTGCTCGCGTCGGTGGCGAGGTCGGGGACGCGCTGTGGCCGGCGAATCAACGGCGGGGAGGTCCGGTGGCCGACGGCGATGGAGAGGACGATGGCATCGTATCGGCGGCTCCAGGCTAGCACAGCTCGTCGAGGGGTGAGGAAGGGGGCCCTGCGCTTCTTGTGGGCACAATGGATAGGCTCGGGGGTGGCTGTGGTCACGGCGGCGCGCGGCGGCGCTCTCGGTCACGAGGGAGAGAGAGAGCCAGGGGGAAGAGAGGCAGAGGGGACGAGGAGAAGAACGGCACAGGGGCGACGGCGTCGCTCTGGCGCTCCTAGAGGCCTCCAGCAGCGAGCAGGCAGGCAGGAGGTGGCCGGGCGTGTGCCGCCGCACCGCAGCCACGCGCCCCTGTCCTCCTGGCGGGAGGCTGGGCTGCTGGGCCGGCCCCTCCTGGGCCTCAGGTAAGGTTTGCCTCCCTTTTCCTTTTTTTTATTTACTGTTTTCTATTTTCTATAGTTTGTTTTGTTTTAGTTTAGGCACTAAAACATTTTGTAGAATTATGAAACTTTTTCTGGGCACTAGTTGAAATATGGCAAAAGCCCTGGCCAAGTTTCAAATTTATTGGAGCTATAACTTATTTATAGTATTTTATCACTCCAATTCAACTACATATTGCATTAATTCAATAAACCAAAATGGCAAGTAAAAATATGAGTCACCTCTGGTTGATGTTGCCACATTTTTCCAGAGATGATGAACATTTTACAAAGCCACTTTGTATTCATTGAAAATTATTTCAGGTATACCTATTTGAATTCAAATGTGCTAGGGTTTTGATCATCCCCATTTCATGATTAAAGGGAAATTTAAACATGATGCAACTGCAAACATGGACCTAGTGCAAGCCAAGCTAGGGATGTGACAAAAATATTGGTTAAATGGGTACGCAAAAAGACTGGCCTAATCATTTCAGCAAAGCGCTCAAATTCTTCATCATCCTTTTTCTTAGATGTCTTAGGTGGAAATGGCATGGGTTTCTGAACCTATGGCTCTCTTTCTTTACCATGTTTCCTAGCCAGAAAGTCTCTTTTATCATACCGTTTATTTTTGGTTGTGGGTTATCAAGATCAGGAGCAGGTTCTATTTCAATATCATTATCTGGTTCTTTATCATTACTAGGTTGAGCATCATCGTGAACATCATCATTATCATTTTCATTATCACTAGGTGAATATTCACTACGAGATTGAGTTTCAGCATCAGAAATAGAGACATCATTATTATCAGGAGGTTTTTGTGTCTCGGGTTCACTAGAGGCATGCAAAGTCCTATCATTTTTATTTTTCTTCTTAGAAGGACAAGGCGCATCAGTATTAATTCTCTGAGAGTCTTGTTCAATTCTTTTAGGATGACCCTCAGGATAGAGTGGTTCTTGAGTCATTCTACCTCCTCTAGTTACTACTCTAGCAGCAAAATCATTCATATTATTATTCATTTCATCAAGCAATTCTTTTTGAGACTTAGCAACTTGTTCTAACTGAGTTTGAACCATAGAGGCATGCTTTCCTACACCTCTAACATCATTACTGATTCTAAATAGCAAGTCACTCAAGCGAGCAATCATATCAGAATTGTATTTCAATTGTTTCAGAACATGAGCATTGAAATGATCTTGCTTCATAATATAGTTGTCAAACTCATATAAGAATTGACTAGGATGTTTATTGTGAGAAATGTCACTTCATTAAACTTTAATAAAGAATTTACCTCTACCACCTGTGGAGGTGGTGATGTGTCAAGGCCGTGTATTTCTTCAATAGGTGGCAAATTCTTAACATCCTCAGCTTTAATACCTTTTTCCTTCATAGATTTCTTTGTTTCTTGCATATCTTCAGGACTGAGAAATAAGATACCCCTCTTCTTCGGAGTGGGTTTAGGCAGTGGTTCAGGGAGAGTCCAATCATCATAATTCTTCAATATGTTATTCAATAATTCCTCAGCTTGTTCAACAGTTTGTTCCCTGAAAACACATCCAGCACAACTATCTAGGAAGTCCCTAGAAGCATCGGTTAGACCATTATAAAAGATATCAAGTATTTCATTTTTCTTGAGAGGATGATCAGGCAAAGCATTAAGCAACTGGAGAAGCCTCCCCCAAGCTTGTGGGAGACTCTCTTCTTCAATTTGCACAAAATTAAATATTTCCTGTAAGGCAGCTTGTTTCTTATGAGCAGGAAAATATTTTTCAGAGAAGTAGTAGATCATATCCTGGGGACTACGCACACAACCGGGAGTAAGAGTATTGTACCATGTCTTAGCATCACCCTTTAATTAGAACGGAAATAACTTAAGGATATAATAGTAGCGAATCTTCTCATCATGAGCAAAGAGGGTGGCTATATCATTCAGCCTAGTAAGGCGGGCCACTACAGTTTCAGTTTCATAACCATGGATAGGATCAGACTCAACCAAAGTAATCAACTTTGGGTCGACAAAGAATTCATAATCCTTATCGGTAACAAAGATAGGTGAAGTAGCGAACTTAGGATCACATTTCATTCTAGCATTCCAAGTCTTTTCCTTATACTTGCATAGCAATTTCTTAAGATCGTTTCTATCCTTGCAAGAAAGAATTTCTCTAGTTATCTCCTCGTCCATAACATAACCTTCAGGTATCTTAGGCATTTCAAACTTAGGAGAGCTAGGACTAGTAGGTGTTTCATAATCATCATCAGTTTCATAAGCTTCATCAGTTTCAGCAATCTCATCAGTTTCAGTGGTTTCATTCTCTTTAGCTCTAGCAATTTGTTCATCAAGAAATTCTCCTAGTGGCACATTATCATCAAGCATGGCACTAGCATCATCAATAGCATAATTCATTGCAGAGGTAGCATCATCAATAACTTGCGACATATCAGGATTACTAGCATGTGGTGGAGTTGCAAGCTTACTTATAACAGAAGGTGAATCAGGTGCAGGGCTAGATGGCAGTTCCTTACCTCCCCTCGTCTTAGAGGGAAAAATCTTGGTCTTAGTATCCTTCAGATTCTTCATAGTGATAAGCTATGTTCCCCGGCAACGGCGCCAGAAAAAGGTCTTGATAACCCACAAGTATAGGGGATCGCAACAGTTTTCGAGGGTAGAGTATTCAACCCAAATTTATAGATTCGACACAAGGGGAGCCAAAGAATACTTGAGAGTATTAGCAGTTGAGTTGTCAATTCAACCACACCTGGAGATTAAATATCTACAGCAGAGTGATCAGTAGCACAGTAATATGATAGTTTGATAGCAGTAGTGACAGTAACAGTAGCGGCAACAATAGTAGCAATAGTTTTGTAGCAGTTGGAACAGCAGCAAAAACAATAGTAACTTAGCAAGAACAATAAGTGGAAAACTCGTAGGCACTGGATCGGTAACTCGTTGGATGATATTCGTCATGTAACAGTCATAACCTAGGGCGATACAGAACTAGCTCTAGTTCATCAATGTAATGCAGTCATGTATTCCGTAAATAGTCATACGTGCTTATGGAAAAGAACTTGCATGACATCTTTTGTCCTACCCTCCCGTGGCAGCGGGGTCCATAAGGAAACTAAGGGGCCTCCTTTTAATAGAGAACCGGAACAAAGCATTAACACATGGTGAATACATGAACTCCTCAAACTACGGTCATCCCCGCAAAGTATCCCAAATATTGTCACTATGGGGTTGACGGGTCATAACACGTAATAGGTGCCTATGACTAGGTAAGATCGGATCAAGAACATAGATATAGAGATGATAACATAACGGTTCAGATCTGAAATCATGGCACTCGGGCCCTAGTGACAAGCATTAGGCATAGCAAAGTCATAGCAACATCAATCTCAGAACATAGTGGATACCAGGGATCAAGCCCTACCAAAACTAATTCGATTGCATGATGAATCTCATCCAACTCCTCACCGACCAGCAAGCCTACGAAGGAATTACTCACTCCCGGTGGGGAGCATCATGGAATTGGCGATGGAGAAGGGTTGGTGATGACAAAGACCGAAGATTCCCCTCTCCGGAGCCCCAAACGGGCTCCAGATCTGGCCTCCCGATGAAGAACAGGAGGTGGCGGCGGCTCCGTATCGTAAAACGCGATGAAACTTTCTCCTTGATTTTTTTCTTTGAAAATAGGAATTTATAGTGGCGGAATTAGGGCAAGTGGGGCCACGAGGTGTGCACAACCCACGAGGGCACGCCCAGGGGCCTGGCGCGCCCTGGTGGGTGATGCTCACCCTGGCCCCCCTCTTCGGTGGATTTTGGCTCCAATAATTCTCATATATTCTGAAATAATTCTCCAAAACGTTTCGTTCCATTCTGAAAACTTTTATTTCTGCACAAAAACAACACCATGGTAGTTCTGCTGAAAACAGCGTTAGTCTGGGTTAGTTCCATTCAAATCATGCAAATTAGAGTCCAAAACAAGGGCAAAAGAGTGAGGAAAAGTAGATACGTTGGAGACATATCACTTCGCCCGAACTTCCCTGCTCTGGTAGCGTCGGGCATGTTGTTCATAAAAAGTAGAGCTGGCTCGAGCTATGTCGCGCTCCTCTTCCAAGGCGTCTAGGTTGTCCAGCCGATATAGCTCGGCCTCCTTATCTTCGTACATGCACACCCAAGGTGCGTCGTGGATAAGGTCGCAGGGGAGGACTGCTTCTACCCCATATACCATAAAGAATGGTGTGTATCCCATTGACCGGTTTGGGGTGGCACGCAAGCCCCATAATACGGAGTCGACCTCCTGTACCCAATGGCAGTCAAATTCTTTTAGGGAACGGACCAGACGAGGATTAATACTGCTCATACTAAGTCCATTGGCCCGTTCGACTTGTCCATTGGTTTGTGGGTAGTATACTGAGGCGTAATCAAGCTTGATGCCCATGTTAGCACACCAGTCTTTTATATCCTGGGCTGTGAAATGGGATCCATTATCCGTTATTATACTATGGGGGTCACCGTAACTGTGAACCACATCGGATATAAACTCGATGACTGGTCCGGACATAGCTGATGTTACCGGCTTTAACTCAATCCAGTTGGTGAATTTGTCGACCATAACCAGGAGGTATTTCTTTTTCTTGGTCCCCCCTTTGAGTAGTCCGACCAGGCCCCCAGACCGTGAAAGGTCAAGTAATTGGTATCGTCCCAAGAGCCATCAGGGGCATGTGACTTCGGTTTGCAGAAAAGTTGACAACCAAGACAGTGCTGAACGAGTGTGTGGGCGTTGTCGCGAGTAGTGGGCCAGAAGAATCCGGCTCGAAAAGCCTTGCTTACCAGGGCCCGAGCTGCTGCGTGGTGACCGCCCATGCATGCATGTATCTCCGCCAAGAGCTGCCTCCCTTCTTCAGATATGCACCGTTGGAGGACTCCGGTAGTGCTTTTCTTGTCTAATTCTCCGTCATGGACCTTGTAGGCCTTGGAACACCGCATTATGTGTCTTGCCTCAGTCTGGTCATCGGGGAGTTCCTGGCGGAGAAGATATGCAAGGAATGGTTTGCTCCATGGTGCGATTACGACCATGACTTCGTGAGCCGAGGGTGTTTCTTTGAGCATCGAACCGCCGATGATTTGTTCATCTGGTTCGATGATAGGAGGGATGATCTGTTCTGGGCCATTGACCCTAGCGTCCTTGTCCTCGTCCTGCCATACCACGGATGGATTGAAAAGCCGTTCCAGAAAGGAGTTGCTGGGGACGGGGCTGCTCTTGGTGCCCATGCGGGCGAGGATATCAACCGCTTGATTGCTGTGTCTGGAGACATGGTGGAACTCTAGTCCTTCGAACCGTGTGGATATCTTGAGGACGACGTTTCTATACGCTGCCATCTTCGGGTTTTTGGCGTCGAACTCGCCGTTGATTTGAGAGATGGAGAGGTTAGAGTCTCCCTTACCTCAAGCCGTTGTACACCCATCGATGCTACCATCTAAAGCCCATGCAACCGTGCCTCGTGTTCGTCCGCATTGTTGGAATCAGTGTACATGATCTGCAAGACATACCGGATGTTGTCGCCCGTTGGGGATGTAAGTATAACCCCAGCCCCCAGTCCGGCGAGCGTTTTGGATCCGTCGAAGTACATCGTCCAGTGAGAGTATGTGCTATACTCCCTAGGGAGCTCGGCGTCCGTCCACTCGGCTAGGAAATTAGCCAACACCTGAGATTTAATAGCTCGGCGTGGTTTGTATGCAAAGTCGAAAGGAATGAGTTTGATTGCGCATTTGGCTATGCGGCTAGTAGCGTCCCTGTTATTGAATATGTCATTTAATGGTACTTCGGATGCCACTGTGACCGAACACTCTTGAAAGTAGTGTTGGAGCTTTCAAGATGCCATGAAAACCATGTAGGCTATCTTATGGTAATGCGGATACCTTGAGTTGCACGGCATGAGGACCTCTGATACATAGTATACTGGCTTCTTTACCCGGAACTTGTGACCCTCAGCCTCTCGCTCAAAAATGAGAACCGGGCTAACCACTTGGTTTGTCGCTGAGATGTACAACAACATTGGTTCAGCTATGGCGGTTGCTGCTAGTATAGGGTTGCTGGCCACTAGCGTTTTGATTTCATCCAACGCGGTCGTCGCTTCGTCTGTCCACTCGAAGTTTTTGGTTCGTTTGAGCAGTCTGTAAAGTGGTAGTGCCTTTTCACCAAGGCGGGAGATAAAGCGGCTTAAAGCCGCCATGCAACGTGCCAGTTTTTGGACTTGCTTCAGCTCCGTGGGGATTGTTAATTGGGCTATAGCTTGGATCTTTGCCGAGTTGACTTCTATTTCTCTATTGGAGACGTTGAATCTGAGTAGTTTACCGGTGGGAACTCTGAAGATGCATTTGTCCGGATTGAGCCGAATATCATATGCCCGTAGATTATCAAAGGTTTACCGGAGGTCGTCCACCAGTTGGCTGACGTGTTTGGTCTTGATGACCACATTGTCCACGTATGCCTTGACTGTATGGCCGATTTGATTTTCCAGGCATGTCTGAATCATGCACTGGTATCTGGCGTCTGCGTTCTTTAACCCGAAGGGCATTGTGTTGAAGCAGAATGGACCATAGGGGGTGATAAATGCGGTTGCGGCCTGGTCGTACTCCTTCTTTTTGATCTGATGATATTTGGAGTAAGCACCGAGAAAGCAAAGTGAGTAATGCCTGGCGATGGCATCGATGATCTTGTCAATGTGAGGTAAGGGAAAGGGATCCTTGGGACATGCTTTATTCAGGTCTTTGAAATCGACGCATAGCCGTCAGAATTTTTCCTTTTTCGGTACCATGACCAGGTTAGCTAGCCACTCGGGGTGTTTAATTTCTCGGATGAATCCGGCTTCGAGTAGTTTTGCTAATTCTTCGCCCATAGCCTGACGCTTGGGTTCATAAAATTGGCGTAACGCCTGTTTGACTGGCTTGAAGCTTGTAATTATGTTCAGGCTATGCTCCACCAGTCTTTGTGGAATTCCTCGCATGTCTGAAGGGTGCCAGGCAAATATGTCCCAATTTTCACGTAGAAATGTGCGTAATGCTTCGTCCACCGCGGGGTCCAGCTGGACTCCGATGGATGCCGTTTTATCGGGGTCCGTCGGATGTACTTGAAATTTGAGGATTTCACCTGCTGGTTTGAAGGATGTGGATTTGGGCCTTCTGCTGAGGATTATATCATCCCTATCCACCATTGAGCGGAGTGTGGTTAATTCTTTTGCCATGAGATCCTCGAACAGTGCCTCGAGGGCGAGTGAAGCTGTTTTGTTTTTGGCGCGAAGAGCTCTATCCGGGTCACTTGCAATTGTGATAACGCCGTTGGGACCTGACATTTTGAGCTTCATATACCCGTAATGTGGTATGGCTTGAAATCTTGTGAAAGCATCACTCCCCAATAGGGCATTGTAGCCGTTGTGAAAGGGCACAATGTGGAAGATGAGTTCGTCAGACCTATAATTCTCAGGGGTGCCGAATACCACGTCAAGAGTAACTCGCCCGGTGCAACGTGCTTCTTTTCCGGGAATGATTCCTCGGAAAGTGGTATGGCTTTGTTCGATGTGAGATCTGTCGAATTGCATTTTGTCCAATGTATCCTCGTAAATGAGGTTTAAACCGCTGCCACCGTCCATGACCACCTTATGGAGTCTGAAGTCGTCAACAATGGTATTAAGGACCAAGGCGCCAGGTGTTCGGTCGAGGCGGATTCGTGGCTGGTCTTCTTCGTCGAAGGTTATGGGTGTGTTGGTCCATGCGTTCACCGCTGCCACTTGGCGTATTTGGTCAAGTCTAGGATCTCGGCGTTGTTGTCTGGTGGCGTTGGTGATAGTCTGCTTGAGGGTGAGTGACGTCTACTACGCAACTTTATTCTTGTAGACTTTGTTGGGCCTCCAAGCGCAAAGTTTTGTAGGCAGTAGCAATTTTCCCTCAAGTGGATGACCTAAGGTTTATCAATCCGTGGGAGGTGTAGGATGAAGATGGTCTCTCTCAAAACAACCCTGCAATCAAATACAAGAAATCTCTTGTGTTCCCAACACACCCAATACAATGGCAAATTGTATAGGTGCACTAGTTCGGCGAAGAGATGGTGATACAAGTGCAATAAGGATGGTAGATATAGGTTTTTGTAATCTGAAAACATAAAAACAGCAAGGTAGCAAGTAACAAAAGTGAGCACAAACGGTATTGCAATGCTTGAAAATAAGGCCTATGGTCCATACTTTCGCTAGTGGAATCTCTCAACAATGCTAATATAATTGGATCCCATAACCGTCCATCAACATGCAACGAAGAATCACTCCAAAGTTCTTATCTAGCGGAGAGCATAAGAAGAAATTGTTTGTAAGGTACGAAACCACCTTAAAGTTATCCTTTCCGATCGATCTATTCAAGAGTTCGTACTAACATAACATCAAGTTATCCTTTCCGTTTGATCTATCTAATAGTTCGTACTAGAATAACACCATATGATACGCATCAATCAACTCTAATGTCACCTAGATACTCCAACGTCACCACAAGTATCCATGAGTTAATTATATGATACGCATCAAACAATTTCAGATTCATAATACTCAATCCAACACAAAGAACCTCAAAGAGTGCCCCAAGATTTCTACCGGAGAAAGTAGGACAAGAACGTGTATCAACCCCTATGCACAGATTACCCCAATGTCACCTCGGGAATCCGCAAGTTGAGTACCAAAACACATATCAAGTGAATCAATAGAACACCCCATTGTCACCACGGGTATCCACATGCAAGACATATATCAAGTGTTCTCAAATCCAATATTCAATCCAACATAACGACATCTCAAAGGGAAAACTCAATTCATCACAACAAGATAGAGAGGGAAACACACCATATGATCCAACTATATTAACGAAGCCCGTGATACATCAAGATCGTGACATCTCAAGAACACGAGAGAGAGAGATTGAACACATAGCTACAGGTACATATCCTCAGCCCCGAGGTGAATTACTCACACATTATAATGGTGATAAATAGAGAGTTGTTGATGGCGGCGACGGGCGGCGGCGCTGGCGACGGGCGGCGGCCCCTTGCCCTCACTTCTTCCTTGGTCTTGGTGCTGCAATGGAGGAGCCTCTCCCCTTCTTAGCGGCTGCCAAGGGAGAGGCAAATTCGTGGCTCTTGGTGGCTCTCTTGAAACTAGTTGCAACTCCTGGACAGAGGTCAGGGCGATTAATAAGTCGAGAGAGTCAATTAAGGATCCCAATGTGCGGTAGTAGCTAGTCTTGGATAACATACACATGACTCAGTTCTTAAGGACGGTCCCAATGAGACAATCCACCATGTACTCCATATGGCCTCTCATCGTTACCTTTACCAAATCAGGTTCACCACTTAACTCTCATCATCAGAACACAACCAATTAACTCTGGTCCCTCACCCAGATGAATCAGACATGACACAACTCTAAGCATAGCAAGCATAGCAGGTTAAAGGCACAACATGGATCAAGCATCTACCAGGTATGCTAGGTTGCTTGGTTCAGCTATTTACTGTGACAATGACAGGTCATGTAGAGGAATGGGTTCAACTACCGGAACAAGTAAAAGCTGAAACATTTTGTCCTAATGCAATAAGTGAGAGCAAGAGCGAGAGAGTGGGATTGTATCGGAGATGTTCAAGGGGGGTTGCTTGCCTAATAAGACGTCAACATGTTACTGCTCCTCAGATGGAAACTCGACCGTATCCTCCGGAACAGTGCCTAACACGAAGAACAACCATCGAAGGGGGGACAAATCAATACACATCAAAAGCGACAATATGATGCATGAATATGACATGGCAATATGATGTGATGGAGCTAATGCATCTAGCAACAGATTTAAATGAAGTAGGTTTGAACCCAAGGTTCAAATTCAACTCCATATGTGGGATCACATATTGTATTTGACCAAAAATGTCCAAGTTCTCCAATTTAGGTTGCTCTATCATGCATGAAAATGGTACAGATGGATCCATTGGATTTTTCTGATCAATTTTCATATATAAATTATTTTCATCTGACTTGCAGATTAATTTATATGAATTTTCTAAGTTTCTAATATTTTCTGGAATTATTTAAACCTAAAAAGGCAATTACTGCGTCAGCCTGACGTAATCATGACGTAAGCCAGTCAACAGACCCGGTCCAGGTCAAACCTGACACGCGGGACCCATATGTCATAGACACAGGGTTAATCCCCGCGCTGACTGGGGTTTGACCCACCTGTGGGGCCCACTGTCAGCGGCTGTGGGCTAATTAAACATGGGGGATTAGCGCTAATGGCCTCGCCACGTCGGCTTCCACCGGACTTTCGCCGGCGGCGACCAAAACTATGGCGGAGGCTCGCCGGAGTTGTGCCTCCGGCCAGCATTTGGCGCGCGAAGCGGCTCTATCTTGAGCGGGGAGCGATCCGCATCCATCCCCGCAGGTGGAACGGCGCAGGGCGGCCCGTAGCGTCGCCGGCGACGACGGCTACGGTGACCGTGGCTCGGGTCAGCACGGGCTCGAGGCTACGGGCTGCGAACGGAGGAGCTAGGGGCGGCTACGGGCTCCTGCGAGCGCCCTGAGCATGATGGTGTGCTCGGAGGCAAGCCTTAGAGGCTCTAGCCGCGATGGCGCCATGGCCGGCGGCAAGAGGCTCACGAGTCCGGTGGCTAGCGGGGTTAGAGGACAGGATCGACGCCGGGGCTAGGGGGAGAAGAACCGGGGCCTCACCACGGAGCTGCTCGCGCCGGTGGCGAGGTCGGGGACGCGCTGTGGCCGGCGAATCGACGGCGGGGAGGTCCGGTGGCCGACGGCGATGGAGAGGACGATGGCGTCGTATCGGCGGCTCCAGGCTAGCACAGCTCGTCGAGGGGTGAGGAAGGGGGCCCTACGCTTCTTGTGGGCACAATGGATAGGCTCGGGGGTGGCTGTGGTCACGGCGGCGCGCGGCGGCGCTCTCGGTCACGAGGGAGAGAGAGAGCCAGGAGGGAAGAGAGGCAGAGGGGATGAGGAGAAGAACGGCACGGGGGCGAGGGCGTCGCTCTGGCGCTCCTAGAGGCCTCCAGCAGCGAGCAGGCAGGCAGGAGCTGGCCGGGCGTGTGCCGCCGCACCGCAGCCACGCGCCCCTGTCCTCTTGGCGGGAGGTTGGGGGTGACTGGCAGCTGGGCTGCTGGGCCGGCCCCTCCTGGGCCTCAGGTAAGGTTTGCCTCCCTTTTCCTTTTCTTTTATTTACTGTTTTCTATTTTCTGTAGTTTGTTTTGTTTTAGTTTAGGCACTAAAACATTTTGTAGAATTATGAAACTTTTTCTGGGCACTAGTTGAAATATGGCAAAAGCCCTGGCCAAGTTTCAAATTTATTGGAGCTATAACTTATTTATAGTATTTTATCACTCCAATTCAAATACATATTGCATTAATTCAATAAACCAAAATGGCAAGTAAAAATATGAGTCACCTCTGGTTAATGTTGCCACATTTTTCCAGAGATGATGAACATTAAAAGCCACTTTGTATTCATTGAAAATTATTTCAGGTATACCTATTTGAATTCAAATGTGCTAGGGTTTTGATCATCCCCATTTCATGATTAAAGGGAAATTTAAACAAGATGCAACTACAAATATGGACCTAGTGCAAGCAAAGCTACGGATGTGACAACTCACCCCCACTTAAAAGAATCGCGTCCCGAGATTCAGGAGTCGTCGGGAAAAGGGCGGGGGTACTCAAGTCGAAGACGGTCTTCACGCTCCTAGGTAGCTTCATTCTCAGAATGATGCGACCACTGAACCTTGAGAAACTTGATGTTCCGTCGCCGGGTGACACGCTCAGCTTGATCGAGAATACGAACAGGATATTCTCGATATGAAAGATCATCTTGAAGATCAAGCGTTTCGTGGTCCACTTCGCGGACAGGGTCCTTGAAGCAACGCCTGAGTTGAGACACGTGGAAGACATCGGGGACTCTGGAAAGATGCGGGGGCAGTTCCAATTGGTAGGCAACTTCTCCTCGTTTAGCAAGAAAGCGAAAAGGACCAATGTAACGAGGAGCCAATTTGCCCTTGATACCGAAATGATGGGTACCCTTTAAAGGAGTAACCCGAAGGTAAGCCTTTTCGCCCGCCTCATAAGTTACTTCCTTATGATGGCGATCATACTGGCTCTTCTGACGAGACTGAGCTGTCTTGAGGTTCTCACGGATAACTCGAACTTGGTCTTCTGCCTCCTGGATCATGTCTGGTCCAAAGAATTGTCTTTCCCCGGTTTCTGACCAGTTCAGAGGTGTTTGACATCTTCGTCCATAAAGAACTTCGAATGGAGCTTTGCCCAAACTTGATTGGTAGCTATTGTTATACGCAAACTCGGCAAATGGAAGACACTTCTCCCAATTTATTCCAAATGAGATGACACAAGCTCTGAGCATGTCTTCGAGTATCTGATTGACTCTTTCAACCTAACCACTTGACTGAGGGTAGAAAGCAGTGCTAAAGGAGAGATGGGTTCCCATAGCATTCTGGAAACTTTCCCAAAATCGAGAGGTGAAAAGACTTCCATGGTCTGAATTGATTTCCAATGGAACACCATGCAGGGACACTATTTGAGAGATGTATAAGTCAGCCAACTAACTAGCAGTGATACTCTCTTTGACAGGAAGGAAATGAGCCACTTTGGAGAGGCGGTCAATTACCACGAAGATTGCATTATTTCCTTTCTTGGTCTTGGGAAATTCGGTGATGAAGTCCATTTCAACTTTATCCCATTTCCACTCTGGAATAGCTAAAGGGTGAAGGGTGCCAGCAGGTCTCTGATGCTCTGCCTTCACGCGATGACAAATGTCGCAATTAGCAACGAACTCAGCGATTTCCCTCTTCATTCTAGTCCACCAGAACCTTTGGCGAAGGTCCTGATACATCTTAGTTCTGCCGGGATGAATTGTGAGAGGAGATTCATGAGCCTCCTTAAGAATTAACTCTCGAAGTTGTTGCTTCTTAGGAACTACCAGACGGTTCCCAAAGTACACTGCACCTCTACCATCCATGGAGAAACTACCAGAAACTCCTTTCACAATGTTGTTCTTGATCCGGGTAATACCCGCATCATACTGTTAGCTGGATATGATCTGATCCTCCAGAGTAGGTTTTGCAACCAAGGTAGAAAGGGATCCGCGAGGAACAATGTGAAGGTTAAGCTTGCAGAATTCCTCATGCAGAAGGGGTTGACCTTGTTGCAGCATGAGATTGTTGCAGTACGACTTACGACTTAATGCATCCGCCATGACATTGGCCTTGCCTGGGGTGTAAGTAATTCCTAAGTCCTAATCCGTAATCAGCTCTATCCATCATCTTTGTCTGAGGTTCAGATCTGGTTGGGTGAAGATATACTTCAAACTCTGATGATCGGTGTAAATCTCGCAACGATTACCAAGGAGGTAATGTCACCATGTCTTGAGTGCATAGACTACTGCGGCAAGCTCCAAATCATGTGCTGGATAATTTTCCTCATGTGGGTGCAACCGTCGAGATGCATAGGCCATCACTTGTCGATCTTGCATAAGAACACATCCAAGTCCTTGTCTTGAAGCGTCGCAATAGATGACAAAATCTTTGGAGAAATCTGGTGGCACAAGCATGGGAGCAGAGGTCAGACGTCTGTTCAGTTCCTGGAAACTGTGCTCACATTGTGAGGTCCACTCGAACTTTTTATCTTTCTTGAGGAGTTCCATCAGGGGCTTGGCAACTTTGGACAAGTTCTCAACAAAGCGGCGACAATAGCTTGCTAAACCAAGGAAACTACTAACCTGCTTAACTGTTTCAGGTGGAGTCCAGTCGAGAATGGCCTGAACTCTTTCTGGGTTGACTGCAATGCCCTTACCGGATATCACATGACCTAGATAGGTCACTTCTCGTAACCAAAATTCACACTTGGAGAACTTGGCATAAAGACGGTGCTCTCTGAGTTTTTCTAGCACAAGTCTGAGGTGTTCAGCATGCTCTACTTCATTCTTTGAATAGATCAGTATGTCATCGAGGTAAACCACAACAAACTTATCTAGGTACTCCATGAAGATTGAATTCATCAGGCGAGAGAATGTTGCTGGAGCATTGGTTAGTCGAAGAGACATGACCGTGTACTCATACTGGCCATAACGAGTCACAAAAGCTGTCTTGGGAATATCTCCGTTCTTGATCTTGATTTGATGGTATCCTAGCCTCAAATCCATCTTAGAGAACACTGAGGATCCAGCAAGTTGATCATACAAATCATTGATCCTGGGGAGCGGATACTTATTCTTTATCGTGACCAGATTGACGGGCCGATAATCCACAACCATTCGGTCCGTTCCATCCTTCTTCTTCACAAAGAGGACGGGACAAGCCCAAGGAGAAGAGCTTAGTCTGATGAAACCCTTTTGCAAGGACTCATCAAGTTGTTTCTTAAGATCGGCTAGCTCCAAGGGTGCCATCTTATATGGTCTTTTTGAAATTGGAACAGTTCCTGGGATGAGGTCTATCACAAACTCTACATCCCTGTTAGGTGGAATGCCTGGCAATTCTTCTGGGAAGACATCCGGGAAAATCGCTGACTACCGGAATATCTTCAAGCTCAGGAAGAGGATTGTCATTGAGCGAATAGAGCTGACGCTTCGCAACTCGAGTTGAAACATTGACTAGCTTGCCAGATGGGTGCGTAAGCTTAACAGACCTGGTGGAGCAATCAATCTTGGCATGATGAGCTGTCATCCAATCCATACCCAAGATGATGTTAATATCTGAAGACTTGAGAGCTATCAGCGAAGCAAGGAATACAAGTCTGTCAACAAGGATTTCATTTCCATGGCTTATTCTGGTGGTCTACCACCTAGAACCTGGAGTCTGAACTTCAAGAGCAGTTGGCATATCGCAAAATGACATGTCATGCAACCAGGCATAGCATTCCGAGATGAAGGAATGTGATGCTCCAGTATCAAACAGAACTGATGCTGGATGACAATTTACGAGGAGCATTCCAAGGACAACATCATGATCCTCATGAGCTTCTTCGGCTGTGACATGGTTCACACAGCCATGATCAATGATAGCTGGCTTGGCATGGATCAGCTTGACTGGTGGTTTATTACGGCCAATAGACTTTCCAGACTGGGGTGAAGCAATATTTGACTGAGTGCAATTTTGAGCAATGTGGCCTAGTTCTCCACACTTGAAACAAATCACATGGGTTGCACGTGGAGCCGCATTGACAAACGGTCCACCAACAGGCTTGGGTGGGGCATTTGGCTGAGTTGGGCCGGGCGCCACATAGGATGGCCTCGCATATCCAGGTGGAAGTGATGAGTTCAGAACCCAAATCCGGCGCTTCTGAGATCCAGAGCCGGAGGTAGAAGCCAAGTCACAGTTGTGCTTGCGAGATTCTTCATAATTGAGCTGAGCTGCCTTTGCATTAATGGCCTTGTTCACAAGAGCCCGGAAGGTGTCGCAATGATGCAGGTGAAGATCACGACGCAACTTTGGATTGAGACCCTTCCTGAACCTAGCTTGCTTCTTAGCGTCCGTGGACACTTCTTCTATGGCATAACGGGCAAGGTTCTCAAACTCTCGACTGTATGCATCTATAGCCATCTTACCCTGAGTACGGTTACAAAACTCTTCCTTTTTCGATCAATAAGACCCTGAGGAATATCATGCTTGCGGAAAGCCTCTGTAAACTCTTCCCAGGTAGGAATCTAGCCAGCTGGAATTATAGTCTCATAGTTCTCCCACCATATACTAGCAGGACCCTCCAGGTGATATGTAGCATATGTGACCTTGTCAGCCTCAGCCACGTTTGCGGAATGCAGCTTATTAGTGATGCTACGGAGCCAGTCATCTGTGTCGAGTGGCTCAATGGAGTGATGGAAACTGGGTGGATACAGCTTGATGAAGTCACGGATGGTCACTGTACCAGCACACTGATGTGCGGTGTTTTCCTGGATACGGGCCAGCAAGCGATTTGACTCACGCTTGTCCTTCTCAATGTCCAGCATAAACTGTGCAACGAAGGTGAATCCGGCAGAACTCAGCATCTCTAGTTCCACGTCTTTGGCCCTTCTTGCGGCCAGTGGCAGCTCGATTACTGAGAGACATCCTGAGGATGATTAACTAGGATTAATGAGGATGACATACCAGATAGATAGGAAAGAATGCAAAAGCATTAGATCTTCATAGAACTCCTAGGGAAAATTGGACAGCATAACGGCTGTGAATGCTCAGAAATGAGACATCCTGCAAAAGATTTAGGTGCCACGACACCTCAACATCACAATCTCAAGATTCTGATCGAGCTAACAAGCTACACAGATATCACTCGAGGACTGGAATGCAACTCAGATCAACCATTCCAATAAGTCTACGGAATAGTAATTCGAGATCCTGGTAGATAGGTAAGAAGTCTAATTTCTTAAACCCCGTAGAAAAGAAGAGGGTGACTCAGAATCAGAATAACATGGGGAAAGGAGTAAAAGAGCCTTACGTTCCCTTCCACAATCAATTCCCTTACATCACTAAAGATTTGCTAGACTCAACATCGACCAGTTTGGCTTGGTAGTCCTACAGTCAGTCAGCTCTGATACCAATGCTGTCGGGACCCCGATCCTAAGCCATAAGAATCTAGCATCTAACACATCACATCACATTGCGGCCTCATGCACGGTTATCCCCACGGCTGCCACTTTACCTTGGTCGGGACCGTTTGCGTCTTTTGGCTCACGTATGTGAATATGTCGCTAGCACTCAAATGTCAAAGAACCCTGGTCGACATGACTAGTCATAGAACCCAAGCGGCACATCCATACAGGGACAGGCATACGTTACCCAACAATGCAGGTGTCGGTCTCAGCGTGTGTAGACGAGTCATAGCAAGCTACATGGACTCCATTACACTGCGAGACATTTCCCCAAAGGGACAGACACAGCAGCAAAGAAGGATACACGCCGGTCAATCAATGTGTCCAGAGCAGTAGCAATCTACCAAGGCTCGGTGGAAGCACAAAGAGGCAGTTCCCTGTAAAGAGTACTACTAAAAGCACACAACTAGGTGTCGAATCCCATACATACCGTTGCACATCACACGTACGCACGACATGCCCGATATGCATAGATACAACTATGGCATCACAACATAACCATACAACAACACAACATTTATTTAGAAGGCTCATAAGAGCCAACACACAAGTCATACAAGCAACAAGCGGAAGCATAACATGTCTGGGTACAGACATCTAGAAAAGAAGGCTGAGGGAGCCTGTCTATCTACAAGACCCTCCATAGGAACCAGATCTTTCTCTGGGATTCCCAAGCTACTTGGTCGGCATCGATCTTATTGTAGAAACCACTAGCGAGACTGGTGTCTCCTCTGCAAAAACATTAATAAAGCAACGGTGAGTAGGGGGTACTCAGCAAGACTTACATCAGAACTAACTACAAATGCATCGGTACAACAAAGGGGGTTGTGGGGTTCAATGCAGCAAGCCAGCTTTGACTGAGTGGCTATCATGTACTACGACTATGAGTACTTTGAATAATTTTGAGAAAGCGCACATGAGTCCACTATCACCACAATAATAAAACACCATGGATCCGCTCCCGTCTTCCTACGAGAGTGCCATCCATGGTACTCACACTTGTCTTGAGGCTTTTATGAGTATCCATTACGGTTGTCTATGAACCATATAAGTCTCCAAGTAGTCCATATCCGCGGACGCGGTTATTCGAATAGATTATTACCCTGCAGGGGTGTACTTCGTCACACATGCTCCCGCCATTTATCGCTACGTGCGCGTAAAAAGGCACCTCTGCAACCTTCAAGCGGAAGCCTAGTGAGGGAGTCGGCCACGACCTGACTAACCACACAAGACTCTATTCCAGGTTTATCGCGTATTTGAGCCTGAACCCGCAAGGAAGTCCGGCCGAAGTTTCCTCTACGGTCCAAAACGATGTGTGCAGGGTTCCCAAGCCCACCTCGATGGATGGTAGTACGCTTGGTACACCGGGCCACGGTGCCTAGTCTGTCCCAAGCCCACCTGTACGGGGTGCCACTCGGTAGACTATTAGCACGACCTACAAACGCCAGAAACTAGTTGCAACTCCTGGACAGAGGTCAGGGCGATTAATAAGTTGAGAGAGTCAATTAAGGATCCCAATGTGCGGTAGTAGCTAGTCTTGGATAACATACACATGACTCAGTTCTTAAGGACGGTCCCAATGAGACAATCCACCATGTACTCCTACATGGCCTCTCAGCGTTACCTTTACCAAATCAGGTTCACCACTTAACTCTCATCATCAGAACACAACCAATTAACTCTGGTCCGTCACCCAGATGAATCAGACATGACACAACTCTAAGCATAGCAAGCATAGCAGGTCAAAGGCACAACATGGCTCAAGCATCTACCAGGTATGCTAGGTTGCTTGGTTCAGCTATTTACTGTGACAATGACAGGTCATGCAGAGGAATGGGTTCAACTACCGGAACAAGTAAAAGCTGAAACGTTTTGTCCTAATGCAATAAATGAGAGCAAGAGCGAGAGAGCGGGATTGTATCGGAGATGTTCAAGGGGGGTTTCTTGCCTGATAAGACATCAACACGTTACTGCTCCTCAGATGGATACTCGACCGTATCCTCCGAAACAGTGCCTAACACGAAGAACAACCATCGAAGGGGGGACAAATCAATACACATCAAATGCGAGAATATGATGCATGAATATGACATGGCAATATGATGTGATGGAGCTAATGCATCTAGCAACAGATTTAAATGAAGTAGGTTTGAACCCAAGGTTCAAATTCAACTCCATATGTGGGATCACATATTGTAATTGAACAAAAATGTCCAAGTTCTCCTATTTAGGTTGCTCTATCATGCATGAAAATGGTACAGATGGATTCATTGGATTTTTCTGATCAATTTTCATATATAAATTATTTTCATCTGGCTTACAGATTAATTTATATGAATTTTCTAAGTTTCTAATATTTTCTGGAATTATTTAAACCTAAAAAGGCAATTACTGCATCAGCCTGACGTAATCATGACGTCAGCCAGTCAACAGACCCTGTCCAGGTCAAACCTAACACGCGGGACCCATATGTCATAGAGACACAGGGTTAATCCCCGCGCTTACTGGGGTTTGACCCACCTGTGGGGCCCACTGTCAGCGGCTGTGGGCTAATTAAATAGGGGGGATTAGCGCTAATGGCCTCGCCATGTTGGCTTCCACCGGACTTTCGCCGGCGGCGACCAAAACCATGGCGGAGGCTCGCCGGAGTTGCGCCTACGGCCACCATTTGGCGCGCAGAGAGGCTCTATCGGGAGCGGGGAGCGATCCGCAGCCATCCCCGCAGGTGGAACGGCGCGGGGCGACCCGTAGCGTCGCCGGCGACGACGGCTATGGCGTCTGGGGCTCGGGTCAGCACGGGCTCGAGGCTACGGGCTGCGAACGGAGGAGCTAGGGGCGGCTACGGGCTCCTGCGAGCGCCCTGAGCATGATGGTGTGCTCGGAGGCAAGCCTTAGAGGCTCTAGCCGCGATGGCGCCATGGCCGGCGGCAAGAGGCTCACGAGTCCGGTGGCTAGCGGGGTTAGAGGACAGGATCGACGCCGGGGCTAGGGGGAGAAGAACCGGGGCCTCACCACGGAGCTGCTCGCGCCGGTGGCGAGGTCGGGGACGCGCTGTGGCCGGCGAATCGATGGCGGGGAGGTCCGGTGGCCGACGGCGATGGAGAGGACGATGGCGTCGTATCGGCGGCTCCAGGCTAGCACAGCTCGTCGAGGGGTGAGGAAGGGGGCCCTGCGCTTCTTGTGGGCACAATGGATAGGCTCGGGGGTGGCTGTGGTCACGGCGGCGCGCGGCGGCGCTCTCGGTCACGAGGGAGAGAGAGAGCCAGGAGGGAAGAGAGGCAGAGGGGATGAGGAGAAGAACGGCACGGGGGCGAGGGCGTCGCTCTGGCGCTCCTAGAGGCCTCCAGCAGCGAGCAGGCAGGCAGGAGGTGGCCGGGCGTGTGCCGCCGCACCGCAGCCACGCGCCCCTGTCCTCTTGGCGGGAGGTTGGGGGTGACTGGCAGCTGGGCTGCTGGGCCGGCCCCTCCTGGGCCTCAGGTAAGGTTTGCCTCCCTTTTCCTTTTCTTTTATTTACTGTTTTCTATTTTCTGTAGTTTGTTTTGTTTTAGTTTAGGCACTAAAACATTTTGTAGAATTATGAAACTTTTTCTGGGCACTAGTTGAAATATGGCAAAAGCCCTGGCCAAGTTTCAAATTTATTGGAGCTATAACTTATTTATAGTATTTTATCACTCCAATTCAAATACATATTGCATTAATTCAATAAACCAAAATGGCAAGTAAAAATATGAGTCACCTCTGGTTGATGTTGCCACATTTTTCCAGAGATGATGAACATTTTACAAAGCCACTTTGTATTCATTGAAAGTTATTTCAGGTATACCTATTTGAATTCAAATGTGCTAGGGTTTTGATCATCCCCATTTCATGATTAAAGGGAAATTTAAACATGATGCAACTGCAAACATGGACCTAGTGCAAGCAAAGCTAGGGATGTGACAAAAATATTGGTTAAATGGGTACGCAAAAAGACTGGCCTAATCATTTCAGCAAAGCACTCAAATTCTTCATCATCCTTTTTCTTAGATGTCTTAGGTGGAAATGGCATGGGTTTCTGAACCTATGGCTCTCTTTCTTTACCTTGTTTCCTAGCCACAAAGTCTCTTTTATCATACCGTTTATTTTTGGTTGTGGGTTATCAAGATCAGGAGCAGGTTCTATTTCAATATCATTATCTGGTTCTTTATCATTACTAGGTTGAGCATCATCGTGAACATCATCATTATCATTTTCATTATCACTAGGTGAATATTCACTACGAGATTGAGTTTCAGCATCAGAAATAGAGACATCATTATTATCAGGAGGTTTTTGTGTCTCGGGTTCACTAGAGGCATGCAAAGTCCTATCATTTTTATTTTTCTTCTTAGAAGGACAAGGCGCATCAGTATTAATTCTTTGAGAGTCTTGTTCAATTCTTTTAGGATGACCCTCAGGATAGAGTGGTTCTTGGGTCATTCTACCTCCTCTAGTTACTACTCTAGCAGCAAAATCATTCATATTATTATTCATTTCATCAAGCAATTCTTTTTGAGACTTAGCAACTTGTTCTAACTGAGTTTGAACCATAGAGGCATGCTTTCCTACACCTCTAACATCATTACTGATTCTAAATAGCAAGTCACTCAAGCGAGCAATCATATCAGAATTGTATTTCAATTGTTTCAGAACATGAGCATTGAAATGATCTTGCTTCATAATATAGTTGTCAAACTCATATAAGCATTGACTAGGATGTTTATTGTGAGAAATGTCACTTCATTAAACTTTAATAAAGAATTTACCTCTACCACCTGTGGAGGTGGTGATGTGTCAAGGCCGTGTATTTCTTCAATAGGTGGCAAATTCTTAACATCCTCAGCTTTAATACCTTTTTCCTTCATAGATTTCTTTGTTTCTTGCATATCTTCAGGACTGAGAAATAAGATACCCCTCTTCTTCGAAGTGGGTTTAGGCAGTGGTTCAGGGAGAGTCCAATCATCATAATTCTTCAATATGTTATTCAATAATTCCTCAGCTTGTTCAACAGTTTGTTCCCTGAAAACACATCCAGCACAACTATCTAGGAAGTCCCTAGAAGCATCGGTTAGACCATTATAAAAGATATCAAGTATTTCATTTTTCTTGAGAGGATGATCAGGCAAAGCATTAAGCAACTGGAGAAGCCTCCCCCAAGCTTGTGGGAGACTCTCTTCTTCAATTTGCACAAAATTAAATATTTCCTATAAGGCAGCTTGTTTCTTATGAGCAGGAAAATATTTTTCAGAGAAGTAGTAGATCATATCCTGGGGACTACGCACACAACCGGGAGTAAGAGTATTGTACCATGTCTTAGCATCACCCTTTAATTAGAACGGAAATAACTTAAGGATATAATAGTAGCGAATCTTCTCATCATGAGCAAAGAGGGTGGCTATATCATTCAGCCTAGTAAGGCGGGCCACTACAGTTTCAGTTTCATAACCATGGATAGGATCAGACTCAACCAAAGTAATCAACTTTGGGTCGACAAAGAATTCATAATCCTTATCGGTAACAAAGATAGGTGAAGTAGCGAACTTAGGATCACATTTCATTCTAGCATTCCAAGTCTTTTCCTTATACTTGCATAGCAATTTCTTAAGATCGTTTCTATCCTTGCAAGAAAGAATTTCTCTAGTTATCTCCTCGTCCATAACATAACCTTCAGGTATCTTAGGCATTTCAAACTTAGGAGAGCTAGGACTAGTAGGTGTTTCATAATCATCATCAGTTTCATAAGCTTCATCAGTTTCAGCAATCTCATCAGTTTCAGTGGTTTCATTCTCTTTAGCTCTAGCAATTTGTTCATCAAGAAATTCTCCTAGTGGCACATTATCATCAAGCATGGCACTAGCATCATCAATAGCATAATTCATTGCAGAGGTAGCATCATCAATAACTTGCGACATATCAGGATTACTAGCATGTGGTGGAGTTGCAAGCTTACTTATAACAGAAGGTGAATCAGGTGCAGGGCTAGATGGCAGTTCCTTACGTCCCCTCGTCTTAGAGGGAAAAATCTTGGTCTTAGTATCCTTCAGATTCTTCATAGTGATAAGCTATGTTCCCCGGCAACGGCGCCAGAAAAAGGTCTTGATAACCCACAAGTATAGGGGATCGCAACAGTTTTCGAGGGTAGAGTATTCAACCCAAATTTATAGATTCGACACAAGGGGAGCCAAAGAATACTTGAGAGTATTAGCAGTTGAGTTGTCAATTCAACCACACCTGGAGATTAAATATCTACAGCAGAGTGATCAGTAGCACAGTAATATGATAGTTTGATAGCAGTAGTGACAGTAACAGTAGCGGCAACAATAGTAGCAATAGTTTTGTAGCAGTTGGAACAGCAGCAAAAACAATAGTAACTTAGCAAGAACAATAAGTGGAAAACTCGTAGGCACTGGATCGGTAACTCGTTGGATGATATTCGTCATGTAACAGTCATAACCTAGGGCGATACAGAACTAGCTCTAGTTCATCAATGTAATGCAGTCATGTATTCCGTAAATAGTCATACGTGCTTATGGAAAAGAACTTGCATGACATCTTTTGTCCTACCCTCCCGTGGCAGCGGGGTCCATAAGGAAACTAAGGGGCCTCCTTTTAATAGAGAACCGGAACAAAGCATTAACACATGGTGAATACATGAACTCCTCAAACTACGGTCATCCCCGCAAAGTATCCCAAATATTGTCACTATGGGGTTGACGGGTCATAACACGTAATAGGTGCCTATGACTAGGTAAGATCGGATCAAGAACATAGATATACAGATGATAACATAACGGTTCAGATCTGAAATCATGGCACTCGGGCCCTAGTGACAAGCATTAGGCATAGCAAAGTCATAGCAACATCAATCTCAGAACATAGTGGATACCAGGGATCAAGCCCTAACAAAACTAACTCGATTGCATGATGAATCTCATCCAACTCCTCACCGACCAGCAAGCCTACGAAGGAATTACTCACTCCCGGTGGGGAGCATCATGGAATTGGCGATGGAGAAGGGTTGGTGATGACAAAGACCGAAGATTCCCCTCTCCGGAGCCCCAAACGGGCTCCAGATCTGGCCTCCCGATGAAGAACAGGAGGTGGCGGCGGCTCCGTATTGTAAAACGCGATGAAACTTTCTCCCTGATTTTTTTCTTTGAAAATAGGAATTTATAGTGGTGGAATTAGGGCAAGTGGGGCCACGAGGTGTGCACAACCCACGAGGGCACGCCCAGGGGCCTGGCGTGCCCTGGTGGGTGATGCTCACCCTGGCCCCCCTCTTCGGTGGATTTTGGCTCCAATAATTCTCATATATTCTGAAATAATTCTCCAAAAAGTTTCGTTCCATTTTGAAAACTTTTTATTTCTGCACAAAAACAACACCATGGTAGTTCTGCTGAAAACAGCGTTAGTCTGGGTTAGTTCCATTCAAATCATGCAAATTAGAGTCCAAAACAAGGGCAAAAGAGTGAGGAAAAGTAGATACGTTGGAGACATATCACTTCGCCCGAACTTCCCTGCTCTGGTAGCGTCGGGCATGTTGTTCATAAAAAGTAGAGCTGGCTCGAGCTATGTCGCGCTCCTCTTCCAAGGCGTCTAGGTTGTCCAGCCGATATAGCTCGGCCTCCTTATCTTCGTACATGCACACCCAAGGTGCGTCGTGGATAAGGTCGCAGGGGAGGACTGCTTCTACCCCATATACCATAAAGAATGGTGTGTATCCCATTGACCGGTTTGGGGTGGCACGCAAGCCCCATAATACGGAGTCGACCTCCTGTACCCAATGGCAGTCAAATTCTTTTAGGGAACGGACCAGACGAGGATTAATACTGCTCATACTAAGTCCATTGGCCCGTTCGACTTGTCCATTGGTTTGTGGGTAGTATACTGAGGCGTAATCAAGCTTGATGCCCATGTTAGCACACCAGTCTTTTATATCCTGGGCTGTGAAATTGGATCCATTATCCGTTATTATACTATGGGGGTCACCGTAACTGTGAACCACATCGGATATAAACTCGATGACTGGTCCGGACATAGCTGATGTTACCGGCTTTAACTCAATCCAGTTGGTGAATTTGTCGACCATAACCAGGAGGTATTTCTTTTTCTTGGTCCCCCCTTTGAGTAGTCCGACCAGGCCCCCAGACCGTGAAAGGTCAAGTAATTGGTATCGTCCCAAGAGCCATCAGGGGCATGTGACTTCGGTTTGCAGAAAAGTTGACAGCCAAGACAGTGCTGAACGAGTGTGTGGGCGTCGTCGCGAGTAGTGGGCCAGAAGAATCCGGCTCGAAAAGCCTTGCTTACCAGGGCCCGAGCTGCTGCGTGGTGACCGCCCATGCATGCATGTATCTCCGCCAAGAGCTGCCTCCCTTCTTCAGATATGCACCGTTGGAGGACTCCGGTAGTGCTTTTCTTGTCTAATTCTCCGTCATGGACCTTGTAGGCCTTGGAACACCGCATTATGTGTCTTGCCTCAGTCTGGTCATCGGGGAGTTCCTGGCGGAGAAGATATGCAAGGAATGGTTTGCTCCATGGTGCGATTACGACCATGACTTCGTGAGCCGAGGGTGTTTCTTTGAGCATCGAACCGCCGATGATTTGTTCATCTGGTTCGATGATAGGAGGGATGATCTGTTCTGGGCCATTGACCCTAGCGTCCTTGTCCTCGTCCTGCCATACCACGGATGGATTGAAAAGCCGTTCCAGAAAGGAGTTGCTGGGGACGGGGCTGCTCTTGGTGCCCATGCGGGCGAGGATATCAACCGCTTGATTGCTGTGTCTGGAGACATGGTGGAACTCTAGTCCTTCGAACCGTGCGGATATCTTGAGGACGACGTTTCTATACGCTGCCATCTTCGGGTTTTTGGCGTCGAACTCGCCGTTGATTTGAGAGATGGAGAGGTTAGAGTCTCCCTTACCTCAAGCCGTTGTACACCCATCGATGCTACCATCTAAAGCCCATGCAACCGTGCCTCGTGTTCGGCCGCATTGTTGGAATCGGTGTACATGATCTGCAAGACATACCGGATGTTGTCGCCCGTTGGGGATGTAAGTATAACCCCAGCCCCCAGTCCGGCGAGCGTTTTGGATCCGTCGAAGTACATCGTCCAGTGAGAGTATGTGCTATACTCCCTAGGGAGCTCGGCGTCCGTCCACTCGGCTAGGAAATTAGCCAACACCTGAGATTTAATAGCTCGGCGTGGTTTGTATGCAAAGTCGAAAGGAATGAGTTTGATTGCGCATTTGGCTATGCGGCTAGTAGCGTCCCTGTTATTGAATATGTCATTTAATGGTACTTCGGATGCCACTGTGACCGAACACTCTTGAAAGTAGTGTTGGAGCTTTCGAGATGCCATGAAAACCAAGTAGGCTATCTTATGGTAATGCGGATACCTTGAGTTGCACGGCATGAGGACCTCTGATACATAGTATACTGGCTTCTTTACCCGGAACTTGTGACCCTCAGCCTCTCGCTCAAAAATGAGAACCGGGCTAACCACTTGGTTTGTGGCTGAGATGTACAACAACATTGGTTCAGCTATGGCGGTTGCTGCTAGTATAGGGTTGCTGGCCTGTAGCGTTTTGATTTCATCCAACGCGGTCGTCGCTTCGTCTGTCCACTCGAAGTTTTTGGTTTGTTTGAGCAGTCTGTAAAGTGGTAGTGCCTTTTCACCAAGGCGGGAGATAAAGCGGCTTAAAGCCGCCATGCAACGTGCCAGTTTTTGGACTTGCTTCAGCTCCGTGGGGATTGCTAATTGGGCTATAGCTTGGATCTTTGCCGAGTTGACTTCTATTTCTCTATTGGAGACGTTGAATCCGAGTAGTTTACCGGTGGGAACTCCGAAGATGCATTTGTCCGGATTGAGCCGAATATCATATGCCCGTAGATTATCAAAGGTTTACCGGCGGTCGTCCACCAGCTGGCTGATGTGTTTGGTCTTGATGACCACATTGTCCACGTATGCCTCGACTATTTTGCCGATTTGATTTTCCAGGCATGTCTAAATCATGCACTGGTATCTGGCGTCTGCGTTCTTTAACCCGAAGGGCATTGTGTTGAAGCAGAATGGACCATAGGGGGTGATAAATGCGGTTGCGGCCTGGTCGTACTCCTTCTTTTTGATCTGATGATATTTGGAGTAAGCACCGAGAAAGCAAAGTGAGTCGTGCCCGGCGATGGCATCGATGATCTTGTCAATGTGAGGTAAGGGAAAGGGATCCTTGGGACATGCTTTATTCAGGTCTTTGAAATCGACGCATAGCCGTCAGAATTTTTCCTTTTTCGGTACCATGACCAGGTTAGCTAGCCACTCGGGGTGTTTAATTTCTCGGATGAATCCGGCTTCGAGTAGTTTTGCTAATTCTTCGCCCATAGCCTGACGCTTGGGTTCATAAAATTGGCGTAACGCCTGTTTGACTGGCTTGAAGCTTGTAATTATGTTCAGGCTATGCTCCACCAGTCTTTGTGGAATTCCTCGCATGTCTGAAGGGTGCCAGGCAAATATGTCCCAATTTTCACGTAGAAATGTGCGTAATGCTTCGTCCACCGCGGGGTCCAGCTGGACTCCGATGGATGCTGTTTTATCGGGGTCCGTCGGATGTACTTGAAATTTGACGATTTCACCTGCTGGTTTGAAGGATGTGGATTTGGGCCTTCTGCTGAGGATTATATCATCCCTATCCACCATTGAGCGGAGTGTGGTTAATTCTTTTGCCATGAGATCCTCGAACAGTGCCTCGAGGGCGAGTGAAGCTGTTTTGTTTTTGGCGCGAAGAGCTCTATCCGGGTCACTTGCAATTGTGATAACGCCGTTGGGACCTGACATTTTGAGCTTCATATACCCGTAATGTGGTATGGCTTGAAATCTTGTGAAAGCATCACTCCCCAATAGGGCATTGTAGCCGTTGTGAAAGGGCACAATGTGGAAGATGAGTTCGTCAGACCTATAATTCTCAGGGGTGCCGAATACCACGTCAAGAGTAACTCGCCCGGTGCAACGTGCTTCTTTTCCGGGAATGATTCCTCGGAAAGTGGTATGGCTTTGTTCGATGTGAGATCTGTCGAATTGCATTTTGTCCAATGTATCCTCGTAAATGAGGTTTAAACCGCTGCCACCGTCCATGACCACCTTATGGAGTCTGAAGTCGTCAACAATGGTATTAAGGACCAAGGCGCCAGGTGTTCGGTCGAGGCGGATTCGTGGCTGGTCTTCTTCGTCAACGGTTATGGGTGTGTTGGTCCATGCGTTCACCGCTGCCACTTGGCGTATTTGGTCAAGTCTAGGATCTCGGCGTTGTTGTCTGGTGGCGTTGGTGATAGTCTGCTTGAGGGTGAGTGACGTCTACTACGCAGCTTTATTCTTGTAGACTTTGTTGGGCCTCCAAGCGCAGAGTTTTGTAGGACAGTAGCAATTTTCCCTCAAGTGGATGACCTAAGGTTTATCAATCCGTGGGAGGTGTAGGATGAAGATGGTCTCTCTCAAAACAACCCTGCAATCAAATACAAGAAATCTCTTGTGTTCCCAACACACCCAATACAATGGCAAATTGTATAGGTGCACTAGTTCGGCGAAGAGATGGTGATACAAGTGCAATAAGGATGGTAGATATAGGTTTTTGTAATCTGAAAACATAAAAACAGCAAGGTAGCAAGTAACAAAAGTGAGCACAAACGGTATTGCAATGCTTGAAAATAAGGCCTAGGGTCCATACTTTCGCTAGTGCAATCTCTCAACAATGCTAATATAATTGGATCCCATAACCGTCCATCAACATGCAACGAAGAATCACTCCAAAGTTCTTATCTAGCGGAGAGCATAAGAAGAAATTGTTTGTAAGGTACGAAACCACCTTAAAGTTATCCTTTCCGATCGATCTATTCAAGAGTTCGTACTAACATAACATCAAGTTATCCTTTCCGTTTGATCTATCTAATAGTTCATACTAGAATAACACCATATGATACGCATCAATCAACTCTAATGTCACCTAGATACTCCAATGTCACCACAAGTATCCATGAGTTAATTATATGATACGCATCAAACAATTTCAGATTCATAATACTCAATCCAACACAAAGAACCTCAAAGAGTGCCCCAAGATTTCTACCGGAGAAAGTAGGACAAGAACGTGTATCAACCCCTATGCACAGATTACCCCAATGTCACCTCGGGAATCCGAAAGTTGAGTACCAAAACACATATCAAGTGAATCAATAGAACACCCCATTGTCACCACGGGTATCCACATGCAAGACATATATCAAGTGTTCTCAAATCCAATATTCAATCCAACATAACGAAATCTCAAAGGGAAAACTCAATTCATCACAACAAGATAGAGAGGGAAACACACCATATGATCCAACTATATTAACGAAGCCCGTGATACATCAAGATCGTGACATCTCAAGATACCGAGAGAGAGAGATTGAACAAATAGCTACAGGTACATATCCTCAGCCCCGAGGTGAATTACTCACACATTATAATGGTGAGAAATAGAGAGTTGTTGATGGCGGCGACGGGCGGCGGCGGTGGCGGCCGCGGCGCTGGTGACGGGCGGCGGCCCCTTGCCCTCACTTCTTCCTTGGTCTTGGTGCTGCAATGGAGGAGCCTCTCCCCTTCTTAGCGGCTGCCAAGGGAGAGGCAAATTCGTGGCTCTTGGTGGCTCTCTAGAAATTAGGGTTTTTTCTCTCCTTATATGTACCTCTGTGGTGCTCTGTGGCCCTCCGATGGATGGACCCTTGAGCCAATGGCTCTTGGGCACCTCTAGAATCTTCCTAGGGACTCCTCACAGCCCTCATGAGTCCTCAAAGTCGTGGCTTGGCCGAATACATCAGATTGGTAAGAGTTGGAGTTAATCACGTCATCAATTCTCGTAATCCCGTAATCAGATATTTTCCTCTACTAAAACGGGTCTACAGATCGCATCCGAACTCAGTTTTGGACGAATTTGGAGTCCAGAATCAATGCTATAAAATTACCAACACTTTCCTTGTTTTAGCTTTTTCCATTTGACGCCGTCTTCGCGGGTCAAACTGACGATCTCCAAAAGCTGTTCGTTGACCGATTTCAGGAAAGTTTGAGTCCTCCTCCAACAAGACTCCTTTTACGATTTTATGACAATTTCCAATTAATTCCTGCACATCAAAGTGTGAAACAAGAACTTGTGCACTTTTGCAACCATTAATAGGTTAGTCCCAATAAATCATAAAATCATAGTAAAAACATAGGCAAATATGACATGAATACTTCATAAATTATCGATACGTTGGAGACGTATCAGCATCTCCAAGCTTAAATCCTACTCGTCCTCGAGTAGGCAAATGATAAAAGAAATAATTTATGAAGTGTGAATGCTAGCATAGCTCATAAGTTTGATCAATGATAATTTCAACCACTTTTCCTAGCATCATAACAGCAACTTTTTCTAATAAAAATCATCATGATAAAGTAGCAACCAATTCACATGTTATGGTTCAAACAATGAATCTCTTAAAACTTAACAACCTATGTTCTTAGTCACCAAACAATTGCAATACAACTTATTCTCAACAAAGTCTAAGTAAGAGCTCCACATACTCAATCATCATATAGTCTTCTATGATTGCTAGTACTCAAAGCATATTAATGGCATCCATCGAACACAGAGAAACATAGGGGCTTAATGTTTCGCCTCCCAACTCATTTATCATAGAGATAATTGTCAACAATAATAAGTCATGATCATATATATTTGACTGGATATATATGTTTGGATCTTTCCCCACCACATGATGCTTGCCAACTAATAGACTGAGGTTGGAATAAGAAGTTGACTCAACATGAATAGTAAATAACATGAAAGTAAATAGATTGTCCCTTCGCAGAGGGAAGCAGGGATTTGCAAAGGTGCCAGAGCTCAAAGCTTAAATCAGAGATAAATATAATTTTGGGAGGTGCCCCCTTCCTGTC
This sequence comes from Elymus sibiricus, assembly GCA_039707655.1. Classification (NCBI taxonomy): domain Eukaryota; kingdom Viridiplantae; phylum Streptophyta; class Magnoliopsida; order Poales; family Poaceae; genus Elymus; species Elymus sibiricus. The sequence goes on along the minus strand of CM077673.1, from coordinate 205,707,042 downwards.
AACGTTACAACCAAGAGTTATCAATATCTTCCATGTTAAACACATTAGCGGCGGTTCGCAAGCGGTAAAAGTAAAGGTTTACTCCCCCTCCACCAACAAACACACTCCACGGCTAGCCGAATCCACTGGCACCGTCCATACCAACAACATTCCTGGGGGAGTTTTGTTTAATTATTTGCATTTTTTTGATTTCGGGACTGGGAATCCTATTACCGCCCCTTGCGTGCAAGGACGAGTGAAAAACACTCATCATGAGAATAACCTGCTTGACATGGAAGATACTGACCGCCCCCCGTCGCTCCATGAGCGGTCCAGGCACACAAAACAGATGTTTATTTGAATGTTTAGAGGTGGCACATGCAAATTTACTTGGAATGGTAGTGAAATACCATATATAGGTAGGTATGGTGGACTCTTATGAAGAATCTTGGCTCAAGGATTTGGATGCACAAGTAGTATCTCTACTTAGTACGAAGTGTTGGCTAGCAAAAGGTTCTAAACAAGCACCACATGTTCACTACTGGAATCACGGATTTTGCCGTCAGCCGATTCTTTGCCGTCAGCAGGCGGACAGCAAAGAAAGTCATTGCCGTATGCTGGCATAAAGCTGACGGCAAAGGGTAAGCTGACGGCAAAGAATGAATTTGCCGTAGGCCGATTCTTTGCCATCAGCCAGCTGACGGCAAAGGGCTAGCAGGGCAGACAGTAAAGAAACGGCCCATGGCAAAGGGCAGCTGGCGGACGGCAAAGGGCAAAGGCAAGCTGGCGCCGCTTAGGTCAGTTCTTTGCCGTCTGCCAGCAGACGGCAAAGGCAGGCTGGCAGACGGCAAGGGAGACGCCCTAATAACGGCGCCGTCCCCCACCCCTCTGTCCTCTCCCTCTCTCCCTCACTCCCTCATCCCTCCCCCTCCCTCTCCCTGCCGCCCCGCAGCCCCCACCCATCGGCTGCCCCGCCGCCCCCACCCATCGACTGCCCCGCCGCCCGCCGCCCCCACCCACCGGCCGCCCCTCGCCCCGCCATCCCCACCCACCCGCTGCCCCGACGCCCACCCCCGCCTCCCTCCCTCCCTCCCTCCCCCCGACGCCCACCGGCTGCCGCCCCCACCCACCGGCTGCCCTGCCGCCCCGCCGCCCCACCCACCGGCCGCCCCCCGCCCCGCCACCCCCAACCGCCGCCCCCCGCCCAGCCACCCCCACCCACCCACCGCCCCGCCACCCCCACCCACCCGCCGCCCCGCCACCCCCACCCACCCGCCGCCACCACCCACCGGACGCCCCGCCGCCCCCGTGCCCCTGCGCACCACCGCCCCGCCGCCCTGGCACCCCAGACGGCCCTGCCGCCCGGACGCCCCATCCGGTGAGCTCTCTGTGCCTCCTCCCTTCCCCCCTCTTCCGCATTTTTTCTTCTTTTTTCATTTTTAGATTAGAAATTAGCTAGCTAGCTACTGTTAGAAGAAGAAAAGAAGAAGGAAAAAGGACAAATGAAAAGAAGAAGAAGAAGTAGAATAGGAGGAGGAGGAGATGAAAAGGAAAAACAGAAGAAGAGGAGAAAGTAGAAGAAAAAGAGGAGAAGAAGAAGAGGAGAAGAACAGAAGAAGAAGAAGAAGAAGAGAAGAAGAAGAAGAAGAAGAAGAAGAGGAGAAGAAAAGAAGAAGAAGAAGAGAAGAAGAAGAAGAAGAAGAGGAGAAGAAAAGAAGAAGAAGAAGAGAAGAAGAAGAAGAAGAAGAAGAGAAGAAAAGGAAGAAGAAGAGGAGAAGAAGAAGAAATAGAGGAGAAAAAAATGAAAATAGAAGTGCCAAAGTAGTCATACATAGAGAGATTTTTCTATCGGGATTGAATATTCGTTTTGATCGTGTGGATCTAAATGTGCAGTTTTTCGTCGCTTGAAGGGTCTGGTGTTCGACGGCCTCCCCGTGCGACTACGTCCCCTACACGGTCTAGTGGTGAGCACTACTGTCATCTCCTCCCCGACCCTCCCCTATTTGCTATGTTCTTGTTGTCATGCCGTTGTCACTTAATTTTATTTCCATGTCAAGTTTCGTAACCTAGGCGTCTCCCGTTCGAAAGGACGACATCTATAAATATGCATGTCTTTGCATATTTATAACCACCGTCCTTTCGAATTGTCCAACGTTATCCATGGACAGCCCGAGTATGTGTAGATTGGGATCGTTTTCCCGTATGCTCTGCTCCGGATCCGATGCGGAATTTCGTTAGTGCCTCCCTGTTGTTCTCCGGGTACACATCCTCTCTGCTTATTGCCGAGACGTGTATCAGGAGAACAGCGGGGAGGTGCTGCCGAAATTCTGCGTCGGATCCGGAGCAGAGCATGGGAAAACGAACCCAATCTACACATACTGGGGTGGGATTAGGACCTATCTTTACCTATTAGCGTGTAGGTTGCATGGACGTAATAAAACTGACAAACTTGATTAACTGATGAATATATATGCTGAATTATATATATATATATATTTCTTGTGTGTCCAGTAGCTAGGCAAGATGACTGATCATGCATGGATGTACACCAGTCACACCAGTCAGAACGACATGACCAAAGAATGGTTTACAAAGACCAAGGGGTTTGTGAGAGCCGCATTTGCAAATGGCCAGGAAAAAACATGGTGTCCCTGTCCCCGGTGCGACAACTTTAAAAGGCAGACAGAAGGTGAAATGGTTAAACACCTGCAGAAGTGGGGTTTTAGGCCTAATTATACGGTGTGGACTTTTCATGGTGAGTCTGCCCAACGTGCCAGAGCTGAGGTCGTTCGTCATCGCACCGACGAGCATGGTACCGGGATCGAAGACATGGTGCAAGACTTTGATGAAGCTCGGGATTCGGACAATGAGATGGAGGAATCTACAAAGGCATTCTATGAAATGTTGGAGTCTTCAAAACGTCCTCTCCACGAGCACACTGAGCTTTGTCAGCTGGATGCCATCGCACAAGTAATGGCTCTGAAGGCTCAATTCAACCTGGGCAGAGAATGCTACGACGCGATGATGACAATATTTGGACGCTTTCTATCCAAAGGCCATGTACTGCCTCCAAACCTGTACCAGTCGGACAAAATTCTCCGTGTACTTAAGATGCCATATGAGAAGATAGATGCTTGTGAGAGTGGATGTGCCTTATTTAGGCTTGAGTATGCGGACTTGAACTATTGTCCCATTTGCAAGTCTTCCAGGTATGTTGTCATAGACAACGGTATGGGTAAGAAGATGCAGACAAAAATTCCTGTTAACGTTCTTCGCTATATGCCAATCGTACCAAGACTTCAACGTCTTTTCATGGTCGAAGAGACGGCCAGACAGATGACATGGCATAAATTGGGCAAAAGAACCGAACTAGATGCAGATGGGAATCAGATGTTGGTACACACTTCATACGCTTTTGCGTGGAAGCACTTCGATGCATTACATAACGATAAAGCGGCATATCCAAGGCATCCTCGAGTCGCCATCAGCACGGATGGGTTTAATGTGTTTGGTATGACGGCAACCCAATACAGTTGTTGGCCTATATTTGTCATTCCACTCAATCTCCCCCCCGGAGAGATTATGAAAAGAAAGAACATTTTCCTGACGTTGATAATTCCAGGGCCCAACTATCCGGGGAAGAATATGAATGTGTACATGCAGCCGCTTAAGGATGAATTGCAAGAAGCTTGGGATAATGGGATCAACACATACGACGCCGCTACCAAAAAAACCTTCAAAATGCATGTGTGGTACATGTACTCGACGCATGACTTGCCGGCGTATGCCCTATTCGTTGGCTGGTGTGTGCATGGAAGGTTCCCGTGCCCCACATGCAAGGCAGCTCTTCAGTTCCGTTGGCTGCAGGCGGGTCGCAAGTATTCTTGCTTCGACATGCATAGACAGTTCCTGGATCCTCGCCATAAGTTCAGAAAAGACAAGAAGAATTTCATCAAAGGTAGAGTTGTCAAAAACTCTGCACCACCCGCGTTGACAGGCCAACAGATGTTGGATCAGTTAAACGCTCTCGAGCCGGATCCAAATCGTCCTGGGTATTTCAAAGGGTATAATACGGAACACGCATGGACTCACAAGTCATGCTTATGGGATCTGCCTTACTTCAAAGACCTCCTTTGCCCACACAACATCGACGTGATGCACACTGAAAAGAATATCACCGAGGCCATTTTTGGTACATTGTTCGGCATAGAGGGGAAGTCAAAGGATAATCCTAAGGCTAGAGTCGATCAGGAGGCTCTATGTGACAGACCGTTAAAAAACATGCGACAAGCGAAAGGAAAGCATAACTGGACTAAGCCAAAGGCATGGTTCAATCTTGGAAGGCCGTCTATGAGGGAAATGATCTTGTGGGTGAAAATGCAGTTGATGTTCCCCGATGGTTATGCAGCGAATCTAAAGAGGGGAGCGAGTCTTGACAAACTGAAGATATTTGGTATCAAGAGTCATGATTGGCACATATGGCTTGAGCGGGTAATGCCGGTGATGCTGCGTGGCTTTATCCCTGAGGATGAATGGCTAGTATTGGCAGAGCTGAGCTATTTCTTCCGTTCTCTTTGTGCGAAAGAACTATCGCCTGGCGTGCTAGATGAAATGGAAGAGTTGGTGTCAGAGTTGATATGCAAGTTAGAGAAGATCTTTCCACCGGGCTTCTTTAATCCAATGCAGCATTTGATTTTGCATCTCACGACCGAGGAAAGATTGGGGGGGCCCATGCAAAACCGTTGGTGCTTCGCAACTGAGAGGATGCAGAAGACGCTTCGAGAAAAATGTAAAAATAAACGTAGAATTGAAGCATCGATGGCCGAGGCATTCATTACTGAGGAGGCGGCAAACTTCGTGACAGCACACTACGAAGCCAAAAATCGTCATTTGCATAATCCGAAGCCTCAATACAATGATGGCGACCCAAAAAAAAGTCGATCCAACCTCAGCCTATTCAAAGGGAAGCTCGCACCAGCCGGTGCTTCTAAAGCAAAAGCGTTGGATGTCGATGAATGGCGGACCATTTCGTTGTATATCTTCAACAACCTAACAGAAGTGTGGCCGTACATCGAGTAAGTTGTCAGTACATTATTGTTTCGCAACTTGTAATTCCTTAGAACTGCTCTTATTCCTGGATATTTGATATAGTCGATACGTCGCCAAATTCTCGGATGGAGTGGTCATCCAAAAGGATTCCGTCGAAGAGTATGAGCTCCTGGCGAAGCATGGAGGCGGCTATCCCGGTTTCATCTCTTGGTTCAAACAAACGGTAATTAATTACCATTAATGGACCATTTCATTTCTTCGGCTTATTTGCGGCTAATGCAACAATCCTTTCGTATTAAACTTGTAGGCTAATTCAGAGTCTATGGACGCCGAGCTGAGACAAGTCGCTAATGGTTTTGACTATAAGGTCCGTTCATTTGACAGATACGACATCAACGGGTATCGCTTTCGTACCTTTGGCAAAGAGCTATCTATGCCCGACCTGAAGACTACAAATTGTTGTGTCTCTACTATCGGTGAAGGAGGTACAGAGTACTATGGAAGAGTTGAAGCAATTTATGAACTTCTATTCTATGGTGAAAACCCACCAAACGTCGTAGTCTTCAAATGTCATTGGTTCCAGCCGAAGGAGACTAGAAGGACTCATGAACATATAGGGCTAGTCGAAATCAAACAAAGCACCCATTTAGATGTGCCCGATGTCTATATTACGGCTCAAAAGGCGACCCAAGTTTTCTACCTACTGTGGGCCTGCCAAACTGATCCAAATCTGAAAGGTTGGGATGTCGTTTATGAAGTGTCGCCACATTTTAGACCACCTCCCCTCAATGAAGAGGATTATGAACCTCACATTAACCAAGACACATATGAAGGAGAATTCTTCCAAGAAACACGTATTTCCAAAAAACGTTTCAAGAACCGCTCTACTTCACCCAGGAACATTGAAGTAGACAGCGACAATGAATCCGAATTAACCCCTGAACCGGAACAGGAAGAGCCGGAACAAGAAGAGGTTACTGATGCAGATGACCTGTCAATGCTTAACCGATTACATGAAGGAGGCCTTCCACACGTTGTTCCTGATAGTGATGATGATCATGCATTTATTGATGATAGTGATGATGATGATGCATTTATTGATCCCGGAGAATATATAGACGATCAAGATTATTATTAATTCATGTCAGGTAATCAACTTTTAGTTCATGTTACGTATGTGATGATACACTTAAATTATATACATTTTATTATTCATGTCGGTATTCAATTTTATGTTGTACTAATTTCGTTTACTATTTGTCATGGCAGTTGTTGAAAGATGGTGGGAAAGGGTCGAGAGCACTCCGCGGCTCCTTCGTCGGAGGGTGGTGGGATGGGTACTTCCATTCCTGCCGACTCTCTCCGGAGAGCGTTGCTCTGTAGTCTGCAAACACCGGTGGCCGCTCCTTCGTCGACCCCCGTGAGAGGAGGTTGGGGGAAGAAGAGAGGTAGTAGAGGTGGGAGAGGAGGGAGAGGAGGCCGCGGCAAAGGTAGGGTGGCTGCTACGCCTTCCTCGCCGCCACCCCCAGCTGATTCACCCGAGCACAGGACTGCTAGGGTGGACCCGTCTGAGGACGAGGCTACGCGGACTCCGGTCCACGAGCCTCGGGTCGACGAGCCTTCGACCTACACGACTCCTGTCCCAGAGGCTTCGTCCCACGAGACTCCGGAGCAGAGTAGGGATGAGGGCACGTCCCGGCAGACCCCATGGGATACCTGGCCGGAGGAGCCTAGTGGCCATGCTGATGGTGGCGGGGATCATTTTTCTGATAGCGACGACGAGGAGCTGCCTGAGGGCGCCACCGACGACGAGGAGCTGCCTGAGGTGGTTGATTAGGCCTGATGGGGAGAGGTAAGTGCATGTACTCTTTTTTAACCTTTTGCCTTCACGTTTTTTCAAATATCTAATGTGTTGGCTTTGTCATACTGCAGGGGTTGGCATCAACCCAAGGATGCCGCAGGCCCAACAGCATCCTTGGTGTCCTTGTCAGGCAAAACTTCCCGGGGTTTGTCACGTTGCCCGGTGAGGGTCAGGTTCCAGAGTTAGGACTGACTTGGGAGCACTACTTGGCTGCACCGGCCCCGCCCGAGGAGAGGATCGACGGCGTTTTGTGCCACACGAGGGCGGAGATGGTGATCAGGCATTTTTGGGTAATTTCTCCTTTACACAATTAAAAATCAACAATAGCTAGTTATTGTACTAATAAGTGTTGTGTCGTTTGATTGCAGACCTTCTACAGGTGTCAGGAGGGATACGAGGAGGCCGCGGCAAAGGTTATCGATCAGCAATGCAAGCGCCTACTGCAAAACTTTCGGCACGAGGCTCGGGTGCAGGCTGTTCGAGACTACTACGCCTCGCGGCGTATTAGGAAGGAGAAGTCGACGTGCCGCGGAAAGAAGATGGAGAAGGAGCATTACATGAAGGTAATTACGTATTCTTAAGGCCTTGTACTTAGTTTCCTTCATTTGATTCCTACGCGTAGCGCTCAAATATCTCTTTATTAACTTAGGTGCCCCCGAGATGGTGTGCGGATAAGATGGATTGTTGGGAGGCGTTGGTGGATGAGTGGTGCTCAGAACAATGGCTATCCGTCCACAACAATGCCAAGGACCGGCTTAACAAAATGGTTGGTGTGCCACACCATCAAGGGAGCGCCAACTTAAATCAGTTTGGTCTGAACTGGGTATGTGGTTAGCTTCATGATTCATGCAATTCATTCTTGATTCTAGCTTGAGCCCTTTACTAATACTTTGTTCCCCTCTCTCTCTTTTAGGCGCATCACAATAAAACGGAGGTGCCACAGATGTACGACCTCTATGCGATGGCCCATACTGCCTCGTACAAGAAGGTCAAGGTATTCTCTGAGTCTGACCTCGATGATCCCTTGAAGTTCAGCAACATCTCCTCCCACAACAAGCTCGTGAGGTACAGAGATGAGGGGAAGGCGAGGACTTTAACCCGAGCCAGGAGCCTATTGATCTAGAGCTGGTGATGATAGCTGGCGGCGGGAGGCCCCATGGCTCGATTGCCATTGGAGATGGCCTTATACGTTGTCCTAGCAACCTCCGGGAGATCAAGGCGCGCCAAACGAGCTCCTGTCCTGAGATAAGGCCTCGTCCACGGCCAGTCGAGCTCGCCATCGAGGTTAGTTATACGGACTCAGATATCTTTCCTCATTACGTTGTGTGTGTGAACAAAGATGATTACAATGCTAACGAGGAGTTGTGTTGCAGGCTACTATTCAGAAAGAGAGAGAGGCAACACATGCGCTTATGGCGGCGAAGGAGAAGGAGATGGAGGAGAGGACGGCAAGGTTGTTGGAGGAGGAGAGGGCACGGTCCGATGCGTCTTACCGGGCCATCTACGAGCTCTTCGTGGTAAGATTCTTCTTCATATTTGTCAAATCTTGCATTTAATGTTCGTTTCATTAATAATGAATATCGTTGACTTGTGAAAACCAAATGTGCAGACTATGTGCGAGAAGACCGGCCAGGCCGCTCCGGTGATGCCAGTCATTACCACGGCTGCAACGGTGAGAGTTTCATTTCAATGTAATGATCTTTTCAGTGTCATCATGCTAACGAGACATTGCAAATCATCTTTGGTGCAGCTTAACTCCGGAGTCGCATCACACGACCCTTCTCCAGGGCAGCCTTCTCCAGGTGAAACCGGTCCGAGCAACCGCGGTGCCTCTCCTCCGTGATGACGACGACGGTAAGCCCCAAACTTAGCTCGTTTTCTCAAGAAAGACAAACTTAGCACTTAGACAAACTTAGCTCCTTCCGAAATATTAGTGTTAGGTACTGTTCACCAACATACACCACCATATAAGTGTGAGTGAGTGCGCACCATACACACCATGAGGCAAACCTCGAAAGACCTATCCTTCTTCCAATTTTGCCCGAATGACACAAATAAGCAATAAGAAGAAGAAAACAAGAGGAGAAAGGTAGAGAGAAGAAAACCGCTTCTTCATCTTCTTCTTCTTATTCTAGTCTTCTTCATCTAAATTTCGTATTTCCCATTTTGCAGATTAGAGTCACTTCACGGAAGCTTGCATTGATGGAGTGCTTGTGATTTTGTATCGATGAACAATGTTAAACTTGCTACATAGGTGAAACTTGTTACTATTGTAATATGGTGAACAATGTGACATTTGTTTTGGTATGTTTGTTGGATACTTGTGCTTGTTGTTGGATGATCATCAGTAGGGTTATTGTGAAATATATACATATATAGCATATTTTGGCTGTGAAAATTGTTGGATATAAGAAAAACCAAAAAAACTGGGGCAATATTGCTTCTTTGCCGACGGCCACCGTCGGCATAGATTCTTTGCCGTCCGGCACCGACGGCAAAGGCACCATGTGGCACTCACCTGTGCACCCTGGGAGTGCCAGTCCTGCCATTTGGTACATTTGCCGTCCGGGGGCGGACAGCAAAGAAGATATGGCGACGGTGGCCGTCGGCAAAGGAGGGTGGCGGGGGGCGGACGGCAAAGAAGCTATGCCGACGGTGGCCGTCGGCAAAGGAGGGGCGGCAGACGGCAAAGCGTGCGGACGGCAAAGGGGGTGTGGCAGACGGCGAAGGCAACATTAGCCACTAACGGGGCTAACTCAAGTTTACGTCGTCTAGCAGCTTTGCCGTCTGCTGCCTGACGGCAAAAAAACTTTGTCGTCCGCTGAGCAAAGACAGACGGCAAAGCACTACTTTACCGGAGTTTCCAGTGACGGAATTTTTGCCATCTGCGGCCGGACGGCAAAGGATTTGCCGTCGGTGATGCTACCCTTTGCCGTCCGCTATGGCAGACGGCAAAGTACCTGATTCCAGTAGTGGTTGGAGGATCCATAACAATATAACTTCTATGAAAATATACACAACCATAACTCATTACGTTGTCTTCCTTGTCCAACTTCAACTAATTTGCTCGAGTTTGAAAATAATTAATGGGTATTCACAATCATAGACGATGTCCAAGATAATATATCTGTATGTGAAAGTTCTCTTCCTTATACTAATCATTCACGAATTGCTTGTATGACCAATATTGTGATTGTCAAACTTCAATAGATTTTACTTTCTAAACCAGATGTGAAGCTACTACTAAGCATAAAGCACATAGATAATTTCATATCTATGATATTCAATTCATTCACAATTTACTCATAGGATATAAGTGAAGCACAAGAGTCAACATCAAACTACTCTCAAAAGATATAAGTGAAGATCAATGAGTAGGTAAACAATTAAGTAGCTATGTGAAGGTTCTCTCTCAATAAATATTTTCAGATCTGAGTATTTTATTAAATAGCAAGCAAAAGAAAAATAGCACTCGAAGATAGCACGCATCATGTGAATGAATAAAAATTTAGGCTCAACATAGGATAACCGATAATTGTTGATGAAGAGAGGTGGGATGCGTAGCATCCCCAAGCTTAGATGCTTGAGACTTCTTGAAATATTTACTTGGGTTGCCTTGGGCATCCCCAAGCTTGAGCTTTTGTATCTCGTTGAATCCTCTCATAGCATGGTTTCACCTATTCTCAAAAACTTCATCCACACAAAACTCGAAAAGAACTCGTGAGATAGGTTAGTACACATAAGAATAAATCAACACTTCATGTACTACCAAGACAAGTTGCACAAAAATTTTCAAACATCATGTACTGTTTACTATCGTTTCCACAATTTATATCTACCAATATAGGCTATGGAAACTATAGGATAAGTAGATAACAAAACTATAACAGCAATCTGTCCAAACAGAACAGTCTGTAGCAATTTATTAAACCAGTGGACTTATGTAACTCAAACAATTATGAAAATTTAGGACAAGCTAAAGAATTTATATGAAAATACTGTGTATCAATTCAGAAACTTTACACGTTCCAGTAAAATATGAGAATTCAAACACTACATCAAAAGTTTCTGTTTTTACACAGCACACATCAAACATGCAATTCAAGCATCCTAAAGGCAATTCTTGGAACTTTTTATTGAAAAACAAGATTATAAATAACACCTAACAGAACATAACAAAATGAAATGACGCTCCAAGCAAAACTCATATTATGTGACGAATAAAAGTATAGCTCTAAGTAAGATATACCGATAGCGTTGAAGACAAAAGAGGGGATGCCTTCCAGGGCATCCCCAAGCTTATGCGCTTGAGTGTTCCATGGATATTACCTTGGGGGTGCCTTGGGCATCCCCAAGCTTAGGTTCTTGTCACTCCTTATTCTCCTCATATCGGTGTCTCACCCAAAACTTGAACACTTCAATCACACAAAACTTAACGGAACTTCGTGAGAAGGGTTAGTGTAATAAAGATAAATCATTCAATTAGGTACTGTCAAGACAAGATTCATAATTTTTACAACATGATACCTACTGTATTCTATCATTCACATAATTTATATCACTGAATATAAGCTATGGGAACACTAAAACAAGCAAACTTTGCATGCAAAACAAAATCTGTCAAAAACAGAACAGTCTGTGAAGATCTGTAGTATGGCCATAATTCCCTGCCTCTAAAAATTCTGAAAAATTAGGAAAACCTGAAGAATTTGTATATCAACACTGTGTAAAAATTTCAAATCATTATCACGCTCCAGTAAAAAAACTAAAATTCCTGTACAGGAGTCAAAAGTTTCTGTTTTGGTTCAGCATCAATTCTACTCATCTTGTGAGTCATCCCAAAGGCTTTAATTGGCACTTTATTGAAATAAAATATAAAAATCATGATTACTACAGTAGCTTAATCATGTGAACACACAAAAACAGAAAGGAAAAGTGTTGGGTTGTCTCCCAACAAGCACTTTTCTTTAAAGCCTTTTAGCTAGGCATGATGATTTCAATGATGCTCACGTATGAATAGTAATTGAAACATCTAAGAGAGCATCATGAATCTCATGACATGCACATTTAAGTCTAACCAACTTCCTATGCATAGGTATTTTGTGAGCAAACAATTTATGGGAGCAATAATCAACTAGCATAGGAAGGCAAAACAAGCATAACTTCAAAAACTTTGAACTCGTAGAGAGGAAACTTGATATTATTGCAACTCCTACAAGCATATGTTCCTCCCTCATAATAAATTTCAGTAGCATCATGAAGGAATTTCAGAATATAACTATCACATAAAGCATTCTTTTTATGATCTAGAAGCATAGAAAATTTATTACTATCACCATAAGCAAATTCCTTTTCATCCATGGTAGTGGGAGCAAACTCAACAAAATAACTATCATGAGACACTTGATTGACATAACCACATTCAATATTAAAATCATGATGACAAGTTTCATGGTTACTATCACTCTTTATAGCATACATGTCATCATCATAATCATCATAGATAGGAGGCATGTCATCATCATAATAAATTTGCTCATCAAAACTTGGGGGACTAAAAATATCTTCTTCACCAAACATAGCATCCCCAAGCTTGTGGCTTTGCATATCATTAGCATCATGGATATTCAGAGAATTCATACTAGCAAAATTTATATCATGCTCATCATTGAAGGAATTCTCATTAAGTATTTTCAAAATTTCTTCCTCTACCAATTGAGCACAATTTTCTGAATCCTTATTTTCACGAAAGACATTATAAAGACAAAACAAATGATGCAACCTAACCTCCATTTTTTTGTAGTTTTCTTTTATAAAACCAAACTAGTGAAAAACAAGAAACTAAAAGATTTAATTGCAAGATCTAAAGATATACCTTCAAGCACTCACCTCCCCGGCAACGGCGCCAGAAAAGAGCTTGATGTCTACTACGCAACTTTATTCTTGTAGACTTTGTTGGGCCTCCAAGCGCAGAGTTTTGGAGGAGAGTAGCAATTTTCCCTCAAGTGGATGACCTAAGGTTTATCAATCCGTGGGAGGTGTAGGATGAAGATGGTCTCTCTCAAAACAACCCTGCAATCAAATACAAGAAATCTCTTGTGTCCCCAACACACCCAATACAATGGCAAATTGTATAGGTGCACTAGTTTGGCGAAGAGATGGTGATACAAGTGCAATATGGATGGTAGATATAGGTTTTTGTAATCTGAAAATATAAAAACAGCAAGGTAGCAAGTAATAAAAGTGAGCACAAACGGTATTGCAATGCTTGAAAACAAGGCCTAGGGTCCATACTTTCGCTAGTGTAATATCTCAACAATGATAATATAATTGGATCACATAACCGTCCATCAACGTGCAACGAAGAATCACTCCAAAGTTCTTATCTAGCGGAGAACATAAGAAGAAATTGTTTTTAGGGTACGGAACCACCTTAAAGTTATCCTTTCTGATCGATCTATTCAAGAGTTCGTACTAAGATAACATCAAGTTATCCTTTCCGTTCGATCTATCTAAGAGTTCGTACTATAATAACACCATATGATACGCATCAACCAACTCTAATGTCACCTAGATACTCCAATGTCACCACAAGTATCCATGAGTTAATTATACGATACGCTTCAAACAATTTCAGATTCATAATACTCAATCAAACACAATGAACCTCAAAGAGTGCCCCAAGATTTCTACCGGAGAAACGAGGACAAGAACGTGTATTAACCCCTATGCATAGATTACCCCAATGTCACCTCGGGAATCCGCAAGTTGAGTACCAAAACATATATCAAGTGAATCAATAGAATACCCCTTTGTCACCACGGGTATCCACATACAAGACATATATCAAGTGTTCTCAAATCCAATATTCAATTCAACATAACGAAATCTAAAAGGGAAAACTCAATTCATCACAACAAGATAGAGAGGGAAAGACACCGTGTAATCTAACTATATTAACAAAGCCTGTGATACATCAAGATCATGACATCTCAAGAACACGAGAGAGAGAGAGATTGAACACATAGCTACAGGTACATACCCTCAGCCCCGAGGTGCATTAATCACACATTATCATGGTGAGAAATAGAGAGTTGTTGATGGAGAGGTGCAGCCCCAAAGAGATGGAGGCAATGGCGACCATGGCGCAGGCGACGAGCGACCGCGGCGCTGCCGATGGGCGGCAGCCCCTTGCCCTCGCTTATTCCTTGGTCTTGGTGCTGCAATGAAGGAGCCTCTCCCCTTCTTGGTGGCTGCCAAGGGAGAGGCAAATTCGTGGCTCTTGGTGGCTGTCTCGAAATTAGGGTTTTTCTCTCCTTATATGTGCCTCTGTGGTGCTCTATGGCCCTCCGATGGATGGACCCTTGATACAATGTCTCTTGGGCACCTCTAGAACCTTCCTAGGGACTCCTCACAGCCCTCATGAGTCCTCAAAGTGGTGACTTGGCCGAATACATCAGATATGGTAAGAGTTGGACTCAATCATGTCATCAATTCTCGTAATCTAGTAATCAGATATTTTCCTCCAGTAAAACGGGTCTACATATCGTATCCGAACTCCGTTTTGGACGAATATGGAGTCCAGAATCAATGCCATAAAATTCCCCACACTTTCCTAGTTTTAGCTTTTTTCGTTTGACGCCGTCTTCGGGGGTCAAACTGACGATCTCTAAAACCTGTTCGTGGACAGATTTTAGGAAAGTCACAGTCCTCCAACAAGACTCCTTTTGCGTTTTTTTTGACAATTTCCAATTAATTCATGCACATCAAAGTGTGAAACAAGAACTTGTGCACTTTTGCAACCATTAATAGCTTAGTCCCAATAAATCATAAAATCATAGTAAAAACATAGGCAAATATGACATGAACACTTCATAAATTATCGATACGTTGGAGACGTATCAGAGAGGTCGTAAGGATGGTCTCTCCGCTCTTTGCGACTTGCCTGACGACCCATCAAGCTTGTAGGCTGTGCGTCGGGTTCGTGTTCAGCAGGACAGAGTGAATGGGGCACGACTTATCTAATAAGTCGTCCAGGACGGTTCTGGATCCTGCGAGGTGTTTGTTCTTTTTCTCGGTGGGCTCATGCTCGGCCGGATGTCGAGTAGCTGCGTGCTTTCGCTGAGGTCTCTTAGGTTCTTCGGCATGGATTGACTCCGCGTGCATCTGTTGAGCCTGCCAGGTACTTTCCATGGTGCAGTATTTGTGGAGTAGGTCTGACAACTCGGCAAAGCTTTGTACATGGCGACAGGGCGAGAGCGTTCAGGACTCCTTCGTCGCGGCAGTTATACCGGAAGGTTGATATAATGTCCTGATCGTTGCAATCTGCCATCCTGTTTTTGACAAGGAGGAATCTAGCCCAGAAGTGGCGGACCGTTTCCCCTGGTTGTTGTATAACGTACATTAGGTCCCTTATGTCAGGAATTCCCAAATTACTTGGAGAGTACTAGACGTGGGGGGTGGGCAGAGGAAAACTTTGCATCCTTGTGGGGTGTCAACTCGGAACACTGGCGGCCGTGTCTTGTTCCATAGTGGAATTTGGAGCGGCAGGCTGACCGTACACTATCACACAGACTCCAGGTTGTGTGTTGAATCGGGGTCCGATCCCGAACCTCCTCCGGGGAAGGGTCTGGATTCCGAACCAGGGGATTAATCCTGGTGATCGGGAACCCGGACATAGACCGTCCTTAGCTCCGGTGGCTGTGAGGGGGAACCATCGGCCAAGTCCTCGATGGTTGCGACCAAGTGTGTAATGGGTGGGATGTTAATTTCCCTGTCGTCGGGTTTAAGCCCAACCCGATCATAGATCGAAGGTTGGCTGTTTGCTATCCCTATGGCCTAGATCCGATCAAGCAGCTCGTTCAACGGTGAGAGGTCTGCGGGATCGATGCTCCCAAAGTGCATAGTGTCGATCATAGTACCGCGGCCCTAGGGGCGTTTAGAACCGCGCCTGGACAGTGCTCAGCCGAAATTGGTCCGGGCACCTCAACTGGATCGGGCTTTAAGGCCGGATCCAAGGTGGAAGCTTCCTCGATGGCAGGGTTTATTGTTTCTGACGTTAAAGCGTCAGGGCTCACAAGCTCCTCAAGGGGGGCCGAGAGCTTTGTCAGAAAGAGATCTCCTCGAGAGTCGGCGACAAAGTCCAGGTTTCCAAACTAGATTTCCTAACAAGGGGCCAGGCATCCGACCTGGCTAAGACGGCCGGTCGGTCCGACGTGCACTGCCGAACGCAAAGATCTCTCCAGGAACGAAAACATCCTCGCTACAGATGTTGTTGCTGATGATCAAACGCGCCATCAATCCATCTGGCGATCCAACAACGGAACTCTCAATGAAAGCGCCAATGTCGGTGTCAAAACCGACAGATCTCGGGTAGGGGCTCCCGAGCTGTGGATCTTGGATCGAGGGGGAACATGAAGCAGGGAGTCAATGTTTACCCAGGTTCGGGCCCTCTTGAAGATGTAAAACCCTACGTCCTGCTTGATTGTATTGATGTGTGTATGACGATTACAGAGTCGATCTACATCGAGATCAAAAGGAACTAAACCCTAGATGAGTCAGAATTATCCTCTACATACCAAGCCCTCTGGTTTATATAGACAGTAGGGGTATTGAGGGTTACACATAGTCGGTTACCATCAAGGATAAACGCGCCGACCTTGCCGTCCTGACTTGGAGGACGCACCAAGTAGTTGAAGATTTACTTCCCAAATACGAGCCTTCCTCATAGTTCGTCTTCCATGCGGTGGCCATAGAGCGGCCCACCTATCCGGCCCATAGGACATAGGCCGGCGGCCAGAGGACCCCTTAGTCCCGGACTCCCTCAATGAGCCCTCCAACTGTCTGGATCCGTCGAAGTTTATTGTGCAGTACGTGTTATCTGGCATGTCTTCAGGGACTTGTAATTCCGTCCAATCATTAATGAAATCCACCAGCGCCTGGGATTTAATTGTTGTGTGGGGTCCATATTTCACATGATAAGGACCAAGCTCAATTGCCCACTTAGCGATTCGACCACTAGGCTCCCTATTTTGTATGATATCTCCAAGAGGGGCTGAACTGACCACAGTAAATGGATGCTCCTGAAAAGAATGTTTTAGCTTTCGGCTAGCCATGAATACACTGAAAACTAAGTTTTGCCAATGTGGGTACCATTGTTCTGACAAGGTCAAAACTTCACTGACAAAATAAACAGGCCGTTGTACTGGGTACTCCTTTCCTACCTCCTTTCGCTCAACAACGACTGCGACACTTACTGCTTTGGTATTTGCAGCAATGTACAAAAGCGTAGGTTCTTTGTCAGTCGGGGCGGCTAGAATTTGCGGCTCGACCAACTGCTTCTTAAATTTGTGTGTTTTCTTCAACAATTGGTACAAAGGAATTGCCTTTTCTCCCGGGCGGCTTATAAACAATCTTAAAGCCGCAATGCGGCCTGCCAAGCGCTGAACTTGATTGATGTTTGCCGGCTTAGCAAGTGAGGTCACCGCCTTGATCTTATCTGGGTTGGACTCTATGCCACGCTCGAAGACCAGAAAACCCAGTAACTTGCCTGCAGGAACACCGAAAACAGATTTTGTCGGGTTTTGCTTCATCTTGTACACCCGAAGGTTATCAAATGTCTCCTTGAGATCATCCAATGATGTCTCTTTTTTCTGAGATTTCACCACGATATCATCAACATAGGCATGAACGTTGCGTCCAATCTGCGGGTCTAAGCAGTTCTGAACGCAACATTGATACGTTGCCCCCGCGCTCTTAAGCCCAAAGGGCGTAGAAATGTAGAGAAAATCTCCGAAGGGAGTGATAAAAACCGTCTTCTCTTGGTCTTCAACGTCCATCTTAATCTGATGATAGCCAGAGTATGCATCCAAGAAACACAGTCGTTCACAACCAGCTGTAGAATCAATGATCTGGTCAATGCGAGAAAGAACAAATGGGTTCTTAGGACAAGATTTTTTTGAGATATGTGTAATCAACACACATGCGCCAAGTGCCATTCTTTTTTAGAATGAGCACTTGATTTGCCAACCATTCAGGATAAAAAACTTCAACGATGAAACCAGCAGCTAGGAGCCAGGCCACCTCTTCTCCAATAGCCTTTCGTCTCTCCTCTTTAAAACAACGGAGGTATTGCCGCACTGGTTTCATCTTTGGATCCACATTAAGGTGGTGCTCAGTGAGTTCTCTCGGTACTCCAGGTATGTTAGAAGGTTTCAATGCAAAGATGTCCCGATTCTCACGGATGAACTCGATGAGCGCGCTTTCCTATTTGGGATCCAAGCCGGTCCAAATAGAAAACTGGGATGAGCCGCCCGGGGTGAAATCGATTTGCTTGGTATCCTCAGCCGGCTTAAACTTTAGTTGAGGCTCAGATTCAGTGGTGGGCTTCTTGAGGGGGGTCATATTGGTCGGGTTAACGTTAGCTGTGTAAAACTTCAACTCTTCTGCTACACAAGATGACTCAGCGTAAGCGGCATCCTCTTCATCACATTCCTGAGTTATTTTCCGGCTTCCATCTACAGTGATGGTGCCGTTTGGTCAGGGACTCTTGATCTCAACCACCTCAAAGGTCAGGGACTCGCATCTGTAATTATACTCAGAACCGAAAGCAACGTTGAGTTTGATCTGTCCAATTGGGTAAGCCGACTTTCCGGGGACGATTCCATGGAAGACCGTGCTTGAAGGTTGTAACTTACTCTCACAGAGATTCATTCACCGGAAAGTGTCATAATATAAGATATTGATGCTGCTACCCCCATCCATGAGAACCTTTGATACGGGGCAAACCCGTGGATGTCGATCTTTCATGAATTGGAGGGGGATTCCACGAAGAACACAAAGAACACGAGGAAGAACGATGGGAAATCACAAGAGAAACACTCAAGAACAAGTCCAATCACATATCCACTAGATTCATATCCACTCAAGATCCACAAAGGTACAAGAACAACAAAGGGAAAGAGGATACATGGTAGAGTTCATCCCAAATCCCAAAGAGAGATGAGGCCTTGGACTCCCGGAGGATCTTCCCTAGATAGGGGCCTTGACATCCATCGGATCTTCTCACACGTGGAGGTCGCAATCTCCTAGGAGAAGTATATAGAAGGATCAATGGTCAACTAATCTATGAGCTAAACCATTGCTAACCCTAAAATGGAGGAGGGGGTGGAGTATGTATAGTGCTAGCCCACAAAGGGGTAAGTGAGAGGGATACATGGGCCTCCTGCCCGCGTCTGCCTGCCCAGGGGCCGGATGTCCGGGCTTGGGGGCCAGATGTCCGGGGCTTCAGGGGTAGGCCGGATGTCCGGGCCGTGGGGCCGGATGTCCAGGGCTCGAGCGCCAGTTTCTGCGGCTCTCTGGCTATGGGTGCGCCGGATTTCTGGGAGCTGGGGCCGGATGTCTGAGGCACGGGCCGGATGTTCGACGCCTGTAGCTTCCAGCAGCTTGGCCTTGGCGCCAAAGAGATCTCCAGGGGCTGGTTGTCCGTGTCCTGGGAGGTTTCTTGGCGTTCTTTTGGTCCTCTCGCTCGTTAGTCATCGGATCCATTTTCATCGTGACTCAGCCTTCACTCCGAGCGTCCTCTAGATCATCTTCATGGCATCTAAGAATGCATAGAGTTTCCGCTTGAGGTAGCATCCATGTCTTGAGTGGATTGAAAGAGGAAGCATTAAGGAGCGCGTTCACCATATGTCCAATGGCACTTGGGGCTTGGGGAGTAGTCGGAGTGTACATGGGGATGACCGTAGGATGCTCCGCATCATCTCCCCCCCCCCTTGGGAAAGATCCGTCCTCGGATCAAAATCCTCGTCACCATAGAAACGGTAGTCATGGACAAACTTGTAGGTGGACGGAGTGGGAGTCATTGTGCGCCCAAAGTACTCCAAGATGGTGTACATGCAAAATAAGCGAACACAAGGTACACTTGCAAATACATTGGTTAGCGCACACAATGTGTCCATCAAGAAGCATGAGTTTGTCTGACAAGAATATTCGTGACAAGTATCATGAAGCTTCCTAGAATGACAGAGAATGGGATGTAAAGCGTTCATGGGTTCAAGTTCTATGTGCACCAAGTCACAAATTCTACCATTATGTAGCATAATGTCATAGAGAGAAGATTTATCAAAAGCATGAACATGGCAAATGGTGCTCGAAAAGATGATGGTATCATGCAATTGATGTTGGACAAAATGATCATCATGTATAAATAGTCCATCAAGGTAGATCACAACAAATTTGCTAAGAAAGAGCACAAGCTCGTAGATCATACATGAGATTGAAAGACAAGATTTATGAAGCAAATCATAGTGTGAGTCAATCCATTCATACAAAGCAAATTTGTTGGGGAAAGATTGTTTCCATTTAGCATGTTGGGCAACAAATGTGAAATTGTAGGAACAAATGTCCAAATGCATGACAATGTGCCCAAGGCTTCTCATATGCACAAGATATGTTGCTTCTCCATCCATGAGACATGTCATGTAAACGAGAAGGAGGAAACAACAATTGAAATGTGAAGCATTTGATAAGTTCATGGGAAAATTATCCAAAAGGAATGAGCTCACCATGGGAAAGTTCCCGAAGATGTTGTTGTCGCTCATCATGTGTGCCTTCGCATGACCAATATGTCTCATGACGACACCACCTTGGAAAGCCTTCAAAACAAAAGAACACGACAAACACTCGGAAAAACAAATGAGGTTAGCCTGAATGCAAAACCTATCATGGCATGTAAGCATACAAATTGAGCACTAGCAATGCAATCATGGGAACAAGTAAACAAAGGTGAGGTAGGGATGCAACAATATAACAAGCATCTACCTCATGGTCATAGCAATCATGCACAAAGAAATCAACGAAAGGTCTATGGTAGGCATATGAATCATTCACAACACGAAATAAAATGAAGTGTCTAAACACATGGGGCAATCCAAAGTGAAAGACAATCCAAGCGTAATGTGCGCATGGTGTAGTGAAGATAGTGAGGCACTCAACACAACAGAAAGTGCAATTGATCATCATGTGTGAGGCAAGCAAGTCAAGCATGTAGCAAGCAATGTGGCATGGCAAATGTGAATAATGGACATTTTTGCAACCAAGCATATGATAAGAGCAAACAATCCACAAGTTGGATGCAACACAGAAGGCATATATGTCATGAGGCATGCCAATGTGGCAATCATGAGGAAAAGCAATAACACTAACATGTGTGCAAGTAAGTGGTACAAGATGACCAATATATGTCATGGTACAAGCAACACAAGGAGGATGAGCCACAATAACCATGCTCAAGAAGGATGTCACCTCAAAAGCGTGACCTTGTGTGTCCGTCACAATGTCGATGCGCAAGCAAGTGCGATGTAGAAACGCGTCGATGTAGCATGGCTCGCTCTCAAGAGCTCGAATCGTCAACTCACGTGAAGTGGAAGTTGACATGTAGTCGAAGTATCCTACACATACACACAACAAAGCAAAGAATGTATGTGCATGGTAGACAATCACATCCATCATGATGGTTCTCTTCTCTTGCACATAATAATTAGAAACAAAAGTGCATGAATAATATGATGCAACAATGGCTCTATTCATGGCACTAGACATATGGTGCAAAGAAGGAAGGCAAGTATGTTTCACATGAAAGATGTCAAAAGCTCCAATAATATGAGAGAAAGCTATGGGTGTAATCTCATTAGCAAGATCAAAAGCATTGTTGCACTCAATACATGGCAAAGCCTCAAGCATGAGAGAGGCAACATGTGGAGACATATGATAATAAGCAATATCAATCATGTGCAAAGCATGGAAATGTTTGTCATCAGCCGCATAAAAGAAGCCAGTATTAATCATCAGTGATGCAACATAAGCAAGCATAGTAATCAAGATGTGGGAACTAGTAGTGCAAAGATATCGAAACTACAGGAATCAGAGAATTTGCCATCAGCCCATTCTTTGTCGTCTGCTAGTGGACGACACAGATGGTGTTTGCCGTCCGCTTCCAAAAAGCAGATGGCAAAGAAAGGCATCATGGCAAAGATAGCTTTTGCCGTCAGTCTGTTATTTGCCGTTGGCTAGCAGACGGCAAAGATCCTAAAAAGCAGACGGCAAAGAAAGGCGGACGGCAAATAGCCAGATAGCAGACGGCAAAGAATGGTCCTGGGCCCCACAGGAGCGCGGCGCTGGTTAGGTCAAACCGACGTTCCATATGCCAGCAGTCCATTCTTTGTCGTCGGCTAGCAGACGGAAAAGAGCCTACAAAGCGGACAGCAAAGGCGAACAGACGGCAAAGCTGTTTTCAAAAAAAAATAACCCTTCGGCCACACCTGCACTATCCATTCCTCCCCCCCCCCCCGCCCCCGCGGCCATCTGCTCTGATTTATAGTGAGATAACATTTTGAATTTTTAAACATAGGAGAATGGGCGTGAGTAAGTTGAATGCACAAGATCGTGAAATTGCAATTTGTTTGCTCTGTTAAGCGACCATAGTAGGTACTTTGCAATATTTATAGTGAGATAACATTTTGAATTTTGAAACATAGGAGAATGGGCATGAGTAAGTTGAATGCACAAGATCGTGAAATTGCAATTTATTTGCTCTATTCTGCTATGATATAGAGCTGGAAGAATTGATTGGGCAAACCGAGACCATGATTTTGAGTTGGAGTCCCATACTTGCATTTACAATTTGTGTTTTTGTAACAGTGTTGTTCTCACATTAGGGTAGGTGTATTTTTTTACTTGGCATAGGTATCACACCAAGTAAAAGTAACATTTGTTTTTTGAAGGTTGCTAGTCCCACAATGTGGGTAGAAGTGCATTTGTATGGTGATTTTGAATGTATATGTGATTTTGAACAATTTGATGATGTTCTATGGATTGCTAGATGGATGTATGTTGTGTAGATGTATGGATGGAAATATGGATGAGTTCTATATAGATGTATGGCTGGATTTATGTATGGTTTTCATTTTTTAAAAGTGTCTTTCTTTTTTCGTTAGGTTAGATGTTGTTGATTAGATTGTTCTGCGTTGCTTATGTTGGTTGTGGGGTTGTGCCGGTGCTTTTCATGTGCAGGGGATCTTCTGTTCACCTCCGCAATCACCGTCGGTCCCGTTGTCGTTAGACTACCTCCCCTACACGGTCTAGTGGTGAGCACTACTGTCATCTCCTCCCCGATGCCACTAGATTTTATTTTCATGTCAAGTCTCGTAACCTAGGCGTCTCCCGTTCGAAAGGGTGGCATCTATAAATATGCATGTCTTTGCATATTTATAACCTTCATCCTTTCGAATTGTCCACATTATCCATGAACAGCTCGGGTACGTGTAGATTGGGTTTCGTTTTCCGTGCTCTGCTCCGGATTCGATGCAAAATTTTGTCAGTGCCACCCCGTTGTTCTCCGGGTACACATTCTCTCGGCTTGTTGCCGAGACGTGTGTCAGAAGAACAGCGGGGAGGTGCTTCCGAAATTTTGTGTCAGATCCGAAGCACAGCATGGTAAAATGATCCCAATCTACACATACTCGGGTGGGATTAGGACCTATCTTTACCTATTAGCGTGTAGGTTGCATGGACATAATAAAATTGAAAAACTTGATTAAGTGATGAATATATATGCTGAATTATATATATATATATATTTCTTGTGTGTTTAGTAGCTAGGTAAGATGAGTGATCGTGCATGGATGTACACCGGTTACATTAGTCAGAAACACATGACCAATGAATGGTTAACAAAAACCAAGGGGTTTGTGATGAGGATATCCCTACTATGGTTCCCTCTCTACATCATGAAGATAAACAACCTGTTGCTGCAAAGAAGATGTCCAATGATGAAATCAGGATTGGTCCAATTACAAGAGCTCGTGCTAAGTTACTAGAACAACAGGTGAATTCTCTTTTAGTTGATAATGCTATTTATTTTAATGAGAGCTTTATACTGCCTAAATCCTTGTGTGTATGTGTCATTAGGTACATTGGAGAGGAAGGCATGGCACAAGGGAGCAAGGAGGGGAGCAAGGAGGCATTGCAGCTGGGAAGGGAGGAAGACCCTGCAGTTTCCAGGGCGGTAGTACCGCCCCACACAAGCGGTAGTACCGCTTAGAGGTAGTACCGCCCCAGTACTACCGTCCAAGTACCGCTTAGGAAATTTCTTCTGGAATCCAAGCGACCCCAAGCGGTACTAAAGCGGCACTAAGTATTTTTAGAGCGGAAGTACCGCTTAGGAGCGGTAGTACCGCTTGCTAAGCGGTACTACCGTGCTGCCTGCGCGCAGACTTTGGGGCTGATGGCCCGTGTACCCCTTCGATCTATCTTAGGATATAAATACCCTTCCTTAGGGTTAGTTAGAGGCAGACCACGTTTAAGATAAACCCTAGTTCTTGAGATTGCTTGTAAGCATTCATCTTGAATCCTCATCTCCAATTCGTATCGATCTGGAGATCATATACTGCAAGTTGAGTGTAATCTGCTGTTCCATTGGGAATTAGTATATTGCAATTATACCGTTTCGTGGTCGACGGCTAAGTGCGCAAGTGTGTGACGTTGTGAATATCCAAAGGGTTGAGACCTTTTGCATTGGCATCAGGGATCAAGCGAGGGAGAGTTCATCGGCGACATACAAGTTATCTATCATCTTCATCATCACCACCGCCGCTTACTGAGAAGATCGGGACACCCCATATCAGTTTGTGAAAGCCGCATTTGCAAATGGATAGAGAAAAACCTGGTGCCCCTGTATTAGATGCGACAACTTTTCACAGTGGACAGAGGGTGAAATTGGTAAACACCTGCAGAAGTGGGGTTTTACGCCTGATTATACGGTGTGTACATTCCATGGTGAGTCTTCCCAACGTACCAGAGCTGAGGTGGTTCGTCGTCGCACCGACGAGCATGATACCGGGATCGAAGACATGGTGCAAAATTTTGATGATCCTCGGGATTCGGACGATGAGATGGAGGAATCTGCAAAGGCCTTCAATGAAATGTTGGAGTCTTCAAAACGTCCTCTCCACGAGCACACTGAGCTTTGTCGGTTGGATGCCATTGCACAAGTAATGCCTCTGAAGGCTCAATTCAACTTGGGCAGAGAATGCTACGACGCGATGATGACACTATTTGGACGCTTTTTACCCAAAGGCCATGTCATGCCTACAAACCTGTACCAGTCGGACAAAATCCTCCGTGTACTTAAGATGCCCTATGAGAAGATAGATGCCTATGAGAACGGATGTGCCTTATTTAGGCTTGAGTATGCGGGCTTGAACTATTGTCCCATTTGCAAGTCTTCCAGGTATGTTGTGGTAGACAACGGTATGGGTGAGAAGAGGCAGACCAAAATCCCAGTTAATGTTCTTCGGTACATGCCAACCATACCATGACTTCAACGTCTTTTCATGGTCGAAGAGACGGCTAGACATATGACATGGCACAAATTGGGCAAAATAACCGAACTAGATGTAGATGGGAATCAGATGTTGGTACACACATCCGATGCTTTTGCGTGGAAGCACTTCGATGCATTACATGAGGATATAGCGGCAGATCCAAGGCATCCTCGAATCTGCGTCGGCACGGATGGGTTCAATCTGTTTGGAATGACGGCAACCCAATACAGTTGTTGGCCTGTATTTATCATTCCACTCAATCTCCCGCGTGGAGAGTTTATGCAAAGAAAGAACATTTTCCTGACGTTGATAATTCCAGGGCCCAACTATCCGGGAAAGAGTATGAATGTGTACATGCAGCCGCTTACGGATGAATTGCAAGAAGCTTGGGATAATGGGTTCAAGACATATGACGCCGCTAGAAAAGAAAACTTCAAAATGCATGTCTGGTACATGTACTCGATGCATGACTTGCCGATGTATGCGCTCTTCGCTGGCTGGGGTACGCATGGAAGGTTCCCGTGCCCCACATGCAAGGCAGCTCTTCAGTTTCATTGGCTGAGGGCGGGTCGGAAGTATTCTTGCCTCAACTTGCATAGACAGTTCCTGGATCCTCGCCATGAGTTCAGAAAAGACAAGAAGAACTTCATCAAAGGTACAGTTGTCAAAAACTCTGCACCACCTACGTTGACAGACCAACAGATCCTGGATCAGTTAAACGCTCTCGAGCCTAATCCAGAGCATCCAGGGTATTTCAAGGGGTATAATTTGGAACACGCCTGGACTCACAAGACATGCTTATGGGATCTGCCTTACTTCAAAGACCTCCTTCTTCCACACAACATCAACGTGATGCACACTGAAAAGAATATTGGAGAGGCCCTTTTTGGTACATTGTTCGACATAGAGGGGAAGTCAAAGGATAATCCTAAGGCTAGAGTCGATCAACAGACTCTATGTGATAGACCGTTATAGAACATGCGATAACCGAAAGGAAAGCAGAACTGGTTGAAGCCAAAGGCCTGGTTCGATATTGCAAGGGAAGCTATGAGCGAAATTATCTTGTGGGTGAAAATGCACTTGTTGTTCCCCGATGGGTATGCAGCGAATCTAAAGAGGGGAGCGAGTCTTGAAAAAATTAAAATATTTGGTCTCAAGAGTCTTGATTGGCACATATGGCTTGAGCGGGTAATGCCGGTGATGTTGCGTGGCTTTATTCCTAAGACTGAATGGCTAGTACTGGCAGAGCTGAGCTATTTCTTCCTTGTTCTTTGTGCGAAAGAAATATCACCTGGCGTGCTAGATGACATGGAAAAGTTGGCGCGAAAGTTGCTCTGCAAGTTAGAAAAGATCTTTCCACCGGGCTTCTTTAATCCAGTGCAGCATTTGATTTTACATCTCCCGACCGAGGCAAGATTGGGGGTGCCCGTGCAAAATCGTTGGTGCTATGCAACTGAGAGGATGCAGAAGATGCTTCGAGCAAAATGTAAAAATAAACATAGAATTGAAGCATCGATGGCCGATGCATTCATTACTCAGGAGGCGGCAAACTTTGTGACAACACACTACTAAGCCAAAAATCGTCATTTGCATAATCTGAAGCCTCGGTACAATGTTGACGACCCTAGAAAAGGTGGATCCAACCTCAGCCTATTCAAAGGGAAGCTCGCACCAGCCGGTGCTTGGACACCAATAGTGTTGGATGTCGAAGAATGGCGGACCATTTCATTGTATATCTTCAACAACCTAACAGAAGTGCTGCCATATATTGAGTAAGTTCTCGGTACATTGTTTTGCAACTTCTAATTCCTTTGAACTGCTCTTATTCCCGGATATTTGATACAGTCGATACGTCGCCAAATTCTCGGATGGAGCAGTGATCGAAAAGGATTCCATCGAAGAGTATGAGCTTCTGGCAAAGCATGGAGGCGGCTATCCCGGTTTCATCTCTTGGTTCAAACAAACAGCAATTACCATTAATAGACCATTTCATTTCTTGGACTAATTTGCAGCTAATACAACTATCATTTCATATTAAACTTGTAGGCTAATTCAGAGTCTATGGACGCTGAATTGAGACAAGTTGCTAATGGTTTTGACTATAAGGTCCATTCATTTGAGAAATACAACATCAACGGGTATCGCTTTCGTACCTTTGGCAAAGAGCAATCTATGGCCGACCGAAAATCGACAAATTGTGGTGTCTCTGCTATCGGCGAAGGAGGTACCGAGTATCATGGAAGTGTTGTAGCAATTTATGAACTTCTATTCTATGGTGAAAACCCACCGAACGTTGTAGTCTTCAAATGTTATTGGTTCCAGCCAAAGGAGACTAGAAGGACTCATGAACATATAGAGCTAGTCGAAATCAAACAAAGCACCCATTTAGATGTTCCCGATGTTTATATTATGGCTCAACAGGCGACCCAAGTTTTCTATCTACCGTGGGCCTACCAAACTGATAAAAATCTGAATGGTTGGGATGTCGTTTATGAAGTGCCGCCACATGCTAGACCACCTCCCCCCATGAATAGGATTATAAACCTCACATTAACCCAGACACATATGAAGGAGAATTCTTCCAAGAAACACGTCTTCCCAAAAAACGTTTCAAGAACCGCTCTACTTTACCCCACAACATGGAAGTAGACATCTACAGTGAATCTCACTTCACCCCTGAGCCGGAAAAAGAAGAGCCGAAAGAATAAGAGGGTACTGCTGCGGATGACCCGTCAATGCTTCAACGATTGTAGAAAGGGCTTCCACATGTTGATGCCGCTGAACCCGATGAGCACGTCATTCATGATGACACACGTGATAGTGATGATGATGATGCATTTATTGATCCCGGAGCATATATGGATGATCCAGACTATTATTAGTTTGCATGCATCCCAACTTTAATTATGTACATATTATTATAAATGTCAGGTATTCAATTTTTTATGTTGTACTAGTTTCGTTTACTCTTTGTCATGGCAGGTGTTGAAAGATAGTGGGCACGGGTCCAGAGCGGGTGGCGGCCCGCGGGAGGGCTACTTCCATTCCACCCCAATCTCTCCGGAGAGCGTTGATAGACAGTATGGGGACACCGGCGGGCGCTTCTTCGTCGTCGTCGTTGCCCAACGGGAGAGGAGGTCGGGGAGGGAAGAAGAGAGGTACAGGACGTGGCTGCGGGAGAGGTAGGCAGACTGTTACGCCTTCCTCGCCGCCACCCCCAGCTCATTCACCCAAGCACAGGACTACTAGGGTGGACCCGTCTGAGGTGGAGGCTACGGGGACTCAGGACCATGAGCCTCGGGTCGACGGGCCTTCGACCCACAAGACTCCGACCCTAGAGGCTTCGGCTCACGAGACTACGGTCCCAGTTGCTCCGGCCCACGAGACTCCGGATGGGGCTACGTCTATCGGATTTCGGGCTTCGCAAAAACCCTAAGAAGTTCGAACTCGGGGGCGTGCGTGAAGATCTCCAACAGCTTCACCCCTCCCCCAACTCACAGCACGATAACCCTGCTCGATGGCGAGGAAGAAGATAGCACACGAGAATTTACCTAGGTTCGGGCCGCTGCGAAGCGTAAAACCCTACTCTTGCTTTTGGTGGATTGCCTCACGAGGAGGTTTGTGGATGAACTAGTACAGTGGTGAGTTGCCTCGCGAGGGCGTTTGGGTTGTGTCGGATCCCCATCTACAGAGCAGCCTAGGCTCTATTTATAGCGGCCCGGGTCCTCTTCCCTTATCGTAATGGCGGGAAGGGATCCCACAACGGCCAAATTTGAAGGGGGACAAGGAGTACATCTTATCCTGACGAAAGGTGGTCTTCGCCTGCAAAGTAACCGGTGGTGGTGCAGAGGTGGGCTCGGCGATGACGTCCGCCCTGCGGAGCTTGGGGTCTTGGTCTCGTTGCACCAGAATGGAAACCTTTGGGGGCGCTTTGGGAACCTGCATGCGCCCCTGCCTCCTTTGCACGAAAGAGGAAACTGTCTCCTCTGCTGCGCTGGTGCCCGCCTGGCCAGCCTTGCATCATCCTTGGCTTCCCCAGGTCGAGCATTGCATAGAGATCTCAGCCGCTCAGGAGGGGGCCTGGGGTCCCTCTGAGGGTCTTGTCGCTGTTTCCCTCGCGAGTGTGGGGCCCTCGTGAGGGCCTTCTCTTGAGTGATGTCGCGTTGGGCCGTACCTAGCCGTCGAAGTGGGCCACGCCCTGGGCCGCAGGCTGGTAGGTCTGGGTACCCCCGTTCCCAGAACACCGACAGCAGCCCCCGGGCCCAAGGCGTGCTTGGGTTGGCTTCGGGATGAAGCCAAAGAAGCCTTCCCGAGTGCCGCTGGCCCCAAGTGCCTGCGGGCCCAACCTGACGCGTGGCGCACAATGGGACGTGGGCGTCTTAGCTCCCCGAAGACGTCGGGAACCGCCCTGAGTCAAGCTAACGCGAAGCCTGCACGCCTCCCCGGCCATCATTGCTCTTCCTTGAATGCGGCTGTCTTCTTGTGTCCTCCCCCCCTCGGGCCACGCGGATGTGACCCGATGGAAGCAGGTGAAGCGACGTGAGGCAGGGTAGCACGCCAATCGAGTCTGGCACGCGTTGCCCGAGGAGTGCATGGCGCCTCCACTCCCCACGACGCCCCATGGGCAGCGGTTGCGCCTATAAACCCTCCCGGGGGGTCTTGCCATCATGACGCGCCCTCTTGCTTCCCATCCTTCCAAGTTATCTTCCTTGTCCTCCTCTTTCCCTTTGCTCTTCAATGGCGTCCGGGGGGAGTGCTGTGGGTGCGGGAAGACGTACGGGGTCTCCGGCTCCACCGTCGGCCTCTGGAGGTAGCGGTGGGGGGCCCTCGAGGCCGGCTCACGCCCGCCGGTGCTGGGCCATTGTCGACGAGTAACCGTTCCGTCTCCCCCTCCCTTCTCTTACAATCGCTCCTGACACGCCGGACCTGATTACCCTCCTTCTCCCAGGGTGCCCGCGCCCAAGAGGCGCAGGCTCGACGAGCTCCATGAGGAAGCGGTCGTGCTGAGGGCCCAGCTGGCGGACGCCGAGGTCGCCCTCCAGGCCGCGCTCAAGGGCGAGGCGGAGGCCCAGGCGGAGCTGGCATCCCTCCAAACCCAGATCAAGGGGGCGGCTGACGCCGTGCTGGCCGCCCAGGACGAGGCGGCGCATGCGAAGATGTTGGAGCAGTACCTGGAGATTGCCCACCGCGCGGTTGGTGCAGTGAGCCGGTTCGTCGGGGAAGCCCCCCCACTGCCGTGCGCCCACGGCGACGGAGGCTACCTCAACTTCTTCGGCAAGGTGGTGGAGGCGCTGGAGACCGGCGTCTGCCGGGTGGACGAGGACAACGTGTCCAGCGCGCGTGACCTCCTGGACATCGCGCTGACGCGCATCTTCTCCAACATGCGCCGCCACGTCCCGGAGCTTGATCTCCCCCGCGTCATGGAGCCGGTGCCCGAGGAGCTCCAGAGGCCACTTAGGGACGAGGTGCGCCCGCACGTAGAGTCCCTGGTGGAGCGTTTCGTCCAAACGTCCTCCTCCGACGAGAGTGACGACTCCGACGCCGTGGCGGGCAATGGCCCGGGTGGCGACAGCGGCTCCTCTGCCTAGGCTTCCCCTCTGTTCTTTCCCTGTTTCCTGTCATGTCAAGAAACACTCGGCCCCTGAGGGCGTTAAACTTTTGTGTTTTACCTTCGTCTTCCTCCTTCTCCCTTTAAATCGCTGGTTACTTGCTTTGTGTGACGCGACTTCGTCTCTTGCGCGGAGCTTTGTGTCATTGTCGATGCGCCCCCCCTTTGGGGGGTCCGCGGGGGAGTCGCACCGTGTCCGGCGATGGCGGCCTGCTGGGACCTCGCGAGGTTTGCCCTCCTGAGGAGGAGCGTGCGTCCCCCAAGGCCGGGATCTGATACGTCTCCAACGTATCTATAATTTATGAAGTATTCATGCCATGTTTTCAATAATTTTATATGATTTTGGTATGATTTTATTAGAACTAACCCGGACTGACGTTGTTTTCAGCAGAGCTACCGTGGTGTTGTTTTTGTGCAGAAATAAAAATTCTCAGAATGGGCTGACAATTTACGGAGAATATTTTTGGAAAATATAAAAAATACTAGAGCAAAAAGATATCGGAGAGGAGTCCCGAGGAAGCCACAAGCCTAGGGGGCGCGCCCCCCTGGCTTGTGGGTCCCTCGAGCACCCCCTGACTTGATTCCAACGCCAAGTACTCCTATAAATCGAGAAACCTTCAGAAAGAAACCTAGATGGGGAGTTCCACCGCCGCAAGCCTCTGTAGCCATGAAAAACCAATCGGGAGCCCGTTCCGGCACCCTGCCGGAGGGGGAAACCATCACCGGAGGCCATCTTCATCATCCCGGCGGTCTCCATGATGAGGAGGGAGTAGTTCACCCTCGGGGCTGAGGGTATGTACCAGTAGCTATGTGTTTGATCTCTCTCTCTCTCGTGTTCTTGAGATGGCACGATCTTGATGTACCGCGAGCTTTCTTAATATAGACGAATCATTTGGAGTTTTCCCCTCTCTATCTTCTTGTGATGAATTGAGTTTTCCCTTTGAATTTTTCTTATCGGATTGAGTCTTTAAGGATTTGAGAACACTTGATGTATGTCTTGCGATGGGATATCCGTGGTGACAATGGGATATTCTATTGATCCACTTGATGTATGTTTTGGTGATCAACTTGCGGGTTCCGTGACCTTGGGAATCTATGCATAGGGGTTGGCACATGTTTCCGTCTTGACTCTCCGGTAGAAACTTTGGGGCACTCGTTGAAGTTCTTTGTGTTGGATTGAACATGATGAATCTGAAATTGTGTGATGCATATCGTATAATCAAGCCCATGGGTACTCGTGGTGACATTGGAGTATGTAGGTGACATTAGGGTTGTGGTTGATGTGTATCTTAAGGTGCTATTTTAGTACGAACTCTAGGGCTGTTCGTGACACTTATAGGGATAGCTCATAAGATTGATCGGAAAACATAACTTTGAGGTGGTTTCGTACCCTACAATAATTTCTTCGTTTGTTCTCTGCTATTTGTGACTTTGGAGTGAACTCTTTGTCGCATGTGAGGGATTTACATATGATTCTACTATGTCAGTATAGTTGAGAGAACTTGCACTAGTGAAAGTATGAACCCTAGGCCTTGTTTTCAAGCATTGCAATACCGTTTTTGCTCACTTTTTTACTTGATACCTTGCTGTTTTTATATTTTCAGATTACAAAAACCTATATCTACCATCCATATTACACTTGTATCACC
This sequence comes from Elymus sibiricus, assembly GCA_039707655.1. Classification (NCBI taxonomy): domain Eukaryota; kingdom Viridiplantae; phylum Streptophyta; class Magnoliopsida; order Poales; family Poaceae; genus Elymus; species Elymus sibiricus. Next base: position 205,674,513 of record CM077673.1, on the reverse strand, counting down.
ATCTCTTCGCCGAACTAGTGCACCTATACAATTTACCATTGTATTGGGTGTGTTGGGGACACAAGAGACTCTTTGTTATTTGGTTGCAGGGTTGTTTGAGAGAGACCATCTTCATCCTACACCTCCCACGGATTGATAAACCTTAGGTCATCCACTTGAGGGAAATTTGCTATTGTCCTACAAAACTCTGCACTTGGAGGCCCAACACGAGTCTACAAGAACAAGGTTGCGTAGTAGACATCAAGCTCTTTTCTGGCGCCGTTGTCGGGGAGGTGAGTGCTTCAAGGTATATATTTAGATCTTGCAATTAAATCTTTTAGTTTCTTGTTTTTCACTAGTTTGGTCTATAAAAGAACAAAAAAAATGGAATTGAGGTTGCCTCATATGCTTCATCTTTTTAATGTCATTCGTGAAAATGATGGAAAGGAAAATTGTGCTCAAGTGTTAGAAGAAGAAGTTATTATAATGTTTGGCACTAAATCCTTGAATGATGAGCATGATAGAAATATTGTTAGTATGAATTCTATGAATATTCATGATGCTAATGATATACAAAGCCACAAGCTTGGGGATGCTATGTTTGATGAATATGATATTTTTAGTCCCCCAAGTTTTGATGAGCAAAATTATTATGATGATGGCATGCCTCCTATCTATGATGATTATGATGATGACATGTATGCTATAAAGAGTGATAGTAACCATGAAATTTGTCATCATGATTTTAATATTGAATGTGGTTATGTCAATCAAGTATCTCCTCATGATAGTTATTTTGTTGAGTTTGCTCCCACTATAATGAATGAGAAAAAAATTGCTTATGTGGAGAGTAATGAATTTTATATCCTTGTGGATCATGAAAAGAATGCTTTATGTGCTGGTTATATTGTGAAATTCCTTCATGATGCTACTGAAAATTATTATGAGGGAGGAACATATGCTTGTAGGAATTGCAATAATATCAAGTTTCCTCTCTATGTGTTGAATGTTTTGAAGTCATGCTTGTTTTGCCTTCCTATGCTAGTTGATTCTTGCTCCCATAAATTGTTTGCTCACAAAATCCCTATGCATAGGAAGTGGGTTAGACTTAAATGTGCTTGTCATGAGATTCATGATGCTCTTTTGCATGTTTCAATTATTATTCCTATGTGAGCATCATCGAAATCATCATGCCTAGCTAAAAGGCATTAAAGAAAAGCGCTTGTTGGGAGACGACCCAACATTTTTCCTTTCTGTTTTTGTGTGTTCACATGATTAAGCTACTGTAGTAATCATGTTTTATGTCTTTTATTTCAATAAAGTGCCAAGTAAAGCCTTTGGGATGACTCACAAGATGAGTAGAATTGATGTTGAACCAAAACAGAAACTTTTGACTCCAGTACAGGAATTTTAATTTTTTACTGGTGCGTGATAATGATCTGAAATTTTTACACAGTCTTAATATACAAGTCCTTCAGGTTTTACTAATTTTTCAGAATTGTTAGAGACAGGGAAGTATGGTTATACTACAGATCTTCACAGACTGTTCTGTTTTTGAGAGATTCTGTTTTGCATGCATAGTTTGCTTGTTTTAGTGTTCCCATAGCTTATATTCAGTGATATAAATTATGGTAATGATAGAATACAGTAGGTATCATGTGGGAACAATTATGAATCTTGTCTTGACAGTACCTAAGTGAATGATCTATCTTTATTATACTAACCCATCTCACGAAGTTCCGTTAAGTTTTGTGTGATTGAAGTTTTCAAGTTTTGGGTGAGACATCGATATGAGGAGAACAAGGAGTGACAAGAACCTAAGCTTGATGATGCCCAAGGCACCCCCAAGGTAATATTCAAGGAAGACTCAAGCGTCTAAGCTTGGGGATACCCCGGAAGGCATCCCCTCTTTCATCTTCAACACTATCGGTATATCTTACTTGGAGCTATATTTTTATTCGTCACATAATATGAGTTTTGCTTGGAGCGTCATTTTATTTTCTTGTTCTCTGTTAGATGTCATTTATAATCTTGTTTTTCAATAAAAAGTTCCAAGAATTGCCTTTAGGATGCTTGCATTGCATGTTTGATGTGTGCTTTGTAAAAACAGAAACTTTTGCTGTAGTGTTTGAATTTTCATATTTTACTGGAACGTGGAAAGTTTTTGAATTATTTACATAGAATTTTCATATAAATTATTTAGCATGTCCTAAATTTTCATAATTTGTTGAGTTACAGAAGTACACTGTTTTCATAAATTGCTACAGACTGTTCTGTTTGGACAGATTGCTGTCATAGTTTTGTTATCTACTTATCCTATAGTTTCCATAGCCTATATTGGTAGATATAAATTGTGGAAATGATAGTAAACATTATATGATGTTTGATAATTATTGTGCAACTTGTCTTAGCAGTACATGAAGTGTTGATTTATTCTTATGTGTACTAACCTATCTCACGAGTTCTTTTCAAGTTTTGTGTGGATGAAGTTTTTGAGAATAGGTGAAACCGGAATATGAGAGGATTAAACGAGATACAAAAGCTCAAGCTTGGGTATGCCCAAGGCACCCCAAGTAAATATTTCAAGAAGTCTCAAGCATCTAAGCTTGGGGATGCTACGCATCCCACCTATCTTCATCAACAATTATCGGTTAGCCTATGTTGAGCCAAAAAAAATATTCGTTCACATGATGCGTGCTATTCTTGGAGTGCTATTTTTCTTTTGCTTGCTGTTTAATAAAATACTTAAGATCTGAAATTCTTAGATGAGAGAGTCTTCACATAGTTATTTAATTGTTGACTATGCATTGATCTTCACTTATATCTTTTTGGACTAGTTTGTCATTCACTCTCGTGCTTCACTTATATCCTATGAGTAAATGGTTGAATGAATTGAATATCATAAATCTGAAATTAAATATGCTTCATATACTTATCCCATGGGGAGTAATGACTTCACACATAATAAGTATAGGTGGTAAAATTTATTGAAAGTTAGCAAACACCGCATTGGTCACTTGAACAATTCATGAAAGAATATTGAAGGAAGAGAGATTCCACATATAAATATACTATCTTGGACATCTTCTATGATTGTGAGCTCATTAATTATTTTCAAACTCGAGCAAATTAGTTAAAATTGGATAAGGAAGACAACTTAATGAGTTATGTTTGGGTATATTTGTATAGAAGTTATATTGTTATGGATCCTCCAACATGTGGTGCTTGCTTCCACCTCATACTAGCCAAAACTTCCGCACCAAGTAGAAATACTACTTGTGCATCCATTTCCATAAACCCAAAGTCATTCCATATGAGTCCACCATACCTACCTATATGCGGTATTTACCTGCCGTTCCAAGTAAATTTTCATGTGCCAAACTCTAAACCTTCAAATAATATTCTGTTTTGTATGCCCGAATCGCTCATATAGTGACTAGGGGCTGTCAGTATCTTCCATGCTAGGTGGGTTATTCTCACAATATGTGTTGATTCACTATCATTCACGAGAAAGTGGCTGGTATTCGGGATGCCCAGTTCCATGCTCAAAAATCAAATCAAAATATAAGGAAACAAAACTCCCCCAGGATTGTTGTTTGTATGGACGGTACCCGTGGATTCGGCTCGTCGTGGAGTGTGATTGATTGGTGGATGGGGAGTAAAAACTTTACCATTCTGTTTGGGAACTGCCTATAATGTATCTAGCATGGAAGATACCGAGATCTCTCGGTTGTTATGTTGACAATGAAAGCATACCGCTCAAAATTATTATTCATCCCTGTTTTAAAAGCTCGAGCTCTGGCACCTCTGTAAATCAATGCTTCCCTCTGCGAAGGGCCTATCTTTTACTTTCTAGTACTTACCTTTATGCAAGAGTCATGGTGATCTTCACCACTTCCTATATTTCGCCTTTTTCTCTTTGCAAGCGTCATGTGTTGGGGAATGATCTAGACATATATATCCACACAAATATATTTGATCATGAACTATTATTGTTGACAATTATCTATATGATAAATAAGTTGGGAGGTGAAACATTAAGCCCCTATCTTTGTCTGTGTTCGATGGATGCTATTTGTTCTAAAAATATGCTTTGAGTGTCAATAATCATGGAAGACTATATGATAGTTGAATATGTGGAATTTGCTAAATCAAAGCTCTTACATAGACCCTTCCTGAAAATAAGATGAATTGCAATTGTTCGATGACTAGGAATATGGTTTGTTAGTTTTCAAGAAACTTTCTGGTCTATACTTTAACATGTGAATAGCTGTTACTTGATCATGAGAAGTTTTATGAGATGAGCTACTGTTTATGGTTTATATTGATGCTAGAAAAAGTGATTGCAATTATCATTGATCAAACTTATGCACTTGCTAGCATTCACACTTCATAAATTATTTCTTTTATCATTTACCTACACGAGGACGAGCAGGAATTAAGCTTGGGGATGCTGATACGTCTCCAACGTATCTATAATTTATGAAGTATTCATGCCATGTTTACAATAATTTTATATGATTTTGGTATGATTTTATTAAAACTAACCCGGACTGACGTTGTTTTCAGCAGAGCTACCGTGGTGTTGTTTTTGTGCAGAAATAAAAGTTCTCGGAATGGGCTGAAAATTTACGGAGAATATTTTTGGAAAATATAAAAAATACTGGAGCAAAAAGATACCAGAGAGGAGTCCCGAGGAAGCCACAAGCCTAGGGGGCGCCCCCCCTAGGGCGCGCCCCCTGGCTTGTGGGTCCCTCGAGCACCCCCTGACTTGATTCCAACGCCAAGTACTCCTATAAATCGAGAAACCTCCAGAAAGAAACCTAGATGGGGAGTTCCGCCACCGAGCCTCTGTAGCCATGAAAAACCAATCGGGAGCCCGTTCCGGCACCCTGCCGGAGGGGCAAACCATCACCAGAGGCCATCTTCATCATCCCGGCGGTCTCCATGACGAGGAGGGAGTAGTTAACCCTCGGGGCTGAGGGTATGTACCAGTAGCTATGTGTTTGATCTCTCTCTCTCTCTCTCGTGTTCTTGAGATGGCACGATCTTGACGTACCGCGAGCTTTATTAATATAGATGAATCATATGGAGTTTTCCCCTCTCTATCTTCTTGTGATGAATTGAGTTTTCCCTTTGAAGTTTTCTTATCGGATTGAGTCTTTAAGGATTTGAGAACACTTGATGTATGTCTTGCGATGGGATATCCGTGGTGACAATGGGATGTCCTATTGATCCACTTGATGTATGTTTTGGTGATCAACTTGCAGGTTCCGTGACCTTGGGAATCTATGCATAGGGGTTGGCACATGTTTTCGTCTTGACTCTCCGGTAGAAACTTTGGGGCACTCTTTGAAGTTCTTTGTGTTGGATTAAACATGATGAATCTGAAATTGTGTAATGCATATCATATAATCAAGCCCATGGGTACTCGTGGTGACATTGGAGTATCTAGGTGACATTAGGGTTTTGGTTGATGTGTATCTTAAGGTGTTATTTTAGTACGAACTCTAGGGTTGTTCATGACACTTATAGGGATAGCTCATAAGATTGATCGGAAAAGATAACTTTGAGGTGGTTTCGTACCCTACAATAATTTCTTCGTTTGTTCTCTGCTATTTGTGACTTTGGAGTGAACTCTTTGTCGCACGTGAGGGATTTACATATGATTCAACTATGTCAGTATTGTTGAGAGAACTTGCACTAGTGAAAGTATGAACCCTACGCCTTGTTTTCAAGCATTGCAATACCGTTTTTGCTCACTTTTATTACTTGATACCTTGCTGTTTTTATATTTTCAGATTACAAAAACCTATATCTACCATCCATATTACACTTGTATCACCATCTCTTCGCCGAACTAGTGCACCTATACAATTTACCATTGTATTGGGTGTGTTGGGGACACAAGAGACTCTTTGTTATTTGGTTGCAGGTTTGTTTGAGAGAGACCATCTTCATCCTACACCTCCCACGGATTGATAAACCTTAGGTCATCCACTTGAGGGAAATTTGCTACTGTCCTACAAAACTCTGCGCTTGGAGGCCCAACACGAGTCTACAAGAAGAAGGTTGCATAGTAGACATCAGGATCTTAGCGTTGTCGCTTAATGAGGCCGGACTCCTCCCCTTGCGCCGTCTTTCCTTGTACCTGGGACCACAAGAATCCTGATGGAAGCACGTAGTGAACCGTAGCGCATGCATTCTCACGTTAGCGATCACACCTCCTACCCTCATTCAGGCCATCATCTGATCAGAAAGTTTCTGCTCTGTTCGGTGGGTGTACTTAGCTTATCGGGTCGTGGCGAGCTCGTGCGTCGTGAGGTGCAGCTGGAACGTCCTGGGAGCTCGAGGATCCCACCAGAGAGGGCTTCTTCCTTGTGTGCAGGATGGTTCGGGAGCCCTTTCGGCACTCTGCGTCGGCGGGGCCCAATCCCGAGCAGGCCTCGACCGCCGTTGGGGAGTCCGGATCACCAGGACGAGACCAAAGCGGCGAGGCCTCGGCCACCGTTGGGGCGTCCGGATCACCAGGATGAGACCAAGGGGCGCGAAGCTACGTGATCGGTAAGGTTCCCAAGGTGCGTTGCTCGGGAACCCCCCCTTGACGCTCAAGCGGCACTCATACCCTTCCATCGGTTGTTGCTCCGGGAAGCGCCAGAGCCTCCTGAGGCTCTGTGCTGTCATCCCGGGCCGTGTCCGGAGCCCCTGAGCGGGAGTCGACCGTTAAAAGATGTATGCTTCCGAGGCAACAGGTCCTTGCCGGCCTGCTCTGAGGCACCACGGGGGGGGGGGGGCAAAGTGCGTGGGCCTTGGCAAGGTGCCAATTTAGAGAAAAGAGACTCCAAGGCCAGAAAAAAGGAATTGTGAAGAGAGAAAAATCCCCGCCCCTTTTCAAATAGAGTTACGAAATCTTCAAATTTCACTTGAAAGAGTGGCAATCCGAACACAAAAAAGAAGCAAGCAACAGCCGCGTCCGACACCTAGGCTAGTCTTCGCCTTCGTCTTTCCCCAGCGCGGAGCGTAGGGCATCCACGTTGCGTGGGCATAGTCATTGGAGGACAGTATTGTCCGCCAGCGCGGAGCATGGGGCTTCCACTTGGACGTGGGATGGAACCCCTCCGCGTCCTCGGGGGGCTCCGGGCATATACAGCCCACTCATTATTACGTGAGAGTGTCATGACCGAAGATAGATGGGCAAGCCCCCAGGCGCATGGCCCAGGTGCTCCCAACTCGGTTAAGAGCCATCCCGTGCATTTCTGCGTGGTTGCGTGCCCCTACAGCCCAAACCTGAGTGCATTGTTCCCCGCGTAGCCGCGGGATTGCGCTCCCGCGGCCCAAACATGAGCACAATGCACCCAGCGCAGCCATAGATGTGTTGTGTCGGTGAAGCCGCCTCGTGAAGCATCAGGGCGCCGGCCAGACCGCGGCTTGCGGACCTCGCGAGGCCCTGCCTCCCGAGGGCCGCGCCGGCGCTCCAGTTGCCGCGGGCGGCCCGCGCTGCTTGTATCCTGCCGATCCCCCCAGGCGGTTGCTCCTGTGGCCCGGGGGGGCTTGGCTGCATGTCGCTTGCTCGCGAGGGCGGCGGCTGCGCCGCACCCCCCTTGTATCCTGGGACGCCCCCCCCCCCCCCCCCGCTTGCATCAACCTGGCCTGGTACTCCCTCAATGGAAGCCCCCAGGCCCGGCTTGGGGAGGACATCCGGGACATCTCCCTATTCCGGGAGGGTGCTGGCACCCGCGGGGGCGCCTGATCCATCGCGCCATCCGCGGGTGTGACGTTGCTCGGAACATAGGCCTCTGTATAAAGGCCTTGGCCCCCTCCTGAACCGTCCCCGTGCGCACCAAGGGCAGCCTCCCCGGGTGGCAAGGTGACACCGCCCTGGGCGCGCGGCCCACAGACCCTCCTGCGGCGAGCCTCCGCCCGAAGTTGCTTACCTCTCCCACCGCCGTGGGGTTGGCCGCACATGTCTTGACGTGGGTTGCCTCCCTGGTTATCCACCGTGCCTCCGTTACGGTTACCTGCCTGCCAGGAAGCCTGAGCCGCCTGTTCCCTACGCCGGTTGGCGCGCTCCCGCCGGGATGACCCAGGCTGTCGATGATCCACCGGGGTATGAGTGTGCGCATCAAGGCGCGCGCGGAGCGCCCCATCACCTTCTTCAAAGGCACCACTAACGGGGCCGGGCGGCGCTCCGAAGCCAGTCACCGGGATCCGGAGGAGAAGAAGCACGGCGTGCGGCGGTCCCTGTCCGGGCTTGCCCGGGAGTGAAGAGGATACGTCGTTCGCAGATGAGGCGACGGGCACGGCGAACGAGCCCCCGGCGCCCAGCGCCGGTGGTCGCGAAGAGGGGTGAGGAACCCAGGCCCTCCTCACGACGGTGACCAATTCGGCGATGTGGTCGGCCCAGGCATCGAAGCCCCCATGTGTCGGGCGGTGGTGAAGCATCTCACTCGCCATCAGCATTGCATCATGCACGTTGAGGTCTCCCACGTGGGTACAGTGTGATGTCAGTCCCGTGGGTGCCGCTTGTCCGCCACGCGCCTGGCCGACACGAGCAGCAACGGTGGTGGAAACGACGCTGGTGGCCTGGTAACGACCGCCCAGCACCGCGCTGCCGGGGCGTGGGTCTTGGACTGCAGCGGCGAGGTTGGTGAAGGCGGATCCGCCGGGGCCGAAGGGATCTTGTCGGGCGTCGGCCATCAACACGACGGGGTGAAGAGGAAGCGAAGCTTGCTGAAGACTCTGACACGCCCCTACCTGGCACGCCAAATGTCGGATTTCGGGCTCCGCAAAAGCCCTAAGAAGTTCGAACTCAGGGGCGTGTGCGAAGATCTCCAACAGCTTCACCCCTCCCCCAACTCACAGCACGATAACCCTGCTCGATGGCGAGGAAGAAGATAGCACACGAGAATTTACCCAGGTTCGGGCCGCTGCGAAGAGTAAAACCATACTCCTGCTTTTGGTGGATTGCCTCACGAGGAGGTTTGTGATGAACTAGTACAATGGTGAGTTGCCTCGCGAGGGCGTTTGGACGGTGTCGGATCCCCCTCTACAGAGCAGCCTAGCCTCTATTTATAGCGGCCCGGGTCCTCTTCCCTTATCGTAATGGCGGGAAGGGATCCCACAACGGCCAAATTTGAAGGGGGACAAGGGGTACATCTTATCCTGACGAAAGGTGGTCTTCGCCTGCAAAGTAACCGGTGGTGGTGCAGAGGTGGGCTCGGCGATGACGTCCACCCTGCGGAGCTCGGGGTCTTGATCTCGTTGCACCGGAATGGAAACCTTTGGGGGGCGCTTTGGGAACCTGCGTGCGCCACTGCCTCCTTTGCACCAAAGAGGAAACTGTCTCCTCTGGTGCGCTGGAGGCCGCCTGGCCCGCCTTGCGTCATCCTTGGCCTCCCGAGGTCGAGCATTGCATAGAGATCTCCGCCGCTTAGGAGGGGGCCTGGGGAGACCCCTTCCCTCTGAGGGTCTTGTCGTTGTTTCCCTCGCGAGTGCAGGGCCCTCGCTAGGGCCTTGTCTTGAGTGATGTCGCGTTGGGCCGTACCTAGCCGTCAAAGTGGGCCATGCCCTGGGCTGCAGGCTGGTAGGTCTGGGTACCCCCGTTCCCAGAACACCGACAACGTCCCAGGAGACTTCCGGGTGGGGTACCTGGCCACTTCCGTCTCAGGGGCAGACTGGCCATGCTGATGGTGGCAGGGATCAGTTTACTGATAGTGAAGGCGAGGTGGTTGAGGGGGTCACCGTGTACCAGCGTGGTGGTACACGGCTCCCACCCCTGCCGGCGACCCGCGAGCAGAGGACGGTGATTAGGCCTGATGGGGAGAAGTAAGTGCATTTACTCTTTTTGTACCTTTTGCCTTCACGTTTCTTCAAATATCTAATGTGTTGGCCTTGTCATACTGCAATGGTTGGCATCATGCCACTAGAGTGCGCAGGCCCAACACCGTCCTTGGTGTGCTTGCTGGCAAAATTTCCTGGGGTTTATCACGTTGCCCGGTGAGGGACAGCTTCCACAAGGCTGCCCAGGCCCCGCCGGAGGAGATGATTGACGGTATCTTGTGCGACACGAGGGCCGAGATGGTGATCAAGAGCTTTTGGGTAATTTCTCCTTTACAAAATTAAAAATTGATAATAGCTAGTTATTATACTAATCAGTGTTGTCTCGTTTGATTGTAGACCTTCTACAGGTGTGAGGAGGTATACGAGGAGGACGCAGCAAAGGTTATTGATACCGAGTGCAAGCGCCTATTACAAAACTTACGACACGAGGCTCGGCTACAGGATGTTCGAGACTACTATGCCGCGCGTGGTATTAAGATGGACAAGCCGTCGTGCCACGTAAAGTTTCTGAAGAAGCATCAGTACATGAAGGTAATTACCTATTCTTAAGGCCTTGTACTTAGTTTCCTTGATTTGTTTCGTAGGCGTAGCTGTCGGCGTTCTGGGAATGGGGGTACCCAGACCTGCCTGCCTGCGGCCCAGGGCATGGCCCACCTCGTCAGCCAAGCACGGCCTGGCGCGACTTCGCTCAGGACAAGGCCCTCGCGAGGACCCCAAGCTCGCGAGGAAGAACAGCACCAAGACCAGCAGGGGGTGGGCCTCCTCAGGCCCCCTCCGGAGTGGCAGAGATCCCTATGCAGGACCCGGCCTCAGGAGTCAAGGATGACGCAAGGAAGGACAGGCGGGCGCCAGCGCGCTAGGCGGTGCAGTTTCCCCTTTGGTGCAAAGGGAGCAGGGACGTACGCGGGTTCCCAAATCACCTCCCAAAGGTTTCCATTCCGGTGCAACAAGACCATGACCACGAGCCCCGCCGGGCGAATGTCATAGACGAGCCCACCTCGGCATCATCCACAACTACTTTGCAGGCGAAGACCACCTTTGGACAGGGCGGGGATGTACTCCTGTCCCCCTTCAAATTTGGCCGTTGTGGGATCCCTTCCCGCCATTGCGATAAGGGAAGAGGACCCGGGCCACTTCTATATAGAGAGGCTAGGCTGCACCTCAGAGGGGGACTCGACGGCAAGACAAGGCAGAGAGCCAAGAACACCACTCGAGCGCCCTCGCGAGGCGCCTCACCACTGTACTAGTTCATCCACCACACCTCCCCGAGAGGCAATCCACCAAAGCAGGAGTAGGGTATTACGCTTCGCAGTGGCCCGAACCTGGGTAAACCACCGTGTTCGTCTTCTTCCTCATCATCGTGCGAGTTCGCCGTAGTAACCGTCGAGTAGCGAACCTGGGTTGGGCGAGGCCGCAGGGAATCTTCGCACACGCCCCTGTGTTCGAACCTTGAGGGTTTTGCGGAGCCCGAAATCCGACATTTGGCGCGCCAGGTAGGGGGCGTGTCGGAGTCTTCTTCAAGCCTCGCTTCCCCCCCGCGCCACCGCTCCGATGGCCGGCGCCCAACAAGCTTCCCCCGGCCAAGGCGGATTAGCTTCCATCGATCCCACCGCTGCCGCCGGAGACCCACGCCCCAGCGGCATAGTGTTGGGCGGTCAGTATCAAGCCGCCAGTATCGCCTCCGCCGTCGCCGCCCCTCGCAGCGCCCAAACACACGGCGGGCGGGCGGCGCCCTCAGCACCGGCGTCATGCCGCACCTACGTGGGGGACCTCAACGCGCACGATGCGCTACTGCTGGCAAGCGAGATGCTGCGCCACCGCCCCACGCACGGGGGCTTCGGCGCATGGGCCACCACGTCGTAGAGCTGGTCACCGTCGCGCGGAGGGCCGTGGCTCCTCACTCTTCTTCAGGCGCCGGGGGCTCATTCGCCGCGCCTGTCCCCCAGCCCGCCGGCGGTGTGCCCCCTCCAGCCCTGGGCGAGCCCGAGCGGGGCCCGCCGCATGCCGTGCTCCTTCTCCTTCGAATTCCGGTGACCGGTTTCGGGGCACAGCCCGGCCACGACGACTGAGCGCACGGAGGAAACAACGGGGCTCCCCACGCGCGCACCAACACGCGCCTCCGTGACCCAGTGGACCTTCAACAATTTGGATTGACCAGGCGGGAGCACGCCATCCTGTGCAGGGAGCAAGAGGCGCAGGCGTCCGGACAAACAAGCAACAACGGCGAAGGCGCGTCAGATCGCCGAGGGAGCAATCCACGTCAGGAGCTGCGTGGCCCACCCAACAGCGGTGGCAGAGGTAAGCAACTTCGCTCTGAGGCTCGTCGCGGGAGGGTCTGCGGGCTACGCGCGTAGGGCGGCGCCCCGCCGCCGCCCGGAGGGGCCATCCAGGGCGCCCCGCCAGACGGCTCAGGAGGAGAACCGGGCCCTTATGTGGAGCCCTATGTACCATGCTACGTCATACCTCCGGACGGCGGGGTGGATCAGGCGCCTGCCGCAGGCGCCAACACCCCCCAAGAATAGGGAGAGCCCTGGGCGTCCTCCCCGAGCCTGGCCTGGGGGCTTCCACCAACGGAGCACCGGGCCTGGACGACGCGAGCGGGAGAAAGAGGGAGGACGTCCTCGGGCCCACGGGGCACGACGTAAGCCATCGCCCTCGCGAGCAAGAAACGCCGAGCCGAGCCCCGCGGCCTCAGGAGTTATGGCCTGGGGGCAGCAGCAAGACACAAGTAGCGCGGGCTACCCGCGGCAACTGGAATGCCGGCGCAGCCTCAGGTTGCTGGGCCTCACGAGGCCCTCGAGACGATGTCCGGCCAGCGCCCAAACGCTTCACGAGGCGGCTTCATCGACAAAACACCTTTATGGCTGCGCCGGATGCATTGTGCTCATGTTTGGGCCGCGGGAGCGCAATCCTGCGGCTACGTGGGGAACAATGCATTCGGGTTTGGGTCATAGAGGCGCACAACCGAGCAGAAATGCACGGGATAGCTCTTAACGGAGTTGGGAGCAACCAGGCCGAGCGCTTGGGGGCTTGCCCAGCTATCTACGGCCGTGACACTCTCACGTAATAATGAGTGGGCTGTATACGCCCGGAGCCCCCCGAGGACGCGGAGGGGTTCCTTCCCACGCAATGTGGAAGCCCCATGCTCTACGCTGGCGGACAACACTGCCCACCAATGGCTATGCCCACGCAACGTGGATGACCTACGCTCAGCGCTGGGGGAAGACGAAGACGAAGAGTAGCCTAGGTGCCGGACGCGGCGGTTGCTTGCTTCTTTTTGTGTTCGAATTGCCACTTTTTGGAATGAAGTTTGAAGACTTCGGAACTTTATAATTAAAAGAAAAAGGGGTGGGGACTTTTCTCTCATTACTCTCTCGTTTTACCGGTCTTGAATTCTCTTTTTCTGGTTTGGTATTTCACAAGGGGCCGCGCGCTCTGGCCCTCCTCGAGGCACCTCGGAGCTGGATAGCAAGGCCTTGTCGCCTCAGGGACTTGCATCTTTTGGCAGTCGACCCCCGCTCGGGGGCTCTGACCGTAGCGCGGCACCGCCGCATGGAATCTCGGGAGGCCCCAGTGCCTCCTGAGGCAGTACCCGGCAGGGCAGAATGGGGGTCTCTCGAGCGTCAAAGGGGGCTCCTGAGCAGCGCGCCTTAGGAACCTTACCGGTCATATAGCCCCTCGCCCCTTGACGCCATCCAGGTGATCCGGTCGGTGTCAAGGGTGTCGCGGTCTCAACTCGTAGTTGCGTCCAGGTGATCCGGACGTACACCACGGCGGTCGAGAAATGTGCGGGACTGGGACCTGCAGACACACAGCACCGAAAGGGCTCCCAACCTGCCCCACTCGTGAGGAAGAAGAAGTCCCCAGGACGCCCGGACTTCCCAAGCGCCATAGCCGAACCGCTCCACAAGCAAGGAAGAAGCGCCCCAGGTGAAATCACGGACTATCTGGGCAACCCGGCCGCGCCTCACGGCGCACGAGATCATCACCAGCCTACAAGCTAAGTACACTACCGAACCAAGCACGAGCCTCCTGATCCAATGGCGGCCCGAATGCGGGATAGTGGTTGCATGCACTAACGCCAGAATGCAGGAACTATGGTCTACGGTATGCCACATGAAAGCCCGTGTGGCCCCAGGCGCCAGGAGGGACGACACGAGGGGAGGAATTCGGCCTCGACGGCCGCGAGCCGCCCCTCAAGAGAGAAGGCCTCACGAGGGCCCTGCCAGCCGTCATCACCAAGCCACGTCGGCAGCAGCGCCGAGCCCCGCGCAAAGAAACTAAGTCACGCCACAGCGAGCAAGCGATCGGCGATTCAAGAGAAGAAAAAGCAAGAGGGCGAAAGGTAACATGCAAAAGGCTAACGCCCTCCGGGGCCGAGTTCTTTTTAGAATATTACATGAACCATGAAAGGGAAACAGGGGATGCCTAGGAGGAGGAGTCGATGTCGCCGCCCGCGCCGCCGGCCGCCCCGGCGTCGGAGTCGTCCTCCCCGCTGGAGGCGGGCACCTGGATGAACCGCTCCACTAGGGACTCCACGTACGGGCGCACCTCGTCCCGAAGGGGCCTCTGGAGCTCGTCAGGCACCCGCTCCCCAACGCGCCGGAGGTCAAGCTCCGGGGCGTGGCGGTGCAGGTTGGAGAAGACGCCCGTCAGGGCGAGGTCGAGGAGGTCGCGCGCGTCGGATTCGTTGTCCGCGTTCGCGCGGGAGACGCCGGTCTCCAGCGCCTCCACCACCTTTTGGAAGAAATCAAGATAGCCCCCGTCACCGCGCACGCACGGCAGCGCGGGGCCTTCCCCGACGAACCGGCTCACCGCGCCGGCCGCGCGGCGGGCAATGGCAAGGTACTGTTTGGCGCGCTGGGACTCCATCATCTTGGCATGCGCCGCCTCGTCCTGGGCGGTCTGGACGGCGTCAGCTGCCTCCTTCACCTGGTCCTGGAGGGACGCCAGCTCCGCCCTCGCCTCTGCTTCGCCCCTGAGGGCGGCCCGGAAGGCAGCCTCGGCGGTCGTCAGCTGGGCCCGCAGCGCGTCCACCTCCTCCTGGAGTTCCCCGAGCTTGCGCTTCTTGGCCGCAGGCGCCCTGGAAGATGGAGGGGATCAAGTCCAGAGCATTGGACAAGACAACTAAGAAAGAAGGAGGCGGCGGAGTACTCACTCATCGACTATGGCCCAGCGCCGACGAACTTGCGCCGACCCTGAGGGCCCCCCGCCACTACCTCCGGAGCAGGGCGAGGGGGCCGGCGGTGCCGCGCGTCTCCCCGCGCCTGCGGCGCTTCCTCCAGACGCCATGGGAGAGGAGAAGCTGGGAAGAGGAGAGGGCTTTCTCTGCGGAACGATGGAAGCAAGAAGACACCTCGAGACTGCAATGCCCCCCTGCCAGGGGCGGATTTATAGGCGTAACTGCAGCCGCGAGACGTCGTGGGAGAGCAGGCGTCGTGCGCCTCTCGGGCGCCGCGGAGCGGTTCGATCGGCGCAGTACCGTCCGCGTCGCCTCCCCTATCGATTGACGGGTCACTTCCGCGTGGCCCGAGGAGTAGAGGCCCGAGGCGGCAGCAGCATTCAAGGAAGGGCAATGATGGCCGGCGCTGCACACGGGCTAAGCATCAGTTTGACTTGGGGTGGTTCCTGATACCCTCGGGGAGCGGGGGCATCGCCGCCCAAGCGCTCGACGTGTGTAAAGCCTGGCCCACAGGCATTGCGGCCCGCGGCGCTTTGGGCCGTCCTCAAGGCTTCGCCTGGAAGCCAGCTCGAGAGCGCCTTGGGCCCAGGGGCTACTGTCGGCGTTCTGGAAACGGGGGTACCCAGACCTGCCTGCCTGCGGCCCAGGGCATGGCCCACCTCGTCAGCCAAGCACGGCCTGGCGCGACTTCGCTCAGGACAAGGCCCTCGCGAGGACCCCAGGCTCGCGAGGAAGAACAGCACCAAGACCAGCAAGGGGTGGGCCTCCTCAGGCCCCCTCCGGAGCGGCGGAGATCCCTATGCGGGACCCGGCCTCAGGAGTCAAGGATGACGCAAGGACGGACAGGCGGGCGCCAGCGCGCCAGGCGGTGCAGTTTCCCCTTTGGTGCAAAGGGAGCAGGGACGTACGCGGGTTCCCAAAGCGCCTCCCAAAGGTTTCCATTCCGGTGCAACAAGACCACGACCACGAGCCCCGCCGGGCGGATGTCATCGCCGAGCCCACCTCGGCATCATCGACAGCTACTTTGCAGGCGAAGATCACCTTTGGACAGGGCGGGGATGTACTCCTGTCCCCCTTCAAATTTGGCTGTTGTGGGATCCCTTCCCGCCATTGCGATAAGGGAAGAGGACCCGGGCCACTGCTATATAGAGAGGCTAGGCTGCACCGTAGAGGGGGACTCGATGGCAAGACAAGGCAGAGAGCCAAGAACACCACTCGAGCGCCCTCGCGAGGCGCCTCACCACTGTACTAGTTCATCCACCACACCTCCCCAAGAGGCAATCCACCAAAGCAGGAGTAGGGTATTACGCTTCGCAGTGGCCCGAACCTGGGTAAACCACCGTGTTCATATTCTTCCTCGTCATCGTGCGAGTTCCCCGTAGTAACCGTCGAGTTGCGAACCTGGGTAGGGCGAGGCCACAGGGAATCTTCGCACACGCCCCTGTGTTCGAACCTTGAGGGTTTTGCGGAGTCCGAAATCCGACAGTAGCGCTCAAATTTCTCTTTACTAACTTAGGTGCCCCCGAGATGGTGTGCAGATAAGATGGATTGTTGGGAGGAGTTGGTGGATGAGTGGTGCACTGACCACCGGTGAGCTGTCCACGACAATGCGAAGGACCGGCGTGTCCAAATGGTTGGTGTGCCACACCATCAAGGCAGCGCCAACTTATTTCAGTTCGGGCGGAACTGGGTATGTGGTTTGCTTCATGATTCATGCAATTCATTTTTCATGCTAGATTGAGCCCTTTACTAATACTTTGTTCATCTCTTTTAGGCGTGACACAATAACACGGAGGTGACAGAGGTGTACAACCTCTATGCCATGGCCCATACTGCATCGTACAAGAAGGCCAAGGCATTCTCTGAGTCTGACCTCGATCATCCAGAAAAGTTCACAAACATCTCCTCCCACCACAAGCTCGTGAGGTACAACGAGGAGGCGAAGGCGAGCAAATGGGAGGACTATAACCCGAGCCAACATCCTATTGATCCAGAGCTGGTGATGATAGCTGGTGGCGGGAGGCCCCATAGCTCGCTAGCCATTGGTGATGGACTGATACGTTGTCCTCTCACTCTCCCAGAGATCAAGGCGCGCCAAACGAGCTTCTGTCCTGACAAAAGGACTCGTCCACGACCAGTCCATCTCGCCATCGAGGTTAGTTATACGGACTCAAATATCTTTCCTCCATTACATTGTGTGTGCGGCCATCGATGATTACAATGTTAACGAGGAGTGGTGTTGCAGGCTACTCTTAAGAAAGAGAGAACGACAACCCAGGCGCTTCTGCGGGAGAGGGACAGGGTGGCGGCGGAGAAGGAACTGGCTGTGGAGGAGAAGATGGCTATGTTGTTGGAGGAGGAGAGGGCACGAAATGAGGCCACTCACCGGGCCATGTACGAGCTACTCGTGGTAAGTTTCTTCTGCATATTAGCCAAATCATGCACGTAATGTTCGTTTCATTACTAACTAATATGACTTACTCGTCAAAACCAAATGTGCGGTCTGTGTGCGAGAAGACCGGTCAGACCCCTCCGCCGATGCCAGTCATTACTCCGGTTGGAACGGTGAGTTTCATTTGAATGGTGATTAGTTAGTAGTCTTAACATTTGAGTGTCATCATGCTAACAAGACATTGCAAATGATCTTTGGTGCAACATAACTCCCAAGCCGCACCGCACAACCCTTCTCCAGGGCATCCTTCTCTAGGTGAAACTGGCCCGATCAACCCCGATGCTTCACCTCCGTGATGATGACGACGGTAAGTTTTCTTTAGTGTTTTGCTTAACAAATGCATACTCAGATTCGTACATGCGAGTTTGCCCTAATATGCCACATACTTAGCGTCTTTTTCCCTAAAAAGACATACTTAGCTAATTATCCTCCAAAATGACATAATTATTAGCTTATTTAGTTCATTTATGACATAATTAGCTTAGTTTGGTCAAAAAGTGTATAATAATCTTGGTTAGCTCATAAATGTCATATACTTAGCTTAGTTTCCTCCAAAAGGACATAATAAGCTAAGTTAGCTCAATAATGACCTATACTTAGCTTCGTTTCCTGCAAAATAACATAATAGGCTTAGTTAGCTCAAAAATGGCATAATTACCTAGGTTAGCTCAATAATGACCTATACTTACCTTATTTTCCTCCAAAATGACATAATAAGCTTAGTTAGTTCTAAAATGGCATAATTACCTAAGTTAGCTCTAAAATGACACAAATAAGGAATAAGAAGAAGAAAAACAAGGAAGAGGATAAAAAGAAAGAAAAGAAGAAGAAAGAGAAGAAAAAGAAAGAATGAAAGAAGAAGAATGAGAAGGAAAATGATAAATAGATAGAAGATAAGAAGAAAGATGAGCTTCTTCTTTCCTCTTCTTTCTTTCTTCTTATTATTTTTCTTCTCTTTCTTCTTCTTCTAGTCTTCTTCTTCTTCTTCTTCTTCTTCTTCTTCTTCTTCTTCTTCTTCTAGTCTTCTTCTTCTTCTTCTTCTTCTTCTTCTTATTCTTCTACTACTTCTAACTTTCTTATTCCCATTTTTTAGATTTGATTCACTTCATGGAAGTTGGCATTGATGGACTGCTAGTGATTAGTTTCTGTTTTTATTTGTGTTGATGAACAATGTGAAACTATATATGTATGTATATATGGATGAATAGTGTGACTGCTTTAACTATGTATGGATGAACATCTGGCATTGGTTCTTTTAATATGTACTGGTTCTTTTGATATGACCTAGCTCTTGAACTATATATATCATATATGTGTTGTGAAAATGCAGGAAATAACAGAAAACGAATTAAAAAGTGGTAATATAGGCACTTTTCCGTCTGCCAGTGAACGACAAAGATATTTGCTGTCGATAGGCAGATGGCAAAGGTGCCACATGGCAGCAACCTGGGAGCACCAGGTCTGACCCATTTGTTCATTTTGTCGTCATCTTGGAGATGGCAGACGGCAAAGGCTGACCGGGCAGACGACCAAGATAGAGCAGTTGTGGCATGCAGCCACAGGACCGTTGACGTCACCAGCAGACGGCAAAGGCAACAGTTTGTTTGCCGTCAGCAGGCAGACGACAAAGTCAGCCGTTTGCCACCTAACGGGGCTAACAGCTATACTTTGCCGTCCAGGAGTTGTGCCGTCAGCTTGGTCAGGAAGGCGGACGGCAAAGGTCTTTGCCGTCTGCTATGGTTTTGCAGACGACAAAGTAGGTGATTACCATAACTTTGAGTGCTGAAAGTGGGGCCGTCAGCCAGTAGACGACAAAGGTGTTTGCCGTCCGTGGTCTTGCCCTTTGCCGTCCGCTATGGTAGACAGCAAAGCATGGCAATGTTTGTCATCAACCGCATAAAAGAAGCACGTATTAATCATCGGTGATGCAACATAAGAAAGGATAGTAATCAAGATATGGGAACTTGTAGTACGAAGATGCAACATACTAGATGTAATCATGGAAATCATGTCATGTGTGCGAATAGTGGGTATACATAATGCACATGACATATCACAAGCAAGAAAATGAGATATGAGCAAAGTATTGTCATTGCATTGGCAAGAAGTCTTATGTGCATAGCAATGGAACATCATGACTCGCCCAACACAAGAAGCAATAATAGCATGGATCACAAGGTGAACATAGCAATAGCAACTAGGATCTCCACCAAGCATGCAAATACACATAGTAGTAGTATAATGGTGAATCATGGGTAAATGCAAGCAAGGGTCGCAATTGCATGGCAAAAGCATAGAATGAGGCATAACATGCAAAGTGAACACGAGAACATGAGCTAACATGACAAGTGGTATCTAGCCCATAGTCGTGTGAGAACCAAGTAGAAGAGGTGCGCGTAGTCCTTGCGCGAGGGGAATGGTTGCAGACACATTCCGGTGAATCCCAAAGCATCAATGCTCTCAAGAGCTCTTTTCGTCAGCTCATGGATTGTGAGGTTGACGAGTAATCATGAGTACCTACACACAACAAAGTTAAAAGGAAAATTGTGTGCGCATGGTATATGTATACATCATCCGTTAGGATGTGCATGTGCATGAGTTTGTTAGCACAAAATATCAAATGCTCAAATAAATGAGATGCATGGTATAAGAACATGTCATCCATCATGAAAGGTTTGTTATTATATATGTCATAATGGAGACTAGAAGTATGTGGTGTATGGGAGCATTGTTATTCATGGTATTCGGATGGTGCACGCAATTGTTGGAATCATGCAATGGATGGGATGGTACAAAATCTTCTAACATGCATGAGGAAACTATTGGGGTCTCCTCATGTGCAATAGCGGAAGCATAATTCGGAGAATATGGACAACATCCAAAACAATGCATTTCCAAATCATGGTGATCATGGCATGGCATATGAGAATTATTGCGCAAATGATGCAAAGGAAGCATGGCAATATCATCACATGAAAAACATATGCCAGTAACCATGGGCTTGTCGTCTATGCCGTATGAGCAAATGGGATTATTTTTTATGGGATATGCATAGTCACTATGGTGAGATTGCAAAGATGCTATATGGGAAATTTCACGCGTAGCATATGACAAGTTTAGCGGATTATCGAACATGATGTGACCAATAGAATTTTCACATGATATCCTATGGAGAATACCAGCAAAACTAGGTAAGTCAACATGCTCATCGTCATATTCATCAAATATTGGTGGCACATCTAAGCATGAAGAATACATAGCATGTGGTGTGTCCATAAGGTGATCAACATCATGCAAGCAATCAATGGCAAGATAGTCCACTAGTGGGACAAGCAAAGAACCTTCACCTAATTTACCTTTGGAGCTTCGCTCATGTGATGTAGGTGAGGTGGGAAGTACAAACTTGTGGTCAACATCATGATGGAACCATGTGGGTGGGGCACGATTGTCCACCATGGCCATCGTCATTCCCACTGGAGGAATGGACTCTTCGAGGGTAGGCACGTGGTCATGTAGGAGACCTTGCACCAAAGAAGAAGACACAATAGGAGTACATGTTAAGTTGTTAGAAATCATAGTGGCCTCACATGCCCTCTCAACTACTTCACTCACTAAGTGTCGTGGCTCACTCACTCCCTCTAGGATTGTCTCACTCATATGGTTGGTTGAGTCACTCAAATGGTGGTGATGACTCTCAACTTCACATAGGAAAATTGGCATGTTTTTGTGTATAGGGCTAGTGGTGGTCACACTCATCCTCTCATTGGAAATGCACGCAAAGTCACATATGGTGGAGTCACTCGTCTTACTCATGTGGTGGTGGCTCTCCTCACATGGAAAATGGGGCATCTCGTCATATGTGGGTGTCGGAGAGATGTAGGTGCTAACGTCTCCATGCTATACTCCTTGCGCCGCCGTGGTTGAAGGGATAGTCCCATGCTCAACCTCCTCGTCCATAACACCTTCGAAGATGAATGCCGTGGGGTGTGGCAAAACATCAATCTCCTCCAATACCGAAGGGAACATCCCAAGCTCGGCCTCGGTGCTTGACTTCAAGTATGAGTCCCATGTGGGCACCGTCTTCAAGTTGTTAAAGAGGGTCGCGCTTGTCGCCATGGTCGAAGGGAAAATCCCATGCTCGACTGTCGTGTCGCCGTCATCGTGGATGAAGGCCAAAGATGGCACATCATCAATCTCCTCCATGACCGAAGGGAAATTCCCATGCTCGGCCATCTTCCTTGGGATACTTCCGAAGATGGAAGGGTCATCCATGCGTGTAGTCGGTCGCCTTGGTGTTGGCGTCGCAGCTTGTGGTTGACGACATTCTTTGTCTTGGCGCGCTTGTTTCTTGTCGTCGTGTTGGTGGTCGTCTCGATGATGAGGACGTTGCTGCGTGATGCTTGCTTCGGTTGGGCACTCGAACGATGTGCAACTTGAGCGTCTTCGCCTTCAAGATGACGAAGGGGAAGAAGACTTGTAGTTGGCCACCATGTGTTGACGTTGATACATGTGAGCATCCAACTTTTTGTCGATGTAGTCTCTTTTCCGAGCTTCGGAGTGTCGTATGTCGATGGCGAGTCGCTCAATTTTTTGGTTGATGTAGTTGTTCATGTCGATGTAGTCGTCGAAGACCAAAGATAATGTGCTTTGCCTAGCCATCACAAGACTTGAGCAAAGGTGAGTGGGAAATGAGATAAACAATACCAAGATACCGTTCCCAAAGTTGAGGAGGTATCCCGTTTCACTCAATGTGAATTGAGAGAATAGTAGAATTGGTACCGGACTTGTTCACAAACACCTACAAGTAAAGCTTATCGAGTGGCTTGGTTAGGACAAGTGGCACAAAATTCAAGCAAATGTTAGTCAAGATATCGAAAATGTTGAGGAAGATTCACAAAATTGCAATGCAAAGCAAATAGATCAATAGCTATGGTGGCACTAGGAACACACACACGGATAGATAATGGGATCCGCGCAACAAAGGAATGAGCACAAAATGTGAGAGACCCGGGAAAAGCTCCTGTTGCACGGATACTAGAAGAGACAATAGCTCCATCGCTCAAATGGGCTAGATACGCGCTTGTGCACCAACCTAAAAGAGTAAACGTGCCGTCATCAATCCCAAGTATGATATGTATGTATGATCCAAGAGTATCTACTATGCAAAATGGCTTGGTGCGATATCTATTTCTTAGAAGCTCTTTTGTAACTCCTCTTTTGCTTAAAAGCTTTTCGCTCTTTTTTTATGCTTGATGCTCGAACCTAGATATGAGACAAGTATGATGGATATGCACGGGTGAGACTTATGGCATAATGTAGATAACAAGATGTTTGCACGCTAAAAGTAGCTATGCGGCATAAGAGTAACACTACGGTGCACAAGTAACGTGGCCCGACAATTCTCAACTCGCTAGTCTCAATGGGTAAGGTACGCAATAGCTCGAGGTGATCAATGCAATGGCAAGGAAATGGACAATGTTGTCGTCGAGATTATCGTCCTTTCTTATAGTTGTGTGCCAAAAGGCAAAGTCGCCGATTTCGATGTCGAGGCCGAGGCGATGATGAGCGACGGTGTTGTCGATGTAGAACCGTACCTAATTAGCCGAACCACCTTAGAAAATGGAAACCGTAACTCAAAATTTCAAACAAAATTGGGTTAGGATGGCGGAAGTTTATGGTGGGATGGCTATGCGGAAGTTATGGCGGAGGCCTAGGCAAACTTTCCAAAATGTCAAAAATATGATGAAGTAAGAAAAGAGTCTGGATGACCCACAAGTATAGGGGGTCAATTGTAGTCCCTTCGATAAGTAAGAGTGTCGAACCCAACGAGGAGCAAAAGGAAATGACAAGCGGTTTTTAGCAAGGTAATTTCTGCATGCACTAAAATTGTAGGTAACAGATAGTTTGATAGCAAGATAATTGGTAACGAGCAAGTAACGGTGTCGTGGGAGTAATCCTGACAATAGTACTGGGGGTACGAATGGGTAGGGCGAAGCCTGGCTACGGAACAAGTGTAACACTCGGTGTTTACGAGTTCGGACTCCACTCAGAAGTGGTAACAGTCCTACATCTCGAGCCCTGGGGCTAGGTATTGTTTGATATGTGCTCTGATTACAGAGAGTTCGTAACCCTTGTTCCAGCGCCCGAGGATGGCTTATATAGAGTGCACCACCACCGGTCGAACGCCATCACTAGGGTCATTAATGATAGTAACTGCGGGGGTTACTAGAAACTGCTAAGTTAACTACAGCCGTTACAGGTAACATGGTCTTTACAGTACTTAAGGTGTTTTAAGTCCCTAGAACGTTGCAGCTCTCAGGACGCTCCTGCTTCCTTCTGGCCGAGTGGTTAACAACGTCCGAGTGACTTGAGAAGAGCCGAGTGCCTCTTGTATATTCGTCCGAGTGTCGAGGTAAGACAAGGACTTTCATGACCTTGTAGGACCCCAAGAGTGTCCTAGATCAGAGGGACATGACCCTACCTAGGGTAGGTGACTTCGTCAGTAGCCCCCGAATCGGTTAAGGTTTTAGATAGCCGAGTGACCAACGTGCTGGGCTGTTGGTAGCGCTTTCAGGAATGCTAAGGAGCAAGACGGGTTGCTCCTCACTCGTCATCGAAGCGCGCCCGATTCAGGTCAAGTAAATTCTGGACGGCTCGCACAGTCCGACTCTTCAAGTTATTTGATCCGGTGCAGATCAGTTCCCGGGAGCAGTAGCCTTATATCCTAGAGATGATATTATTGAGCCTTCCGATTTTCTTTCACTCGGGGCTCTCGAACCGGTGTTAGATTCAACCGAATACTCAATAGGCCTCTATGGTCCGTTTGGTGAGTCCTGGCACGTCGGATCACGTCAGCGAGCTCAGAGCTCATTCGGTCAATTTTAGTGCATCAGAATGCACCAGTGAGCATGGGCTCACTCGGTCAAATTTGGTGCATCAGTGTGTACCAGTGAGCACAGAGCTCACTTGGTCGGTTTTAGCGCACCGGTGAATGCAGAGTTCACTCGAACAGCTTCGTTGCATAGGAATGCTTCAGAGGTCACAGAGTTCAATCGGACGACGGTTGCGCGAAATCTCCGGAGATTTCACTATTGTGGGGAAGCGCGCACGAGTGATCGTGACGGTTGTGTTAGGCAAGTGGGGAAAGTGGCCACGGCACCTCGATTTTCACGCCGTGAATTTCGCCACGTGTCCCCGCTTCTTTGTCCCAGAGATATCGCGGATTTGCCCGTGTCCGTTGATTGCGCGACCGCTGTCGAACCGACGACTGAAATCCCGCTGATCCAGAGTATGAAAGCAGGCCGGGAGGGAGGTAGGAAAACATCTCTATTCCCCTGATTCACTCCACCTCTCTGTCGAGAACCCCGCCTCCCACCGATTTGCTGCCACTCCTCGCCGGAGATGACGAAAAGCACCACCGTGAGAGCCGAGAGGGCAAAGAAGATCTCGCGCGAGTCCTCCTTGAGCGCGGGCGCTCCAGCCGGCTTCGTCCAAGGCGATTGGAGGACCTGGAGAGTAAGGGTCTCCTGGTCGCCGAAAGCTTGAGGCTGCCGGAGAAGGGGGAAACGGAGCCCGCCCCGTGAGGGAATGAGAGGGTCCTCCTCACCACTAACCTCGACAGAGGTTTCTCTTTGCCTCCACGCCCCTTTTTCCGCACTTTTTTGGATTTTTTGGAGCTCAACTTCATCATCTTCCCCTCAATTCCATCACTTATCTCGCTGCTTTCATTTCGCTTTGCGAATACTTCCTTGGATGTCACCCCCACTTGGGCTTGTTCAAATACTTATTCACGTCCCGAGTGATGAGTGTAAAGAAAACTGTCGTGGTTTTGTCACGGCAGATGTCCTCGTGAAAGGACTTAGGTTCGAGGCCATCGCTAAGGTGAGCTCGAAGGGGTTGATCGGGATCGAGAGACAAAAGTTACCCAGGTTCGGCCCCTCGGAAAGAGGTAAAAGCCTACGTCCTGCTTTGTGTTGTATTGATTGGGTATCGATTACAAGGGAGCGAGTTCGCTTGACCTAGCTATCGATGAGTTGTTTCGTGTTCTAAGCCGCCCAGGTAACCCGCCCTTATATACACGGGTCAAGGCCCTGGGCTTACAAGAGTCCGGGCCGGGTTACACTTGATAACCGACCTCGCCTCTAACTATACATGCCTTATCTAACAAGTCGCCCCCGGCGGCTCAAGCCCGCCGGGTTACATCCTGTCTTCTGGCTCTGGGCCTTCTGGCCCACGGAGTAAGTTCATTCCTAAAGTTATCGTAAGTCGCCAACCGCATGACCCGGCCCCACCTGGGCGGGTCTCATCATGGGGTTATATCCCCAACATTAGGCCCCAGATTGATTTGAACCAGTTCATGTCAATCTCCAAGTCTTCTGGATGGCGAGTCTTGCTGTCTCTTGTAATCTTCATGACCCGCCGAAAATGGGTGATCGTTGTGTCTGACAAGCTTTCATGACCCGCCGTGACGTCATCAGAAAAATCAAAAAAGATTCCTATGACGTCAGAGCGGATCTTTCGTCATTAATATGACCAGCCCGAAAATCGAGGCATCTTCTTAGTTTAATCATCATCGTGCCCCCTCGATTCTCGCACCGGACCCTTTGAAAGACCATTATGTCCTTATAAATATGCACGAGGGGTTATCATTTCACTTTTTCCCCGCCGCCGTCTTCTTCTTCTTCCTCCGAACGCTCGCGCCGCCGAAGCCAGCTGCACCGCTCGGTCCTCGCCGTCTTCAACAACACCGGCCGCTGCATCAACCTGAGACGATCCAGAACTCCCGCGCATTCGCAGCACTCTCAATGTTCTAACTCTGCCCCCTGTCAGATCTACATTAGGGTTTTCTCAAATCCATGGAGTTCTTCGGTGTTCATCACCATTCGCGGGAGCGCTCTTTTCACCGATTAGATAAAAACACCTTCTTTTAAGCCTCACAATGATGCCGAAGTCCCGCGGCCGCCTGCTCCGCACCTATGCCGCACTCATTGTAGATCTGCAGCTCGTCTTAATCTAAGTAACGGCCATCTGTTCTTCCGCTAGTCTTTTTAGGGCTAGAATATTTTTCTTTTTCTCTTGCCCGTAGATCTTGAATCCATAGCTGTAATTGTAGAATTGGTTTCTCAACACTTAGCAGTTTTTCAGCCTGCATGGATAAACTTGACCCGCCAAAAAGCTGCCGGCTCACTTTGTCTCGCCACAAGTAGCTTCGGCGGCTCACAATTTTTATTGACCCGCCCAATGCTATCACCATTTATAGCTGTAGCAACCTTGGTCAAAATGTATTTTTACGCCGCCAAGTATTCATGCCTTCCCGCAGCTTCCTAAGCTACCACCATGTCGAAGACTCCATCCACTTGCAATTGGGTAAAGTCTGGAGTGACCGGACAGTCTCTCAAGGAATTCGTCACCATGGGGGTTCTTCCGGCTCAGGACGTCATCCACTGGCGGGTTCCAGGAAATGAAACCACCTCCAAGTCCAAAGATGGGGAGGTCATTATCTTTACAGCTCATCTTCTTCGGGGCTTTTCCCCGCCCGGATCAAAGTTCTTCCGGGATGTCTTACACGCGTTCAAACTGCACCCCCAAGACATCGGCCCAAACTCTGTGACCAACATGTGTCAATTTCAAACCTTCTGTGAAGCCTACCTTCAGGAGGAGCCGTCGGTTGACCTTTTCAAGGAGTACTTTTACATCAACCGCCAGACGGAGATGGCCGACTGGTTAAGCCTTGAGCTCGGGGGCGTTACTCTTCAGAGGCGGAGGGACGTACTCTTCCCAGTGGCGACTCTGCCAAGTCACCCCAAGGAGTGGAACAAGACTTGGTTTTATTGCCAAGATACTTCACCAGAGGGGGAGAACCCACTGCCGGGTTACCGTCCTTACCGGCTTAGTACAGATACAGAGCTTCCAGACAGAATGTCAGCCACCGGGTGGGCTCAATATGCCTCTACATTCTCCAAAGTCAGGGCCCTTTTGGCCAACGGGTTGACGGGTGTTGATCTGACCCGCTGCTGGGTCTCCTGGAGGATTCTGCCGCTGAGCCACCGCGGTGCCTTAATGTGCCAGTACA
Source organism: Elymus sibiricus (assembly GCA_039707655.1). NCBI lineage: Eukaryota > Viridiplantae > Streptophyta > Magnoliopsida > Poales > Poaceae > Elymus > Elymus sibiricus. Next base: position 205,646,988 of record CM077673.1, on the reverse strand, counting down.
CCGGCAGATTGGATGACCCTCAACGCTTCACCCGGACCCCTCTGAAGGATCAGGATCTTAATACCATCGTCAAGTCTCTGCTGGGGGAAACATTAGCCGCCTGCAGCAAGACTAGCCTAAACCCCTTCTCTGCACTTAACCCGGCTCCGGATGTAAGTCATTTCATCCTATCCTCCATCCATTCTTTTGCTGTTGTATTTTACATACTTATTAAACCTTTTTCTGCCAATATGCTTTGTCCTACATAGGCCGGCTCTTCCTTCTGGAAAAAGCTGCTGCCCCCGACTCTCAAGAAGAAGAGCAAGGTCCCAAAGGCATCAAAACCTAAGTCACCGACCCGCAAGAGGAAACAGTCAACAGAAGAGCTATTTGACTTAGATGATTCAGAGGTAGAACTTGACTCCCTTGGCCTTTTCTTTATGCAACTTATTGACGGCAATCACTCACAGGAAGAAACTGAAACAAGTCATGCCGACGTTGCCGAGGTAACCATTGTCTCCTCTGACTCGGATCTTTCACCAATAAAGAGAATACGGCGAGTTGTACGGAAGGTAAAGAGTTCCCGCCCTTTTGCTTACTTGAGTCATAACTTTCTTTTGAAGAAACAGCAAGACGATAGCAGACGTCAGACCCAGAGCGCCGGCTCTGGAGACCTTCTAACCGACTTACCAAATGAGCCAGCCCCTCGGAAACAGCGCACCGAGGTACTTCCTTGTCTTAAACTCATCTTGTCTGTACATTGTCCTTGCAGCTTATTGATTGTTTAATAATGCTAAATTTTTCCAGGACTCGCCTCCTTCTTCTGGCGATTCAACAGCCTCGAAGCTGCCTCCTCTTATTATTAACCCGGGGTAAGCATTTGTATATCCCGAAATGTATTTACTATCTCATACCTTATCATGATATATCCAACTTTGCCTTTACTCACAGGGCTCAAGCCAAACGAAGGAAAGGGGCCGGGTCATCTGCAACTCCTGATGTCCAAGACCCGGAGATCCCAACACCCAATATTCCTGACTCTCATATTGAGGCTTTTGAGGCTGCTAAAGACGCCCCTGAAGAAGCTCCTCGACAGGCTGAGCCGGCTGCTATGGACATTGAAGCTCCTGAAGTTCATCCGGAATCTTCTCCTAAGCCGCCCAGCCCCCGGCCGTCAACTGAACCCATGGCTTCTCATGAAAAGGTCATTGTTACCGGGGCGGCTTACAAGCCTCCAGCTCCTTTGCATGCACTATCAAAGCATGTCAAGGAAGACGAAGCGGCTCCCTCCACGGAAGAGAAGACTCCTTCTGATCTTTCAAACCTGGATAAACTCACTGCTGATGAATTACATTCCGGCTATCTGAGCCGTCTGTTTGCCAGCCGAGACATGGAGGCCAGCCTGGTTGCCAAGATGAAGGCAAAATATGAGGTACTTGATCTCCCTTGCCTCTTTATATATATACTTATGTAGCCCCCAAGGGCCGGGTCATTACCTAAGTAATGAGTCGGCACTCAATAACAGAGTACGAGTCAACTGTAGCCCCCAAGGGCCAGGTCATTACCTAAGTAATGAGCCGGCTCTATAATAAAGAGCTGAGATAAAATAAGAGCCGATCGTAGCCCCCAAGGGCCGGGTCATTACCTAAGTAATGAGCCGGCTCTCTAAGAAAGAGCTGAGATAAAATAAGAGCCAATAGTAGCCCCCTAGGGCCGGGTCATTACCTAAGTAATGAGCCGGCACTCAATCGTAGACAAGAGCCGATCGTAGCCCCCAAGGGCCGGGTCATTACCTAAGTAATGAGCCGGCACTCAATCATAGAGCAAGAGCCGATCGTAGCCCCCAAGGGCCGGGTCATTACTGAAGTAATGAACCGGCTCTATAAGAAAGAACTGAGGCACATTGGCCCCCAAGTGTCAAGTAAATTGCTTACAATATGCTTGGGACTTGTAATCATTGCACCAGATTTTGCTATAAACTGTGTGAGCCGGGCTGGCGGCTTAAAACTCACAACTTTGCTCTGTCATGACTTGTCCTATGCAGGAATCTGTGACCGCCGCTGAGTTGATCGTGACCGACCTGAAGAAGAACCTAGCACAACAACAGAAAGGCCGAGCAAATACGGAAGAAAAGTGGCGGCTCTGCTCCATAGAGCTTGAAAAGATCAAGACAGAGTTTGAAACTTTCAAACAGACTGCTGAATCAAGCCAAGCCGCCTTGGTCAAACGTGCTGAAGACGCAGAAGGCCGGCTCAAAGTGGTGACTGATGAACTGAACACTCTGAAGGGCCACATCACCCGTATGGTTGGAGCTGTGTTTGGTAAGTACTTTTATCCGTCAACTATATACAAACACTGCTTAATATTCTTCCCCGGCGGCTTATAAATTTTTTGATTTGCCTGTAGGTGAACAGAGCCGCCAATTGCCCAGCAACAGCCTGCTGATGCTCAAGGCCTTGTATTCCTTAACAGAACAACTGTATGCCGGGTCTCTAATCACCATCAAGGCCGTCGTGTCTGAAAGGGGCATCCCAAAGTTTATGAAAGGCGTACTGGAAACCATGTCGACTATCCCAATGCAGCTTCAAGAATTAAAGAGATCAGCCGCCCGCAAGGGCGCAATTGCTGCTTTGAGCCGGTCACTGGCTTACGCCCTGGAGCTTAACCCGGATGAGATGATGGACGGCTGCCCTCAACTGAAGGAGGACGGCTCAGAGTTTACGCAAGAAGACTACACTCGCTGTCATAAGGCGTCTCGGATCCTGGCAAGCCGGCTGGCTGAAGAAGCTGATCTATCAGTATACCAAGCGGCTTACTCCGAAGATAACAAGCGGATTCGAGGGCCCACTTTTGAAGCAAAGAGCCTGGTTCCTCAACGCCGTAAGCATCGCTTCGCTCCTGACGTTGACCCGTCTCCAATCATGCATGATGAAGCTATGTTTGAAGCTTTGACCAATTGCAATTGGGATGTGGACAACCTCCAGATCGAAGAAACCGAAGACCCGGCGCAGGATGACCCGGCGGCGAGTTAAAGAAAAAACTTTGCATCCTGTAACCCGGCCTTGTTTAATTCGCCGGGTTAAGATTTGTTGAAAAACTTGAAGTCTGCAATGCTTGGGGCTTTTGGATAGCCTTGTAATAGTCGTAGAAAAACTCTTAACTGCCTACTCTTGCACTTTTGATGTCATGCTCGAAAGATTTGCTGGCGACTTAGCAAACTCATCTGTTATATATATATATATATATATATATATATATATATATATATATATATATATAATCACTTGACTGCTTTGACGTACTAGGCGGGTTATACTCCATGAACCAATCCGGAAATTTTCAAAAACTTAGAATATTATCATGAAAGTACCTGCAAGAACAAGCAATTACATGTCTTATCCTATAAGCCGGCTTTAAAGGCACGGCAGGACAAGATAACTCTTGTTTTTTATGAAAATATTTTGTTTCCGAAGAAACTAGGCGGAAAGCCTGAAAACTTGTAAACCGGGCCTCACGTGACATAAATCCGTCATTTAAACCTTGCTTACTGTAAGCCGGCTCTCTTGTGACATAAATCCGTCATTTAAACCTTGCTTAGCAAGTTCAGGGTCTTTAAAAGATTGACATTGCTAAGAGTACGAACAGGCCACATAGCGGAGGGGTTACGGTAGACAAGACGAGTTTGTCCTCGCTCACTGTAAGCCGGCTCTCTCGTGACAAAAGCCGCCGTTTAAACCTTGACAAGTTCAGTGTCTTCGTGCGAGAATAACTTAGAAAAGTTCAGGGTCTCTTATCAAGAATAACTGTCAAGAGTTCGGCGGGTCACATGGCGGAGTAGCAAGTTGCAAACAGGCAGGTTTAACTCGGACATGGCGGAAAGCCGGGTCAAGAGGGTAAATAAGCTAAACCCATAGGGTTGGAAGCCCCCAAGTGACCAAATTAAGGATCAACTCCTTTGTAATATAAACCTGGCCAAGAGGGTTTAAAAGCCCCCAAGCGACCTGATTAAGGATCAACTCCTTTATATGTAATTCATGGCATATAAAGCCTGGCCAAGGGGGTTTAAGAGCCCCCAAGTGACCTGATGAAAAGGATCAACTTCTTTGTATGACACTCAGTGTGGAGAAAAATGGCAGAGGCCCCTAATCATGGGGATGCCAACTTTATTATATCATAAAAGATGGTTTATACAATGACAGGGATATGTACATTGATGAGAGCCGGCTGGCGGCTTAAGTATAGTATGGCCGAAGGTGAGCAATATTCCATGGCCTTTTGGTCTCCTCACCAGAAGTGCGAGACTTGTCACTTTCCCGTATATCCATGAGATAATAAGAGCCATTGTTGAGATTTCTGCTGATCACAAACGGCCCTTCCCAGGGAGGTGACAACTTATGCATATCTGACTGGTCTTAAATCAGTCGGAGTACTAAGTCGCCTTCTTGGAATGTCCGGGTCTTGACCCTGCGGCTATGATAGCGACGCAGGTCTTGCTGATAAATCACCGACCGAGCTGCTGCAAGATCCCGCTCTTCGTCCAAAGCATCCAAAGCATCCTGACGTGCCGCCTCATTATCAGTTTCCACGTAAGCCGCCACCCTAGGCGAGTCATGACGAATATCACTGGGGAGAACAGCTTCTGCGCCATAAACCATGAAGAAAGGCGTATAGCATGTAAACCTGTTGGGGGTGGTTCTTATGCTCCAAAGAATAGACGGCAACTCCTCCACCCAACAACCCGGCGTGCGCTCCAAAGGGACCATAAGCCGGGGCTTTATACCTCTCAAAATTTCCTGGTTAGCACGCTCAGCTTGACCATTAGACTGTGGGTGAGCTACTGAAGATACATCAAGACGGATATGCTCCTCATCACAGAACTCTTTCATAGCCCCCTTGGATAGATTTGTGCCATTATCAGTGATGATACTATGTGGATAGCCAAAACGAAAGATCAGTTTTTTGACGAACTGAACCGCTGTTGCTGCATCACACTTGCTAACCGGCTCAGCCTCAACCCACTTAGTAAATTTGTCAACCGCCACCAAGAGGTGGGTCTTCTTATCCTTAGACCTCTTGAAAGGTCCTACCATATCAAGCCCCCAGACTGCAAACGGCCAGGTGATTGGAATCATCCGTAGTTCCTGAGCCGGCACATGGGCACGTCGCCCAAATTTTTGACACCCGCCACACTTAGTGACCCAATCCTCCGCATCTTTATGAGTTGTTAACCAGTAAAACCCGTGTCGAAAGGCCTTGGCCACCAATGATTTTGACCCGGCGTGATGACCACAATCGCCAGCATGGATTTCTTGCAAGATCTCACGGCCCTCATCAGGAGAAACACAGCGCTGGAAAACACCAGTCACACTGCGTCGATGTAACTCGTCGTTGACAATAGTCATAGACTTAGACCGCCTTGTGATCTGTCGTGCCAGAGTCTCGTCTTGAGGTAACTCGCCGCGAGTCAGGTACGTCAGATAAGGCAACGTCCAGTCAGGTATCGCGCGAAGAGCCGCCACCAATTGCTCCTCCGGGTCAGGTATAGCCAAGTCCTCCTCCGACGGTAACTTGACCGACGGGTGATGTAACACGTCCAAGAACACATTAGGCGGCACCGGCTTACGCTGAGACCCCAGCCTTGATAAAGCATCAGCCGCCTCATTCTTCCGGCGGTCAATATGATCCACCTGATAACTTTTAAAGTGGCCAGCGATGACATCGACCGCCTGACGATAAGCCGCCATGCGAGGGTCCTTAGAATCCCACGTGCCAGAGACTTGTTGGGCTACCAGGTCTGAGTCGCCAAGACATCTGACCCGGCTCAAGTTCATCTCCTTGGCCACCCGGAGCCCATGAAACAAAGCCTCGTATTCCGCTGCATTGTTAGTACAAGGAAACATTAGCCTCAAAACATAACAAAACTTGTCACCTCGCGGGGAAGTTAGAACAACTCCAGCTCCCGAGCCTTCCAATTGCCTGGACCCATCAAAATGAATCGTCCAATAAGTATTATCCGGCTTCTCTTCAGGGATTTGACATTTTGTCCAATCATTGATAAAATCCACCAGGGCTTGAGACTTGATAGCCGTCCTGGGCACATATTTCAGATTGAGAGGCCCAAGCTCAATTGCCCACTTAGCAATCCTTCCAGTGGCTTCTCTGTTTTGAATTATACCTCCCAAAGGAGCAGAACTGACCACTGTGATCGGGTGACCAAGGAAATAATGCTTCAACTTGCGATTGGCCATGAACACCCCAAGGACCAGTTTTCGCCAATGAGGGTATCTTTGCTTAGACTCCGTCAGGACCTCACTAACATAATAAACCGGCCGCTGAACTGGATACTCCTTACCCGCCTCCTTGCGCTCCACCACAACTGCAGCACTGACAGCCTTGTTATTAGCCGCCACATATAAGAGCAGAGGTTCTTTTTCCATGGGAGCGGCCAGAACAGGCGGCTCAGCCAACTGCTTTTTGAGCGCCTCAAACGCCTCCTTAGCTGCATCACTCCAGACGAAATCGTCTGTTTTCTTCATCATCTGATACAGAGGAATAGCCTTCTAACCCAGGCACCTTATGAACTGGCTCAATGCAGCGATACGACCCGCCAGGCGCTGAACATCATTGATGCACGCCGGCTCAGACAAGGAAGTAATAGCTTTTATCTTGTCCGGGTTAGCTTCAATGCCACACTCAGAGACCAAAATCCCAAGAGCTTGCCTGCAGGTACACCAAAAACACATTTTGCCGGGTTAAGCATCATCTTGTAAACCCGCAAATTGTCAAAGGTTTCCTTCAAATCAGCCAGCAGAGTCTCCTTCTTCCTTGATTTAACCACAATATCATCCACATAAGCATGAACATTGCGCCCAATTTGACCATGAAGACAGTTCTGCACACAACGCTGGTAAGTCGCCTGGGCGCTCTTGAGCCCAAAAGGCATAGACACATAGCAAAAAACACCAAAAGGCGTAATAAAAGACGTCTTCTCTTGGTCCTTAACTGCCATCTTGATGTGATGATAACCTGAATAAGCATCCAGGAAACACAGACTCTCACAACCCGCCGTCGCATCAATGATTTGATCAATACGGGGGAGAGCAAATGGGTCAATCGGACACGCCTTGTTAAGATCCGTGTAATCCACACACATACGCCACGTGCCGTTCTTCTTGAGTACCAACACCGGGTTAGCGAGCCACTCTGGGTGAAAAACTCAACGATGAACGCTGCTGCCAAGAGCCGGGCCACCTCTTCTCCAATAGCCTTCCGCCTCTCCTCATTAAATCGACGGAGGAACTGTTTGACCGGCTTAAACTTAGGATCCACATTAAGGTGGTGCTCAGCGAATTCTCTCGGTACACCCGGCATGTCAGAGGGCTTCCATGCAAAGATGTCCCGATTCTCACGGATGAATTCGATGAGCGCGCTTTCCTATTTGGGATCCATATTGGGCCCAATAGTGAACTGCTGTGATGAGTCGCCCGGCGTAAAGTCCACTAGCTTGGTATCTTCTGCCACAAACTTGAGGGGTGGCTCAGATTCCGTGTTAGGCTTCTTCAGTGGAGTCATATCTATCGGGTCAACATTTTGTTTATAAAACTTGAGCTCCGCCTCTGCGCAACTCGACTCTGCGTATGCTGCATCACCTTCCTCACACTCAAGAGCCGTCTTCCGATCACCATGCACAGTAATCGTCCCATTTAACCCGGGCATCTTGAGCTGTAAGTAAACATAACAAGGCCTAGCCATGAACTTGGCGTAAGCCGGTCGTCCAAACAGAGCGTGGTATGGGCTCTTGATTTTGACCACTTCAAACCACAAAGATTCCACCCTGTAATTGAATTCATCGCCATAAGCTACCTCCAAGGAAATCTTTCCCACTGGATAAGCCGACTTTGCAGGCACCACACCATGAAAAACTGTTGAAGAGGGCTTAAGATCCTTGTCAAGCAAATTCATCCGACGGAAAGTGTCATAATACAGGATGTTGATGCTGCTGCTACCATCCATAAGTACTTTGGTGAACACGTATCCTCCCACTTGGGGGACAACCACCAAAGCCAACTGCCCCGGGTTATCAACACGTGGCGGGTGATCCTCCCTGCTCCAAGTTATGTCATACTCAGACCACTTCAAATATTGTGGGAAAGCCGGCTTGACTGCATTAACCGCCCGCTTGCGCACCTTCCGGTCTCGCTTGTCGAGGCTGGTTGTAAAAACATGGTACTGTCCTCCATTAAGCTGCTTGGGGTTACTCTGATACCCGGACTGGTTATTTTGCTGCTGACCTCCACCGCCAGACTGTTGATTATTACCTCCATGGTTTCCTTGGCCCTGATGGCCAGATCCTGAGCCGCCCGGACCAAAGCCAGACCCGGAAGGACCGGATCCAGACCCGCCGGATGGTCCACCACCGCCGCCTTGGTGCTGGTTAGCGTTGAGGTTTTGATACTCGCGCATGATCCAACAATCCCTCCAAGCATGAGTAGACGGCTAATCCGGAAGGCTATGTTTCAGGCAAGGAGCATTCAGTATTGCCTCCATGTCAGCAGGCTTGCGTTTAAAAGGCGGCTTGCCATTCCCCTTGCCACGGTTATTCCCAGTATTGGTATTGGCCACTAGATCTGACCCGCCGTCCTGGTGTTTCCACTTTCCGCCATTACCATTATTGTTGTTTCCTCCCCCCGTTCTGCGATTGACCCTTGCCATTGTTATTCTTTTTACCCTTGGCCGATTTCTCATCATCGGAGCCAGGGTCCTTCGTGTTATCAGAGTCTGCATACTTGGTGAGAGCCGCCATGAGTTCCCCCATGTCTTGGCATGAGCGTTTGAGCAGGCCAAGCTTCTGCTTCAAGGGCGTAAAGTGGCAATTCTTCTCCAGAATCAAAACTGCTTGAGCCGCCGTAATGTTATCAGAAGAGTGGATGATGGTTGAGACCCGCCGGACCCAGTGATGAGCCAACTCGTCCTCACGCTGCACGCAATGATCCAAATCCACAATTGTCATGGGCTACTTGCACATTCCCTGGAAATTCTTGATGAACTTCGCCTTTAACTCGGCCCAGGAATTAATGGTGTTGGGTGGCAAACCCTTCAACCACGTGCGAGCCGACCCTTCCAGCATCATGATAAAATACTTGGCACATACTGCATCGCTAACATCTAACTTCTCCATAGCTAGCTCATAGCTTTCAATCCAAGTTTCTGGAGGCAGGTCAGCAGTATAATTGGGCACCTTGCGAGGACCTTTGAAATCTTTCGGCAGACGCTCATTACGCAAAGCCAGTGCTAAGCACGGCACTCCCACAGCCCTGGAGGTTACTCCGGCTCCTACCGAAATGGTAGGTGCGACCGTGGGTTCTTGATAAGCCGCCGCAGCTGCCAGAGCCGCCGCCTCTCGCTATGCTCTAGCCCGATCCACCAGCGCCTGAGCATCAAGAGTCGGCCGATCATCTCGCGGCGGGTTTCGATGTCGTTCACTGCTGGAAACCGCCGGTGACTCATAATGCCGGATGTAGCTACGGCTGGGGATGGGGGTTGAGTGCACGTGACTCCGGCTATAAGTATATTTCTCCTGCTGGGCCACTGCCGTCTGCAGATATCCAATGGCGTTCCGCACTTCCTCTGCGAAAGGCGCCCCATCAGGGATGGGGATCGTACCAAGCCTGGTTGCCGCTGCCACCATGTTCTCCGCCGGGTTAGAATAATGACCCGGCAGCGTCAGAAAAGACTGTGGTGGGGTCTGGTTTCGGCGGGGCGGGTCTGGCTGCTGATGCTGAACCGCTGCCCGGCTCCCAGGTACTTCTGCCGTCCGGGTTATGGTCAAAGGTATATTCCGACCTGTCCCTGGCGTGTTAAAAAGATTTCTGGCTTCATATTGATCAGGCAAACGGGATTGATGCCTCATCCGGTGAACCGCCGCTACGGACTGCTGCTCTAACTCAAGGCGAAAAGCATCTGCCCTAAGGCGCTCCGCCTCAGCATCCATCTGAGCCTTCGGTGCATTGATTTCCTGTTGGACTCCGGCCATCTGATTCTTCAACCTCGTGATCTCCGTGTTACGGGCCGATTGGTTCTCAGCAGTGACCTCGGTTTCCATCAGAGTTGTAAGCTCATTCATCAGATCCAGAAGAACTTGAGCCGGCGACCTGCCAGCTCCAGACCCGAACGCACCGGCAGCCGTGCTACTAGGAGCCAACGCTGATCCCGCAATGAAGACATCAGCGCGATTCGGCGGCTCATAGTCCTCCGGCTCATGGTACTCCGGCTCGGGGTAATCCTCGACGTAGCCCCCAAGCCTGCCGTTGTGAAGCTGGTAGATCGATTACGTCTCTCCGCTGGAGGATCCATCCTCTGAGCAGATGAGGGTTTCCTCCCACGACATGGAACCTTCAAGCTCCGCGCCTTGGGTAAAGCCGACGAAGACACGCTTCCTGCCCGGGTTAACACGGGCGGGTTGCGCGCGCCGGGCCAGCTCGACGAGGTCGGTGCAGGTGTCCGGCCCGGGTTTAGATCCGCCGATCTTGCCGATGAAGACATGAATTCCGCCGAAGGGGACCTGGTGCCCGTACTCGATTGAGCCGGCCTCGGGGCCCCAGCCTGTGTCGTCGATGTAGAGCTTGCCGCGGCGACTCTTGGTCATCCTGCCCACGGCATATCCCTCGATCCCTGGGAGAGAGCCCTTCGAGAACTCCACACCACCAAGCGCTAGCCCCACGGTGGGCGCCAACTGTCGTGGTTTTGTCACGACAGATGTCCTCGTGAAAGGAGTTAGGTTCGAGGCCATCGCTAAGGTGAGCTCGAAGGGGTTGATCGGGATCGATAGACAAGAGTTACCCAGGTTCGGCCCCTCGGAAAGAGGTAAAAGCCTACGTCCTTCTTTGTGTTGTATTGATTGGGTATCGATTACAAGGGAGCGAGTTCGCCTGACCTAGCTATCGATGAGTTGTTTCGTGTTCTAAGCCGCCCAGGTAACCCGCCCTTATATACACGGGTCAAGGCCCTGGGCTTACAAGAGTCCGGGCCGGGTTACACTTGATAACCGACCTCGCCTCTAACTATACATGACTTATCTAACAAGTCGCCCCCGGCGGCTCAAGCCCGCCGGGTTACATCCTGTCTTCTGGCTCTGGGCCTTCTGGACCACAGAGTAAGTTCACTCCTAAAGTTATCATATGTCGCCAACCGCATGACCCGGCCCCACCTGGGCGGGTCTCATCATGGGGTTATATCCCCAACAAAAACCAATCTGAAGGAGGAGAAGAAGAACGTAGTTCGGTTGTGCGGGGGTTGGGTATTCAGCTGAGAGGCAAGAGTAGTTTCCCATCTATGACTTTCCCACACACTGTTAAGGGTTGGCAGTCGTCTTGGTTTTATTGTGAGGACATTCCAGTCGGAGAGGGTCAGTCGGGTCTCCCTCCATACTCGGCTGAGTGCATTCGGCGACTCCCCAAGCTGACCGTGTCCAAGGTTCGAGAAGGTAGATGTAGACATTCTCGTGATTGCGCTGGTATCTTTGGTAAACCATGGGATCAACGGGCTGGATCTGCTGGAGGTCTTCTTCCAGAGGAGGATCCAGCCACTGCAGGCCAGGGACCACCCCATGTGGCTGTACACGGGTCCGAATGACCTTACGCGAACGCACCCGGAGGAGCTCAGCGAGGAGGCCGTAGCTAACAAGCTTAAGGCCATCACTTCGGCTCGAGACAACCCCAGGGGTACGAGGCGCATGCCTCCGTACTTGGTGGAGAATCCGGCGAACGAGGTTAATTCCGAGTGCCATTGTAGTTCCCGACTGATGCAGCTTTCAATTACCAAATCTTGATCGGAATACCATTTATTTTGACAGACCTTCACAAGCATGATGAGCTTGATACCTGCTGGCAACCACACTCCTGCTGACGTAGCCAGTGACAACGAGCGCCAAGATGACTCGGATGAAGAGGAGAATTACGTGGACGACAGCGAGGACGGAGGTGGCGAGAAGGAGTCGGAACCAGGGGACGAGGCGAAGTCTTCTCCTTCGGAGGATGTGCTTCCTGAGCCCCGCAAGAGGACGCGCCAAGACCCTGGGATCCGCGGTGGCAATGCAGGGGGATCGAACCTCACCAAGTCCTCAATGTTCATCCCTCCCACTCGGACTTCAAACCGAGGGCGTGCCGAGCCCGTCCCATCTCCATAGAAGAGCTCCAAGCATCCGAAGATCACGTCCAGCAAACCTCGGAAGGCGGTTCTGCCTAAGACCAAGACGAACGTACCGGTGGACTCTGCGTAAGTATTTTCATTCCGCACATCCTTCCGAATGGCTGATCAAGTATAATAATTTTCTGAGTGACTCTTCTACAGAGCCCACACGTCGAGTGCTTCCCTGGAGAAGGACAAGGTCGAGGTCGACGCTGCATCTTCGAACGGTATCACTCGGACCAGGCCGTTTATAATCTTTGAACACCTCGATTCATTTTTAAACTTATTTGAATGACTTTCGAATGCTTGCAGAACCACGTGAAGTGATTGAGATCGACGCGGATGACCAGACCACACAACCTAATCCCACCTCCAGCATGGATATCGTCATGCGGAACGTTTCGCCTATTCAAGTGCCAGCCACAGCTCGTGGGACCCCTTCGGGAGCTGGGCCAGCAATCGGGACGTCTCCAACCGTCCCACCTTCGACCAGCGCAATCAGGCTGCAGCGCGTCCCGGAGGACCAAGTGGGAGAAAGCATGGAGGCTCTGATCCAGCTGAGGCTGATGAACGAAAAGCTGAAGGAAGCACGTGATGCTGGCGAAGCGTTGGAGCAGAATGTCCGAGTAAGTACTCTTGTAAGTACCTTCTTTAGACATAGTTTTTTGCGCGTTGTAGATGTTTTTGAAGTTCCAAGTAGGCTTGCGTCTGGAGCACACCCACTGGGTGGAGTCTTAAAGACTTCCGAATGTTATTCATAGGATATCTTGTAGTCATACTTGTCGAAGAGGATGCGGTGATGGTCCATGGACCAGAGCTTCTCAACGTTGACCGTTGGGGTGTAGAACCCGTAGTACTCCAGTGGGGGCACGCTGAGCGCACCCACTGGGTGTAGTCCTCGAGGCTGCCGTCGACTAAAGCAGTCGGCGATAGTCTCAAAATCCGAATGAAGTAGAACCCGAATGATGAGATACTTGTCGAAGAGGATGCGGTGATGGTCCATGGACCAAAGCCTCTCGACGTTGACCGTCGAGGTGTAGAACCTGTAGTTCTCCCGGTGGGGGCGCGTTGAGCGCACCCACGGGGTGTATTCCCCGAGACTGCCGTCGACTGAAGCATTCGGCGACAGTCTCACAATCCTGAATGAAGTAGAAACCGAATGATGAGATACTTATCGAAGAGGATGTGGTGATGGTCCATGGACCAGAGCCTCTCGACGTTGACCGTCGGGGCGTAGAACCTGTAGTTCTCCGGTGGGGATGCGCTGAGCGCACCCACTGGGTGTAGTCCCCGAGGCTGCCGTCGACTGAAGCAGTCGGTGACAGTCTCAAAATCCCGAATGAAGTAGAATCCGAATGATGAGATACTTGTCGAAGAGGATGCGGTGATGGTCCATGGACCAGAGCCTCTCGACGTTGACCGTCGGGGTGTAGAACGTGTAGTTTACTACTTCTTGAGCTTGCGTTGGTTTTCCCTTGAAGAGGAAAGGGTGATGCAGCAAAGTAGATAAGTATTTCCCTCAGTTGTTGAGAACCAAGGTATCAATCCAGTAGGAGGTACAAGCAAGGCCCCAATCTTTGCACCTAAACAAACAATCAAACACTTGCACCCAACGTCATAAAGGGGTTGTCAATCCCTTCACGGTTACTTGCAAGGATGAGATCTGATAGAGATAGATATAAAAGATTGCTAAAAGTAAAACTAAAATAAAAGTAAATAGATTGCAGCAAAGTATTTTTGGTTTATAGATCTAAAAATATAATATGGAAAATAGACCCGGGGGCCATAGGTTTCACTAGAGGCTTCTCTCTTGAAGGAAAATAATACGGTGGGTGAACAAATTACTGTCGAGCAATTGATAGAAAAGCGCATAGTTATGACGATATCCAAGGCAATGATTATGCATATAGGCATCATGTCCGTATCAAGTAGACCGAAACGATTCTGCATCTACTACTATTACTCCACACATCGACCGACTCCAGCCTGCATCTAGAGTATTAAGTTCATGAAAAACAGAGTAACGCATTAAGTAAGATGACATGATCTAGAGGGATAAACTCAAGCAATATGATGAAAACCCCATATTTTTACCCTTGATGGCAACAATACAAATACGTGCCTCGCTACCCCTACTTTGTCACTGGGTGAGGACACCGCAAGATTGAACCCAAAACTAAGCATTTCTCCCATTGCAAGAATTACCAATATAGTTGGCCAAACCAAACCAATAACTCGAAGAGACTTGCAAAGATATGAAATCATGCATATAAGAATTCAGAGAAGATTCAAATAATATTCATAGATAATCTGATCATAAATCCACAATTCATCGGATCTCGACAAACACACCGCAAAAGAGTATTACATCGGATAGATCTCCATGAAGATAATGGAGAACATGGTATTGAAGAACATAGAGAGAGAAGAAGCCATCTAGCTACTAGCTATGGACCCGAAGGTCTGAGGTGAACTACTCACGCACCATTGGAGGGGCAATGGAGTTGATGTTGATGCCCTCCGTGATCGAATCCCCCTCCGGCAGATTACCGGAAAAGGCCCCAAGATGGGATCTCACGGGAACAGAGGCTTCCAGCGGCGGAAATGTATTATCGTGGCTCTTTTTGGTATTAGGGGAATATTTCTGAATTTATAGGCGGAGAATTAGGGTTGGAGGAGCCACGGGTGGCCCACAAGCCAGGGGGTGCCCCCCCAGGGGCGCACCCAGGTGGCTTGTGGCCCACCCATGGGTCTTCTGGCCTCTTCTCCAAGTCTCCTGGGTTCCTTCTGGTCCAAGAAAAATCATCGTAGAATTTTATTCCGTTTGGACTCCGTTGGATATTCCTTTTCTGCAATACTCAAAAACAAGGAAAAACAGAAACTGGCACTAGGCACTAGGTTAATAGGTTAGTCCCCAAAATAATATAAAATAGCATATTAATGCATATAAAACATCCAAAATAGATAATATAATAGCATGGAACAATAAAAAATTATAGATACTTTGGAGACGTATCAAGCATCCCCAAGCTTAATTCCTGCTCGTCCTCGAGTAGGTAAATGATAAAAACAGAATTTTTGATGTGGAATGCTACCTAACATATTTATCCATGTAATTTTCTTTATTGTGGCATGAATATTCAGATCCATAAGATTCAAAATAAAAGTTTAATATTGACATAAAAACAATAATACTTCAAGCATACTAACAAAGCAATTGTGTCCTTTCAAAATAACATGGCCAAAGAAAGTTATCCCTACAAAATCATATGGTCTGGCTATGCTCCATCTTCCCCACACAAAGTATTTAAATCATGCACAACCCCGATGACAAGTGAAGCAATTGTTTCACACCTTTTATGTTCTCAAACCTTTTCAACTTTCACGCAATACATGAGCGTGAGCCATGGATATAGCACTATAGGTGGAATAGAATATGGTGGAGGTTGTGAGGAAAAAGAGAAGATAGTCTCACATCAACTAGGCGTATCAACGGGCTATGGAGATGCCCATCAATAGACATCAATGTGAGTGAGTAGGGATTGCCATGCAAAGGATGCACTAGAGCTATAAGTGTATGAAATCTCAAAAAGAAACCAAGTGGATGTGCATTATAATGAAAAATTCCCACTAGTATATGAAAGTGACAAAATAGGAGACTCTCTATCATGAAGATCATGGTGCTACTTTGAAGCACAAGTGTGGAAAAAAAAGATAGTAGCATTGTCCCTTCTCTCTTTTCTCTCATTTTTTTTATTTTGGTGGGCATCTTTGGCCTCTTTTTTTTATTTGGGCTTCATTGGCCTCTTTTATTATTTGTAAAGTCCCGAGACTCATCCCAACTAGTGAGGGAATCATAGCTTCCATCATCCTTTCCTCTCATGGGACAATGCTCTAATAATGATGATCATCACACTTTTATTTACTTACAACTCAAGAATTACAACTCGATACCTAGAACAAAATATGACTCTATATGAATGCTTCCGGCGGTGTACCGGGATGTGCAACGATCTAGCATAGCAAATGACATCAAAAAACGGACAAGCCATGAAAACATCATGCTAGCTATCTTACGATCATGCAAAGCAATATGAAAATGATGGTGCGTGTCATAATAAATGGAATGGTGGAAGTTGCATGGCTATATATCTCGGAATGGCTATGGAAATGCCATAATAGGTAGGTATGGTGGCTGTTTTGAGGAAGGGTATATGGTGGGTTTAATGCACCGGCGAAAGTTGCGCGGTACTAGAGAGGCTAGCAATGGTGGAAGGGTGAGAGTGCGTATAATCCATGGACTCACATTAGTCATAAAGAACTCACATACTTATTGCAAAAGTCTATTAGTTATCGAAGCAAAGTATTAGACGCATGCTCCAAGGGGAGAGGTTGGTAGGAGTTAACCATCGCGCGCTCCTGACCCTCACACAAAGGATGACAATCAATAAACAAATCATGCTCCGACTTCGTTACATAACGGTTCACCATACGTGCATGCTACGGGAATCACAAACTTTTAACACAAGTATTTCTACCAATCCACAATTACTCACTAGCATGACTCTAATATCACCATCTTTATATCTCAAAACTATATGCAAGGAATCAAACTTCTCATAGTATTCAATGCACTTTATATGAAAGTTTTTATTATATCCCTCTTGGATGCCCATTATATTATGACTAAATTCACAACCTAAACCAATTACCATGCTGTTTAAAGAATCTCAAAATAATATAAGTGAGGTACGAGAGTTCAATTATTTCTATAAAATGAAACACCACCGTGCTCTAAAAAGATATAAGTGAAGCACTAGAGCAAAATTGCCTAGCTCAAAAGATATAAGTGAAGCACATAGAGTATTCTAATAAATTCACGATTCATGCGTGTCCCTCTCAAAAGATGTGTGCAGCAAGGATGATTGTGGCAAACTAAAAAGCAATGACTCATATCATACAAAACGCTCCAAGCAAAACACATATCATGTGGTGAATAAAAATATAGCCTCAAGTAAATTTACCGATGGATTGAAGACGAAAGAGGGGATGTCTTTCGGGGCATCCCCAAGCTTAGGCTCTTTGGTATCCTTGAATGTTCCTTGGGGTGCCTTGGGCATCCCCAAGCTTAGGCTATTGCCACTCATTCCATAGTCCATCAAATCTTTACCCAAAACTTGAAAACTTCACAACACAAAACTCAACAGAAAACTCATGAGATCCGTTAGTATAAGAAAAATAAATCACCACTTTAGGTACTATTGTGAACTCATTCTTTATTTATATTGGTGTAATATCTACTGTATTCCAACTTCTCCATGGTTCATACCCCCCGATACAACCCATAGATACATCAAAATAAGCAAACAACACAAAGAAAACAGAATCTGTCAAAAACAGAACAGTCTGTAGCAATCTGTAAACTTCGAATATTTATGTAACTCCAAAAATTCTGAAAAATTAGGACAATCTGGGCAATTTGTATATAAATCTTTTTTAAATAATTCAGACTTATTCGACGCTCTGGTGAATTTATAAAATTCCTGGACTGAGCGCAAAAGTTTCTGTTTTTCAGCAGAATCAAATCAACAATCACCGTAGACCATCCCAAAGGTCTTACTTGGCTCAAACACTAATTAAAACACTAAAACACAATTAATACAGAGGTAATAATGTGTAAAGCACTCAATAACAGAAACAAAAAACAAAAATAAAATTGGGTTGCCTCCCAACAAGCGCTATTGTTTAACGCTCCTAGCTAGGCATGATGATTTCAATGATGCTCACATAAAAAGTAGTAATTAAAATATGCGAAAGAGCATCATGAATCTCATGAAAAACACATTTAAGTCTAACACACTTCCTATGCATAGGGATTTTGTGAGCAAACAATTTATGGGAACAAGAATCAACTAGCATAGGAAGGCAAAACAAGCATAACTTCAAAACTTTAAACACATAGAGAGGAAACTTGATATTATTGCAATTGCTACAAGCATATGTTCCCCCTCATAATGAATTTCAGTAGCATCATGAAGTAATTCAACAATATAACTATCACATAAATCATTCTTTTCATATTTCACAAGCGTATAATTTTCATTACTCTCCACATAAGCAAATTCCTTATCATCCATGGTAGTGGGAGCAAACTCAACAAAATAACTATCATGAGACACTTGATTGACATAACCACATTGCAAATTAAAATCATGATGATAAGTTTCATGGTTATCATTACTCATTATAGCATACGTGTCATCACCATCACCATAAATAGGAGGCATGCAATCATCATAATAAATTTTCTCATCAAAACTTGGGGGACAAAAAATATCATCTTCATCAAACATAGCATCCCCAAGCTTGTGGCTTTGCATATCATAAGCATCATGGATATTTAGAGAATTCATACTAGCAACATTGCAATCATGCTCATCATCCAAGGGACTATCATGAATCACCTTATAAATTTCTTCTTTCAACACTTCATCAAAATTTTCAGATTCATGATTTTCAAACAAAACTTCATAGAGATAATCAAGTGCACTCAACTCACTAGCAATTGGTTCATCATAATTTGGCCTTTTGAAAAGATTAGCAAGTGGATGAGGATCCATATCAATAGATTTTTAGCAAGCGAAGATGCAAGCAATAGAAGGCACATGGCAACACAAGCAAACAAAAAGAGATCCGGCGAGAAAAAGGCGAATAAAACAGCAAATTGGTGAAGTGGGGGAGAGGAAAACGAGAGGCAAATGGCAAATAATGTAAATGCAAGAGATGAGTTTGTGATGGGTACTTGGTAGGCTTGATGTAGATCTCTTCAACAACCACGCCAAAGATTGGCAAGTTTACGGGAGAGTTCTTGTCTTGACTTGCTATGTATCCTCCCCGGCAACGGCGCCAGAAATCCTTCTTGCTACTTCTTGAGCTTGCGTTGGTTTTCCCTTGAAGAGGAAAGGGTGATGCAGCAAAGTAGATAAGTATTTCCCTCAGTTGTTGAGAACCAAGGTATCAATCCAGTAGGAGGTACAAGCAAGGCCCCAGTCTTTGCACCTACACAAACAATCAAACACTTGCACCCAACGCTATAAAGGGGTTGTCAATCCCTTCACGGTTACTTGCAAGGATGAGATCTGATAGAGATAGATATAAAAGATTGCTAAAAGTAAAACTAAAATAAAAGTAAATCGATTGCAACAAAGTATTTTTGGTATTTTTGGTTTATAGATCTGAAAATATAATATGGAAAATAGACCCGGGGGCCATAGGTTTCACTAGAGGCTTCTCCCTTGAAGGAAAATAATAAGGTGGGTGAACAAATTACTGTCGAGCAATTGATAGAAAAGCGCATAGTTATGACGATATCCAAGGCAATGATTATGCATATAGGCATCACATCCGTATCAAGTAGACCGAAACGATTCTGCATCTACTACTATTACTCCACACATCGACCGACTCCTGCCTGCATCTAGAGTATTAAGTTCATGAAGAACAGAGTAACGCATTAAGTAAGATGACATGATGTAGAGGGATAAACTCAAGCAATATGATGAAAACCCCATCTTTTTACCCTTGATGGCAACAATACAAATACGTGTCTCGCTACCCCTACTTTTTCACTGGGTGAGGACACCGCAAGATTGAACCCAAAACTAAGCACTTCTCCCATTGCAAGAATTACCAATCTAGTTGGCCAAACCAAACCAATAACTCGAAGAGACTTGCAAAGATATGAAATCATGCATATAAGAATTCAGAGAAGATTCAAATAATATTCATAGATAATCTGATCATAAATCTACAATTCATCGGATCTCGACAAACACACCGCAAAAGAGTATTACATCGGATAGATCTCCATGAAGATCATGGAGAACATGGTATTGAAGAACATAGAGAGAGAAGAAGCCATCTAGCTACTAGCTATGGACCCGAAGGTCTGAGGTGAACTACTCACGCATCATCGGAGGGGCAATGGAGTTGATGTAGATGCCCTTCGTGATCGAATCCCCCTCCGGCAGATTACCGGAAAATGCCCCAAGATGGGATCTCACGGGAACAGAGGTTTTCGGCGGCGGAAAAGTATTATCGTGGCTCTTTTTGGTATTGGGGGAATATTTCTGAATTTATAGGCGGAGAATTAGGGTTGGAGGAGCCACGGGGGGCCCACAAGCCAGGGGGCGTGCCCAGGTGGCTTGTGTCCCACCCGTGGGTCTTCTGGCCTCTTCTCCAAGTCTCCTGGGTTCCTTCTGGTCCAAGAAAAATCATCGTAGAATTTTATTCCGTTTGGGCTCCGTTGGATATTCCTTTTCTGCAATACTCAAAAACAAGGAAAAAACAGAAACTGGCACTGGGCACTAGGTTAATAGGTTAGTCCCCAAAATAATATAAAATAGCATATTAATGCATATAAAACATCCAAAATAGATAATATAATAGCATGGAACTATCAAAAATTATAGATACGTTGGAGACGTATCATAGTTCTCCGGTGGGGGCGCTCTGAGCGCACCCACTGGGTGTAGTCCCCGAGGCTGCCGTCGAATGAAGCAGTCGGCGACGGTCTCAAAATCCGAATGCTATCTATCTGTCTTGATATTTGACTGTTATCATTGATTTTTCTCTGTTTTTTTTTGACAGTGTGTGTGTGAGCTCGGGACCCATTGCAAGACCCTAGAGAAGGAAGTACAGGAGCTGCATCGCAGCTTGGAGACTGAGAAGACCAAGAGTACCTGTCTGGAACAAGAAAAGCGATCACTCGGATGTAATCAAATCTTGACCGAGTACCTTTGGACTTGAACCTTTTCCCAGTCCGACTGAAAGTATTTCATCAGATGTACGTAGTGAGAACCTTCAACTTACTAAGAGGCTCTGGACTTCTATTTCTATAGAGACCATGAAGCAGGCTTTGGAGAAGAAGTACCGGGAGCTAGCAACGGCTCAGAAGGAAGCGAGTCGGAAGGCAAAGTAGGCTGAGGACAAGCTGAAATACTTTGAGAAGTGGGAGGAGGACAAGAAAGCCTTGGAGGAAGTTGCGAGGAGGAGCACTGCAGATGCAGTTGAGGCTGAGGCGAAACTGAAGCAGGTCGAGTCGAAGAGGCAGGAGCTGGAGAAGCTCATTGAGGACCACTGCAACAAAATGAACGACAAGCTCAAAGGTACGCATCAGACATGACCGAGTTCTGATTCATTTCATCTCAATTCTTCTCCTCCCTCAACTCTTTCCTCCCGAATGATTATCATATCTATGCTGGGATGTTGAGGAGGAGACATCCAAAATTGAGAAGGATCTAGATCCGAGTGCTGGTCTTCTTCGTGACAGCTCGGCTCTTGCACTGCTTTGCCTCGATGAGCGCACTTCGGAGGTGGCTATCTTCCTCAACCGTTCACATGAAGCGGCCAAGGAGATCGACAAGGAAGTTGCCCCTGACGAAGAACCTCCGAGTGACTTGGAAGTCCTCATCAATCATCTGCGGGACATTCCGTGCCGAGTGCAGTCATGGAAGAAGTTTGCATCCCGAGCTGGGGCAGACATCACGCTCTCCCTCGTCCATGTGCATTGCAAGGGCGTAGATGAGGAAAAGATGAAGGCGCTGAAGGTCATAAACCTCAAGAATGCCAAGATCGAAGATTTCATGGAGACTTTCCTGCCGGCGGCCACTCGGATTACAGAGGTTATCGACCTTGATAACTTCACTGATGCAACATCCCCGTCATTGGCCGAGTGAATCTCGAAAAAAACTTTAAGCCATATTTGCCTCGGAATGCCGAGTGATTTCTGTATCGGTACATTTGCAGTGACCGTGTGGTCACAACTATCTGCACTTTTGATTTGAACTGCTTGACATTCGAATGTCTTTACTTGATCGTTTTGAACGTTTGTCTTTATTTTGAACTTAGGCGAAAATAGGTTCGCAGCTAAGTCCCCGAGTGTGGATGATGTCCTCACTCGGAGTAGTTTTTAACTTAGGCGAAATCAAGTTCGTGGCTAAGTCCCCGAGTGTGGATGATGTCCTCACTCGGAGTAGTTTTTAACTAGGCGAAATCAGGTTCGTGGCTAAGCCCCCGAGTGTGGATGATGTCCTCACTCGGAGCAGTAACTTAGGCGAAATCAGGTTCGCGGCTAAGCCCCCGAGTGTGGATGATGTCCTCGGAGGAGTTTTTAACTTAGGCGAAAACAGGTTCGCCGCTAAGTCCTTGAGTGTGGATGATGTCCTCACTCGGAGTAGTTTTTAACTTAGGCGAAATTAGGTTCACGGCTAAGCCCCCGAGTGTGGATGATGTCCTCACTCGGAGTAGTTTTTAACTTAGGCGAAATTAGGTTCGCAGCTAAGCCCCCGAGTGTGGATGATGTCCTCACCCGGGGTAGTTTTTAACTTAGGTGAAAACAGGTTCGCAGCTAAGTCCTCGAGTGTGGAGGATGTCCTCACTCGGAGTAGTTTTTAACTTAGGCGAAATCAGGTTTATGGCTAAGCCCCCGAGTGTGGATGATGTCTTCACTCGGAGTAGTTTTTAACTTAGGCGAAATCAGGTTTGCAGCTAAGCCCCCGAGTGTGGATGCTGTCCTCACTCGGAGCAGTCTTTAACTTAGGCGAAATCAGGTTCGCGGCTAAGCTCCCGAGTGTGGATGATGTCCTCACTCGGAGTAGTTTTTAACTTAGGGGAAATCAGGTTCGCAGCTAAGCCCCCGAGTGTGGTTGATGTCCTCACTCGGAGTAGTTTTTAACTTAGGCGAAATCAGGTTCGCGGCTAAGCCCCTGAGTGTGGATGATATCCTCACTCGGAGCAGTTTTTAACTTAGGCGAAATCAGGTTCTCCGCTAAGTCCCCGAGTGTGGATGCTATCCTCACTCGGAGCAGTTTGCAACTTAGGCGAAATCAGGTTCGCGGCTAAGTTTATCCCACACACCCACTGGGGGCGAGGAAAACAAACAAAATGAAATTTTTTGAACAAAGAGTATGGAAAGCAAAGACTTTATTTCATCAAATTCACACGGAAGTTCATTACAGGAATGACAGAGTGTTCTTAAACTAAGTGTAGAACTTGCGGAGCAGATCTGCGTTCCACGCTCAGGGCTCTTCAGCATCGGTATCGAAATTGTACAACCAGTAAGCTCCATTGTTCAGGACTTTGGAGATTGTGTAAGGCCCTTGCCACGGAGGCACTAGCTTGTGAGGCTTCTTCTGATCCAATCGGAGAACGAGATCACCTTCTTGAAAAGTGCGCCTTCTGACTTGTCTGTCATAAAGGCGCCTCGGGTCTTGCTCATACATCGTCGACCTGACCAAGGCTAACTTTCTCTGTTCCTCCAAGTGGTCCAGACCGTCTGTGGGGACCCCGACTCATAAGTCGTGATCACCGAATGCACGTGTACAGTGATCCCAGAGATCAATGCTCACTGAACACACAGAAGCTGAATAACAAGAGTCTTACATCCACATTTAGCGTCTTACACAAACAAAGACCATGAAGGTCATGTCTTTCACAGGAAGGGCCATGAGAGGCCAAATAACAACATAACTAGCAGCGGAAATCTTGATCGGAAGCGTGAACCCATGCCATCTGCCTTAAACCTACAGGCATTCTGACTGGGAAGCGTCCTAGTTCGCATGTTCGTCTCCAATGAACTCTTCATCATATTCCTGCTCTTCCATGCCTGGCCAATTAAATAACCAGTGGCAAGCCAATGAGTACTTTGAATGTACTCGCAAGCAACCCAAGTTTTGGAACCAGGCAATATCAATGCATGATATAGCACTAAGTAGGTAAGTTTTGTGGAAAGCTAATTTTGAGTGCAATGACATGATCAAGATAACTAGTAATAGCATGCATCATGAGAATACAAGTATCCGCACGAACAGGTTACCGATATCAATATAATCAAGGTCTGAGCATCTCATGTTCAATCATCATGTCAAGTCATCCGACTTGTCTCGAGTATTCCATCTTTGTTAACCACACACTCACACCAAGTTTATGAAAACCCAGGACATAGTTTAAGCAGCACCACCCAACTATCCTTGACCATGGACACGGCTATTCGAATAGTTTTACACTCTGCAGAGGTTGCACACTTTACCCACAAGACTCGGGAAACTTCCGTGTCAAGCCACGACTCGTGGTATTGTCCATACCCGAGGAAAGTACCCGAACATTGTCTTTCCCCTGATGATACTAAACAAAGAGTCCACTCGATTGGTACCCAGCCCACATGATGTTCATCACAAGTAACATCCATGCAAGGACCAACGGTGTGCCCGGTGCCTGTGAAGACAGCGCATGATCGTCCTTACCGGCACGACCCCGTATCGAGAGCGACCACATCACTCCCGCCACTAGTAATGCGGGCTCTATGCTAGTACCCACCAAGGTATTCAACAAAGCCACGTCCCATAAGGGGTATCGTGGTTGTACATGTAAGGTTGGGATGGTCGACAAATCTTAAATCTAATCTGTTTTTGAAAACACACACACTCACTTGCTCCGGTACACCACTTCTTTGTCAAGTGGTTACCAAGCTTATCATCATCTCCCTCGGGCATTAGTGGCACCCGACGGGGTTTTCGAAAAGTCTTTGAAATCATTTCTGTTTCCGTCACCATGCATATTCCCGTCCCACTTGCGTAGCAACTACTAAGCATCCTATCTACTCCCACCCGCATAACCCTCATAGGAAGGTAGGGTCATGCACGATGCAAGTATCAACGGTAAAGTATTGGAGGTATCCCACCAAAGTGGTCACCACATCTCATGATCAACATCACGAAATAAAGTGCTATATGTCATGCAATAAAAGGGTTCATAGTCATGGTTAAAGGGCTGCTTGCCTGGCTCAACAAAGTCTTCGGGGTCTTCAAAGTCTTCGGGTCCAACTCCCTCGTCAACCTCGCAATCTATCGTCGTGATAAATAACGGTAAAAATAAGAATCAACACAAAAACAGAGCACAAAACTCACTTCTAAAATGTTGCCTTACTCTGATAAATACTACAAACTATACTAAAAATATTTGCCTAAGGTTTTGTTATGAATAATATTTTGAAAACTATTTAAACAGAGGTTAAAAATAATCAAAACTAGCCTTTAAATAAAACCAGTACATAAATTTTTTCAAAAATTTACACTAGTGGCGCTATAAAATTCTACAGAATATTACAAGATTTCTGGTGGAAAAATATTTGGAATTGGACAAATATTTATTTGTGTGGGATTTTTGCAAATAATGCGAGAAAAAGAAAAAGAAAAGGGCCCTAGTGCCCTGGGCCAGATCTGGCCGCAACTGGGACGGCCCAGAGGCCAGCCAGCCCAGGCGAACCGGGCGTCTGCGCCGCGCCAGGTTTAAACCTGACGGGCGGGCCCCGCGGGCCAGTGAGAGAGAGAGACGCGGGAGGGGCGCGGGAGGCTGACGAACGGGTCCCACTTGTCGGGGTCGTCGTCAACCCGTCGCCAGAGGGCAGAGGAGCTCACCGTCGACGGATCCGGCCACGGCGAGACGAGCAGAAGACAGGAATGGGTTCCTTGCGCTCCCGCTGTTCGGATTGTGGTTGGGTGGTCACCGGAGCGCAGGGAATCGCCGGCGGCGAGGTGGCCGCGGCGGAGGCTCTTCGGGAGGTGGTCGAAGTTGATGACTCTCGCCGCAATCCGAGTGGAGAGGAGGGGGAAGAGGACCGGGGGCCTGCTGCGGTCACGATGGAGGAGAGAAGAGAGCCAGAGTGGGCTTGTGTCCCGAGATCGAAGGAGCCCCGACGCGGCGGCGCCTCGGTCGATCCCGAGAACTGGTGCTCCGGGAGGTTACTTGGGGGCGCAGGGGTTCGATTGGAAGGAGGAGGGGGTCAGCAGAGGGGAGAGAGAGGCTCGGGGTCCCTTTAAATAAAATAGTAAAATAATTTTTAAAATTAACATTTGGTGGTTTTGGGAAGTAATATATATAGTGGGTTTCAAATAAAGCCTTTGTGGAAAAAGGATCCACCCAATTTGAGGACTTGTAGTACAAACCTCAATTCAGGGGTTTTTGAAAACCTAATTTGAATAAACCCTCTTTGGCCAAAATAATATTTTATAAAAATAGTTTTAGGTACTATACACATGGTATGATCATTGGGCAAGAAGTTTGGATCAAGGAAGATAAATATGGAGAGGAGTAGAACCTAAGAGTGCCATACACAAACAACCAAACAAACAAACAAGCAACAATTCAAACAAGCTCATGCAGTTTTAATTTGTTTCAAATTTTGTAAATCCAAGCATAGCAAAGTGATACAACATAGGGTGTGACACCGTCCTGGCGTGCCACTTCTGCTTCATCTTCATTGTAAAGCTCCACTCAGGGAGCGTTGTAACGAACGTCACTCGGCAGAACCGCCTCGGACCCGTATACCATAAAGAAAGGAGTGCGATTGGTCGAATGATTCGGAGTCATCCGAATGCCCCAGAGGACATAGGGTAATTTTTCTACCCAAGCACCGGCAGCAACTTTCAGATCTCTCATCAATCGGGGCATCAATCCTTGAAGAATCATCCCATTACCACGTTCTGCTTGCCCATTCGACTCCGGGTGAGCTACGGAGGCATAATTGTCCTGAGTCCCTTGAGTGTAGCAAAACTAACGGAATTCATCCGAATCGAAATTCTTCCCGTTATCAGTGATGATGTCGTGGGGAACTCCGAATCTGAAGATGATCTGCCGAATGAAACTGACTGCGGTACCTGCATCCAAGCTTTTTACGGGCTTCGCTTCGACCCACTTGGTGAACTTATTCACTGCAACCAATAGATGGGTAAACCCACTCGACCCTGTATGCAAGGGACCGACCATGTCAAGTCCCCACACAGCAAACGGCCAGGTGAGCGGGATGGTCTTGAGTGCAGATGCAGGCTTGTGCGTGTGATTCTTGAAAAACTGACACCCAACACAGAGGTCTACCATGTCTTTAGCAGCCGCATTGGCTCAGGGCCAATAAAATCCTACACGAAACTCTTTTGCGACCAACGTCCGGGAGGATGCATGATGGCCACAAGTTCGTGAATGGATTTCATGCAAAACCTGTAGCCCTTCTGCTAGGGATATGCACTTTTGTGCCACACCTGTAGTGCTTTTCTTGTAAAGCTGTTATCCCATCACTTCAAAAGATTTGGATCGTCGGACGATCCGCTTAGCTTCTTCTTCGTCTTCAGGGAGCTCTTGTCGGAGCAAGTAAGCTAGATAAGGCTGGGTCCACTCGGGAGTGATCACCAACATCACTTGAACGAGATCCGCCACAGCTGGAATGTCAACTTCAGTCGGATCAGAGGGTCCGACTGCATGCGGGGGATCTTCAGTAAAATGATCTTCCTTAGCTGAAGGAGAGTGCGGATGTTCAAGGAATATGCCCTTTGGGACTACCCACCGAGTAGATCCGCTCTTAGCCAGGTCGTCAGCAGCCTGGTTCTTTACTCGGGGTATATGATGTAGTTCTAAGACTTCAAAGTTCTTTTCCAACTTCCGGACTGTGTTACAGTACCAAGTCATGGACGGATTCCGGATGACCCATTCTTTCATCACCTGATTGACCACAAGGTCCGAGTCACCGAATATCATCAAGCGTCGGATACCGAGCGAGATAGCCATTCGGAGCCCATACAGGAGGGCTTCGTACTCGGTCTCGTTGTTTGAAGAGTCGAAATGGATTTGAAAGACGTAGCTCAATCGGTCTCCCCTGGGGGAAACAAGGACTACTCCAGCCCCAGACCCTTGAAGGATCTTAGATCCATCAAAAAACATGGTCCAGTGTTCAGGGATACTAGGAGCCGATTGTTCCTGCTCAATCCATTCGGCTAAAAAGTCCACAAGTGCCCGAGACTTGATCGCCTTCTTGGCTTCAAACTTGATCTCCAACGGGAGGAGCTCGGTTGCCCATTTGGCCACTCGGCCTGTGGCGTCCCTATTTTGCAGGATCTCCGATAGGGGAGCATCGCTGATAACTATGACAGAGTGTTCTTCGAAGTAATGAGCTACCTTCTTCACAGTGAGATATATGCCATAAGCTAGCTTCTGATGATGTGGATACCTCTACTTGGAAGAAGTCAAAACCTCTGAAATATAATAGACATGTCTCTGCACTTTGAATGTTTTTGCCGATTCCTCACGCTCCACACTGAGGACAGTACTGACCACCTGGCTCGTAGCTATCACGGTCAAGATGCGATCATATCCTTATTTTGGCACAAGGGCCTCGACAGGGATAGAAGCGCATCTCGTCGTTTCGCAAGAATGGATATCATTACAAGTACATGTAAGAAGAGATGAGTATATGGAATTGGCTTACACTCGCCACAAGCTACATCAATATCACATCAATACAACAACATATCCAAAACATCATATAGAAGAGCAGGGTCCGACTACGGATGAAAACAAACGATAAAATGACATCCATCCTTGCTATCCCAGGCTACCTGCCTGGAACCCATCCTAGATTGATGAAGATGAAGAAGAAGAAGAAGAAGAACTCCAAGTCAAACAAGCATCGCTCTCGCGTCAAATCATCGCATTACATGTACCTGCAACTGTTGTTGTAGTAATCTGTGAGCCACGGGGACTCAGCAATCTCATTTCCAAGGGTATCAAGACTATTAAAGCTTAATGGGTGAGGTATGGTTAAGTGGTGAGGCTGCAGCAAACACTAAGCATTTATTTGAGTGGCTAACTTACGAGTGCAAGAATAAAGCGGGATGATTGTCGCATAAACGGACGTGATCTAGTAATGATCTCTAAGAGATCCTGAACACCTACTTACGAACAAACATAACCCCACCGTGTTCTCTCTCGGATAAGGACTCACGAGAAGAGACAGTCACGGTTACGCACACAGTTGGTGTATTTTATTTGAGTTTACTTCAAGTTTGCTATGAACGGGTGTTAAACAAAGTTTCCAAGTTGCCACATAACCGCGGGCACGGCTTTCCAAAAGATTTAACCCTGCAGGGGTGCTCCAACTCATCCATCACAAACTAACCACAAGCTACGCTGGAATTCCTCAACCGCGGAATCACCCGTAGTATTTGCGGAATTCCGATGGAAAATCTCAACTTCGAGATAGCCCGAAGTGTCGTCGAAATCCCGCGCACAAGACGTTCGAGAAAGGTAAAACAAGTCCAGCAAGGCCGCCCAACGTGCCGACAATCCCGATAGGAGCCGCGTATCTCGTTCTCAGGGCACAACCGGATGAGCACTATGTACGGTGGCCGGATAGACATCCCCCGAGTTGCCCCTGGTGGCCCCGCAAGTGGCTCTGTTTTGGACCAGCACCAGCAGCACTGGCCCCCCTGTATTATGTTGAAACGAACCTCGGGTAGCGCTAACTCCCTATGAGTCAAATTAATTATTAGGTTATTATGTTGGGCAAATGTAGTACCAATGTTGGGCCTTGCCAGACAAGTTTTATCCTAAAACGAAAATCAAGGGGGTACCCATAACAACCCCGAGCATGTTAGGAGCGCTCAATTATGGAACATAACACCGGTTCACAAGTAACTAGGGCGGCAAGAGTGGAACAAAACACCGAGCAAAAGGCCAAGCCTTCCACCCTTTACCAAGTATATATGTACATTAAATTAAATAGCAATAGTATTGTGATATATCAAAAGGATATCCATGTTGGCACATGAAAACAATTGCACCTACAACTAGCAACGCTATAAGAAGGGTTGAGCAAGCGGTAACATAGCCAAACAATGTTTTGCTAGGATGTGGAGGGGTTAGAGGCTTTTCATGGCAATTTGGGAGGCTTGACATACAAGTGGTAGGTAGCGAGACAGCGATAGAAACAAG
This sequence comes from Elymus sibiricus, assembly GCA_039707655.1. Lineage (NCBI taxonomy): Eukaryota > Viridiplantae > Streptophyta > Magnoliopsida > Poales > Poaceae > Elymus > Elymus sibiricus. The sequence continues at coordinate 205,617,006 of CM077673.1, read as the reverse complement.
ACAACTAGCATGGCAATGATAGTAATGGTATCCAGGGAAATGATCATCTTGCCTGAGATCCCGCTTGGAAGAAGAACGGAACCATGAAGAAGACGAGCCAACGTAGTCGAATGAATCCTCACACACCGAACGCGTTTGGAACTCTATCGAGAAGCAGCAATCCGGAAACAACAATCAACATGCGATAAACACAACAACATATGCCTGACATGATGCGCAAATGAATATGATGCATGTCAAGTTTAAAATATGCAAGCCATGGCAATCACAACAAACAATTACTATATACATTAAGTGAAGCTCAATATGCAACTAGTTACATATTGACGAAACTCCACATTCAAATATTTAGTTGACTCTCATTTAGGTACTCATCAATATTAAATGTTGTTCAACATGGGTGGTCGTGGCATAAGGTGAAGATGGTATTACGCAATTTTAAATGGAGAAGGAGAACATACATATAACCAAATAGTAAATCTCCAAACTAATAGAAATACGGTTAATGTTGTTTAACTAACAATCATTTTAAATGTTGTTTATCATGGCAAGAGGTGAAGCATGAACAACTACAACATCTAGGCATATTAAATGAGGCTGGAAGCAACATATAGCATTTCCAAAACAACCTCATATGCAAATTATGAATTTGGACCAGATCTGTCCTAAGCATATTTTATAATTGTTAAACATGAAAATCAAGTACACCATGCCATTCTAAACGTTTTTCTAGTCAAGATACATATATATAACATTTTCATCGGAGTTACGGTTAATTAGTTATGAAATAAATCATTTTAGCATGGCATTTATGCAAATTAATACAAACAGCAAGTTTAAACATTTTAAACAAGGTTGAAAGTTGGATATTATGAAAGTAGACATAAAACTGTGCAAAATTCATATATAGAATGTCTTCATATGATGCATGGTTGAATTTATATGACTTTTGCAAAACTCTAAATTATTTTATAAAACTATGCAGTTTTAAATTGAAAAGAAAAGAAAAAAAACAAATTGACACCGGTTGTGCTAGCCACCGTCACTGACAAGTGGGGCTAGGGGTGGACAACCGAGTCAATGAGGTGAGGTCAACATGGGCACTGGGTCCCAGGTGCATAGGCACTACAACTAATGCATGGGTGGAAAAACAACATGGATAAAAATGGGCTACCTGGGTTTCGAACCCAGGACCACTAGCATGTAGCCTGGCTATGCTAGCCAACTCGGCTGGCTATGTGCTCGGTTAGAATTGCAGTGGCAACACTAAATAACTACATGCGCCAGAATGAATAAAATTTCAGATACGAAGCAAGGGGCTCACATCGGGTATACAGAGACCAGCGGGTATGGCGATGATGGAGACGGGCAAGGGAGTTCGGGGCCGGCTCCTGGTCGGGCCTTGGAGGCGCTGCGGCCCACTGGCACGATGCAAGCGCCGCACTCATCCAGATCGAGCGGGAGCTACGGTCAACGCGCAGGGACAACAGAGGCCATGGCGCTGCAGGGGCGAACTCCGGTGACCTCGTGACGCTCCGACGGCGAAGATGGCGGGGCCCTGCCGGATCCGAGCGGATCTGGCCAGGGAGGCTCCATTCCCGATGGCATCTGGCTGAGACGGCGACTGTTGCGGCAGGTTGGAGCTGGTGGCAGCCATGGCGCGCGGAGCTTCCTGGTCATGGGAGAGAGAGAGTCTGCGGTGAGGGAGAAGAAGAGAGAGCGAAAGAAGGGAGAGGGACGATGACGCTCCACATCCGGAGACCTGGCGGCGGCGGCGAAGCCAACCGACGCGGCGCTGGTGGTGGCTCGGGAGGAGCGGGCTAGCTGCACTGGATCGAGAGCTCGTGTGGTCGTCGGACACGTCCAGGGACAGCAGGGCGAGGTTGCCATTGGGCGATTGGCTGGTTAGGGAATTCGAGGTTGAGAGGGCGGCGGCGCACAACGAGGAAGGTGGGAGGATCCCGAGGAAGGTGCGGCTGGCGACGCTAGGGTGGGATGGATGGGACAGCTCCCTAGAAGTTAGGGTTGGACCTTTATTTATAGTCTAGGGTCTAAATGTGGCCTAATTGGAGCCCTTCGATTCGATCGGACGGCTCCGGTCGAGGGTGTGGTGTAGGCAGGCTAGGTGGGCCGTGGAGATGTCCATGGGCTGAGATGAGAGGGAACTTTGTGGCCCGGCATCAGTTTTTTTTATAAACCGAAAAACGTCCGACGAATAAACCGGCGACGGTGCCGCTACGGTTGACCGTTGGGGTGTCAAACGACCTCTGATTGCGACGAAACTTGGCAGGCGGTCTACCTACAATATAACAAGACCGCATGCCAAGTTTTGACCCAATCCGAGAACATTTTTCGCGCACTTTTATAAGCATTTTTTTAAACGATGCCGCGGGCGTGTGCGTGTGTAGTTGGTCTTGAAACGGTCAACGACATGAACGGAGAGAACCGGCAGCTACGAACAGATGCAAGTTTTCGAAAATGAGTGACGATGCTATGCAAGATGATGCGAATGATGCGATGATGAATGCGACAATAAAACGAATCACATGACGGGAATGGAAATAAAAGGGGAATCTTCTAGAGCGTCGGTCCCGGGCTGTTACAACTCTCCTCCACTTACAAGAGATATCGACCCGAGATCTTAGAATGAGAAGGGGAAGAGGAAGACGAAAGGAAGAGGTAAAGCTTAGTTGCTTCTTTGACAAACGAGTGAAACCAAAGAAACATGAAGGTTGGAAGAGATGAAGAATGATATGAGAAACTAGCAAGAATTCAAAAGAAATTTGGGCAGCACTTCGGTAGACAAGAGAGGCAAAACTTTATAAGAAGAAAGAACTTGAGAACATGGCACAACACTCCGGTTAGATGGATAAGCGAGGAAAGAACATGATCTTTGACAAAACGATATGATGGATCGAAGAGAGCAACCCCGGAACGAAAGAATAGACGCTAGATCATTGGAAAGAAAAGAACGGAGAAGAAAATGACAATTCCTACCACGCTTGAATTTGAAAAGCATCTTACAAGAAGAGATTGAACGGAGTTGTTGGAACATCAACAACGAAAAGAATAGGCTAGTTGTGGGCTTATGGGAAACATCTCAAAAATTATGAGGTGACAACCGGCCACTAACAGAAACAATTGATTCATTGGGAGCTAGAAGACATGGTACTTCTTACACCAAGAGGATACAAGAACACTTGGATCATTCATAAGCACCATGATAGCAACAATCCTTAGGAAAACGCTTTAGGTGAAATCCAATCCAAGATAACTCTAAGAAAGGAATGATGGATTTAATTATCTCACTATTGATAATTCTCTTCGAGACTCCTCATGAATCAAAAATGCTATAACACCATCTCAAAGATAAGAGAGAATGAATTGCACTTTGAAATGCAAGAGAAAGAATACTTGAGCTCTTCGAACAAGAATCATGAAGAACACTTCGAGAATGAATTATATCCTTGACGAACCCCCATGATGAATCTCCGGAATGGAATGATGAAAGAAAATAATTGAAGGTTGAAAGAATAAGATTATGACCTTGCAAAGACTTGGATGAAGCTTCACGACGAGATACTTGAGAAAAACTTGGAACTCCGGAATAGAAACGATGAGCACTTGGGATAAGGAATTTGATATCATGAAAAACTCCGGAAGAAGGATTGAAATCACCTTGATGAAACAAGAATAAGAATTATGTTATGCATATCCTTCATCAAGTTAAATTGATGACAAGCAACGGATTTAGCACACACTTATTCTTCTTGAAAAAGATTGAAAAGAGAGATAGAGCACAAACTTAAAAAGTCTTCAACGAAACACCGGAATAATTGAGTGACGAACGAAGAGACAACAATTGAGAAGAATTTGAGAACGAAAGCTGAAAGCTGAGAACGAAGAAATCTTCTGAAATGATGGCCTTCGGAGGATCGAGAATGAAAACAACTCTGAAATGATGTGGATAGATACAGAAAGAATTACTCATGATCGAAAACAATTTGAGAGGATAGCATGAAGCTGAGATGACAAATCTTCGAAAGAACGGAGAAAGATTTAAGAGAAACTCTTCTTGGTCTTCAAGGCAAAGAATGATGGCGAGAAACACCACCAAGAATTACTGAGACACTCCGAAATAATGAAGAAAGAAGGGTGAGCCAACGATGAAAATGATTTGGAAGCGATTTTGAGAAGGAATATGACCGATGAAATTCATTCTTACGTCATATTGAGAAGAACTTGAGGACATCTCCGGGAAGATTAGAAGAGCCAGGTAAGATCCTGGGGAAAACCTGTGGGTTACGGTCCCACTGAAGGAAACACCGTTAAAACAATTGCTTAGAAAGGGAGATTGCACCGGTACAATTGAAAACTTGATGAGGATGAGAACCTCGAAACACTTAAGAGGATTTGAACAATAACACAAACCTTCTCAGATATCTTCAACACTCCGGATAAAATAAAGAGAGATCAATACAAGAGAGAGAGGCTTGGACAAGAATTCCCACACGGGAGAACATTTAGAGAATGAAAAGGATATGATGAGCACCGAAAGCTTGAATTGAATCCACCGGAAAAGAAAACAAAGATGAAGACTAAGAAATGATAAACTTGAGCACTTGGGATCTTCACAATGAATCACCGGATACATCACGGAAGAGAAGATAGCGGAAGCGTCACATGAATAGAAAAGGCACTCTAATGAGAATTTAATTGTTGAAGAAAAAGGGTGGGAGGGTGGGAAAAACAAAGACAACTTGATACCGATGAGATGAACTCTGGAAAGAAATACGAGGATTGATCTTGCAAATATTGGAGAAGGTTGAATTAGCTTGATGAGAAACACACCGGTTAGGAAAGATATGAAATCACCACTTGACATCGAAGCAACTCGAATTACTATATTCCAACAAATCAAAGGATGAGGCTTTTGAAACAAGCCGGAAACAAATACATAACCCATTTGCATTTGTTGGAAGGATGATCCTAGGTAACTACTTGAATTCCCACCTAAGAATTTCCGAAGTCTTTCTTGTTTATGCAATTCAGGTTGCGGACCCAGGAACGTACCCAAGGTAATCAGCTACAACTGCACCCGCAACCTTCCACACCATAATCCAAGAAACTCCGCAAACTCGTCTACCTCAGACACTCGTAATCACAATGATACTAAACATGGCAGTACCCTGGACACTCTCCCCAGTACTGGGTGACTCCAAACTTATCTCACCACGAAAAGTATTGAAGCAATTTTGAACATCCTCCGTCCTGAGATACTAAGGAAACTGAATGATAACGATGTGCAAAAATCCCTCGGAGCTCTACTCCTCGATAACAGGAGGCACCAAGACAGAATTCCTTCACATCGGCATCATATAGTTTCCAAAATACCCGCGTGATCCTAAAATATTTTTGAGTGAGAAGAGGGTAGAATCAAAATTCCTATGTCAGGATTCCTCACCAGAGCATAGAAGAGGAGTAAAAAGAATCCTACTCTCCGATATATAACTAGACTCAAAATAGTTTTTACTAGACTCGATTCGGCCAAGTTCGATCAAACAAGGGGCTCCTATGGTCGGTATGGCTCTGATTACCAACTTGTCACAGCCAAGGTGCGATCATATCCTTATTTTGGCACGAGGGCCTCGACAGGGATAGAAACGCATCTCGTCATTTCGCAAGAATGGATATCATTACAAGTACATGTAAGAAGAGATGAGTATATGGAATTGGCTTACACTCGCCACAAGCTACATCAATATCACATCAATACAACAACATATCCAAAACATCATACAGAAGAGCAGGTCCGACTACGGACGAAAACAAACGATAAAATGACATCCATCCTTGCTATCCCAGGCTGCCGGCCTGGAATCCATCCTAGATTGATGATGAAGAAGAAGAAGAAGAACTCCAAGTCAAACAAGCATCGCTCTCACGTCAAATCATCGCATTACTTGTACCTGCAACTGTTGTTGTAGTAATCTGTGAGCCACGGGAACTCAGCAATCTCATTTCGAAGGGTATCAAGACTATTAAAGCTTAATGGGTGAGGTATGGTTGAGTGGTGAGGCTGCAGCAAACACTAAGCATTTATTTGAGTGGCTAACTTACGAGTGCAAAAATAAAGGGGGCCGATTGTCGCATAAACGGACGTGATCTAGTAATGATCTCTAAGAGATCATGAACACCTACTTACGAACAAACATAACCCCACCATGTTCTCTCTTGGATAAGGACTCACGAGAAGAGACAGTCGCGGTTAAGCACATGGTTGGTGTATTTTATTTGAGTTTACTTCAAGTTTACTATGAACGGATGTTAAACAAAGTTTCCAAGTTGCCACGTAACCGCGGGCACGGCTTTCCGAAAGATTTAACCCTGCAGGGGTGCTCCAACTCATCCATCACAAACTAACCACAAGCTGCGCTGGAATTCCTCAACCGCGGAATCACCCGTAGTATTTGCGGAATTCCGATGGAAAATCTCAACTTCGAGATTGCCCGAAGTGTCGTCGAAATCCCGCGCACAAGACGTTCGAGAAAGGTAAAACAAGTCCAACAAGGCCGCCCGACGTGCCGACAATCCCGTTTAGGTACTCATCAATATTAAATGTTGTTCAACATGGGTGGTCGTGGCATAAGGTGAAGATGGAATTACGCAATTTTAAATGGAGAAGGAGAACATACATATAACCAAATAGTAACTCTCCAAACTAATAGAAATACGGTTAATGTTGTTTAACTAACAGTCATTTTAAATGTTGTTTATCATGGCAAGAGGTGAAGCATGAACAACTACAACATCTAGGCATATTAAATGAGGCCGGAAGCAACATATAGCATTTCCAAAACAACCTCATATGCAAATTATGAATTTGGACAAGATCTGTCCTAAGCATATTTTATAATTGTTAAACATGAAAATCAAGTACACCATGTGATTCTACACGTTTTTCTAGTCAAGATACATATATATAACATTTTCATCGGAGTTACGGTTAATTAGTTATGAAATAAATCATTATAGCATGGCATTTACGCAAATTAATATTAACAACAAGTTTAAACATTTTAAACACGGTTGAAAGTTGGATATTATGAAAGTAGACATAAAACTGAGCAAAATTCATATATAGAATGTCTTCATATGATGCACGGTTGAATTTATATGACTTTTGCAAAACTCTAAATTATTTTATAAAACTATGCTGTTTTAAATTGAAAAGAAAAGAAAAAAAACAAATTGACACCGGTTGTGCTAGCCACCGTCACTGACAAGTGGGGCTAGGGGTGGACAACCGAGTTAATGAGGTGAGGTCAACATGGGCGCTGGGTCCCAGGTGTCATAGGCACTACAGCTAATGCATGGGTGGAAAAACTACATGGATAAAAATGGGCTACCTGGGTTTCGAACCCAGGACCTCTAGGATGTAGCCTGGCTGTGCTAGCCAACTCGGGTGGCTATGTGCTCGGTTAGAATTGCAGTGGCAACACTAAATAACTACATGCGCCAGAATGGATCTAGGACAGAACGAAAATTTCAGATACGAAGCAAGGGGCTCACATCGGGTATACAGAGACCAGCGGGTATGGCGATGATGGAGACGGGCGAGGGAGTTCGGTGCCGGCTCCTGGCTGGGCCTTGGAGGCGCTGCGGCCCAATGGCACGATGCAAGCGCCGCACTCGTCCAGATCGAGCGGGAGCTACGGTCAACGCGCAGGGACAACAGAGGCCATTGCGCTGCAGGGGCGAACTCCGGTGACCTCGTGACGCTCCGACGGCGAAGATGGCGGGCCCCTGCCGGATCCGAGCAGATCTGGCCAGGGAGGCTCCATTCCCGACGGCATCTGGCCGAGATGGCGACTGTTGCGGCAGGTTGGAGCTGGTGGCAGCCATGGAGCGCGGAGCTTCCTGGTCATGGGAGAGAGAGAGAGAGTCTGCGGTGAGGGAGAAGAAGAGAGAGCGAAAGAAGGGAGAGGGACGACGACGCTCCACATCCGGAGACCTGGCGGCGGCGCTGGTGGTGGCTTGGCAGGAGCGGGCTAGCTGCACTGGATCGAGAGCTCGTTTGGTCGTCCGACACGTCCAGGGACAGCAGGGCGAGGTGGCCATTGGGCGATTGGCTGGTTAGGGAAGTCGAGGTGGAGAGGGCAGCGGCGCACGAGGAAGGTGCGGCTGGCGGCGCTAGGGTGGGATGGATGGGACAGCTCCCTAGAAGTTAGGGTTGGACCTCTATTTATAGTCTAGGGTCTAAATGTGGTCTAATTGGAGCCCTTCGATTCAATCGGACGGCTCCGGTGGAGGGTGTGGTGTAGGCAGGCTAGGTGGGCCGTGGAGATGTCCATGTGCTGAGATGAGAGGGAACTTTGTGGCCCGGCATCAGTTTTTTTTTATAAACCGAAAAACGTCCGACGAATAAACCGGCGACGGTGCCGCTACGGTTGACCGTTGGGGTGTCAAAAGACCTCTGATTGCGACGAAACTTGGCAGGCGGTCTACCTACAATATAATAAGACCGCATGCCAACTTTTGACCCAATCCGAGAACATTTTTCGCGCGCTTTTAAAAGCATTTTTTTAAACGATGCCGCGGGCGTTTTCGTGTGTGGTTGGTCTTGAAACGGTCAATGACACGAACGGGGAGAACTGGCAGCTACGAATGGATGCAAGTTTTCGAAAACGAGTGACGATGCTATGCAAGATGATGCGAATGATGCGATGATGAATGCGACAATAAAACGAATCACATGACGGGAATGGAAATAAAAGGGGAATCTTCTGGAGCGTCGGTCCCGGGCTGTTACAGTAGCCGCGATGTACAAGAGCAGAGGCTCTCGGCTGCTCGGAGCACCTAGCACCGGCTAGGTGGAAAGCAAGGCCTTGAGCTGATCAAATGTGGCTTGCGCTTCAGGGATCCATTCAAAAGTATCAGATTTCTTCATCAATCAGTAAAGAGGCAAGGCCTTTTCACCGAGTCGAGATATGAATCTACTAAGGGCTGCAAGGCATCCCGTGAGCTTCTGAACATCATGCAGATGGAAAGGTTTCTTCATTCGGATTAGCGTCGATTCCTCGCTCGGAAACGAGAAAACCGTGTAGCTTACCCGAGGGCACGATGATTGTGCATTTCACAGGGTTGAGTTTTATTTGGAAATGTCGGAGGTTAGCGAAGGTTTCAGCGAGGTCAGCCAGGAGGTCGGAACCTTTCCTGGACTTGACCATGATGTCATCCATGTAAGCCTCTACATTCCGATGTATTTGCTCTTGCAAACACGTCTGAATCATACACATAAAAGTTGCCACAGCATTCTTTGGATCGAATGGCATAGTGATGTAGTGAAAACACCCGAATGGGGTGATGAAAGCTGTTTTTATTTCATCTGGTCCATACATTCGGATCAGATGGTACCCGGAGTACGCATCTAAGAACGAGAGGCGTTCACATCCGGCGATATAATCTACTATCTGATCTATGCGGGGAAGGGGAAAATGATCTTTCGGGCAGGCCTGATTAAGGTGCTTGAAGTCGATGCACATCCAGAGGGACTTGTCCTTCTTGGGCACCAACACTGGGTTGGCCAGCCACTCGGAATGGAAGACTTCACGAATGAATTCAGCAGCTAGGAGCCAAGCGATCTCTTCACCAATCGTCTTGCGCTTCTCTACGGAGGATCGAGGCAAGTGCTCCTTGACTGGTATTATTTTAGGATCCACTCGGAGTCGATGCTCAGCCAGTCCCCTGGGAACCCCCGCCATGTCACATGGCTTCCATGCAAAGATATCCTAGTTCTCACAGAGGAACTGGATGAGGTCGGCTTTCTATTTTTCACCGAGTGTCGTCGAGATGTTGGTCGGAGCCGCACTCGAATCAGTGGGATGAACATGAACCTCCTTAGTTTCGCCGGCCGACTTGAAATCGGATTTCGTCGCCGGTCGCTTAGACTTTAACAAATATGCAGCGTCCACTGCCTTCTTGTACCCGTCGAGTTCGACGGCGAGTATCTGCTCGTTTGCGATTTTAGAGCCCTGCTGGAGGCACTCTTCAGCAACTTTCCGATCGCCGGTAACTGTGATCACGCCATTCAGCCCTGGCATCTTAACCTTAAGATACACGTAACATGGTCGGGCCATGAAACACGCGTAGGCAGGCCTACCCAGGATAGCATGATATGCACTATGGAAATCAACCACTTCGAACATCAGGCGTTCCTTCCGAAAGTTCTTCTCTCGGCCGAAGACGACGTCCAGAGCGATCTGACCGAGTGATTCGGCCTTCTTTCCAGGAATGACCCCATGGAAATGCATATTACTCTTACTCAGGCGGGACATCGGAATGTCCATGGCGCTGAGTGTATCCGCGTAAATTATGTTCAGCCCGCTGTTGCCGTCCATCAGAACTTTATGCAGTCAGACTCCATTGACAGCCGGATCGACAACCAGCGCCTGCCTCCCGGGGGTGTCTATGTGGGCTGGGTGATCAGACTGATCGAAAGTAACAGGAGTTTTTGTCCAATTGAGGTGCTTGACGATTGCCAGAGCCACCAAGTTTACCTCCCAATTGATGACCTTCAATCGGCTCTTACTTTCGACGTCCGCGAAGATCATGTTCAGGACCTTGTCGACGTGAGGGTACTCGGAATCACGGTCGCCCTCTTCATCATCGTCCTTTTCTAAAGAGGCCTCCTTACCCATCTCATGCTTGAGCATTCGACACTCCCGAGTGGTGTGCTTTTGGTAAATGAGGTTGCCCTCTTCATCCTTTTTAGTGTAAATAGCACAGGGCTGATCCAGTACTTCGGAATTGTACTCGGGCTTCTTTTTGTTAGCCCAATCTTTCTTCTTGATCTTTTTGGGCTTTGGCTTCCCCTGACCAGGAACTGCAGCCACTTCAGCCTTTCCCGGAGGGTCGGCTTTCCGTTTCTGCTTCTTGCCTGCATTCCCCGCCGATTGAGGGGCGTCGCCAGCTCGCCCTTTGACGCTGCGGAGGCGGTCTTCCTCTTTGCCGTTGGCGTATTTATTGGCAGTCTCCATGGCCCGACTGAGAGACAGATCTCCCGATCGGCCAAACTTCAAGATGAGCTCCCGATACCGAGTGCCTGCCTTGAAGGCGCACACGGCCTGCTGCTCGGTGACATTCTCGACAGTGTTGTGCAGAGTGGTCCATCTCTGTATGTACTCTCGGAGAGTTTCATTGCTCTTCTGGATGCAATGCTGCAACTCTGTCAAACCACTCGGACGCTTGTAAGTGCCCTTGAACGTCTTGATGAACACCTGCGCCAGGTCCTCCTAGCAATAGATGCTGCTGGAAGGTAACTAGTTCAACCATGCCCGAGTAGATCCTTCCAGCATGAGGGGAAGAAGCTTCATTGCCACGAAGTCATCACCGCCTCCAATCTGAACTGCCACTCGGTAGTCTTCAAGCCAAGTTTCAGGCTTGGATTCACTGTTGAACTTCCCGATCGCCGTCGCCAACCTGTAGTTGGGAGGAATCTCAGCCTCTCGGATGTATCTAAAGAAGCATTCGAGCCCTGACGTCCCCATCCTCTCACTCGGTCCCTGAGCACTCGGCTTTTATCCACCAATCTCCGAGTGATGGTAGACCTGGCATTGAGCAGCGGGGGGCGTCGGCCTACTTCCTCACGACCTCTGGGGCGAGGGGGAGTCCGATTGTGGTCTTCTCTGTGAGGATGACCATCGTCAAAGGGGCGTTTGCCGTGTGAACCACCCCTCGGAGGGGGCATCCGACTGACGTCACGATCATCACGCCAATACCCTCCGCGCTGGCCTCTCGGAGGAGGAGGAGAGTATCGGTGTTTCCCATAGGCGTGTGGACTGTGTGCAGACTGGACAGTGTCGGCCCGAAAGGACTTGCTGTAAACGCGCTGATTCGACTAGGACACTTCTGCATTCTGCCTCATCGCGGTCTTCAGCAAAGTCTGGATCTGCCAAATGCCTTCTCCAGCCACAGAACCGGATGGCTGAATGGATTCAGCTATCCGAGTGGCTGCAGCTATATTCTCTATAGGAGTACGCATCACTGGGATCTTGGGCGGCCTCTCACTCGGGATCGGCCTCCGCCTGGCGTAACTGGAGCTCGGTTGCTCCTTCGCTGCTCGTTTGTCGAGTGCTCGCTGGAGCCTCTCCAAACGCTCACGTTCAGCTAAGGTGGCCTGATGAGTGGCCTCCAAGGCTATCTCGTCGGGCGATGTTCCCGTGATAGGGATAAGAAGGACTTCATCATCACTCCTTCTCCTCTCTTCCCGCTGCTCCTGAGAGAGAGACTGCGGGAAATAACCATCGGAAGGACCGTCGCCGAGACGACCTCCACCTCGGTCACGAGAACCACCCACCGAGTACCCAGGGGCACCATGATCGGTGGAGTGCGCCATCAGTATCTCAGCAGCGTTCCCACTGCTTTCACACTCGGATTCGTCGGACAACTCGTCGCCCGACGAGGGAGACAAGCTGAGGGTGGGCTCGTCAGAATCAAGCACCGCAACCTGCTCGCAGGTAGGCTGCCGTGCCATGATGTGCTTGAGCCACCACTGCAACCGCGAACGTCGGGAACGCTTGCGGCGGCCGGAGGTCGAACGGATCAACCTCAAGTCATATGGCTCCGAAGACTATCGCAGGAGAACCCCTTGTGCCGTCGCGCTAAAATGCACGGCCCCATGGGCGGGGAACGCATCCGGGTATGGTGGTGTCGAATTTCGGGCTCCGCAAAACCCCAAGAAGTTCGAACACAGGGGCGTGTGCGAAGATCCCCTACAGCCTCGCCCTACCTAGCTCGCTACTCGATTATTTTTATGACGAACTCGCACGATGACGAGGAAGCAGATGCACACGATGGTTTACCCAGGTTCGGGCCGCTGCGAAGTGTAATACCCTACTCCTGCTTTGGTGGATTGCCTCACGAGGAGGTGTGGTGGATGAACTATTACAGTGGTGAGGAGCCTCGTGAGGGCGCTCGAGTGGTGTTCTTGGCTCTCTACCTTTCTTGTTGCCTCCCCGTTGTTGTCCCTCTCGTTGTCGTCCCCCTCGTCTACGGTGCTACCTAGCCTCTATATATAGCCGCGGCCCGGGTCCTCTTCCCTTATCGCAATGGCGGGAAGGGATCCCACAACAGCCAAATTCAAAGGGGGACAGGAGTACATCCCCGCCCTGTCCAAAGGTGGTCTTCGCCTGCAAAGTGGCTGCCGATCATGCAGAGGTGGGCTCGGCGATCACATCCATCCTGCGGGGCTCGCGGTCGTGGTCTTGTTGCACCGGAATGGAAACCTTTGGGTGGCGCTTTGGGAACCCGCGTACGTCCTTGCTCCCTTTGCACCAAAGGGGAAACTGCACCGCCTAGCACGCTGGCGCCCGCCTGTCCCTCCTTGCGTCATCCTTGACTCCTGAGGCCGGGTTCTGCATAGAGATATCCGACGCTCCGGAGGGGGCCTGAGGAGGCCCATCCTTGCTGGTCTTGGTGCTACTTCCCTCGCGAGCTCGGGTCCTCGCGAGGGCCTCGCCTTGAGTGGGACCGCGCTAGGCCATGCTTGGCTCGTGAGGTGGGCCCTGCCCTGGGCCGCAGGCAGGCAGGTCTGGGTACCCCCGTTCCCAGAACGCCGACAGTAGCCCCCGGGCCCAAGGCGCGCTCGAGCTGGCTTCCGGGTGAAGCCCTTGAGGACTGCCCGAAGCACCGCGGGCCCCAAACGCCTGCAGGCCAGGCTCGACTCGCGTCGCGCGTTAGGGCGCCGATGCCTCCATTCCCCGAGGGTGTCACGAATCGCCCCAAGTCAAACTGACGCGACAGCCGTGCGCTGCGCCGGCCATCATTACCCTTCCTTGAATGTTGTTGCTCCCTTGGGCTTCCACTCCTCGGGCCACGCGGATGTGACCCGACGAAGGTAGGTGAGGCGACGCGAAGCAGGGTTGCGCACCGATCGAGCCAGCCCTTCGACGCCCGAGGGGCGCACGACGCCTGCTTTCCCACGACGCCTCGTGGCCGCGGTTTTGCCTATAAATCCGCCATCCCCCGGGAGGTCTTGCCAACTCAAAGTGCTCGTCTGCTCCCGTAGCTCCAGAGAAAACCCTCTCCTCTCCTCAGCTTCTCCCTTTCCCCATGGCGTCTGGAGGAAGCACTGCCGGCGCAGCGAAGCGCACGGGGCCGTCAGCTTCCTCGCCCTCTTCGGGAGGCAGCGACGGGGGGCCCTCGGGGTCGGCGTAAGTTCGCCGGCGCTGGGCCATGGTCGACGAGTGAGTGCTCCGCCACCTCCTTCTTTCTTAGTTGTCTCATCCAGTGCACTGGACCTGATCCCCCCCTTCTTCCAGGGCGCCTGCGGCCAAGAAACACAGGCTCGGCGAACTCCAGGAGGAGGTGGACGCGCTGCGGGCCCAGCTGACGACCGCCGAGGCCGCCTTCCAAGCCGCCCACAGGGGCGAAGCAGAGGCCAGGGCGGAGCTGGCATCCCTCCAGGCCTAGGTTAAGGAGGCAGCCGACACCGTGCAGGCCGCCCAGGGCGAAGCGGCGCATGTCAAGATGCTGGAGTCCCAGCATGCCTAGCAGTATCTTGACATCACCCGGCGCGAGGCCGGCGCGGTGAGCCGGTTCGTCGGGGAAGCCCCCGTGCTGCCGTGTGCGCACGGCGACGGGGGCTATCTTGACTTCTTCCGGAGGGTGGTGGAGGCGCTGGAGACCGGCGTCTCCCGCGTGAACGCGGACAACGAGTCCGACGCGCGCGACCTCCTGGACCTTGCCTTCACGTGCGTCTTCTCCAACCTGCGCCGCCATGTCCCGGAGCTTGACCTCCGACGCGTCGGGGAGCGGGTGCCTGACGAGCTCCAGAGGCCCCTCCGGGATGAGGTGCGCCCGCACGTGGAGTCCCTGGTGGAGCGGTTCATCCAGGTGCCCGCCTCCAGCGGGGTGGACGATTCCGACGCCGAGGCGGCCGGCGGCGCGGGCGGCGACAGCGACTCCTCCCTCTAGGCATCCCCTATCTTCCTTTCCTGGTACCTGTAATATTTTAAGAAGAACTCGTCCCCGTGTGGGCGTTAGTCTTTTGTGTATTACCTTTGTCTCCGTCCTTCCCTTTCTTAAATCGCCGGTCGCCTGCTTGCCGTTACGTGATTTAGTTTCTTTGCGCGGGGCTTGGCGCCGATGCCGATGCGGCCCGGTGGCGGCGGCCGGCTGGGCCCTCACGAGGCGTTCTCTCCTGAGGGCTGCTCGTGGCCGCCACTTCCCGGGTTCGTGGCCTTGCTGCTCGTCACGCCAGGGTCCCTCCCCTCGCGCTGTTTTTCCTGGCGCCTCAAGCCTCTAGGATCTCGGTAGCCGCGCGTGGTGGCCCGCAGTACCTGCATCTTCACATTAGTGCGCACAACTCTTATCCCGTCCTCGGGCCGCCATTAGATCAGGAGGCTCTTGCTTGGTTCGGTAGTGTACTTAGCTTGTAGGGCGGTGACGATCCCGTGCGTCGCTAGGTGCGGCCGGGTTGTCCAAATAGTCCGCGATTCCACCTGGGACGCTTCCTCCTAGTTTGTAGGACGGTTTGGGGGCCCCTTTTGGTGCTCTGTGTCTGCAGGTCTTAGTGCCGCACATTTCTCGACCACCGTAATGTACGTCCGGATCACCAGGACGCAACCACGAGGTGAGGCCTCGACACCCTTGATGCCGACCGGATCACCAGGACGACATCAAGGGGCGAGTGGCTATATGACCGGTAAGGCTCCTGAGGCGCGCTGCTCAGGAGCCCCCTTTGACGGTCAAGCAGCTCTACGTCGGTAGGTCCCAGTCCCGCACATTTCCTTGTCCCCCGTAAGCGACGTCCGGATCACCAGGACGCGACTACGGGGTGAGGCCTTGACACCCTTGACGCCAACCGGATCGCCAGGACGACATCAAGGGGCGAGTGGCTATATGACCGGTAAGGCTCCTGAGGCGCGCTGCTCGGGAGCCCCCCTTGATGCTCGAGCGACCCCCATTCCGTCCTGCCGGCTGCTGCCTCAGGAGGCACTGGGGCCTCCCGAGGCTCCATGCTGCGGTGCCGCGCTGTGGTCGGAGCCCCCGAGTGGGGGTCGACCGCCAAAAGATGCAAGTCCCTGAGGCGACAGGGCCTTGCTATCCAGCTCTGAGGCGCCTCGGGAGGGTCGGAGCACACGGGCCCTTGCGAAACACCAATTCAGAGAAAGAGACTCCAAGACCAGAAAAACGAGAAAACGATGAGAGAAAAGTCCCCGTCCCTTTTTCTTTTAAAAATAGAGTTCCGAAATCCTCAAACTTCATTCCAAAAGGTGGCAATTCGAACACCAAAAAAAAGCAAGCAACTGCCGCGTCTGGCACCTAGGCTAGTCTTCGTCTTCGTCTTCCCCCAGCGCTGAGCGTAGGGCATCCACATTGCGTGGGCATAGCCATTGGTGGGCTGTGTTGTCCGCCAGCGCGGAGCATGGGGCTTCCACATTGCGTGGGAAGGAACCCCTCCGCGTCCTCGGGAGGCTCCGGGCGTATACAGCCCACTCATTATTATGTGAGAGTGTCACGGCCGTAGATAGCTGGGCAAGCCCCCAGGCGCACGGCCTGGTTACTCCCAACTTCGTCAAGAGCCATCCTGCACATTTCTTCTCGGTTGCGCGCCTCTATGACCCAAACCCGAATGCATTGTTCCCCGCGTAGCCACGGGATTGCGCTCCCGCGGCCCAAACATGAGCACAATGCACCCAGCGCAGCCATAGAGGTGTTTTGTCGATGAAGCCGCCTCGCGAGGTGTCGTGGCGCTGGCCGGACAGTGTCTTGAGGAACCTGGGGGTCCCAGGGGGCTTCTTCTTCTCATGAGCAAGGCGGGTTGGGAGCCCTTTCGGCACTCTGTGTCTGCAGGCCCCAGTCCTGCACATTCCTCGACCACCGTAAGCGGCGTCCGGATCACCAGGACGCAACTACGGGGTGACGCCTCGACACCCTCGATGCCGACCGGATCGCCAGGACGACATCGAGGGGCGAGTGGCTATACGACCGGTAAGGCTCCTGAGGCGCGTTGCTTAGGAGCCCCCTTTGACGCGCAAGCAGCTCTACGTCGGCAGGTCCCAGTCCCGCACATTCCTTGACCACCGTAAGGGGCGTCCGGATCACCAGGACGCAACTACGGGGTGAGGCCTCGACACCCTTGATGCCGACCGGATCGCCATGACGACATCAAGGGGCGAGTGGCTATATGACCGGTGAGGCTCCTGAGGCGCATTGCTCAGGAGTCCCCCTTGACGCTCAAGCGGCTCCCCCCAAACAAAAATGCTTTTCCTGCCTCGGGAAGGCGAACCTCCAGAGGCTCCGAGATGGCACGTCGGGCCGTGGGCGGAGCCCCCGAGGCCCAGCCTCCCAGGGCTGCGTCGGCGCTCCAGTTGCCGCGGGTGGCCCGCGCTACTTGTGCCTTGCTGCTCCCCCCCAGGTCGTTACTCCTGAGGCCTCGGGGCTTGGCTCGGTGTTGCTTGCTCGCGAGGGCGACGGCTTGCGCTGTGCCCCGCGGGCCCGGGGGCGTCCACCCTCTTCCTCCCGCTCGCGTTGTCTAGACCAGGTGCTCCATCGACGGAAGCCCCCAGGCCGGGCTCGGGGAGGACGCCCAGGGTGCCCCCTACTCCCGGAGGGTGCCGGCGCCTGCGGCAGGCGCCTGTTCCATCTCACCGTCCGGAGGTACGACTGTCAGTGTCAAAACCGGCGGATCTCGGGTAGGGGGTCCCGAGCTGTGAGACTAGAATCGATGGTAACATGAGATGAGGGAGACGATGTTTACCCAGGTTCGGGCCCTCCTATGGAGGTAATACCCTACGTCCTGCTTGATTATATTGATGGTATAAGGGTTACAGAGTTGATCTACCTCGAGATCGAATAGCTAAAACCCTAGATGAGTTCTCTTACCCTACAGCCTAAAACCCTCCGGCTTATATAGACGCCGAGGGTACCTAGGGTTTACACATGGTCGGTTACACGTCGAAGGGATAAACTTGCATATTCACTACTCCAAACGTGGAGGATGCGCCACGATTCTCGAAGCTTCCTTCCTGGAGACAGGGTCTTCGATCAATCCAATGCTCGGCAAGCGGCCCATATAGTCCGGCCCATAAGAAGGAGGTCGGCCTCCCGAGGACCCCTTAAACCAGGACTCCCTCAGTAGCCCCCGAACTAGCCTCCAACGCCAAGGGTCCTAGCTCCATCTGCATCATATAATCAGAGTCTTCAGCTTGCGAGGCGAGTTCCTTTCTCTGAATAGTGATCGGCCGAGTTTAGCTCGGCCTCCGACGACGTGTAATTTCCCCGATCATGGAAAGTCTGAACACCACGAATAACTCGGCCCTGAAGGCCAAACGTCAAGGAGTAAATAGTCATCGGCTTTCGGGATGTCCTCCTCGACAGGGGGGAGGTAATTGTCGTACTCAGAATCATTAAGATCGTCGGGGTTGTGCCGGTCTTCCGGCCTCTCTTGACCCTCTAACGGGTGTTCAGGGATTTCGGGATCGCCGAGGTCTTCCGGGGTGTCTCCGTCCCCGGTGCCGTCGATAGCTTTTCTTCCCTTTTTTCCTTTTGACCGTTTATGCAGCTTTCGGCGTCTTGACGGCGCTTCATCCGATTTGTCGCCATCGTTTTTCGGAGTGTCCACCATGTAGACGTCATATGTGGATGTGGCAGTCCACCGCCCGGTGTTAACGGGGGTGAGGGCGCGATCCTCCTCATCCATGTATTCTGTCTCCTCAGAGGCATATTCCAACATGTCGGTTAAATCTTCGACAGTGGCTACCAAGTGGGTGGTGGGTGGGATGAGAAATTCGTCCTGACCCGCCTTGGGCCCGATCTGAGCACAGATTGGGGTTGTGTCATAGGTAATCTTCATCGACGAGATCCGATCTAGAGCCTCGTTGAGTATCGAGAGCTCGATCGGGTTGGCCTGCTCAGAGCTTCCGGAGTTAACCTCCGATGCATCCGCGCGGGGGGATTGTTCGGCAAGAACAGGTGTCCGGACGTCTGGCACTATGACCGGGTCCGGACTGAAAGTCGGGTCCTCGCCGGGGTAGATCGCGTGGGCGGGACCGAAAGACGGATCCGAGGTTAAAGCCTCAGAGTCTTCGGGCGTCGCAGGCGAGACCGTGAGCCCGGTTAGTGACAGGTCGCCCCGAGAGTCTACAGAGAACTCTAGGTTCCCGAATCTGACCTCTTGATCAGGGGCGAAGCTTCTGACACGACCTAGATGGCCGGTCGGGTCGGCGTGCAGCACAATGCTGCCGAAAGCGAAGATCTGCCCGGGGACGAAAGTGTCCGTATTGCGGACCTCTTCGTTGATGACGAGGCAAGCCATCGATTCCTTTGGCGATCACAGCGGAACTCTCAATGAAAGCACCAATGTCGGTGTCAAAACCGGAGGATCTCGGGTAGGGGGTCCCGAGCTGTGAGACTAGAATCGATGGTAACAGGAGATGAGGGAGACGATGTTTACCCAGGTTCGGGCCCTCCTATGGAGGTAATACCCTACGTCCTGCTTGATTATATTGATGGTATAAGGGTTACAGAGTTGATCTACCTCGAGATCGATTAGCTAAAACCCTAGATGAGTTCTCTTACCCTACATCCTAAAACCCTCCGGCTTATATAGACGCCGAGGGTACCTAGGGTTTACACATGGTCGATTACACGTCGAAGGGATAAACATGCCTATTCACTACTCCAAACGTGGAGGATACGCCACGATTCTCGAAGCTTCCTTCCTGGAGACAGGGTCTTCGATCAATCCAATGCTCGGCAAGCGGCCCATATAGTCCGGCCCATAAGAAGGAGGTCGGCCTCCCGAGGACCCCTTAAACAAGGACTCCCTCAACGACGTAGCTTGGTACATAGGGCTCTATGTAAGGACCCTGTTCTCCTTCTGAGCCGTCCGGGGGGGCGCCGGGGACGGCCCCTCCGGGCGGCGGCGGGGCGCCGCCCTAAGCGCGCAGCCCGCAGACCCTCCTGCGGCGAGCCTCAGCCCGAAGTTGCTTACCTCTGCCACCACCGTTGGGTGGGCCGCGCGTTTCTTGATGTGGATTGCTTCCTTGGCGATCCGATGCGCCTTCGCCGTGGTTGCTTGCTTGTCTGGACGCCTGCGCCGCCTGCTCCTTGTGCAGGATTGCGCGCTCCCGCCTGGTCAACCCAGGCTGTTGACGGTCCACAGGGTCACGAGGGCGCGTGTCGGTGCACTCGCGGGGCGTCCCATTGTTCCCTCCGTAGGCTCCATTGTCGAGGCCGGGCTGCGCCCCAAAACCCATGACTGGAATTCAGAGGAGAAGGAGCACGGCATGCGGCGGGCCTTGCTCAGGTTCGTTCAAGGCCCGAGGGGGCACGCCGCCGGCGGGCGGGGCGACAGGTGCGGCGAGCGAGCCCCCGGCGCCTGACGCCTGCGGTTGTGAAGAAGAACGGGGGGTCATGGCCCTCCGTGCGATGGCGACCAGCTCAGCGATGTGGTCGGCTCATGCGTCGAAGCCCCCATGCGTCGGGCGGTGGCCAAGCATCTCGCTTGCCATCAGCAACGCATCGTGCGCGTTGAGGTCTCCCACGTAGGTGCAGCGCGATGTCGGTGCCGGGGGCACCGCCCGTCCGCCATGCGCTTGGGTGGCGCGAGGGGCGACGACGGTAGAGACGACACTGGCGGCTTGATACTGACCACCCAGCGTCGTGCCGCTGGGGCGTGGGTCTCGGTCTGCAGCGGCGGGGTTGGTGAAGACGGATCCGCCATGGCCGGAGGAAGCTTGTCGGGCGCCGGCCATCGGAGCGGTGAAGCGGGGAAAGAGCGAGGCTTGAAGAAGACTTCGACACGCCCCCTACCTGGCGTGCCAAATGTCGGATTTCAAGCTCCGCAAAACCCCAAGAAATTCGAACACAGGGGCGTGTGCGAAGATCCCCTGCAGCCTCGCCCTACCTAGCTCGCTACTCGATGATTTCTACGACGAACTCGCACGATGACGAGGAAGCAGATGCACACACTGGTTTACCCAGGTTCGGGCCGCTGCAATACGTAATACCCTACTCCTGCTTTGGTGAATTGCCTCACGAGGAGGTGTGGTGGATGAACTAGTACAGTGGTGAGGAGCCTCGTGAGGGTGCTCGAGTGGTGTTCTTGGCTCTCTACCTTTCTTGTTGCCTCCCCGTTGTTGTCCCTCTCCTTGTCGTCCCCCTCGTCTATGGTGCTACCTAGCCTCTATATATAGCCGCGGCCCGGGTCCTCTTCCCTTATCGTAATGGCGGGTAGGGATCCCACAACGGCCAAATTCAAAGGGGGACAGGAGTACATCCCCGCCCTGTCCAAAGGTGGTCTTCGCCTGCAAAGTGGCTGCCGATCATGCAGAGGTGGGCTCGGCGATCACATCCGTCCTGCGGGGCTCGCGGTCCTGGTCTTGTTGCACCGGAATGGAAACCTTTGGGTGGCGCTTTGGGAACCCGCGTACGTCCTTGCTCCCTTTGCACCAAAGGGGAAACTGCACCGCCTGGCACGCTGGCGCCCGCCTGTCCCTCCTTGCGTCATCCTTTACTCCTGAGGCCGGGTTCTGCATAGAGATCTCGGCCGCTCCGGAGGGGGCCTGAGGAGGCCCATCCTTGCTGGTCTTGGTGCTGCTTCCCTCACGAGCTCGGGTCCTCGCGAGGGCCTTGCCTTGAGTGGGGCCGCGCCAGGCCATGCTTGGCTCGTGAGGTGGGCTCTGCCCTGGGCCGCAGGTAGGTAGGTCTGGGTACCCCCATTCCCAGAACGCCGACAAGTGGTGTATCGTGCAGCCAGCCTGAACCGTCGGCGACGAAGCGAAGGCTACCGAAGAGGATCTCACCGCCGAGTGCCAACATGATGACCGGAAAAAGGAAATAATCTCACTTGCACCAGAGTTTGCTAGAACTGCTGCCCCACGGTGGGTGCCAAATGTCGTGGGAGTAATCCTGACAATAGTACTGGGGGTACGAATGAGTAGGGCGAAGCCTAACTACGGAACAAGTGTAACACTCGGTGTTTACGAGTTCGGACCCACTCGGAAGTGGTAACAGTCCTACGTCTCGAGCCCTGGGGCTAGGTGTTGTTTGATATGTGTTCTAATTAAAGAGAGTTCGTAACCCTTGGTCCAGTGCCCGGGGATGGCATATATAGAGTGCCCCACCACCGGCCGAACGCCATCACTAGGGTCATTAATGATAGTAACTGCGGGGGTTACTAGAAACTGCTAAGTTAACTACAGACGTTACTGGTAACGTGGTCTTTATAGTACTTAAGGTGTATTAAGTCCCTCGAACGTTGCAGTTCTCAGGACGCTCCTGCTTCCTTCTGGCCGAGTGGTTAACAACGTCCGAGTGACTAGAGAAGAGCCGAGTGCCTCTTGTATATTAGTCCGAGTGTCGAGGTAAGCCAAGGATTTTCATGACCTTGTAGGACCCCAAGAGTGTCCTAGATCAGAGGGACATGACCCTACCTTGGGTAGGTGACCTCGTCAAACGGAAACGTTAAATGAAGTGCAGCAAGGTAGCCCAATCCTTTTGTGGTAAAGGACATGCCAGAACAGTCTCTTATAATAGGCAAAGTGTTCTTGAGGGTACACGGGAATTTCATCTTGTCACTTTTATCATGTTGGTTTGATTCGCCTTCGCTACTTTGATAATTTGATATGTTGGTGGACCGGTGCTTGGGTGCTGTTCTTACTTGAATAAACCTCCCACTTATGATTAACCCCCTCGCAAGCATCCGCAACTATGAGAAAAGTATTAAGATAAAATCCAACCACAGCATTAAACATTTGGATCCAAATCGGCCCCTTACGAAGTAGCGCATAAACTAGGGTTTAAGCTTCTGTCACTCTAGCAACCCATCATCTAATAACTACTCCACAATGGATTCTCTTAGGCCCAAGGATGGTGAAGTGTCATGTAGTCGACGTTCACATGACACCACTAAAGGAATCACAACATACATATCATCAAAATATCGAACTCATATCAAATTCAGATGATTACTTGCAACATGACTTCTCCCGTGACCTCAAGAACAAAGGTAACTACTCACAAATAATATTGATGCTCAAGATCAGAGGGGTATTGAATAGAATAATGGATCTGAACATATAATCTTCGACGAAATAAACTATATAGTAATCAACTACAAGATGTAATCAACACTACTAGTCATCCACAGGTACCAATCTGAGGTTCCGGTACAAAGATTGAACACAAGAGATGAACTAGGGTTTGAGAGGAGATGGTGTTGTTGAAGATGTCGATGAAGATTGGCCTCCCAAAGATAAGAGGGGTGTTGGTGATGACGATGGCTTTGATTTCCCCCTCCGGGAGGGAAGTTCCCCTGGCGGAATCGCTCCGCCGGAGGGCAAAAGTGCTCCTGCCCAAGTTACGCCTTGAGACGACGGTGTTCCATCCTGAAAGTCCTCTCCTTATTTTTTCTAGGTTAAAAGACCTTAAATACCAGAAGATGGGCACCGGAGGTGGGCCATGCTGAGCCCAACCCCTGGCGCGCCCTGGTGTCTTGTGCTCACCAGGTGGCCCCCCTCCGGTAGTTATTTGCTCCAGTATTTTTAATATATTCCAAAATAATTCTCCGTGAAGTTTCAGCTTATTTGGAGATGTGCAGAATAGGTATCTCTGATGTGCTTTTTCTGGTCGAGAATTCCAGCTACCTGTATTCTCCCTCTTTGTGTAAACCTTGAATATTATGAGAGAAAAGGCATTATAATCACTCCTTAAAGCATTATTATGCATAAAAACATTATAAATAACAGTAGGAAATCATGATGCAAAATGGATGTATCAACTCCCCCAAGCTTAGACCTCGCTTGTGATGAGGGGAGGATATCTATTGCTCCTATAATTTTGCCACCTCCTGATATTCTGAAGTTTGGATCCTTTTGTTTTGCAATTCCTCATACAGATGCAGTGAAGCCCACCTTCAGAACACCTCCAGAGGCCTTGCAGCAGGGAGAGGAGGAAGACCTGGAAGACCTGCAGGGTTCCCAGGGCGGTAGTACCGCCCTCCAGAGCGGTAGTGCCGCTTGAAGCGGTAGTATCGCTTGCTACTACCGTTCCTAGTACCGCTTACGAAATAACTTCTGGAGTCCCGGCGTCCCCAAGCGGAAGTGGTACGGAAGTGGTGCGGTAGTACCGCTTATAGCGGTAGTACCGCTTGCTATAGCGGTAGTACCGCTTATCTGCCTGCGCGCAGGATTTGGGCTTTGCAGCCCGTGTACCCTTTCGTTTCGTGTTAGGCTATAAATACTTTTCCCCTACCTCCGTTTTAGGATTAGACAAGAAAGATAAGATAAGAGTTATCAACAGGTTCCTCCCGGATGGGCGGCCTATTGCGAGTATCTATTGGTGTGTTTGCTTGCTGATCGTATTGATCTGATGTGTTGCTATGCTTGGGAGTTGATCTAGGTCAGTTCCAACGTGAGGTATTAAGGGAAATCAGTTTGATCTATTTCTTATTGAGTTCTCTTGTGTGTTATCCTGCTGCTGTTCTGCTGATTGCCGTGAAAGATCGGGCCTAAACCCCTTTGGATCACCTTGATCCATATCATTTGGTATCAGATTTTGCTAGGTTGCTCACGGCGAGATTGCTTTGTTGCTTTTGAGTTTTGCTGAGATTGATCTGCTGAGGTTGCTTGTGATCTATGGAGAATTCCGTTGATGGATCGAATTCCGTAGCTGCTGGTGAGAAGAAAGCAGATCTTGTACGTCCTGTCTTTGCTGACGATTTGCCCCCTAATGTCCGGGCTGGTTTTGACAGTACGTGTGATTACATTAAACAGAGCCATGATTCTTTGGCCGTGCTAATTGCCGGCTTGTCGACCCGGATTGATGCTTTGGGAGATGTTGTTCCTCATGCACAGGTGCAGCCGCCCCCTCTTGCACAACCTCGTGACATACTGCTACGCCGCCATGCTGATGATCATGTTCGCCGACACGGGGCTACTGCACAACCTGCTGCTGGAGACCTTGAGGATGACGGTGATTATGCACCACAGCGGCGACCGTTTGATGGCCGTTTTGCCGGTGCTCATCGTGCTCTGACCGCTGATCGTAATACGTTTGGTCAGGCGGTTCGTGTTCCTATGGATGATGGTGGTATTGGCCGTGTCAAACTGTCCATTCCTCCGTTCTCCGATGACCGTGGTCCGGATGATTATTTGGAGTGGGAGATGCGTATGGATCAGATTTTTTCTACCCACCATTATAGTGAAGAGAAGAGACTTCAACTTGCTGCCGTTGAATTCACCGGTTACGTACTGATTTGGTGGAGTCAAATTCTGCGTATGCCGACTCGCCCAATGTTGTGGGGAGGTATGAAAGACCTCATGCGACGTCGTTTTGTTCCTGAACATTACAAGCGTGATATGTACCACAAATTGCAACGGCTCACTCAAGGTAATAAATCAGTGGTAGAATATTATAAAGAGATGGAGTTGTTGATGATCCATACAGGAACAACTGAGGACCCGGAGGCCATTATGTCTCGGTTCTTTCATGGGCTGAATGTTGAGGTGCAGGATCGTGTGGAGATGGTGGTCTACTCCAACATCCAAGATCTTGTGCACCAAGCTGAGCGTGCAGAGCAACAACTCAAACGACGCCAAGTTGCAGCCACGAACACATGGCGTTATTCCCCTACCGAGGCTGCTGGGTCTAGTGCTAAACCGGCACCTTCTACACGCTCCAACAATCTTTCTGATGATCAGGCGCCAAAATCAGGAGTGTCTAAAGCTGCGTCTACTCGGTCCACCGCTGGTATAGAGTGTTTCACTTGTGGAGGCCGCGGACACTTGAGGCGTGATTGCCCTAATACAAAAAGGGTTATGCTCACCCAAGATGGATATGTTTCTGCCAGTGACGATGAGAAGGTTGCTGATTCATCTAGTGAGGAGTCTAAGGACCAGGACACCGTTGATGTGTACCCTGAGGATGTTGCCCCTAATTGCATTAACTTGATGGTGCAACGTGTGCCAGAAGATCGCATAGCAGGACAAGGGCAGCGCTGGAATATTTTTCAGACCCAATGCACAGTCAAGAACACCGCTTGCAAGCTGATTATTGATGGTGGCAGTTACACCAATATGGTTAGCAAGAGTTTGGTGGATTCTCTCTCATTGCCTACATGGAACCACCCGCAGCCACATTGTGTTGAGTGGTTGTATAATTCAGGGAAGCTGAAGGTCACCCATAAGGTGCGTCTGACCTTTTCCGTAGGTACTTATGAGGATGTGGTGGTCTGTGATGTTTTACCTATGGAAGCATGACATGTGCTGCTGGGCCGACCGTGGCAATTTGATAGGCGTTCCACTCATGAAGGCAGAACCAATGTTTATTCCTTGTGGCATAAGGGGAAGCGTCATGTGCTGCAGCCTATGCTTGACGCGGATATTAAAGTGGATGCGCTTACTATGAAGCCGAAGGTCCAACACATTAAGGCAAAACCGAGGACGGTTTCCTCTCAAGTTGGGGGGGATGATGAGGGGAGGATATCTATTGCTCCTATAATTTTGCCACCTCCTGATATTCTGAAGTTTGGATCCTTTTGTTTTGCAATTCCTCATACAGATGCAGTGAAGCCCACCTTCAAAACACCTCGAGAGGCCTTGCAGCAGGGAGAGGAGGAAGACCTGGAAGACCTGCAGGGTTCCCAGGGCGGTAGTACCGCCCTCCAGAGCGGTAGTACCGCTTGAAGCGGTAGTACCGCTTGCTACTACCGTTCCTAGTACCGCTTACGAAATAACTTCTGGAGTCCCGGCGTCCCCAAGCGGAAGTGGTACGGAAGTGGTGCGGTAGTACCGCTTATAGCGGTAGTACCGCTTGCTATAGCGGTAGTACCGCTTATCTGCCTGCGCGCAGGATTTGGGCTTTGCAGCCCGTGTACCCTTTCGTTTCGTGTTAGGCTATAAATACTTTTCCCCTACCTCCGTTTTAGGGTTAGACAAGAAAGATAAGATAAGAGTTATCAACAGGTTCCTCCCGGATGGGCGGCCTATTGCGAGTATCTATTGGTGTGTTTGCTTGCTGATCGTATTGATCTGATGTGTTGCTATGCGTGGGAGTTGATCTAGGTCAGTTCCAACGTGAGGTATTAAGGGAAATCAGTTTGATCTATTTCTTATTGAGTTCTCTTGTGTGTTATCCTGCTGCTGTTCTGCTGATTGCCGTGAAAGATCGGGCCTAAACCCCTTTGGATCACCTTGATCCATATCAGCTTGTCCTAAAGCGAAAGCCGATATTGAAAAGCATGTCCACATGGTTTGAGAGAGAGGTGTCGATAAAAACAAAATACGGACATAGTAGCATCATGCTTATTATCATAACAGCAACAAACTTTAACATAGAACTTATTCATATAACTTTTATTATATAACTTCATCATATAACTTCTCATGAAAAAGTAACAATTCATCACAACATAGAAGTATAAAGCATGAACCTTATTGAAAACCAACAAACTATGTTCTCAGTCAACTTTGCAACTACAATTCATCATATTTTCAGGAAGGGTCTCGTGTCGGAGCCTTTTGGCAAGTCCACATACTCAACTATCACGCTAACACTATGATGAATTGTAGTCTCGTGTCGGAGTTCTTTTACATTAGCAGAGGTTGTCATGCGCATTTTGGTTTGTAAGCCAAATCCCTTAATGTAAAAGAACGTCACGCTATATTGCGCCCTGTGATAGCAACCTTTATTATGCAGTCCATCGCTTTTATTACTTTGCCATCATAAGTTCGTACAACGCTCAATTTTCCCTTACACTGATTGATCAAACACATTTAGAAGCAATTTTTATTGCCTTAGTGCACCGATGACAACTTACTTGAAGGACCTTACTTGATCCATAGGTAGGTATGGTGGACTCTCAAAACATGAGTTTGGGTTTAGGGTTTTTGGATCCATAAGTCTCTACTTAGTGCAGAATTTTTGGCTAGCAAAGATATTGAGCAAGCACCACATGTTGATGGATCTTTGATAATATAACTTCTATGTGAATATGAACAAATATAAATCATTACGTTGTCTTCCTTGTCCAACGTCAACAATTTTGGCATATAATATTTAATGGGGTCTCACAATCATAAAAGATGTCTAGGATAGCGTATTTGCATGTGAATCTTCTCTTCCCTTATTAATTCATTCATGAATTGCATCATTGACCAATGCTATGTTTGTCAATCTCCAATAAATTTTACCACTTATACTTTTCCTTATGTGATGTCATTACTTACCATAAGATTAGCATATGATTCTTCTTCATTTATTTCCTTTTTATTTTGATTGCAATAAGAAAGTAAAGAAGGAAAAGCTCAAACTAAACTTTATTATATAACTCTCACTCGATTACATAGATAGATAGATCACGAAACTAGCACTCGAAAATAGATCATACTAAACTTTTATTCAACTAAATCATGAAAAAGCTGAGGATCGAACTAAAATAGGTAAAGTTGAATAAAAGTGATGGTGATACGATACCGGGGCATCTCCCCCAAGCTTGGCTCAAGCCAAGGGTAGTGCCCATACCCTTGTACTCAAGTCTCCTTTTGTGGTGAATATGATGAAGGTGGTGGTGATGAAGTGGTAGGTTTGTCCTCCGGCTTCCAGGGCAAGGGCTCACCATCAAAAGTTGACGCACGAGTCCACCGAGTCCTGCAACTGGCAGCTAAACTCATACCTTTAAATCTTGCTTCATACTCAAAACCTTGGTTTTGACGAGCATAGATTTGACTTTGCAGAAAATTGATTTGCTCGTTGAAGGTGAAGACAATGTCCTTCATAGAGCGGCCATCGACCATCTGATCACGGGTGAATTCCGTGATCATGGAGTGATTGGCACTATGTCCATGCTCCACCATCTTTTGGCACTTGAAGATGTCTTGTTCCACCGCCTCGAGGCTAGCCTCCATGCTTCCCGTCCTCTTGGGTCCCTAAACATCGCAGATGTGGAGCACCCCCTCACGCATCTCAAAGGTTTGAGGGTGCTTCATCACCTCCAGCAAGTATGGGTTGATGACCTTCTCGAAGAACTTGTCCTTGGAGGAGCTTGGTGGAGCCATGGAGATCTAGATCTCACGAGAAAACTACACGAAACAAGAACAGAGAATTTTTCTGCGATGCGGTGGTCAAAACAATCGGAGGTATATATAAATAATTTTTTATCTTGGGATGCAAGAATATGGAAGGAAAACGGAGTCGGGAAGGTGTCCGAGGTGGGCACAACCCACCAGGGCATGCCTGGCAGGGCTGGCGTGCCCTGGTGTATCGTGCTCACCTCGGTTGCTTTCCCATTTATTTCTTATTTTCCTAATTTTTGTAATATTCCAAAACTGATAGAAAATATTTTTGTGGATTTTTCAGAGTCCGTTTACTTACCGTATCATGTACCTCCTCTTTTTCAAACTTCTGGAGTGTTCTGGAAGGTTTCTTTTATGTGTTCCTCCGGTGTCATGGTTTGAATAATATTGCTTTCAACATTAATAGGCGTACCTGAGATATAGTGTTTAATTCTTTGTCCATTGGCAACCTTCGGGTTTCTACCTTCGGCATTATTAATCTTGATAGCTCCAGAACGATACACCGCTTCGATAACATATGGTCCTTCCCATTTGGAAAGAAGCTTGCCTGCAAAAAATCTTAAACGAGAGTTGTACAAAAGAACATATTCTCCAAACTTTGAATTCCCGCTTTTGGATTCTTTTGTCATGCCATCTTTTTACTTTTTCTCTATTGCTAAGTTCAACTTGACGACTAGATTGAGGATGATAGGGTGATGCAATTCTACGGTTAACATCATATTTAGCAAGCATCTTAAGGAAAGCACCATGAATAAAGTGTGAACCACCATTAGTCATTAAATATCTAGGGACTCCAAACCTCGGGAAGATAACTTTTTAAAGCATTTTAATGGAGGTGTTATGATCAGCACTACTAGTTGGAATAGCTTCTACCCACTTAGTAACATAATCAACAGCAACCAAAATATGAGTGTACCCATTAGAGGAAGGAAAAGGTCCCATATAATAAAAAACCCCAAACCTCAAATTGTTCAACAGCAAGTGAATAATTCATAGGCATTTCCTGACGCTTACCGATATTACCAATTCTTTGACAATCATCACAAGACAAGACAAACTTACGGGCATCCACTGGTGCAGCGACGTGCTATACAAACGGTTTTTAACCCCTTTCCGCGACGTAGTTCCAAACCATCGCCTTGTATGTGTGGGCGATAGGAGGGGTCCATCCCACACGACACCGCAAACCCGTCGGCGATGGTGGCCAACGAACGCAAACGATCTGCAAATATAATCGTGTACAATGCAGGAACAGATCGCACACATAATCTTTTCGGCCTACGTGTGGGATTTGCGATCAATCACACACGTCCAAGACGAGTAAAACGCGTCTAATTGCTCATGGCAAACAAACGGAGTTTGACCTTTGACCATTTGCAAAATGTTACCTAATCCACACGGGCCATTGTAGACACTGTGTGTGATATCTTCATCATCCCACACGAGATTTATCTGGGAACCGTGTACCATGTATAACATCATAGGACACATTTCCCGAAAAATGTACGCGTGGGATCGTCTTTGCATCGGGCATGGTTTCCTGTTGGCTCACGTGTGAGATACAGTGCTATCGCAAACGATTGAGTAGCTCCTATGCACATGTACAAGTGTTGCAAACCGTTTGCGATTTCTTATGTATCACCGACGTTTTAGATTATATCTCGTGTGCTTTTGCTATGGATCACAGGCGGTTGCGCTATGAGTTGCGTGTGCTTTCCGTTCTGGACCGCACACGCTTAGTTGCTTGAACCGTGTGCGCTGAAATTGGCAGGTTATTGTAAAATATCGCATTTAATTCACCCTGCAAATAGCAAATTCGCCACAATATGCAATCGACAAATAGTGTCCACATGAAGAACATTCATCATAATTCGCCACAATATGCAATTGAACGAATAGTATCCACAAACAGAGGATTCATCAAAATTCACGACAATATGCAATTGAGAAAATGCTAGCTAAATTCCACAGCTGTTAAACCGACATATCCAGTACATAATCATAGTGCACGAAATACGAAGACATGATCACATGGAAAATAATCCATCCATGTGTATATGTTTAGCTGATAACACTATATGAATGCGTACTTATTTTTAGAAGATTTGAATCCGGAAATCTTTGATGTCTTTAGAGGGCTTGATATAGTGTTTCAGAAAGAAGGTGCTGATAAATTTCCTAACAGACAACAATTCATCGGCGGCGAGCGGTTCAGAAGTCATCGGTGCCAAGATCAGTTGCATGACTTTTAGATCAGAATGTGACATACGTGTGGAGTTGAAGATAGTAATTAAGAAGCAGACTTACTGGTCTTATCCTGTCAGCATCGACACCACATTCAGCATGTCTGCATAGGTTCATCATGTGTGCACAAACGTAGTATCCACATAGGCGGGTACCTTGTTGTTGCTGAGGACACTGAATTTTTTTGTACAATATTAGTCATGTATTTGCCCTGTTAGGAACAACCTAACCGGTGTAAGTTGTTTCTTCTTTTTTCTATGGAGAGAAATAGAAAGAGGTTTACTTAGAAACTTGAACATCTTACTAGCATTTTCTGAAAATAACGGATTTCGTTGTCTTACCGGAGAAATTATCACGTGTTGCAGAGGTAGTTGGCGGTCGAACCGATTCCCTCCTAAAGTTATGTTCTTTGACAATACACTGGAAATGAAGATGAATTTTCACACACTCAATTCTGGAACCAGATATGAACACAACGCATTAACATCAAATAATTCAGTACCTATCCATGAAATCCTGAAGATGACTCAAATCCTGAGGCGCATTTGACTCTTTGAGAGAATCCATGTAG
Organism: Elymus sibiricus; assembly: GCA_039707655.1. Taxonomy (NCBI): domain Eukaryota; kingdom Viridiplantae; phylum Streptophyta; class Magnoliopsida; order Poales; family Poaceae; genus Elymus; species Elymus sibiricus. Next base: position 205,585,110 of record CM077673.1, on the reverse strand, counting down.
TAAACTGTGTTGCGTTTTGGAACAATGACCACCAAGATCTAGTGACCTCTACAGTTTAAGAAAACCATGAACGTATGAACTATGTCTGAAACTGAAAGACGATCATTTTATGTATGGTTGTATATTTATACTTACTGCTCATGATATGGTCACGTGAAGAATTCTCCTATCTGTAAGTCGAACAAGATCTTGGCGACAAAATCAATAGAAGCCGTGCGTGAGTCATTATCTTGTAACAAAACGCCATTTGCTAAATCAGGATCTATGAAATACGCATGCACCCTTGTTGTTCGCTGCATCGTCAATCCCCTGAGAGGAATACAGTACAGTTAGCTTTTTTGTCATTTACACCCTTGTATGGAGAAGATGATCATAGTTTGTGAAGTACTTACAACATCAAGTATTTGACAAGAGTGGCCGCAAGCTCATCGAAGTTGAAGAAGAGATGAAAGTCCTCGAATTCCACACTGATCGTACCTGGAACGTGAGAGAAATGACATTGGTCGTAGTGCAATTCCACAATGTTAGTATCTTCTCCTTCCGACATTCTATCCATCCAATATTTATATAACTTGCGAGCACTAGAACTGCACTCGTCCCAAAAATCGCCAACAAGGAATGGCTGGCCATGTTTGTACTTGCGTTTCTCAAATGTGTCTACTTCCATACTAGAAAGTTGCTTTTGAAGGTCTGCTTCAGACATGTGGTCAGAACCGAGATTACCCAACCCTTCGAAAACCTTATTGTTAATTTGGGTGCGGTCGATGATTGTTTGTAGAAGGAGGCTCTTGGTCCCATCCCTCCTCGCTCTTTGGAGGCCCAACTGCCTGTGTGCAACCATGCCCGCTTCTGTCTTCTTAGCAGAAGCACTTCTTGTTTGATGTCTGGTTTCATCAACGACATGCTGCTGAGAAGCATGTGAAGGTACGATGGACTGCTGAACAGATGATGCTGCTATGACGGACTGCTGGGCTATAGTGCCAGAGTCGACGGACAGCTGACCAGCCGTTGAAGCTATTCTGGGCTTCTGAGCAGCTGGTGCCAACGTGTCGGTGTGTTCATGCGGTTGTGACAACGTGTTGGTTTGCTGAGCAGGCAATGCCGACACATTGGTATGCTTATCAGGCGGCTGTGAACTGCTTGACTGATGAGCAGGTGGTTCCTGACTTTCGGAGTGCTTAGCAGGCGGTCCCAGACTTTCAGCCTTCTTACCAGGTGGTTCCAGACATTCGGACTCATTAGCACGTGGTTCGGTCGGGTTTATCTGGTGAGCATGCAGTGCCAATGTGTATGCACTTTATGCTTCAGTGGCCGGCGTCTGAACCGATGATACGTCTTCAGCAGTTGTAGGCCTTGCCACAGGCTGCTCAGGATGGGACGATGACCTGGCCTCTATGGCAGGAAGTCGGTAGGGCTGATCACAGGTTGATGCCTCGGGCATCTTATTCCCAAGAGTATGTTCATCGGGGTAATCACACAAGATCTGCTGTGGCGAGATGAGAGTCACCGGTTCGAGGGCGACATTGGTTGCTTTTGAGGGGGGGGGGGGGCTGGAGGGGTCTCCTCCAGGAAGTATATTTCTTTCCGTGTGAGGGAGTCCTGGATTAAGGGGTCCTCGGGAGGCCGACCTATTTCTTATGGGCCGGACTGTATGGGCCGTTTGCCGGACAGTGGATGGGTCCAGGATCTTGTCTCCAGGATGGAAGCTTCAAGGATCATGGCGTGTCCTCCAAGTTTAAAGTAGTGAATAGGCATGTTTATCCCTTCGACATGTAACCGACCATGTGTAAACCCTAGGTACCCTCGGCGTCAATATAAGCCAGAGGGTTTTAGGTTGTAGGCCAAGAGAACTCATCTAGGGTTTAGCTATTTGATCTCGAGGTAGATCAACTTTGTAATCCTCATACTATCAATATAATCAAGCAGGACGTAGGGTATTACCTCCATAGGAGGGCCCGAACCTGGGTAAAACCTTGTCCCCTTCGTCTCCTGTTACCCTCGATTCTAGTCTCACAGCTCGGGACCCCCTACCCGAGATCCGCCGGTTTTGACACCGACATTGGTGCTTTCATTGAGAGTTCCGCTGTGATCGCCAGAAGGAATCGATGGCTCGCCTTGTCACAAGCAGCGAAATCTGCATCCGTGGGGCTCTCGCCCCGGGGCAGATCCTCGTGAGCGGCGACATCTCGTCACGCGCTTACCCGATCGGCCACCCATGCCAGATCAGAAACTCTTCTTCCGATCAAGGAATCAGGTTTGGAACCCTAGAGTTCGTCACTGATTCACGGGGAGAACCCGTCTTGGTAGAACCCTGGACTCCCACGGAGGAGCCCGCAGATCTCGACGCCTCGACGCCGATGACATCGGGCCCTGCCTCCGATGATGACGTGGAACCCAATTCGGTCGTTGTGACCGGGTCTACCATGGCGGAGCAGAATCTGGGACCGCTCTCGCACGACTCCGGAACTGCGACGCCACATACCGACCCCACTCGCTTCGGCGACACGCATCCTACCCTCGCCTCGTTTCTCAACGAGTTATTTGATCGGATTGAGACCATGCGTATGACCGATGACCAGATCCCGGTCTATGATCGGCTCGGGCTTAAACCCGACGATAGGGAAATTCACATCCCCACGGTCACCCACCTTGTCGCCACCGTCGAGTGTTCGGACGGGGGCTTGTCCCCCCAGCAACCGGAATTAAAAACGGTTTATATCCCAGTCTCCGATTATCAAGACCTCGCCTGCAACCCGGACCCTGGCGTTCGCCCCGGAAACAATCCGGCGTTGGTCCCCGACCCATTGCACAGTTCGGAGTCTGTAATTCCGAACTCCCACCGTGGTGTGGAGTCAAATCTTTTCCCACCCACCACCCAAGCCGATCACTCAAGCATCGCAACAGAGCCCAAGTCTTCGGACTTACCAGACATTGTACATTTATCAGGAGAGTCGGTCCATCATTACTGGGCCAGACTCCTCCTCGCTCGAAACAAAGCACTGGGCTTCAGTGATCAAGAGATAATGGCAACCTTCATTCGTAACTGCCATGACAAAGGGATTCTCAATGCCCTGGCGCGGCGGCACATTCATGACTTCACCGAGCTGTCAGTTTTGGTACATAAGTATTGTGCCATGGAAAGCGCTTGGCAAGCCGAACGGCTGTTTACGGAACCAACATTCACCGAATACCCTAGAGGAGATCAGAAAAAGAGGATACTTCCAAAGCGACCAGCCAGACTCGAACCCGCCGAAAAGAGAAACAGGCCCCTTCCAGGGGTAAGCACCGTCCTTGATGGACTACTGGATAAACCTTGCCCCATACAGTCCGTATTGCTGAATACAGCTCCGACTCACAGCCTTAGAGCTTGCTGGGTCGTCAGGCAGATCGCCAAAAGTGGTGAAGCCATTCTTGAGACACTACCGCCGAGCAGGCGCTCTACATCGCCACCAGAACACAGTGCCGAAGTCCCGACGATCTACGAAACGTTCCCCTCTAGGAACAGGAGGAAAAGAGCTCTTAAAGAACTCGAGCAGGTATATCATGTGGCAGCAACAAGTGCATGGGCAGACATACCCATTACCTTCGCAGATACTGACCGACCAGCCATCCTTCCCGGTCATTCACCGGCCGCACTAGTCCTGAACCACATCATCGATGGCTTCAGGTTACACAAGGTGCTGATGGACGGTGGCAGTGGTTTAAACCTGATCTAAGAAGACACCCTAGAAAAAATGTAGTTCGACCGGTCTCGTATCGAACATAGCAACACAACTTTCCGGGGAATCATCCCGGGGAAAGAGGCGCGCTGTTCAGGGCGCATCGTCCTGGACGTAGTATTCGGCACGCCCGATAACTACCGATCCGAAGAACTCCTCTTCCATATCGTGCCCTTCCCCAGCGGCTACCACGCCCTGTTGGGACGTGACGCCTTCACAAAATTCCAGGCTTACGGGTATATGAAACTTAAGATGCCAGGACCAAACGGAGTGATCACAATTGCCGGTGATCCGAATATAGCCCTACGGGCCGAAAACAAAACAGCAGTGGACGAAGCGCTGCGAGCATTCTTACGAGAAAACTGGGACATCTTCGCCTGGCATCCTTCTGATATGCCCGGCATCCCACGGCGGCTGGCCGAACATAGTCTGAACATCATCGCAGGCTTTAAGCCTGTCAAGCAGACTCTGCGCCGCTTTTCCGAGCCCAAACGACAAGCTATGGGTGAAGAACTAGCTAAATTTCTAGAGGCCGGATTCATTCGGGACATTAAGCACCCCGAATGGTTGGCAAACCTGGTTATGGTACCAAAGAAAGATAAATCCTGGCGGCTGTGCGTCGACTTTAAAGACCTCAACAAGGCCTGCCCTAAGGACCCTTTTCCTCTACCACGCATAGACCAGATTATTGACGCCACAGCCGGACACGACTCGCTGTGTTTCCTCGATGCTTATTCCGGATACCATCAGATTAAAATGAAGGAATCCGATCAAGCGGCAACCGCATTCATGCCCCCTTACGGGCCATTCTGCTTCAACATAGGGCTACTTACCAGCGCATGATCCAGACTTGTCTCTCAAAACAAGTCGATAAAACATTCGAGGCATACGTGGATGACGTGGTCATCAAAACCAAACACGTCAGCCACCTGATCGACGATCTAAGGCAAACCTTTGCCAGCCTACGCGAGTACGATATACAGCTCAATCCGGAGAAGTGCGTATTCGGAGTTCCCGCTGGTAAATTGCTCGGATTCATCATTTCCCATAGGGGAATAGAAGCGAATCCGGCAAAGATCCGTGCCCTATCAGAACTTGCAGTTCCCACAGAGCTAAAGCATGTCCAGAGGTTGGCTAGGTGCGTGGCGGCGTTAAGCCGCTTTATCTCCCGCCTCGGCGAAAAGGCTTTACCGCTCTATAAATTGCTGAAACGAACCAAGAATTTCGAATGGACCGATGAAGCAAAGGCGGCGTTAGAAGAAATCAAAACACTCCTGGCAAGCAATCCCATACTCATAGCACCAGGCGCGGGTGAGCCCATGTTATTATACATATCGGCCCCCAACCAAGTCGTTAGCGCAGTGCTCATCGTCGAACGAGAGGAGGAGGGACACGGATTCCGGATACAGAAGCCGGTCTATTACGTGTCAGAAGTACTAACGCAATGCAAGTCCAGATACCCGCACTACCAGAAGATAGCCTATACAGTATTTATGGCATCACGGAAACAACGACACTACTTCCAAGAGTGTTCGGTCACGGTGGCATCCGAAGTACCCCTGAATGATATAATCAATAACAGGGATGCCACCGGCCGCATAGCCAAATGGGCCATCGAGCTCCTTCCTTTTGAAATTACCTACAAACCACGACGAGCTATTAAATCTCAGGTGTTGGCAGATTTCCTCGCCGAATGGACAGAAGCCGAGCTCCCCAGGGAATATAGTACATACTCCCATTGGACGATGTACTTCGTTGGATCCAAAACTTTGGCCGGACTGGGGGCTGGAGTTGTTCTCACATCCCCCACAGGCGACAATGTTCGATACGTGTTGCAGATCATGTATGCTGACTCCAACAATGCAGCCGAATACGAAGCCCTCTTGCACGGTCTTCGGATGGCAGCCTCAATGGGCATACAGCGGCTGGAGGTACGGGGAGACTCCAACCTGGCCATCTCTCAAATCAACGGCGAGTTCGATGCCAGGAATCCAAAGATGGCGGCATACAGAAACGCTGTCCTCAAGATATCCGCACGGTTCGAGGGGCTGGAATTTCACCACGTCGCTAGAGACGACAACCAAGCTGCCGACATACTGGCTTGCATGGGAGCCAAACGCGACCCTGTCCCACCAAACACTTTCCTGGAACGGCTCTTTAAGCCATCCGTGGTTTGGCAGGACGATCAAAAGGGCGCCGATCTAACCAGTGCAGATGAGGTTGTTCCCCCTGTAAACGAACCAGACGATCAAATCATCGGCGGCTCCGTAATAGACGAAACGCCCTCAGCTCACGAGGTCATGGCAATAATCGCGCCATGGACCGAGCCCTTCCTCGCCTACCTCCTTCGCAAAGAACTCCCTGACGATCAGACGGAGGCGCGGCGCATAGTTCGGCGCTCCAAAGCCTACAAGGTACACGAAGGTGAGTTATACAAGAAGAGCACCACCGGAATACTACAGCGGTGCATATCCGAGGAAGAAGGGCGGCAGCTCTTAGCCGAAGTCCACGCAGGGATGGGCGGTCATCACGCTGCAGCAAGGGCCTTAGTAAGCAAGGCCTTCCGGGCTGGGTTTTTCTGGCCCACAGCTCAGGCGGACGCCCAGTCACTTGTCAAATATTGCGTGGGGTGTCAACTTTTTGCAAATCAAAGTCACATGCCCCCAACAGCTCTTCGGACTATTCCGATCACCTGGCCCTTCGCGGTCTAGGGGCTGGATATGGTTGGACCACTTAAAGGGGGGACCAAGAAGAATAAATACTTACTGGTCATGGTGGACAAGTTCACCAAATGGATAGAGGCAAAACCTATCAAATCAGCCAAGTCCGGACCAGTAATCGATTTTATATCCGGCGTGGTACACCGTTACGGTGTTCCGCACAGTATAATAACCGACAACGGATCCAATTTCACGGCCCAAGAGGTCAAAGACTGGTGCGCGAAGATGGGCATCAAGCTCGATTACGCATCGGTTTATCATCCGCAGACCAATGGACAAGTCGAATGAGCAAACGGCCTCATTATGAGCGGCATTAAGCCACGTTTGGTCCAGTCTCTTCAAGAGTCCGACTGTCATTGGGTTGAGGAGCTCGACTCCGTTCTATGGGGCCTGCGCACCACCCCGAATAGATCGACGGGATACACACCGTTCTTCATGGTCTACGGGGCCGAAGCAGTCCTCCCCTGCGACATTATTCACGACGCGCCGCGGGTGCGCATGTACGAGGAAAGGGAGGCCGAGTTAGATCGGCAAGACGACTTGGACGCCGTGGAAGAGGAGCGCGACATAGCTCGGGCCCGTTCTACCTTTTATCAACAGCAGGCCCGGCGTTACCAGAGCAGGGAGGTCAGGGCACAAGCATACAACGTGGGCGAACTCGTCCTACGGCTCTCGGAGAAGCAGAAGCATAAACTCAAGCCCAAATGGGAAGGCCCCTTCATCATCGACGAAGTACTCGCAGGAGGAGCTTACCGTCTTCGGAACCCGTCGGACAACCGCCTTGAACCAAACCCATGGAACGCAGCTCGTCTTCGGCGCTTCTACGGCTAGACCGGTGTCGTCATACTCCCTACCCTCCTTTTTTCTTTTTCTTTTTTCTTCTTTCTTTTCCCTCCTACCTTAATTTTTGGGCAGGTTTGCATTCTTTTCTCTTCCCAACTCTATGTTCGGCTCAACCGATCTGGTACTACAAATTTCCGGCTTACACCCTTAAGTGTTAAATCCGAACACAGTACCTGGGGGCTTCTTTTCCGAAGCCAATATTTAATATTATAAACACTTATGCACACTTACTTGTGTTTGCATGATTCCCTTGTCGTTTTTAAGCCATCATATGCATCAATTTGAACTAAGACTTTGCCAAGCTGGGTTGCCTCGCTCCTGTGGTTACCCTCTACGTTCCCGATTGTTCGGCTAGAGGGTAAAGGGAGCACCTCTGCGATAGTTACGACCGGGTCATCCGGATACGTACCTCAGATGGGTGAAGCCAAAAGCTAGCTATCTTCAGTAGACAATTGATCGGCCACGACGGAATCGACTAATAATACTATGGTCGTCATGACCATTACTCGGGCTTCTTCCCTTGCGAAGGCCCTTAGTCGCATACTAACAGTATACGGCTTTCTGCCTACGATTTACGTAGCACCCTGAAGAAAGGTATCGATAGAGATACTATTTTCTTCGGAAGATGTTTCTTACGCTAAGCAGTAATATAACATATCTCCCTGTGTGCTTTCTGTCTGTTGGCACCACATAGCCGGATTGCCTGGTTCCCCGAACATAATTCACTCCCCTAGGGTGATAATTTGCAAGGAACACTCCCATGCTCTTAGCACGGGAGGCCAAAGCCGATGGCCGGTTAAGACAAAGTTTACAACACAGATGGAGCAATTCCTTGATTATTAGTACAAAGTTACATATAATCATACATCTGGCTGCTGATCGAGATTGTCGATTATAGTGTCCAGGGAGCAATCTTCTTGGTGAGAGACGGGCGGCGGGCATCACCTCATCGTATACTAGGTGGAGCGGCACTTCTTGTCCATCTGACCCTATAGGCCCAACCTCAGCCATACGCTTGGGGTTAAGTCCGGTATAGCGGGTCTTGATCATCGCCCACGCCTCTCGTGCTCCCTCTCGACAAGCCGATGTCTTCCACAGCTCGAACCTACCTCGGGCTCCCTTGAAGCGATCGACTAGTTCGGTCATCCCCTCCGGAGGTTGCTCGGCGGGCCACAATGCTTTTACCATGCTCTTCATGGCATTCCGGGCTCGCTCATGAAGGGCGGACAGCTCTTTCAAAAGGCTTCCCTGGTAGGATCTGATCTCTTCTTCGGGTCGCCCAGATAGGAGACCTGTACATGAGTCACGGCATGCGTGTTATGCATTATTCATAGGAAATACCTTCTGATGTTAGAATCACACTTACCGAATGTGCCCCTCTGTAAATTCTGGTTTTCTCCTTGGGCCTCGGCCAATTGAGCCTTTAAGCTCTCAATTTCTTCGGCCTGTTGTTTGTTCTCCTCCTTGAGGCGGTTCTTCTCTTCAAGGTGTCGTTGCAAAACACGACAGCCAGCCTCCTGCTGGGACTCGACATATCGCTGAGATTCTCGGGCTACATCCAAATCTCTTTGTAATTGCCCTATGGATTCAGCTGCTACATAGTACCCTCGCGTCAGCTTGGGAATATACTAAGATTAGCAGAACAGATACACTCACCATGTGCCTCCCGAGTAAAGCTCTTCACTTGCTCCAACTCGGCCTTCACAGCTTCGACCTGTGTTCGGCTGGCTTCCAGTTCCTTGGCCAGTTGCTCGCTTTGTTGCTTCGATGCCTGCATTTGCAGTAAAAAAATATACAAGGATCCTTAATTCGGTCGTGCCGACCAATTTAAGGCTCGGGGGCTACTGGGTTTACACAAGTGTTCGGACTTTAATAACCGACTACTCACCTGCAGACTGGACGATATCAATTTCATGGCTTCCCCGAACCCAGCTCGGGCGGCTCCGAGGTGCGCGTCCGCCGTACGCAGAGCACCGAACTCTTGTTCGGAAAAGGCCGGATTACGCAAGGCCTCTCGTCGCCGCTGATGATGCATAGCACTCCCAACCTCGGATTTGGTAACGGATATGGCGTCACCAGAATCGGCGGGGGCTGGATTGACGGTGGGAACCCCCGTAGCAGGATCAGCATGGGCGGAAGGCCCGGAATCTTGAACACCGCCGGACGTCTTGGCGACGTCCTCGGTGGGTGACGGCCGAACCCTTTGCCTGAATATTTTGACAAAGAGGTCTCTTGTGAGACTTTATCAATCATGATACTGAATCAGACGATCAAGCGAAATACCTTTGGGATGAATTCGTAAGCGGACTCGCCCTCACGACCGGCTCATTTGTCGGATCCTTGTTGCTTTCCAATCCAGGCATTGCCGCCGCTGCCGATGTGTGACGCGCAGATCTACGGTGCTTGGGTGTAGGAGCCGGCGCGTTGGGGTCAGTGGAGGATACTTGCCTCTTGCGGGACGACTTCTTCTTCCTGCTTGTCGCAGGGGAAGGGAAGGATCCAGGGTAATCGGCAATGATGGCCACCTTGGAGCCGTCAAGGCCCTCCTGGTAGAAAACCCCGTCTTCGAGTTCGATTGACAGGTCTGGGTCTTCATGATAGCCCGGATCATCATCACGGGAAGAGTCCTCGGGCTGAGGGGCCGAACAGTTAACTGTCTCAATAAAGCTCCTCCATTCCTGCTCACATAAAGTTAAAGGCTTCGGTCAAAAAGGGACAAACCAAGAAACCGAACTGTGCTCTCAGGGTAGAAAGGCTTACCCATTCGATGGGGTTGTGGCTCGAGTATCCCTCCTTTGTCGACCGCCGAATAAATCCTTCTTGCACCCCTTTGTATAGGTCGGCAAGAGCGGCGGCTAATGATGTCTGATAAGCAGGGCCCAGTCTTCGGGAGCGAGTAGTGTCGCTTGTCCCGTTGTAGCACCACAAGGGGTGTATCCTCTGTTGAAGAGGTTGGATGCACCGAGTAATGGCGGTGGCCATGACGTCTATCATGGTCAGCTTGTGATGGGCTAGTACCCTCACGCGGGCTGCTAAGCGCTGTACCTCAACGCTGTCCTCTTGGGACAGGCTCTTCGGGCGCCAGTTGTACCTTTTCTTCAAAGGGGCGTCGGAGTGCTCGGGCAGACCTCTCCGAGCTGGATCGAAGAGAGGGACGTCTTCGATATAAAACCATTCCGAAGTCCATACTTCGGACTCCTTCGGCGTCCCCACGGGATATTCCGTCCCCGCTATTCGGCATACTTTGGCTCCACCGACCTCGAAAATTGTCTTGTCTCGAGTGCGAGGAACGATGCAGAAGTATTTCCTCCACAAATCGAAGTGTGCCTCGCAGCCCAGGAACATCTCGCAAAGGGCGACGAAGCCCGAGATGTGCAGTATAGACCCTGGGGTGAGGTGGTGGAGCTGGATTCCATAAAACACCAATAACCCTCTCAGGAACGGATGAATGGGAAACCCGAGACCCCGCAGGAGAAAGGGCACGAGACATATACGCTCCCCTTTTCGAGGATTGGGGAAATTCTCTGCGAGGGCCTCGCCGTTGAATGAAGACAAACCGGCATGGACAGCTGCCAGATCCGAGTTGGGGAGGTACCCTTGGGTCTCGAGCTCCCGTAGGCGAAGGAGAGACACGGAGCAGCTTGTCCAGTCCCCGGGACGGGATCCATAAGGATGCGAGGAGGAACTGGGGGCGCTCGCCATTTTTGGTGGAGGCCTTTCGTTGGAGGCTTTTTCCGATGGGGAAGGAGAAGGTGTGGTTTGGTCCACGATTCAGTTTGTTTAAATGGGTGGTGCCTCCCTTGTGGAGGGGTAGTTTTGTCAAAGGCTGCTGAGCCGCTCGTCTCCCCACAACGTGCGAAGATCGAGAAACGCTATTACTGTGGACCCAGCAATCCCGTGACGTTTGGGATTTCACCGATGAGAGGATGGTTGCCGAACAAGAAGGGATGGAGGGACTCGCCTCGCAAGCCGAAGACTTCGACGTACAAGATTATCCGGATATACCTCGGCGTTGGAGGCTAGTCTGGGGGCTACTGAGGGAGTCCTGGATTAAGGGGTCCTCGGGAGGCCGACCTATTTCTTATGGGCCGGACTGTATGGGCCGTTTGCCGGACACTGGATGGGTCGAGGATCTTGTCTGCAGGATGGAAGCTTCAAGGATCATGGCGTGTCCTCCAAGTTTAAAGTAGTGAATAGGCATGTTTATCCCTTCGACGTGTAACCGACCATGTGTAAACCCTAGGTACCCTCGGCGTCTATATAAGCCAGAGGGTTTTAGGTTGTAGGCCAAGAGAACCCATCTAGGGTTTAGCTATTTGATCTCGAGGTAGATCAACTCTGTAATCCTCATACTATCAATATAATCAAGCAGGACGTAGGGTATTACCTCCATAGGAGGGCCCGAACCTGGGTAAAACCTTGTCCCCTTCGTCTCCTGTTACCCTCGATTCTAGTCTCACAGCTCGGGACCCCCTACCCGAGATCCACCGGTTTTGACACCGACACCGTGGCCACTGGATATGATTTAGCCGTGTTTCTGCCAAGGTCCTCTGCCCATCAGGGTCCCCAAGGACATTCTTTAGGGCAAAATAACAGAATCCAGGCTCTATTTCAGTCACGTAGCACTTCACACAACCTGGCTTCAATGGCACATTGTCCAACAAGAGACCCCCATCAAAGTCAGTGTTGTAAACCCACGCTGTTGCACATTTTAAAGAACCTTCATAATGTGTAAGCACGACCCTCACTCTCGCCCCCTGTCCATATAGAACAGATATAGCACCATCATGTCCAGCTGCAGCATCATTGTCGCTGGAGTCAGCTGATGCACGGCCACTCTTGTGCGGTGTTCCCATACAATAAGTGGCATCATCCATGCCGACATCCCCTTGCGTCTCCTGGCTATCTCCCAGCATTTGTGTCTTCTCCTGCATATATGACTCCTCAACTTACTTTTGAACTACAGGATACATGTCCCTCTTAATCTTTTCGCGCAAGTCTCTCTGCTTATAATCACTCCTAGCTTTTTTCATGCTAAGCCTCTCTTCTTTGCTTAGTGAGAAAGCCCTCTTGTGTGGGACATTGACCCCAATACCCCTATCATGGTCAGGGGGCTCTTTGGTAGTCAGAGCATCGGACAGAATGTCACATGGCCCTGAGTTCCTGTACAACATTCCAGTGTTTTTGGAAGCCTTTGCCATCACATGATATAGTTCTTGATCTGCTAAGTTTTCAAAGTAATAAGAACCGTCTCCATGCCTCTTTGCACGTGCCCGCATGTAGACCCTAGCATGAGTGCCCCTAATTTCACTAAAGGCCGGTTTGCCACCCGTAGCTACTGCTTCTTTGTTGTCCTGCTCCCATATCGGTTTCATGCCGTAGTATCCTGCCACACCCATACGGTGGGGGTGTGTGTTCTTCTACTGAAGTTCCGAATGCATGGCACTCTTCTTAATAAACTCTTCAATGGCCCTGACCCTTTTGAATTCTGTCCAATCTTCCTTTGTAATTTGGGGGTACGAGGGGATTGGGTCCTTGCCTTGACTGAAGAACTTCTTGTACAACACATGCTTCCAGTTTCTCCAAGCATCCCTGGCCTTCTTCAGTGCAGCGTGTTCCACCTACTCTCTCCACTCCTCAGGAACGTTGAAGTGCGCCATGATCTCACGGACTATCCTCTGCCGTGTTTCTGTACCAGCCTTCCGAAACCTCGGCAGATTAATGTTGAGCCTTGCCCTGCCAACAAATCCACACACACTCCTAAACCTCTTGCGTGCTTTATCAGGTTTAGTTGGAGCCCAAGACTTCAAATTGATGTCAGTTACTTCGTATACACCTTTAGGCTGGTGTGTGGGCTTTCTTGGAGCGCTCTTCCGGCTCTTGATCGGATGGGTGATTGTGGCAGCTCTACCCCGTTCATCATTTCTTGGTACACGATCATCTATTGCAGACATGTTGGCTTTGGACTCAGATGAAGATACATCGCCAGACGTATGACTGTCGTCGCTGTTAATAGACATATACAGAGTACACATGGGAAATTCAGAAAAGGGGATAAACATAAAAAATGTAACAGCTTGGAAGCTAGATGTCTAAACATGGCATGTGATCATTTGGAAATGTACGGCTAATATGTTCGTTTAGTGTGACTCGTGCGCACATGATATGTAATTTGACAATAACTAATTGGAACAAATACAACTTATATGTTAGAAGGTAGTTGATGAACATAAATACGCTCTCCATTATTTTATAATCATTTTGGGGACAAACCGAACCAAATTGGAAAAGGGATCGGAAGATAATTTATCTCACCGCGATGAAGGGCAGCAACTGACCATTTTTTTTGCAAATCCGGCAGGAGAGGCGAGGGTACATGATCGATATGCTCGACGGTGGCTGGCGAGCAAATGAAGAAGGCGAGACGTGGGCAGCCGCGTGTTCGGAGCGGCAGTGAAGGGTAGGGTTGATGCAGGGAAGCAGGTACACGGCCGGGTTGAGCACGACGGCGCTGGAAAGGGTTCTGGTGTGGATCTGGGGGACGGGAGGGGGAGGGAGCTAGCTATCGATGGACTTTGGGTAGAATACGCGGACAGATGAGCGAATCGGGGGAGGGCGCGGGTTTGGGGGGAGGGGAGGGGGCATGTTTGCGGCTTCGGTGAAAAGGGTGAAAAAAGATCGCCGTGCGCCCCGCGGAAAAAACATTGCAAACGGTTTCATATAGTAACCCGTGTGCACAAGCAGCACAAACCTGTTCGAAATGAAAACCTGAAAACTTTGAAATGTAAACGTGACCTCATCGTTTTGTCTCAAAAAAATTCCCACAGTACGCAGCTATCATTGTACCCTTATATTGATTTTCTGGCGCATTTCTGGGCTCGCCTGCTATATTTTTCAGCAATTTTTATCATTTATGGGGCATTTATTGCATATAAATCAAATCCCAACTTCAACAGCGTGTGTTGACAAGAGGTATAAAGACCGGCGTTCGATCTGGGTGAATCCTACGGTGCATACGCACGATCCACGTGGTTTGGGTTTTGTCCAATCAGAAAGCAGGACTCATGTTGCGCGCATTAGGTTTCATAGGCCACGGTTTAGAAAGCACACGGTTCTAGTGAACGAACCGTGTGCTATTTGTCCATGCAGAACAGTCATATTTTCATTTCAAATGAATTTGGGATTTCATCATTTCGCCTCGGATAATTTCATCCGAAGACAATCAACTATTAGCCCCTGTATTGATTTCCGACCGCATTTTCCCGACTTGTTTGCTAATTTGAAGACATTTCTCCACCAACATGGGGCTTATTAGTAATTTAATTGGAGGAAATGCAGATGTATTACGAAAATTACAAAAATGTGTGTGTCATCGTGGCATGGTGTGAAGACCTTGTGGGAAAAATTGGTAAAGTCTGGCGGAAGTTGTGATGGCCTGCCCTTTGAAAACGAATGCATCTCACACAAAGGATCATGGTTTACGAAAAATAGAGTTGGCATTTCGGACTCCAATCGGTGTCAACCTCGTCCTTTCGCCTTGGTTTTTTCCATGGTATGCAAACATCATTGTACTCCTAATATTGATCTTCTGGTGGATTACATGTCTCGTTTGCTATATCTAAGTCATATTTTGCAGTTACCATGTTAATTAGTTCTTATAAATAAAATATCCCAACATGAATTACGTGTGGATGGTGGCTAAGAATCTCTTACAAATCATTTGTGTGTTGCTTTGCATGATTTTCGTCATTGTGCAATGAATGAGAATAATTGTCAAGCATTTCGGACGGGAGATGTGTCCACCTAAATAAATGTCAGTAATTTAATTACAGGAAATGCAGATGGACTCAGAAAATCAGGAAAATCGGTTTGTCATCGTGGCGTCATCTCGAGACACCGTGGAAAAAATTTGGTAAAATTTGGCACAAGCTACAATGATTGCTAATTGGAAACCATAGCATCTGAGTAGAAGGATCATAGTTCTGAGGGGATAAGTGGCAAATCGAACTCCAATCGACGGTGTCTTCATCGCCTCTCCACCAAATTTTATCCCACGGTAGTCAATCATAATTATACGCCAGGTTTGATTTTCTGGCGCATTTCTGGGCTCACCTGCTATATTTTTCAGCATTTTTTATCATTTACGGGGCATTTATTGCATATAAATCAAATCCCAACTTCAACAGCGTGTGTTGACGAGAGGTATAAGGACCACCGTTCGATCTGGGTGAATCCTACGGTGCAGACGCACGATCCGCGTGGTTTGGGTTTTGTCCAATCAGAAAGCAGGACTCACGTTGCGCGCATTAGGTTTCATAGGCCGCGGTTTAGAAAGCACACGGTTCTAGTGAACGAACCGTGTCCTATTTGTAAACCAAACTGCACATGTTCAGTTCGTACATACGGGAGTGAGATGAACTGAGCGTTCTAGCTATATACAGTACATGCGAAACTAGATCAACATAAGGTCGTGTATACCTCGCAATACAGTACATGCAAAACTTATAACAGAACGAACTCAGTACACATCCCTCACAATTTAGTACATGCAACAATTCAGTAAAGTAGATATAATTACTAATGTTTTGAATCAATTGCCATGTCATGGGGTGATCGCGATCATTAGGTTGACCCCTAATGAACTTAGGATTTCTGATGATTTTACGCTTCTCCTCTTTTAAGTCGCGTGGCCCCTCACGTGGCAACTCACCATATTGATTGTACTCCTCCTCATCACCAACATTCTTGACGCCTAGTACCCTCCTCTTCCCATACATCACTACATGGCAGTGCATATGCAAGAGGTCTTTCACAAAGAAAATCTGGGTAGCATCGCTGGCAAGAATAAATGGGTCCTTGTGATATGCCATAACTCTGCGGTCAACATATGCCTTCCTGCTGTAAGCATCAACCTTTATGCTAATAAGAGGGACCCATCTGCACTTGAATAATGCCACCTTCATTTGCACATAGTCAAGCTCCCAAATCTCTTAATGGTTCCATAGTACACCTGTTTATCATCTTCCTCTACATATAGGCATTCTATTCGAACAGAGCTGTTCTGATACGAGGTCTTAGCATCACGTTACTCAGTGTAGAACGTGTTGCCATTTATGTCATACGCTTGGTACTTCATAATCGTCATTGATGGCTTTTGTGCCAACCACGTTGCAAGGTCATCTTGGGGTCCGTTTGTCAAACGATCCTTCAGCCATCTTATATAGTCCCTATTGTGTGCATTTGTCTCGGCAGCTGGTGACAGCACATTGGGTAAGTTGCTTCGTTGTATCTCCTCCATGTGTTATGCAGCATGAGCATCGAGTATCGGGCTGTTAAGCAGTACCGTCAAATGGGCTTGATCGGCCATATCTCTAGGTGCACAAAACTGCGAGCCAGCAAGGACCGGCTTACCAGACAGCCTTCCCTTATGGCAAGAGAGGGGCACACCTATAGGTCTAAGTTTCATGTATTCGGTGCAAAACTCAACCACCTCCTCCGCGGTATAACCTTGTAGGATGCTTGCCTCTGGATGACATTGGTTCTGACAATAGCGCTTTAATATTCTCATGTACCGCTCGAAGGGATACATGTTGCGAAGAAACACAGGACCACAATACTTTATCTCGTCCACAAGGTGCACGGTGAGATGGACCGTGACATCAAAGAATGACGGTGGGAAGAACATCTCTAAGTTTGACAATATCCTTGCAATATCAGCTTGCATATTATCCAGCTCTTCAACATCTACCACCTTCTGCCATAGTTTGTTGAAGAAATCACATAGATCAATCAATGTGTTTCTTATGTCTGTGTCCATCATATTCCTTATGGCCACCGGGAGGATTTGTGTCAACATTACGTGGCAATCATGTGACTTCATGTGAGACAACTTCTTTTTACCCAAGCTGTCATCCACGAGACTTCTGATGTTTGCGGAGTAGGAAGAGTGTGTCTTAATTGACAACAAAAATGCGAAGAACTCTTTTACTTCTGCTGGAGTGAAATTGTAACTCTCGTGTTGGTGGAGCAATTTGTCATCATCTGCTTCATTCATGTGTTGTGATTGATCACCAAGCATATCGAGTCGTGCGCCGTCACCATCCTTTCTTTTGCCTTTAATCTTGAGCAGAGTACCAAGGATGCTTTCATAGACATTCTTCTCTACGTGCATGACATCAATGCAATGACGTACACTTAGGAACTCCCAGTAAGGTAATTCCCAGAACACTGATTTCTTCTTAAATACTTGGTCCCTGGGTGTTATTTTTGACGTCGAACAGGATCCCTTGCCAAGCACAACATTAATATTTTTAACCATGTTGTGGACTTCTTTCCCATCATAGGGTCTTGGGCCCGTTCCTTTCTCTACCGTACCATCAAATTCAGCAGTCATTTTTCGGTAAGGGTGATTTCTCCTTAAGAACCTACGATGACGCAAATACACTGTTTTGCGCGAGTTGGAAAGAAATCTACTCTCTGTCCTATCCATGCATGTGACACATCCTACTGGTCCCTTTGTTTTCTTCCCCGAACTGTTGCCTAATGCCGGCATATCTTGAATGGTGTGCAGCAACAATGCATGTAGCCGGAAAAACTCCTTTGCGTTGGCATCATAACAGCTCACACCAGACCTCCACAATGTCTGCAGTTCTTCTACCAGTAGCTGAAAGTAAATGTCGATATCATTTCTAGGTTGCTTCTGGCCTTGGATAATCATTGACATCATGATGTATTTTTTCTTCATACACAACCAAGGAGGAAGGTTATATATGCACAGAAGCACCGGCCAAGTGCTGTGTTTGGTGTTCATATCGCCAAATGGATTAAATCAATCAGTACACTCCCCTAGCCATATATTTATTGGATCCTTTGAAAAATCTTTAAACCTGTTAGCGATTTGTTCCCACTGAGCCCCATCTTTCGGGTGCCTCGTATACTTATCTGCAGTTCGCTCATCATGATGCCACAGCAACCTCTTTGCCTCTCTAGGGTTTGCAAACAAACGCTTCAACCTTGGAATTATAGGCAAGTACCAAACAACCTTGAACGGGATTCCTGTCTCGATCTCTACGTCCATTTTGTACTTGTCCCGTGCTCTCCTGCGCTTGTATCGTGCGTGCTTGCATATGTGACATGAACGCAAATCTTTGTAATCGTCGCGGTACAACATACAATCATTCACACAAGCGTGTATCTTCTGGACTTCAAGTTCCAATGGACAAACAATTTTCTTTGCTTCGTTCGTGCTTTTGGGGAGCACATTATCTTCTGGAAGAACGTCTTTGAAAAGACTCAACAACTGTGTGAAGGCCTTGTTTGATAGACCGCTTTCTGCTTTCAATCTGAGAAGCATCAGTGTGACACTCAACTTGGAATATTTCTTTTTGCAACTGGATACAAATCTTTCTTGGAGGCCGTATCAATGCTTGGCAGCTCGCTGTACCCGGCTATATCTTTATCTGGGCCCTGGAAATCTGCAATCATAACAGCAAAATCTGGCATATCATCAAGGTCGGTGTTGTCTGCTTCACACTCTTGGTTTTTCTTTGGGTTTTTTGGCATGCTAGTCTTCTGTCTGTAGCTTGACGTCTGAGCCCCGAGGTTAAATTCATCACCCATGCGACTCTGATCGTGGTTTGGCACCTCGCCGACAGACAGGTTATTACCTTGATCCATAACCGGCTCTTCACCATGTTTAGTCCATCTTCTGTATCAACCCATGAATCCCCTTTTGTATGTGTAACTCGACCTCATCAATTGGAATTGACACCGTATTGCTACAATCCTTGCATGGACAGAGGATGTAATATTCTTTGCAAATTCTCTTCTTTGTCCGTTCAGCCAAAGCCATGAACTCCGTCACGCCATCCCTATACCTTGAGCTTGTCTGATCCCCCATCCATTCAGATCGTTCCATCTGCACACGTTGCATCCTTAATGGATGCACAAAGATGGGTGAATAAATCACAAGATTTTATTTTCAAAATTTATGGAGGGTGCTGCATAATGTTACACAGTCGTGCAATGACACTAATCAACTAGTCAATTTACACGCATCGTCAGTAGTGCCATTATATGAATTTAATACATTAATTAGTCCACTCAAGGAAAAGAATACCTTAATTAATTAGCAGCGGCACGGCGAGATGGCAGGGTCGAGGAGCAGAGCTTAGCGGGGCACCTGCCTGTAGGCCGGGCTCCACTATCCCGCCTACGACCGCGAGGGACGTGCTCCAGTCACGCCGGCTCCGACCACGAGGATTGAGCTCCTCTTATATCACCCGCCGCCGACCGAGGATTGACCTCCTGTTACGCCGCCACCGCCGACCGAGCATTGACCACCTGTAACACCGCCACCGCCGACCGACCGAGGATGGACTCCCTATAACGCCGACACCGGATTGACCTCTTATCCGTCAGCCGCTGCCTTGGTCGCCGCCGACATCTCTATCAGCATAACGTTTTTTTGGGTTTCCGGAGGGCCGCTGTTTACCGCACCCATATGTACCGGGAAGCACATCACAAACGGTCATGTTACCGAAACCGTGTATCACGCACGTTCCATCTCACACGATTTGATTTGGGAAACCGTGTGCCGTATACAACAGAATGCGATAAATAGTTCACCCGACCGTTATCATCAGATCCCCATAGTTTCCTTGTCTTCCCCAAATCCCAAAATAGCTTCCAAATCCCTAGCGCCTGTCGGAATCGGGGCTCCGCAAAACCCAACAAGGTTCGAACACTGGGGCGTGTGCGAAGATCTCAACCGGCTCAAAGTCTCAACTTGTCACCCTACGGCCTGGCTACGTCGAGCAAGTGTGAGCGAGAAAGAAGATGGACACAGAGATTTACCTAGGTTTGGGCCACCTTGCGGTGTAAAACCCTACTCCTGCTTTGTGGTGGATTGGCCTCTCGAGGAGGCTGTGGATGCACTAGTACAGTGGTTAGGTGGCCTCACGAGGGCTCTTGGTGGTGATGAACTCGACCTGGTTCAACATGATCCGACCCCCCTTTCTACGATGGGAGCTTGTCCCTATTTATAGGGGCCACGGTCCTCTTCCCTCGTCGCACCAGCAGGAAGGGATCCCACAACGGCCAAATTTGAAAGGGGACAGATAGTACACCCTATCCTGACTAAAGGTGGTCTTCCCCTGCAAAGCCTCTGGGTGTGACGCAGCGGTGGGCTCGGGCGATTACATCCATCCTCTCGAGCTCGTGGTCTTGGTCCTCTTGCACCAGGAAGGAAACCTTTGGGGGGGGGGGGTTCCTTGGGAACCCGCGTACGTCTTTGTCTCCTTTGCACCAAAGAGGAAACTGTCCTCCCTCTGTGCCCGCTGGCGCCCGCCTGTCCTGTTCGTCAGAACCCATGTCACCTCGGCCTCACAAGGCCAGGTACTTCCATATGAATATCCGCTCCTCGGGAGGTGGCCTGAAGGGGTGCCGCTCCTCCGGAGGCCTTGGCGTTGTCCTCCTCGCGAGGCGGGGGCTCTCGCGAGGGCCTTGACTTGGGGGCTCGTTGCAGGGCCGTACCGGGCCTTCATGGTGGGCCACGTGCTAGGCCACAGGCAGGCAGGTCTAGGTACACCCATTCCCAGAACGCCGACAGTAGCCCCCGGGCCGAAGGCGTGCTAACCTTAGCTTTGAGGTGAAGGCAAGGAGCGAAGGGCGAAATGCCGTGGGCCCCCATTCGCCTGTGGGCCAGGCTCGACGCGTGGCACGCGACGGGGAACGGACACCTCCGCCCCCAATCACCTCGGCAACTGTCCTAGCTGACAAAAGTCTGGCGCCCTCGGCGGAGCCATCATTGCTCTTCTTCCTTGCGCCTTGCTCCCTTGCTCATATCCCCTTTCCTTTGTGAGAAACTCCTCCAGGTCTTGGTGCAACATCGCTCTTCCTCTTGCCCTTCTGCCTCCAGGATTCCTCGGATGGCGCCTGCCAGGAAGACGAAGCCTGAGGCTGCAGCCTTGGCCCCCTCTTCTCCCTCTCCGGCGCTCGTGACATCATCCATCGCCAAGGAGGGGGATCTCGCCTCCGCGCTTCCGTTGACTGCGGGGGACTCCAACGAATGGGGGAGGACCTTGATCTGGTGCGGCTCCGCCGAGCGGCGCACCCTGGCGAAGACGGTATAACCTTTCTTTCTCCACAGCATCTTCTACGGGCTTGTCCCGCCCTTCTCGGGGTTTTTATCTGCCATCCTTGCGCACTACGGAATCCAAGCTCTCCACCTTCAGCCAACTCCATCTTGGTCCTGTCGATCTTCACCTTCTACTGTGAGGCCTTCGTAGGCTTGAAGCCTTCTGTGGCCCTCTTCTGCCACTACTTCAGCATGCGGCTTCATGACAGCGCGCAGCGGTCGGGTTGCTCTTCCTTCGTCGTGGTCCAAAGCGGCAATGTGCTCCTGAAGGCCGGGAAGAAGGTGGAAGGCTACCGGCACCACTGGGTCTTCTTGGATGTTCACGGGGTCGATTCGCATCTGGAGCTCCCGACAAAGCTGCCCGAGAAGACCCTCGGGTGGGCCTACGCGAAGCTCACCGACCCCCGGGCGACGCCCGTCTTGAAGCGGTTCGGACATGGCCGCCGGGAAACTGGCCGGGGCGATGATGGTGAAGGAGTTCGTGACGCAGCGCCTGGCGCCGCTCCAGCAGCACGCGAAGCCCATGTGGGAGTACGAGGGCATGGGAGACGCCATCAGGCTCGGATCCGCCAGCCTGACGGGCGAGGAGCGGGACAAGGCCCTGAACACCTTGCTCTTCAACGATCCGGGGGATCTTCCCGAGGCCTACGCCCCGCTGTACCGCCGCGACGACGGCAGGGCGTTGTGATGCGGAGCATCCCAACATCATCCCCATGGACCCTACACCATCTCATCAAGCCACAAAGGGACCCATGACTAGAGCCCGGGCACGTGCTATAGAACACGAGGTGACATCTCTCCTATACGATTCTCTCTTTGATGTTCACGGAACTTGGATGCTACCTCAATCGGAGACTCTCTGCATGATTACGTACAACGGAGAGGGCCTAGGAGATGCTCGGAGTGAAGACCAAGTCACCACGGAGACGGACACGGAGAAGGATGGACAAGCGCAACGAAAGAAGGCAAGTCCACCCTCCAGGCCCCGGACATCCGGCCAAGGCCCCAGACGTCCGGCCCCTGGAGACCGCACCAGCACCAAAGGTCAGCAGCAGGGACTACAGGCGCCGGACATTCGGCCCCAGCCCGGACATCCGGCCCCGGCCCGGACATCCGGCCGCTACCCCCGGAAATCCGGCCTCAGCATGACCGAACCAAGCGGAAACGGCAACTTCAGCCCGGACATCCGGCCCCTGGCCCGGACATCCGGCGCATGCTGAAGCCCCGGACATCCGGCCCTTGGCCCGGACGTCCGGCCCCTGTGTGGGCAGACTCGGGCCCAAGAGGCCATGTACCCTCTCTCTCACCCCCTTTTCCTCTAGTACTATATAAACACCTCATCCTCCTCTCTCTAGGGTTAGCTTAGGTTTAGCGAATACACTTGTTGAGCCTAGCTCCATTATCTCCCTTCCCTCGTGGAGCGACTACCCTCTACGTGAGAAGATCCGCAGTGATGCCAAGGCCCCTATCTAGGGAAGATCCCTAGTGTCTTCAAGACCTCCTCCTTCGGAGCGAGGAGACTACCGTTACGCGTATCCTTTGGTTGTTTGTGGACCGTGATTCTCATGTACTCGGGTGATTCTAGTGGATGTGTGATCGTGGATCGTTCTTGAGTGTTTTCCTCTTGTGATTTCCCCCTCGTGTTCTTCGTGTTCTTCGCGTTCCCTCACAAATCCACCTCCAATTCGTGAAAGATCGACGCAAACGGGCGTGCCCCGTATCATATTGGTATCTAGAGCCAAGGTTTCTCACGAATTTGGAGTCCCCTCCCCCGATTTCTAGCCAATTTTGTTTTGTTTTGACCTAATTTCGAAAATCCCCACAAAAATAGCATACCAAAATTTCTTTGGTTCATTTGATTTGAGGAGATTTTGTTGATTTGGATCCGTGGATTTCGTTGTGGACAGGTAGATCTAGCATTTCCCCACCATCCCCATTATTTTCCACCGTCAAATCGTCCCAATTTTGCCGAAATTTTTTCGTGTTCTTCCTCTAGTTCATAGGGTTCCTGAGATTGGATCTGTTTTCGGGAGGCCCGGACATCCGGCCGGACCCCCGGACATCCGGCCAGGCAGCCCGGACATCCGGCCCCTGGAGCACAGCAAAGCTGTTTTGGCCTCCGGTTTCGATAGTTTTTGTTTCTTTTCCGCCATTTCTTCCGCAACCCATTTGCAATTGAGATTTTGAGTCGCGAGCCTCGCCACTTCCTATGGTGTTTCGGCTAGAGTGGTTCTTCATCGACATCGCCGCTCATCATCGCCCCGGATCGTCGCCAACCAACTCTTCATTGACACCAACCATAAGCAAGGACGGTAACCGCGACGACACGCTTGTCTATATCCTTGCCATTGCATTGTTACCCCGAGCCTATTTGCGTTACTTGCCTATCGAGACTAGCCGTTGAGTATTGTCGGGCTACGCTACTTGTGCATGTTAGTGATACATACTCCGCATAGCTTCAATTGCGTGCATATATCTTAGTATCATCTTTTGTGTTACAACATAGTACCCGCATACATAATTGCTATCTTGGTGTGCACGTCCCGCATTGTGACCATACAAATCATCATTGCAAAAGAAAAGAGAAGCAAAGCTTTTAAGCAAGAGCAAACGAGCAATAGCATCGCAAGTTTCGCATAGCATACTTGATCATCTTGGATCACTTGAGCGAGTGACACGTGCCGCATACACATATAGCAAGTAGGGAATAGGTAGACGACACTTTTGGGTCATAGTAGGGTGTGCACAAGTGCGTATCGTGCCCATTGGAGCAATCGTGCTACCGTCTCTCTAGTGTTGTGCAACAAGAGCATTTTCCGTGGATTCCACATTTTGGCTCATCCTTGGTTGCATGACCCCATTTGTCTACCGTGTGTGTGTTTCACTTGCGAAGTTTTCGAATCTCTTTCAACATTATTGAATCTTATCTTTCGAATTGCTTGAAATTTGTGCCACTATCCTAACCAAGCTACTCCATAAGCCTTATTTGTGTAGGTGTGAGAAGGACGATCTTCGGTACCAATTCTACTATTTTCATAATTGTACATTGAGTAATCTTGATTCACTCTCAACTTTTGGATCGGTAATTGGTATTGTCTTCTCACTCTTCCACTTATATCTTCTTGAGTGCTATGGATAGGAACATCATGTCGAACCCAACATTCGAGGAGCATGACGACGACGCGAACACCCACGTCACCAAGTTGCACTTCTTCGGCGCAAACAAGGCAATTACTCAAGCGCAACATGCATTGAATGACCGCATCGACAACCTCGCCACCGACTTGCGCGAATCTGAGGCGCGCACACGGGACTACCTCGACACCAAGCTATCAAGCCAAATGGAGGAACTTCGGTCCTTGATGGTCAACCGCGCTCCCTCTACTTCGACTACATCAAGACGGCGATCAAGCCAACACGCATCGGAGTACTCTTCCGATGCAAGCCCCCGGCGAGCACGTGTTCACCACCAAGACGAACACTCCGGCCCAAGTTCTCCACAAGGTCATCACTGTCAAGACAATCCATTTCATGCCAATGGATTGCACGATCGCGTCCGCGCTCGAGAACGTCGCCGCCAACAAGAACAAGCCGCGTTGGAGCAAGAATATCAACGCCATGAACAAGACCAGCGCCGTCGAGAAGAAGAATAACATCACCGTCATGAACGAGCGCTTGAAGCACATCGCGCTATACAAGAAGCTACTCGTGCCTTGGAGGAGCGCAATCGCCAATCTCATCTCGAGCAACAAGCACTTCGCCAAGCACAACAAGAAGTCCTTCGTCGACAACGACAAGAAGAAGCCAATCGCCAAGAGGAGCTCCACGAGAGGCGTAACCTCCAAGATCAACGTCATCAAGCTCAAGGCAATGACAATGAGGACCCACCTCCAAGACAAGGATTTCGGCATCACAACAACAATGATGAACAACGCTTCGGCAAGCTCAAGTTCACAATGCCAAAGTTTTCCGGAAGCAACGATCCCGAAGACTACTTGTCATGGGTTCTCAAAGTTGACAAGATCTTTCGTCTCCACAACTATGATGAAGAGAAGAAGATCGCCATGGCTTCACTTGAGTTCCAAGACTATGTCCTTATTTGGTGGGAACAAGTGATTGAGCGAAGAAGGGAGAGAGGTGAACCTCCTATCACCACTTGGGCCCAAATGAAGAATCTCATGCGAGCTCGTTTTGTGCCTACACATTACAACCGGGATCTCTTCAAGAAGCTCCAACAACTCAAGCAAGGAACCAAGTCCGTAGAAGAGTACTATCAAGAGATGGAGATTGCTATGATCCGAGCCAATGTCAAGGAAGATGACGAGCAAACAATGGCACGTTTCTTGAATGGCCTCAACTACCAAGTCAAGAAGATAGCCGACTTCCAACCTCACTCCAACCTACTTGAGCTCGTGCACCAAGCAACCAAGGCGGAACGACAAGTGCAAGATGACTACAAGTACTCCAAGTTCTCCTCCAAGACCTACGGCTCAAGTGCTCAAGCTACTACAACAACGACAACTTCAACTACGAAATCTCCAACATCTACCGGCGACAAGTCAAGCTACAAGGACAAGATGACTTCGTCAAGCCGACCAACCTCAAGCAGCTACAAGCCAAGGGCTTCATCCTCTACACCGACACCGGATGCTACCGCCAAGTCAAGCTCTATCAAGTGTTTCACATGCCAAGGGCGAGGCCACAAGACCTTCGAATGCCCTACCAAACGCAACATGATCCTTCTCGACGATGGCACTTATGACTCTATGAGCGACGACGAGATGCAAGCATTGGAGCAAGTGGCCATACATCGCCAAGTGAATGAAGATGAAGATTCACAAATCTTTTGCGACAACGATTCGAGCCCTTCTCTCGTTGTCTCCAAAGTTTTGACGCTCCAACAACAAGAAGACGAGGACCAACGTTGCCACATCTTCCACACCAAGGCGAGCATCCAAGGAAAGTACGTCAAGGTCATCATCGACGGAGGGAGTTGTCACAACTTGGCAAGTGAAGACCTTTGTTCCAAGCTGCAATTGGTCAAGAAAAAGCACCCTCGTCCCTACAAGGTCCAATGGCTTAGTGATTCCGGCACACTCCAAGTTGACCACACCGTGGAAGTTTCTTTCAAGATAGGCGCTTATGAAGACACTTTGGAGTGTGATGTGGTTCCAATGTCCGTTTGCCACCTCCTACTTGGTAGACCTTGGCAATTCGACCGTGGCATCACACATAACGGTCAGACGAATCAATATAGCTTCAAGATGAAGGGCAAGTAATATGTGCTCCGCCCAATGACTCCAAGCCAAGTCATCGCCGACAAGCAAGCTTCCTCCCATCATGGAGATAAAAGTGAGAGAGTGATCCACCTCAAAGAGAGTGAGTGCCACAAGCCAAAAATGAGCGACTCCACGATGAGGGACATGAGAGATATAGTTCTTTTAGCCACCAAACGAGATTTGAGGGATGTGAGTGAGAGCCCATCGATCGTCCTTCACTATGTAGTTGTGTGCAAGGATGAAGTCGTTCGGACTAACCCTTCACAACATCTTCCTCTTGTGTTATCTAAGTTGTTGCAGGAATTCCAGGATGTTTTTCCCGATGAGCTACCCCCGGGACTACCACCAAAACGAGGAATCAAACATCGCATCGACCTCATCCCCGGAGCACCGCTTCCTAACAAGGCTCCCTACCGCGTCAACCCCGAAGAAACAAAGGAAATACAAAGGCAAGTCCAAAAACTCCTAGATAAAGGGCATGTACGCGAGAGCTTGAGTCCTTGTGCGGTTCCGGTTATACTTGTGCCTAAGCATGATGGTAGTATGCGCATGTGTTCCGATTGTCGTCCTATCAATGCTATCACCATTAGATATCATCACCCAATTCCTCGCTTAGATGATATGCTAGATGAACTTAGTGGTGCCACTCTATTTTCTAAGATTGACTTAAAAAGTGGTTACTACCAAATTCGCATACAAGAGGGTGATGAGTGGAAAACCGCATTCAAGACTAAATTTGGTCTCTATGAATGGTTAGTGATGCCCATGGGCTTATCCGAAGCACCGGGTACGTTCATGCGTGTCATGCGCTACGTGTTGCGACCACTTATAGGATATTGTGTTGTGGTCTACTTTGATGATATTCCTGTCTTTAGCAAGTCTCTTGAGGAGCATGCTACACATGTTCGTGATGTTTTGCAAATCCTTAGGAAAGAGCAACTCTATGCAAACATGGAGAAATGCACATTTGGTGTTGAGAAGGTAGTTTTCTTGGGTTTTGTAGTATCTTCCAAGGGCGTTCATGTATATGAATCTAAGATTGATGCTATTAAAACTTGGCCCACACCAACGAATTTGCAACAAGTGCGTAGCTTCCTAGGACTAGCCGGTTTCTATCGCCGCTTTGTGAAAGACTTTAGCACTATTGCATCTCCTCTTCATGCTTTGAGCAAGAAGAATGCACCATTTATATGGGGTCCCTCACAAGATACCGCTTTCCATGAACTTAAAAATTTGCTCACTCATGCACCTTTGCTTGCTTTGCCCAACTTTGATAAAACATTTGAAGTGCATTGTGATGCGAGTGGTAGTGGAATAGGTGGTGTGCTTATGCAAGGGAAGCGTCCCATCGCATACTTTAGCGAGAAACTATCCGGCGCTCAACTCAACTACCCCATCTATGACAAAGAATTGTATGCTTTGGTGAGAGTTTTACATGTGTGGGAACATTATTTGCGCCCGCGTGAGTTTGTTATCCATACCGACCATGAAACGCTTAAGTACTTAAAGGGTCAAACTAAGTTGAACAAACGGCATGCTAAATGGAGTGAATTTATTGAGTCCTTCCCTTATGTTATCAAATACATTAAGGGTAAGGAAAACGTCGTGGCGGATGCTCTTTCCCGCAAATGCATGCTAGTTACTCAACTTGAATTGAATGTTATTGGGTTTGAGCACATCAAAGACTTGTATGAGCATGATGCCTATTTTGCTAATCCTTACACTATGTGCCAAGTGAAAACTTGTTGGGAGAACTATTATATGAAAGATGGCTATCTTATGCGTGCTAACAAATTGTGTATACCCAAGTCTTCTCTTCGTTTGTTGCTTTTGCAAGAGGCTCACGGTGGAGGACTTATGGGTCACTTTGGACGTGACAAAACGTATGCCACACTATCCAACAAGTACTTTTGGCCCAAGATGTTTCGTGATGTTGCACGTTTCACCAACCGATGCTCGACATGCCGCAAAGCAAAGTCCAAAGCTCAATCCCATGGTCTTTACATGCCTCTACCTATACCTTTCCAACCTTGGGAAGACATTAGTATGGATTTTGTGCTTGGTTTGCCACGAACAAAAAATGGCCATGATTCCGTTTTTGTCGTTGTGGACCACTTTTCCAAGATGGCTCATTTCATTCCATGTCACAAGATAGACGATGCTTCACATATCGCAAATTTGTTTTGTAGGGACATCTTGCGACTACATGGCGTTCCAAAGACCATTGTCTCGGATCGCGATGTCAAATTTTGGAGCTACTTTTGGAAGACTCTATGCGCCAAGCTCGGAATCAAGCTTCTATTCTCTTCGACATATCACCCTCAAACCGATGGACAAACGGAAGTGACGAACCGAACGCTATCCACTCTACTCCGCGTGTTGATCAAGAAGAATATCAAGGAATGGGAAGATTGCCTCCCCATCGCCGAGTACGCCTACAACCGCGCAAGTCACTCCACCACCGGCAAGTCTCCGTTCGAAGTGGTTTACGGCTTCAACCCGTTGTCCCCATTGGACATCCTACCTCTACCTCTCCAAGAGTGCGTCAACATGGACGCAAGTGCAAGGGCAAGCTACATCAAGAGGATGCATGAAGATACTAGGTGCACGATGGAACGTCAAGTGGAACGCGTAACCACCAAGCGCAACGTCAACAAACATCCCATGGTGTTCAAACCCGGTGATCTTGTTTGGCTACACCTTCGCAAGGACCGCTTCCCCAACGAACGCAAATCGAAGCTACTTCCTCGAGCCGACAACCCATTCAAGGTGTTGGCACGCTACAACAACAATGCCTACAAGATCGACATACCACGCGCCAAGTACAACATGAGTGACACCTTCAACGTCACGGATCTATTCTCTTACCATGGTGATGAAGATCTTGATCTGAGGACGGATCTTCCCCAAGGGGGGAGATGATGCGGAGCATCCCAACATCATCCCCATGGACTCTACACCATCTCATCAAGCCACAAAGGGACCCATGACTAGAGCCCGGGCACGTGCTATAGAACACGAGGTGACATCTCTCCTATACGATTCTCTCTTTGATGTTCACGGAACTTGGATGCTACCTCAATCGGAGACTCTCTGCACGATTAGGTACAACGGAGAGGGCCTAGGAGATGCTCGGAGTGAAGACCAAGTCACCACGGATACGGACATGGAGAAGGATGGACAAGCGCAACGAAAGAAGGCAAGTCCACCCTCCAGGCCCCGCACATCCGGCCAAGGCCCCGGACGTCCGGCCCCTGGAGACCGCACCAGCACCAAAGGTCAGCAGCAGGGACTACAGGCGCCGGACATCTGGCCCCGGCCCGGACATCCGGCCGCTACCCCCGGAAATCCGGCCTCGGCGCGACCGAACCAAGCGGAAACGGCAACTTCAGCCCGGACATCCGGCCCATGGCCCGGACATCCGGCGCATGCTGAAGCCCCGGACATCCGGCCCCTGGCCAGGACGTCCGGCCCCTGTGTGGGCAGACTCGGGCCCAAGAGGCCATGTACCCTCTCTCTCGCCCCCTTTTCCCCTAGTACTATATAAACACCTCCTCCTCCTCTCTTTAGGGTTAGCTTAGGTTTAGCGAATACACTTGTTGAGCCTAGCTCCATTATCTCCCTTCCCTCGTGGAGCGACTACCCTCTACGTGAGAAGATCCGGAGTGATGCCAAGGCCCCTATCTAGGGAAGATCCCTAGTGGATTCAAGACCTCCTCCTTCGGAGCGAGGAGACTACCGTTACGTGTATCCTTTGGTTGTTTGTGGACCTTGATTCTCATGTACTCGGGTGATTCTAGTGGATGTGTGATCGTGGATCGTTCTTGAGTGTTTTCCTCTTGTGATTTCCCCCTCGTGTTCTTTGTGTTCTTCGCGTTCCCTCACAAATCCACCTCCAATTCGTGAAAGATCGACGCACACGGGCGTGCCCCGTATCACGTTGGCCGCTGCCATGCGTGATTTTGATGATCTGGGGCTCATGCCGTCCGGGCTCCCCAATCCCACGGCGCTGGTGTCCTCCGGCGACTCCAGCAGTGGAGAGGATTCAGAGGAGACCGTGGATGACAGGGAGGGAGCACCCCTTCCGTCGCAGAGTGTGCTCCTCCGCAGCCTTGTTGATGATGATGACGACACTGACCAGCCCCCGGCCGCTGGCTCTCGACGCTTCGCCTGGGTGCACAGGGGGCCGGGGCCTTTCCCTCAAGCCACTCGGACGTCCGTCCGGTCTCACCCCGAAGAAGCGCACGACCGCGGTTCCTCAGGGCGTCCTCCACACCCCTCCGGGCGACAGCACCACGCCGGGGGCCGGCGAGGAGAATCCTGCTCGCCCCTGTACGCGGCCAAGTCCGCGCTGAAAGGGAGCGGGGGCGTTCCGACCAGTGCCAAGGTGGAGAAGAAGAGGAAGTGGGTCGCGCGCGAGGAGTAAGTAACCTTCTTCGTCTCTGTTTGATCTTGAACTGTGCATGTTCTCACGGCCCTCCTCCTCTCATTGGCCAGGGTCGAGGTCGTGCCGAAGAGGAAGAAGGCGAGCGTTGAGCCGAAGGAGCCCCCTACCCTAGGGGCGCCATCGGCTTTGTGCCACGATGAAAGAGTGCCGCGCCAGCCCTGCGTGCCGCTTGGAGGACCGGCCGCCGGGGGCGCGGAGGCTCTCGTGGCGGCATCTCCTACCGCTGCGGTGGTGGTCCCGATGCTGATGGAGGGGGTAGCTCCTCGCCCCCTCCCTGTGGAGTCCGCTCCGGTGGTCGCAGAGATGCAGCCTCGGGAGGAGCTAGCCCCCTCTGGCCAGCTGGTCGTGGGGTCGCCCACGCTTGTCGTGATGAAGGAGAAACTGGAGGCCCTGGCTCCCCGAGTTGGCCATGCTGCCGGGCCCTCGGTCGCGGCGCCTCCCGATGTGTCGGTGCTGCCTCCTGGCCCGGCTCTCGCGCTTGCGCGCTGCGGTCCTCTGATCAGGCCCGGTGCCTTGGACGAGGCTTACACCATGCTTGGGAGGCTCCGGGCTGATCTCCAGGATGCTGAAAGATGCCTCGCGAGGGAGCGCCTGGGGCTCGTTTCTGTGTGGTCCCAGGCTGGGGCGACCACCCAGATGGCCTGGAGCCGAGCCAAGGCCGCCATCGTGAAGAGCGAGGAGGAGGCAGCCGAGGCCAAGGCAGCCCGAGACGCAGCGCTGGACGAGGCAGAGTCTGCCAGGGCATGCTGCGGCGAGGTGGAGGCCCATCTGAAGGTCTTTCAGGATGAGCAAGCCGCACTCGCGCAACAACTCCGTGAGTAGGGGGAGGCCCTCAAGGTCCGCGAGGCGGAGCTCACAGATCGCAACTCCGCGCTGTCCCGAGTGGCCCCTGACCAAGCCAAGGAAAGCGAGCACCTAGCCAAGCTAAAGGAGGAGGTGGAAGGAGCCCAGGCGTCTCACGCTCGGCGCGTCTCCAAGACGACGGCCCGGCTGGAGGCCAAGGAGAAGGCCCTCGCCTATACTGAGGAGAAATCGGCCGCGGAGCACGACGCCTTCCCCTCCCTTGAACTCGAGCTTCGCAAGTCGCTACGCTTCATCTGCAGGGGAGGATTCTGGGAGCCTTTGGTGGCCCCCGAAGCCGGCTACGCGGGGATCTCCTTCAAGCTTGCTGAGGTGCTCGAAGACACTTCCACCAGGGTGGACACCATTTTGGAGGACGAGTGCCGCGATCTCCTTGCCACAGCCGTGACGCGGGTCTTCAGCCAGCTCTACCTTTGTGAGCCCGGCTTCAACTTCGATGCGGTGCTCGTCCCGGTTGCTCCCGCGTCCCGCGCCGCTGCGGAAGCGGCCGTGAAGGGCCCAGTGGACACGTTGGTGGAGAAGTTCACCTGCATCGCCACCTCCAAGCCCCCAGTGGTGGAAGCAAGCGGTGGTGACGACGACGGCAGCGACGTCGACGATGAGGTCGCCGCGGCCAGGGCAGTTGGCGACGTTGGCCGTGGCGGTGGTGGCCCTTCCTCCTAGGTCTTATCCTGCAACATTTCACTGTGCCTCGTGGAGGCATGAGACTTTGAATTCATAAAACATTCAGTGCATGCAATAATTGCTTGAATTTTCCTTGAATTTCGTGATTCCCTTCGGTGCCTTGTTTCCTTCCCATTTGCTTTTGTGCTCTACGTCGGCGGGGCCCAATCCCGCGCATACCTCGATTGCCGTTGGAGCGTCCGGATCGCCAGGACGAGGCCAACGGGCGAGGGGCTATGTGACCAGTGAGGCCCCTGAGTCGCGATGCTCAGGGGTCCCCCTTGACGCGCAAGCAGCACTTATGAAGGAAACACGGCGAAGCCAGGGTAGACTTGGGGCGCCTTGGTGCTCTGCATCGGCAGGGCCCAATCCCGCGCGTACCTCGACCGCCGTTGGGGCATCCGGATCACCAGGATGAGACCAAGGGGCGAGGGGCTACGTGACCAGTGAGGCCCCTGAGTCGCGATGCTCAGGGGTCCCCCTTGACGCGCAAGCAGCGCCCGTGAGGTGAATTCGTACCTTTCCTCGCCAGCTTTTACCTGCGAGGGACGCGAGAAGACCAGGTGCCAGAACCTGGTGAGGTGGCTCACGCCAGGCCAGCCCCCTCGCGCGTGCATCCCGGGGGAACGCTGCATGACGGGGTTGTGCGAAGAGCCGGGAGGCCATCGTGAGGTTGGTGCAACCGCTAGGGCGCCCTCAGTTGCTTATCCCCCAACGCGGAGCATGGGGCTTCCACTGGGCGTGCGCATAGCCACTGAGCGACAGTGTCGTCCGCCAGCGCGGAGCATGGGGCTTCCACTTGGGCGTGGGAATGGAGCTCTGTGGTAGAGTCTCCGGGCATGTACAACCCATTAAGTTCGCACTCGTGGCCTGCACGGTTGAACTAGGAGGTGTATCTGGGCACCCGTGAGCCAATGCGGGACTCACGAGGCCCTACCTCAAAGGCGGGTTGCGCCTGAACTTTTATAGCGCGAGGCGCGCTTGCAGGACCTGTGGGGTGTGGGTAACCTGCGCCGAATGAATATCCGGAGGCCATCGCATGAGAAGCCCAAACACCAACGGCCCCAGGAGGTGACCTGTGCGGGGCCAGGCCGCCATACAGAGCTCGGCCGCTGGGTTTATCGACGATGTAGGGACGGACCCGAGCACAGACGCCGTGCCCAGTCTTCTCATGCGACAAACCCGAGGAAAGACACCCGGTGCGCGGTTCCCGTGACGGCAAAGCGCCGAACAGCGGTTATTGGAACCGGGCCGCGCCAAATGTCGGAATGGGGCTCCACAAAACCCAACAAGCTTCTAACACTGGGGCGTGTGCGAAGATCTCAACCGGCTCAAAGTCTCAACTTGTCACCCTACGGCCTGGCTACGTCGAGCAAGTGTGAGCGAGGAAGAAGATGGACACAGAGATTTACCCAGGTTCGGGCCACCTTGCGGTGTAAAACCCTACTCCTGCTTTGTGCTGGATTGGCCTCTCGAGGAGGCTATGGATTAACTAGTACAGTGGTTGGGTGGCCTCACGAGAGCTCTTGGTGGTGATGTACTCGACCTGGTTCAACCTGATCCGACCCCCCTTTCTACGATGGGAGCTTGTCCCTATTTATAGGGGCCACAGTCCTCTTCCCTCGTCGCACCGGCGGGAAGGGATCCCACAACGGCTAAATTTGAAAGGGGACAGGTAGTACACCCTATCCTAACTAAAGGTGGTCTTTGCCTGCAAAGCCTCTGGGTGTGACGCAGCGGTGGGCTCAGCAATGACATCCGTCATGCCGAGCTCGTGGTCTTGGTCCTCTTGCACCGGGAACAAAACCTTGGGGGGGGGGTTCCTTGGGAACCCTCGTATGTATTTGTCTCCATTGCACCAAAGAGGAAACTGTCCTCCCTCTGTGCTCGCTGGCGCCCGCCTGTCTTGTTCGTCAGAACCCACGTCACCCCGGCCTCACGAGGCCGGGTACTTCCATCAGAATCTCCGCTCCTTGGGCGGTGGCCTGAAGGGGTTCCGCTCCTCCAGAGGCCTTGGCGTTGTCCTCCTCGCGAGGCGGGGGCTCTCGCGAGGGCCTTGATTTGGGGGCTCGTTGCAGGGCCATACCGGGCCTTCATGGTGGGCCACGCGCTAGGCCGCAGGCAGGCAGGTCTAGGCACACCCGTTCCCAGAATGCCGGCAGCGCCCAAATTCCCTAGCGTGGCGCTGACATTGGGGAAATGCGGACTGATATCTACTATGCAACCTTCTTCTTGTAGACTCGTGTTGGGCCTCCAAGCGCAGAGTTTTGTAGGACAGTAGCAAATTTCCCTCAAGTGGATGACCTAAGGTTTATCAATCCATGGGAGGCGTAGGATGAAGATGGTCTCTCTCAAACAACCCTGCAACCAAATAACAAAGAGTCTCTTGTGTCCCCAACACACCCAATACAATGGTAAATTGTATAGGTGCACTAGTTCGGCAAAGAGATGGTGATACAAGTGTAATATGGATGATAGATATAGGTTTTTGTAATCTGAAAATATAAAAACAGCAAGGTAGCAAGTAACAAAAGTGATCACAAACGGTATTGCAATGCTTGAAAACAAGGCCTAGGGTTCATACTTTCACAAGTGCAAGTTCTCTCAACAATACTGACATAGTTGAATCATATGTAAATCCCTCACGTGCGACAAAGAGTTCACTCCAAAGTCACAAATAGCGGAGAACAAACGAAGAAATTATTGTAGGGTTTGAAACCACCTCAAAGTTATCTTTTCCGATCAATCTTATGAGCTATCCCTATAAGTGTCACGAACATCCCTAGAGTTCGTACTAAAATAACACCTTAAGATACACATCAACCAAAACCCTAATGTCACCTAGATACTCCAATGTCACCACGAGTACCCATGGGCTTGATTATACGATATGCATCACACAATTTCAGATTCATCATGTTCAATCCAACACAAAGAACTTCAAAGAGTGCCCCAAAGTTTCTACCGGAGAGTCAAGACGAAAACATGTGCCAACCCCTATGTATAGATTCCAAAGGTCACGGAACCCGCAAGTTGATCACCAAAACATACATCAAGTGGATCAATAGAACATCCCATTGTCACCACGGATATCCCATCGCAAGACATACATCAAGTGTTCTCAAATCCTTAAAGACTCAATCCGATAAGAAAACTTCAAAGGGAAAACTCAATTCATCACAAGAAGATAGAGAGGGGAAAACTCCATATGATTCATCTATATTAATAAAGCTCGCGGTACATCAAGATCGTGTCATCTCAAGAACACGAGAGAGAGATCAAACACATAGCTACTGGTACATACCCTCAGCCCCTAGGGTGAACTACTCCCTCCTCATCATGGAGACCGCCGGGATGATGAAGATGGCCTCCGGTGATGGTTTCCCCCTCTGGCAGGGTGCCGAAACGGGCTCCCGATTGGTTTTTCATGGCTATAGAGGCTTGCGGCGGCGGAACTCCCGATCTAGGTTTCTTTCTGGGGGTTTTGGTATTTATAGGAATTTTTGGCGTCGATCTCACGTCAACGGGGTTCCCGAGGGGCCCACAAGCCAGGGGGCGCGCCCTAGGGGGGGCGTTCCCCCTCAGCTTGTGGCTGCCTCGGGACTCATCTCCGGTATCTTTTTTCTCCAGTATTTTTTATATTTTCCAAAAATATTCTCCGTAAATATTCCGCCCATTCCGAGAACTTTTATTTCTGCACAAAAAACGACACCATGGTAGTTCTGCTGAAAACAGCGTCAGTCCGGGTTATTTCAAATAAAATCATACCAAAATCATATAAAATTATTGTAAACATGGCACAAATACTTCATAAATTATAGATACGTTGGAGACGTATCAGCATCCCCAAGCTTAATTCCTACTCATCCTCGAGTAGGTAAATGATAAAAGAAATAATTTATGAAGTGTGAATGCTAGCAAGTGCACAAGTTTGATCAATGATAATTCCAATCACTTTTTCTAGCATCAATAGAAACCATAAACAGTAGCTCATCTCATAAAACTTCTCATGATCAAGTAACAAGCTATTCACATGTTAAAGTATAGACCAGAAAGTTTCTTGAAAACTAACAAACCATATTCCTAGTCATCGAACAATTGCAATTCATCTTATTTTCAGGAAGGGTCTATGTAAGAGCTTTGATTTAGCAAATTCCACATACTCAACTATCATATAGTCTTCCATGATTATTGACACTCAAAGCATATTTTTAGAACAAATAGCATCCATCGAACACAGAGAAAGATAGGGGCTTAATGTTTCGCCTCCCAGCTTATTTATCATATAGATAATTGTCAACAATAATAATTCATGATCAAATATATTTGTGTGGATATATATGTCTAGATCATTCCCCAACACATGACGCTTGCCAAGAGAAAAAGGCGAAATATAGGAAGTGGTGAAGATCACCATGACTCTTGCATAAAGGTAAGTACTAGAAAGTAAAAGATAGGCCCTTCGCAGAGGGAAGCAGAGGTTGTCATGCGCTTTTTGTTTTTGGATGTGCAAACCCTTAATGCAAAGGAATGTCGCGTTGTATTGCCCTTTGTGATAGCAACCTTTATTATGCAGTCTGTCGCTTTTATTTCTTTACCATCACAAGTTCGTACAACGCTTATTTTCCTTCACAATAAAAGATCATACATATTTAGGAGCAATTTTTATTGCTTTTTGCACCGATGACAACTTACTTGAAGGATCTTACTCAATCCATAGGTAGGTATAGTGGACTCTCATGGCAAAACTGGTTTAAGGGTGTTTGGATGCACAAGTAGTATTTCTACTTGGTGCGGAAGATTTGGCTAGTATGAGGTGGAAGCAAGCACCACATGTTGGAGGATCCATAACAATATAACTTCTATACAAATATACCCAAACATAACCCATTAAGTTGTCTTCCTTGTCCAATTTTAACTAATTTGCTCGAGTTTGAAAATAATTAATGAGCTCACAATCATAGAAGATGTCCAAGATAGTATATTTATATGTGGAATCTCTCTTCCTTCAATATTCTTTCATGAATTGTTCAAGTGACCAATGCGGTGTTTGCTAACTTTCAATATATTTTACCACCTATACTTATTATGTGTGAAGCCATTACTCCCCATGGGATAAGTATATGAAGCATATTTAATTTCATATTTATGATATTCAATTCATTCAACCATTTACTCATAGGATATAAGTGAAGCACGAGAGTGAATGACAAACTACTCCAAAAAGATATAAGTGAAGATCAATGCGTAGTCAACAATTAAATAACTATGTGAAGACTCTCTCATCTAAGAATTTCAGATCTTAAGTATTTTATTAAACAGCAAACAAAAGAAAAATAGCACTCCAAGAATAGCACGCATCATGTGAACGAATAAAAATTTAGGCTCAACATAGGCTAACCGATAATTGTCGATGAAGAGAGGTGGGATGCGTAGCATCCCCAAGCTTAGATGCTTGAGACTTCTTGAAATATTTACTTGGGGTGCCTTGGGCATCCCCAAGCTTGAGATTTTGTATCGCATTCAATCTTCTCATATCATGGTTTCACCTATTCTCAAAAACTTCATCCACACAAAACTCAAAAAGAACTCGTGAGATAGGTTAGTACACATAAGAACAAATCAACACTTCATGTACTACCAAGACAAGTTGCACAATAATTTCAATCATCATCTACTGTTTACTATCATTTCCACAATTTATATCTACCAATATAGGCTATGGAAACTATAGAATAAGTAGATAACAAAACTATGACAGCAATCTGTCCAAACAGATTAGTCTGTAGAAATCTATTAAACCAGTGTACTTATGTAGCTCAAAAAATTATGAAAATTTAGGACATGCTATAAAATTTATATGACAACACTGTGTAAAAATTTCAGGAACTTTCCACGTTCCAGTAAAATATGAACATTCAAACACTACAGCAAAAGTTTCTGTTTTTACACAGCACATATCAAACATGCAATTCATGCATCCTAAAGGGCAATTCTTGGAACCTTTTATTGAAAACCAAGATTATAAATAACACCTAACAGAGAACAAAAAAATAAAATGACGTTCCAAGCAAAACTCATATTATGTGACGAATAAAAATATAGCTCTAAGTAAGATATACCGATAATTTTGAAGACGAAAGAGGGGATGCCTTCCAGGGCATCCCCAAGCTTAAGCGCTTGAGTATTACTTGGATATTACCTTGGGGTGCCTTGGGCATCCCCAAGCTTAGATTCTTGTCACTCATTATTCTTCTCATATCGGTGTCTCACGCAAAACTTGAAAACTTCAATCACACAAAACTTAACGGAACTTCGTGAGATGGGTTAGTACAATAAAGATAGATCATTCACTTAGGTACTGTCAAGACAAGATTCAGAATTGTTCCCATATGATACCTACTGTATTCTACCATTACCATAATTTATACTACTAAATATAAGCTATGGAAACACTAAAACAAGCAAACTATGCATGCAAAACAGAATCTGTCAAAAACAGAATAGTATGTGAAGATCTGTAGTGTAACTATACTTCCCTGTCTCTAAAAATTCTGAAAAATTAGGACAACCTGACGAATTTGTATATGAAGACTTTGTAAAAATTTCAGATCATTATCACGCTCCAGTAAAATATTAAAATTCCTGTACTGGAGTCAAAAGTTTCTGTTTTGGTTCAGCATCAATTCTACTCATCTTGTGAGTCGTCCCAAAGGCTTTACTTGGCACTTTATTGAAATAAAAGATACAAAACATGATTAATACAGTAGCTTAATCATGTGAACACTCAAAAACATAAAGGAAAAGTGTTGGGTTGTCTCCCAACAAGCGCTTTTCTTTGAAGCCTTTTAGCTAGGCATGATGATTTCAATGATGCTCACATAAGAATAGTAATTGAAACATGCAAGAGAGCATCATGAATCTCATGACAAGCACATTTAATTCTAACCCACTTCCTATGCATAGGGATTTTGTGAGCAAACAATTTATGGGAGCAAGAATCAACTAGCATAGGAAGGCAAAACAAGCATAACTTCAAAACTTTGAACACATAGAGAGGAAACTTGATATTATTGCAATTCCTACAAGCATATACTCCTCCCTCATAATAATTTTCAGTAGCATCATGAAGGAATTCAACAATATAACTATCACATAAAGCATTCTTTTGATGATTCATAAGCATAGAAATTTTACTACTCACCACATAAGCAAATTTAATCTCATCAATAGTAGTGGGAGCAAACTCAACAAAATAACTATCATGTGAAGCATAATCCAATTGAAAATTAAAATCATGATGACAAGTTTCATGGTTATCATTATTCTTTATAGTATACATGTAATCACAATAATCATCATAAATAGGAGGCATGCTTTCATCATAATAAATTTGCTCATCAAAACTTGGGGGACTAAACATATCATCTTCATCAAACATAGCATCTCCAAGCTTGTAGCTTTGCATATCATTAGCATCATGAATATTCAAGGAATTCATACTAACAACATTGCAATCATGCTCATCATACATAGATTTAGTGCCAAACATTTTATTGACTTCTTCTTCTAACACTTTGGCACAATTTTCCTTTCCATCATTTTCACGAAAGACATTATAAAGATGAAGTATATGACGTAACCTCAATTCCATTTTTTTTGTAGTTTTCTTTTATAGACTAAACTAGTGAAAACAAGAAACTAAAAGATTCAATTGCAAGATCTAAATATATACCTTCAAGCACTCACCTCCCCGACAACGGCACCAGAAAAGAGCTTTATGTCTACTACGCAACCTTCTTCTTGTAGACTCGTGTTGGGCCTCCAAGCGCAGAGTTTTGTAGGACAGTAGAAAATTTCACTCAAGTGGATGACCTAAGGTTTATCAATCCGTGGGAGGCGTAGGATGAAGATGGTCTCTCTCAAACAAACCTGCAACCAAATAACAAAGAGTCTCTTGTGTCCCCAACACACCCAATACAATGGTAAATTGTATAGGTGCACTAGTTCGGCGAAGAGATGGTGATACAAGTGTAATATGGATGATAGATATAGGTTTTTGTAATCTGAAAATATAAAAACAGCAAGGTAGCAAGTAACAAAAGTGATCACAAACGGTATTGCAATGCTTGAAAACAAGGCCTAGGGTTCATACTTTCACTAGTGCAAGTTCTCTCAACAATACTGGCATAGTTGAATCATATGTAAATCCCTCACGTGCGACAAAGAGTTCACTCCAAAGTCACAAATAGCGGAGAACAAACGAAGAAATTATTGTAGGGTACGAAACCACCTCAAAGTTATCTTTTCCGATCAATCTTATGAGCTATCCCTATAAGTCTCACGAACAGCCCTAGAGTTCGTACTAAAATAACACCTTAAGATACACATCAACCAAAACCCTAATGTCACCTAGATACTCCAATGTCACCACGAGTACCCATGGGCTTGATTATATGATATGCATCACACAATTTCAGATTCATCATGTTCAATCCAACACAAAGAACTTCAAAGAGTGCCCCAAAGTTTCTACCGGAGAGTCAAGACGAAAACATGTGCCAACCCCTATGCATAGATTCCCAAGGTCACGGAACCCGCAAGTTGATCACCAAAACATACATCAAGTGGATCAATAGAACATCCCATTGTCACCACGGATATCCCATCGCAAGACATACATCAACTGTTCTCAAATCCTTAAAGACTCAATCCGATAAGAAAACTTCAAAGGGAAAACTCAATTCATCACAAGAAGATAGAGAGGGGAAAACTCCATATGATTTATCTATATTAATAAAGCTCGCGGTACATCAAGATCGTGTCATCTCAAGAACACGAGAGAGAGATCAAACACATAGCTACTGGTACATACCCTCAGCCCTGAGGGTGAACTACTCCCTCCTTATCATGGAGACCGCCGGGATGATGAAGATGGCCTCCGATGATGGTTTCCCCCTCCGGCTGGGTGCCGGAACGGGCTGCCGATTGGTTTTTCGTGGCTACAGAGGCTTGCGGCGGCGGAACTCCCGATCTAGGTTTCTTTCTGGGAGTTTTGGTATTTATAGGAATTTTTGGCGTCGGTCTCACGTCAAGGGGGTTCCCGAGGGGCCCACAAGCCAGGGGGCGCGCCCCCTAGGCTTGTGGCTGCCTCGGGACTCCTCTCCGGTATCTTTTTGCTCCAGTATTTTTTATATTTTCCAAAAATATTCTCCGTAAATTTTCAGCCCATTCCGAGAACTTTTATTTCTGCACAAAAAACGACACCATGGTAGTTCTGCTGAAAACAGCGTCAGTCCGGGTTGTTTCTAATAAAATCATACCAAGATCATATAAAATTATTGTAAACATGGCATGAATACTTCATAAATTATAGATACGTTGGAGATGTATCACGGACGAGTGGTGTTGATGGTTTCAGTGCGGATGCACCGGTTCGTACAGTCGCTCTTGGCAGCGCCATTGGCGGCGCAACCACGACGGCGGTCACCGCCGAGCACTTGCCTAAGGTCACCAGGAGGCCGGTGTACTATGGATCCGAATCGTCTTCTCAGGTCCCAATCATTCCTCATCTTCTTAGCATGACACACACACATGAAATCGATCAAATGCCGGATCCAGAGTTTGACTCCAGCAGACTCCCGCAACATGAGTTCGATTCCGAGTTTTGCGCCACCGAGAAGTACCAAAAGCTGAGTTGTGTGCACGGACACACTCCCGCTCGACGTGTATGCACGGAGGGATACGACATTGGCAGACGGTTTCTCGGTTACCCCTTAGAGGTTAGTGATAAGTTTATCCCTTTAAGTTCAGTTAATGCCCCCCCTCATCCTGATTATTTAATATTCGCAGGGATATTAGGCTTGTGCCTTTGTTAACTGGCTTGATGATGAATGGCATGGCAGGGCTTGGAGTGTTATCACCAAGCTTGCAGAAGATAACGTAAAGCTAAAGAAGAAACTGACTAATCTGGAGTGTACAATCACTACGATGAAGCAAGAAAGAATCAACCACAGGCAACAGATGAAAGCGCAACAGATGAAAGCAAGAGACAAGAAGGAACTAGCATGCGTAGTTCTAGTTGCCGCATTAGCCATCTTCTATGCGCTGTTTGCAATGATCATTAGGGGTTTCGTTTTATTATTAATGGCTACATCAATAAGCAGGGCTCATCTATTGCTTACCAACTGTCCTATGTTAAATGCTTACTATTTCACACCCGTTGTGTTTCATATAAGCATGTGTGTAGTTAAACAATGCATCTAGCGAACCGTGTGAACTCCTAAAATGTACACATGTGAAACATTTGGCATATTGAGAACTGCACAATAGCGGGAATTTAGAGCAACGGGCCGGGCGCACACAATTGCGGTTGATTATATCGGAATTCTAACCGCCTGCCAAGGTGCCAATATAATCCGTCAATCCCCCGCTTCAATTGCCATTCCTCTTGTCTTCACACCACGCTTCAGTTGCCACCATCTTCATCGTCCCGGCCGACCACTCTACACT
Source organism: Elymus sibiricus (assembly GCA_039707655.1). Taxonomy (NCBI): domain Eukaryota; kingdom Viridiplantae; phylum Streptophyta; class Magnoliopsida; order Poales; family Poaceae; genus Elymus; species Elymus sibiricus. The sequence goes on along the minus strand of CM077673.1, from coordinate 205,541,929 downwards.
TCCACGCACTCTCAATCTTGCTTTGTCGCCGGTTGTTTAATTACGGAGCATAGCAATGTCGACCAACAGCGAGGAATACTGTTCCGCCAGTCTAGGGTCAACAACAGAATCATCACGCTCGTCTTCCATGAGTCCGGCATCAAGCCCTGACCTCCATTTTATCCGGCTCATGGAAGGGACGTCGTCGCCGGAGTCATCGGACGATGACCAGACGGACGAGGAGCCGCCGAAGGACGAAGAAGACGACAAGGATGATGAGGACGAGGAATGGTCGGACAAGGAGGAGGACGACGAGGAGCCTCCGAAGGACGAAGAAGACGACGACGATGATGATGAGGAGGAATGGTCGAACAAGGAGGACGACGACAAGGACATCAACGATGATGGCGATGAAAATCCAGTGGTAAGCGGCAAGAAACGTCCACATCAAGATGATGGCGCGGGGCCATCTAACAACAAGAAGAAGTAAAACAGATTGTAATCCTTAAATCTGTTGTCGTTTGCTCATATTTATTCCTTAACTCTGTCTAGCTTCTCGATCTCATCGCAAACGGTTAAGAATACAGATTCGTCAGTGATCATTCACAATATCACACACATTTGGTTTCTTGAATTGTGTGCCATGTCGAGCACACAATTCAGAACAACAAATCGTATGTGTTGTCCATAATTATAGCACACAGTTCTGATTATCGAACTGTTCGGAGCCTATCACACACACCTTGTTATGCCACACCGTTTGTGTTCTTACGTATCATCCCAAATAGTTCATATGAGGGACCTGTATGCCGTACATCACACACATCTATATTTGATTAACCGTTTGTGCCATTTCGCCTCATCACACGCAAATATTTTCTGAATCGTATTAGATGGATCCTACATCGCACACAGTTTATGTCATTGGCGACGGAGCTTGAACTATACCATTTGTGATTCATGCATCGCACACAGTTTCGTCGAAGGGTCTCTGATTGCAGTGTCTCGTTAGCAGCATCCTGCAGTAGTGATCCTTGAAGAGAGTAGGCCAATAAAAACCAGATTGTAATACCTTGTGAGCAGTTCATCTCCCGCATGATGTCCTCCATAAGCTTTGGAATGACATTTTCGTATGATTTGTTCCTCTTCATGCTCAGGTACACAACGTCTAATAATACCATCTACTCCTTCTTTATAAAGATGTGGGTCATCCCAAAAGTAATGTCTTAATCATAGAAGAATTTTTTCTTTTGCTGGTATGTGAAACTAGGTGGTATGTATTTAGCAACAATGTAGTTGGCATAATCACCATACCAAGGAGTGTTTTGAGAAACATTTATTGCAGCTAACTGTTCATAAGGAAAGCTATCATCAATAGGTAGCGGGTCATCAAGAATATTTTCCAACCTAGACAAGTTATCAGCTATGGGGTTCTCAGCTCCTTTCCTATCAGTGATATGTAAATCAAATTCTTGAAGCAAGAGAACCCACCTAATGAGTCTAGGTTTAGCATCTTTCTTTTCCATAAGATATTTTATAGCAACATGATCGGTGTGAACAATGACTTGAGAATCAACAATGTAAGATCTAAATTTATCACAAGCAAACACAACTGCTAAAAATTCTTTTTCAGTAGTAGCATAATTACGTTGGGCACTGTCTAGAGTTTTGCTAGCATAATGGATAACGTTTAATTTCTTATCAACTCTTTGTCCTAGAACAGCACCAACATCGTAATCACTAGCATCACACATAATTTCAAAAGGCAAGTTCCAATCAGGTGGTTGAACGATAGGTGCAGAAGTTAAGGCTTCCTTGAGTGTTTCAAAGGCTTCTACACAATCATCATCAAAAACAAATGGAATATCCTTTTGTAAAAGATTAGTAAGAGGCGTAGAAATTTTAGAGAAGTCTTTAATAAACCTCCTATAGAAACCAGCATGACCAAGGAAACTCCGAATACCTTTAATATCTTTAGGACATGGCATTTTCTCAATTGCATCGACTTTAGCTTTATCCACCTCAATACCTCGTTCAGATATTTTATGCCCCAAGACAATACATTCATTAACCATAAAGTGGCACTTCTCCCAATTCAAGATGAGATTAGTTTGTTCACATCTCTGCAAAACTCCATCAAGGTTGCTTAAGCAATCATCAAACGAAGTTCTGTAAACGGAAAAATCATCCATGAAAATCTCCACAATCTTTTCCCAAAAATCAGAGAATATAGCAGTCATACATCTTTGAAAGGTAGCAGGTGCATTGCATAAACCAAAAGGCATATGTCTATAAGCATAGGTTCCAAAAAGACAAGTAAAGGTGGTTTTCTCTTGATCAGATTGTGATACATGTATTTGAGAGAAACCAGAATATCCATCCAGAAAACAAAAGTGTGTGTGCTTAGATAATCTTTCTAGCATTTGATCAATGAAAGGCAGTGGGTAATGATCTTTTCTAGTAGCTTTATTTAATTTTTTAAAATCAATTACCATTCTATAGCCAGTGACAATTCTCTGTGGGATGAGTTCATTTTTATCATTAGGGACAACATTAATACCTCCCTTCTTAGGGACACAATGAACGGGACTTACCCATCTACTATCAGCTATGGGATAAATTATACCTACTTCCAAAAGCTTTAATATTTCAGTCCTTACCACTTCTTTCATCTTAGGATTCAATCGTCGTTGGTGATCAACAATGGGTTTAGCATCAGGTTCCATATTAATCTTGTGCTGACATAGAGTGGGACTAATGCCCTTAAGATCATCAAGAGTATATCCAATAGCAGCCCAGTGCTTCCTCAGAATTTTTAATAATCTTTCTTCTTCATGTTCTGAAAGGTTAGCACTAATAATAACATGATATATCTTTTTCTCATCAAGATAAGCATACTTCAAAGTGTCAAGCAATTGTTTTAATTCAAACACAGGATCACCTTTAGGTGGAGGAGGACCTCCTAGAGTTTCAATAGGCAAATTGTGTTTTAGGATAGGTTGTTGTTCAAAGAAAATTTTATCAATTTCATTCATTTCATGCAAGTGCATATCATTTTCATGGTCAAGCAAATATTCTTGTAGTGGATCGGTAGGAGGTACGGCAATAGAAGCAAGACCAATTATTTCATCCTTACTAGATAATTCTTTATAACGAGGTTGTCTACTAAACTTGGAAAAGTTAAACTCATGAGACGCATCACCAAAACTAACACCGACAGTTTTTTTTTCACAATCTACCTTAGCATTGACGGTGTTCAAGAAAGGTCTACCAAAGATAATGGGACAAAAGTCATCTTGTGGGGAACCAAGAACTAGAAAATCAGTAGGATGTTTTATTTTCCCACACAAGACTTCAACATCTCTAACAATCCCAAGTGGTGTGTAGGTTTCCCTATTAGCAAGTTTAATAGTAACATCAATGTCTTTTATTTCAGCAGGTGCTATTTCATTCATAATTTCTGGGTATAAGGTAAAAGGGATAACACTCACACCAGCACCCAAATCACATAAACCATGATAGCAATGATCTCCTATTTTGACTGAGACAATAGGCATGCCACTACGAGTCTATGTTTATCTTTTTCGTCAGGTTTGGCAATTCTAGCAGCTTCATCACAAAAGTAAATAACATGCCCATCAATATTTTCTACCAAGAGATCTTTAACCATAGCAACACTAGGTTCTACTTTAATTTGTTCAGAGGGCTTAGGTGCTCGAATATTACTTTTGCGAACCACAATTGATACCTTAGCGTGTTCCTTTATCCTAACAGGGAAAGGTAGTTTTTCAGTATAAGCAGTAGGCACAACTGGATCAACATTGTAAATGATGGTTTCATCTTTGGCTTTTACCGGTTCTTTAATTTCTTCTTTAATAGGCGGATGATATTTAAACCACTTCTCCTTAGGGAGATCGACATGAGTAGCAAATGATTCACAGAAAGAGGCCACTATCTCAGAGTCAAGTCCATATTTAGTGCTAAACTTGTGAAAAGCATCGGTATTCATAAAAGATTTAACACAATCAAACTTAAGCTTTATACCTGACTCATTACCTTCGTCGAGTTCCCAATCTTCAGAGTTGCATTTAATTATTTCTAAGAGATCCCACTTGAATTCCATAGTCTTCTTCATAAAAGACCCAGTGCAAGAAGTATCGAGCATGGATCGATCATTATGAGAAAGTCGAGCATAAAAATTCTGAATAATAATTTCTCTCGGGAAATCATGATTGGGGCATGAATATAACATTGACTTAAGCCTCCCCCAAGCTAGAGAGATGAACGAGAGAAGACTATGGACTAGATGCATAGTGTCGTGAAAACCGGCAGATGTCCTCGCAACAGGACTTAGGTGTGAGGCCATCGCCGCTAGGTGGCGACTCGGAGGGGTTGAACGAGAGAGAGAGTCGGGTTTATCCAGGTTCGGCCCCTCCTATGGAGGTAATAGCCAACGTCCTGCTTTGTGTGTATTCGATGGAAAGATCTCGATTACAAGGGTGCGGAATCGCTAACGTAGCTATCGAGAGGTTGTAACTTAAATCTTTCGGTCCTAGGGGCCTGCCTTTATATACAGGTCAAGCCCTAGGGTTTACAATAGAGTCCGGGTCATATCATGACCCGTGACCTACAACGTCTAACTTGCCTTGCACTTTAAGCAAACTCAGCCGGCGTCTTTAGCTTCGTTGGCCTTGAGCCGCCGTCCTCAGGTGTTGGGCCATCTGGCGACTCGAGTAAGCCACTGCCTCATTTGTCTGCATCTTCATGACATGGCCCATCGTGAACTTGGCCATAAGACTATTAATATGTTAACCCGGCCTAGTAGGGCAGGTTACACCGTGGAGTTATATCCCCGACATTAGGCCGCAGATTGATTTGAATCATGTTCATGTCAATTTCTCTTCTTCTCCTTTGGCGGCTCATCCTTGGATTTGTGTTTCCCACGAATTTCATAATGCTGGTTTGTAGTACTTCTAGACTTATCATTTCTCTAATATCTGTTATTTAATGACGTCATCCTTGCTGGCCGTTGTTCTTCGAAGTCACCATAACGTATCCCTTCGAAAACTGCGCCAAATCTAGGTGGGCACGAAAATCGAGGCGAGCTCGTAGCCACAAATTTACCACGGTCGCTTCGTTTTTCTCGGCGCCGTTTCACTTTCTTATCCTTATTAATAAGCCCACTGAGGTCCACAGTAACCTTTTCTCATCGTCTTCCTCCTCCTGCTTCTCCATTGGCCGAGCACCGTCAGAGCTCCTAAAGCGACTCCGAGGTCTTCGGCTCCATTGCCAGCGTCATCAAGCCTTCTTGCGGCCACCAAAGCGAACCCAATCGTCTTTGTTTCTGTTTTGACGCCATCTGGAATGAATCCCCCCCATTTAGGGTTCGATATTTCCGGTGTTCTTGCCGGTTTCATCATGTTTGTCCGAAACATTATTTGTAGATCCACACATTATCTGCTCATTGTCGCATATTCTTAGAACGATCTCCGCTCTGTTTTCCTCATAAGTAGATCTAAAAATGAGCCATCGGGGGTTATCTTTTGAAACACCATGGTTTCGGTCATTCCGTCAGCTAGAACATATATCTTATTGCTTTTCCTTGCTTAATTATATCCGTCCGTAGGGAACTTTTCATAGAAACTTGTTTGTAACCCAATGTTTTTGCTAAGTGTTGGGAATGTCCCTTCGGTCTTCTCAAATTTTGCCGGCTCATAACAATACCTTAGTATAGGCGACTTATAATCTGCTCCAGCTTATTTTTCCTGTTACTGTTGTAGCTGTTGCATAATCCGCCATGGCTCCGAAAACCCCAAAGTTTGCAACTGGGCAAAGACCAAAGAGTCCACGCTTACCTTGGATAACCTCGTGGACCAAGGCTTCTTGCCAGGTCGAAAGGTTATAAAATGGCGGGCTCCCGAAGAAGAGCCGTCCCCACAACCACGGCTAGGAGAGGTTGTGGTCTTTACTGATCATTTGCATAGAGGCTTCCGCCCTCCTGGCTCAAAATTCTTTAGGGACCTCTTACACTTCTTTAAGCTCAGGCCTCAAGACATTGGTCCAAACTCTATGACCAATATTTGTCAATTTCAAGTGTTATGTGAAGTGTACCTTCAGATTGAGCCGTTCGTGACTCTGTTTAGAGAGTTCTTTTATCTCAACCATCAAACGGAAAAAAAGATTGGTGCTTCCTGCGAGCTTGGTGGTGTTTCCATCCAGAAAAGAAAGAAGAGCACCTTCCCAGAATCAAAGCTGGCGAGTCACCCAAAAGGGTGGAACAAAACCTGGTTCTAGTACAGAGATACTTCACCTGAAGGGGAAAATCCCCTGCCGGGTTTTAGATTGGAAAGACTTAGTGGTAAGGAGGAATTTCCGGGCTGGCCAACTGACGAAGAGAGAGCTCCTTTAGCACCTCTTCATGCAAAATTGAGGGCCCTGACAGCACATGGTCTGACCAGGATAGATCTGATTTACTGCTGGTTAAAGTGGCGGATCCAACCTCTCAGCTTGAGGGACGGCTTGATGTGTGACTATTCAGGTGCCTCAAATGACCCTCAGCGGTTCTCCCGTGAAAATATTACTGACGACGCTCTCACCAAGGAAACAAAGAAGTTTTTCTCTGACTCAAAAGAGCTATGCAGCGTCACTGGCTTGGGTCCATTCTATCTTCTCAACCCGCCACCTCAGGTATTGATCATTTTCATTGTCTTTTGTCGGTGTTTATCTTTAACTCGCCATTAATTTATCATATACTCCATGTATTTTCAGGCAGATTCTAACTTTTGGAAGGTTGCACCTCAAGTCTCTGTTCCTTCTACGGGTAGAAAGAATGCCCCAGTCTCCGTGTGGTCTTCAGAGGAGGAATCTAAGGTAGAACTTGACTCTCTCGGCTGCCTGTTTAATGAGCTTGCTGATGCACCTTCTTACCAGGGCGACTCGGAATTTAGCCAAGCCGGCAAAACTGAGGTAACTCCAATTTCCCCCAGTCCTTTGAAAATGTTTGTTCCTCGGAGACCAAGACAAACCGTTCGGAAGGTTAAATTATCACACCCAGAAGCTCATTTGGCTCCTGAGTTTCTTTTGAAGAACACACAGTTTGCCGGTTCGTCAAAACGCAAGACTCGGGATGATGAAGACCCTAGTTTATCTCATGCACCGCCGGCTCATAAACCACGCCTTGAGGTGCCCCATAGTCCAATTGATTCTCGTCCTAGAGCCAGTTTGTTTAAACAACCTCTCAGTCCTTCAAATTCCCTTTATCAGGATTCTCCTTCCTCATCGGGGGACTCAAGCGTGTCACAGCTTCCCCCTTTCAATGTCAATCGCGGGTAAGCTTCTATCTTTGCAAAGTCTGTCTTATATCTTTCATTGTTTTGATCCCAACTTATAATAACTTTTGTTGTACTGATAATCCAGAGCCAAAGCTGTTGTGTCCAAACGGGCAGGCGGGTCATCCTCTGGGATAACAAGCCAAGAGACGCCAATTCTTCTGAAGATAACTCTAATGGCTGACTCTTCTGTTGAAAAGGAACTTGATGCGAGGGTAGAGCCAGAGGCTGCCACTGAGATACCCAGAACAAATGAGCCGGTTTTTATGGGTGCTCGTCCCGAGATTGAATCATCCATCTTTCCTTCCAAGTCAGCTTGTGTAGATGAACTTATGGCGTCGTCTGACCGCAACATTCCAGACGTTGTGTTTGTTGAAGAAAGTTTGCAAACCCCAACTGCTTCCACTTCCTTAGCTAAAATCGCGAGCAAGGATGAATCTGTGACCTTCGATAAGGGAAAGGCCAAGATGGATTTCTGGAATTATCCATACTTGGTGTTGAAGATCCGTATCAAGAGTACTTGACCCGGCTGTCTAAGAGCCGGGAAATTGAAAAGAGCATGATAAAAGCTATGAAGGGGAAATATGAGGTAATCTTCTCATTTTACCATTATCCTGCATACTACCATTAGCTTCCAAAGACCAGCTTGTTATGATAAGCTAGTTTTATAGAATAGCTAAAGCCTGTAGTAACTGTGTAGCCCCCAAGGGCCGACTCATCTTCTTGAGATGAGTCGGGTCTTGAAAATTGAAGAAGTTCAACCTGTAGCCCCCAAGGGCCGACTCATCTTCTTGAGATGAGTCGGGTCTTTTAAGATTGAAGAAGTTCAACCTGTAGCCCCAAGGGCCGACTCATCTTCTTGAGATGAGTCGGATCTTTTAAGATTGAAGAAGTTCAACCTGTAGCCCCCAAGGGCCGACTCATCTTCTTGAGATGAGTCAGGTCTTTTAAGATTGAAGAAGTTCGACCTATAGCCCCCAAGGGCCGACTCATCTTCTTGAGATGAGCCGGGTCTTCTCCATATCTTAGTTTTGAAAAAACTGATATACATTAGCCCCCAAGTGTCAAGGATATTGCTTGCAATCTTCTTGGGACTTGTAAAAAATAATTGATGATGCTTGTTGCTCGTCCATCAGGGATATTGCGAAGATGCTGAGTCTATTGCTGTGAGACTGCAGAAACGGCTTAAGAAAGAAGATTGAAAACTGAAGCCGAGTCCATGGCCACTCACTTTGAAGATTCTGCACGTCAGGCGAATGAACGTCTAGAACAGGCCATAAAACTGTTCGAGGCGGAAAAAGCCGTCCTGACAAAACGTGTGGAAAAGGCCGAGAAAAACTTTGGCCCTGTGAAGGAAAAATATGCTACTCTCGTGAAACAGATCAACAAGATGTTGGCAGCAATCTTTGGTATGTGTTCCGTCCCGCCTTTGTCAATGTTTCGGCTTATGAACCGTGTGGCGTCTTATTGTGCCTTCTTTTATGTGCAGGGCGAAAAAATCACAACCTTGTAGAGCTACCAATTTTAAAGTTGAAGACTATTTTCATGTACATAGAGCAACTATTTACAGGCTCTGTATATTCCATCATGGCCGTGAAGAACCTGAAGCATCCGCCAAGAAGTATAAAGGACATGTTGAAGCAGCTCTCTACCGTGCCACAATTGGTGATTGAAACCCGGAAATCGGCGGCTCGAGTAGGAGCAAACATGGCACTTGCTCGGGCAAAAGCGTATCTGCCAGAATTGGATGTGGAACTTCTGAAAGGCGGCTTCCCGGAATTTAAACTTGACTGGTCGGCATTCACTCGTGAAGATTACGGAAAGTGCCTTACGGAGACTCGGCCGCTGGCGTCTTTGATAGCTGAGGAGGTGGATCTTTCAAAATACCATCCAGCGTACACCGTCGATAATGAGCATGTTAACGCGCCCAAGGACGAGCCGTCTGACCTGGTGCCGCCTTGCTGTAAGACAACTTTTGCTCCTGACATTGACGGTTCAGCTCTTGTTGAAGGGACTGCAAATTTTGAATCTTTGCACTCAATTCGTTGGCAACAAAAAGGCCAGCAGGTTGATGATGACGAATCGGCGGGGTCAGACCCAGAGGCGGCTGATGATAGAGCATGAAGACACCTCGGAAGCTGGATGAATCGCCCCTTCAGAGCAAGCCCCCTGGTGTAAGAAAAACTTTTGTGAAGGATTATGTGGCCTCCACTATGAGCCTGTAATAGGAGTAGTGTTCTTCATAACTTTGAATTTGCTCTGTCGTGCCATCGTGCATGTTGGCACCTTTTGTTGATGTTTGAATTCTAAACTGGCAAACTTCTGTTAATAAGCCCGTGCCACTTCTTGGTTGCTTGTTCCTATACTTTTCCTTGTTTTGTGCCGATGAATTTTGTTTATAAGGCAACTCAGAAACAAGCCGGCAAGATAACTTGGTTTTTCAAACTCAAGTCGATTTAATTCTCCTTCAATGATATTGAAAATTGATTACCCGGAAACTGGTCATAATTTGAACTCAGTTGTGTGATACGTCTCCAATGTATCTATAATTTTTGCTTGTTCCATGCTGTTATATTATCATTCTTGGATGTTTTACAATCATTTTACTACAACTTTATATTATTTTTGGGACTAACCTATTAACCTAGAGCCCAGTGCCAGTTTCTGTTTTTTCCTTGTTTTTGAGTTTTACAGAAAAGGAATATCAAACGGAGTCCAAACGGAATAAAAATTTACGGTGATTTTTTATGGACCAGAAGAGACCCACGGGGCATCGGAGTTGGGCCAGAAGAGCCACGAGGAGATCACAAGCCACAGGGGCGCGGCCCCCCCTAGGGCGCGCCCCCCCTGGCTTGTGACTCCCTCGTGGCCCCCCAGGACTTGTTTCCACCGCCATAAATTCCTATAAATACAGAAACCTCCAAAAATAAACCTAGATCGGGAGTTCCGCCGCCGCAAGCCTCCAGAGCCATGAAAAACCAATCGGGAGCCTTTTCCGGCACCCTACCGGAGGGGGAAACCATCACCGGAGGCCATCTTCATCATCCCGACGCTCTCGATGATGAGGAGGGAGTAGTTCACCCTCGGGGCTGAGGGTATGTACCCGTAGCTATGTGTTTGATCTCTCTCTCGTGTTCTTGAGATGGCACGATCTTGATGTACCGCGAGCTTTGTTAATATAGATGAATCATATGGAGTGTTTCCCCTCTCTATTTAGTTGTGATGAATTGAGTTTCCCTTTGAAGTTTACTTATCGGATTGAGTCTTTAAGGATTTGAGAACACTTGATGTATGTCTTGCGATGGGATATCTGTGGTGACAATGGGATGTTCTATTGATCTACTTGATGTATGTTTTGGTGATCAACTTGCGGGTTCCGTGACCTTGGGAATCTATGCATAGGGGTTGGCACACGTTCTTGTCTTGACTCTCCGGTAGAAACTTTGGGGCACTCTTTGAAGTTATTTGTGTTGGATTGAATATGATGAATCTGAAATTATGTGATGCATATCGTATGATCAAGCCCATGGGTACTTGTGGTGACATTGGAGTATCTAGGTGACATTAGGGTTTTGGTTGATATGTATCTTAAGGTGTTATTTTAGTACGAACTCTAGGGCTGTTTGTGACACTTATAGGAATAGCTCATATGATTGATCGGAAAGGATAACTTTGAGGTGGTTTCGTACCCTACAATAATTTCTTCGCTTGTTCTCCGCTATTTGTGACTTTGGAGTGAACTCTTTGTCGCACGTGAGGGATTTATATATGATTCAACTATGTTAGTATTGTTGAGAGAACTTGCACTAGTGAAAGTATGAACCCTAGGCCTTGTTTCTAAGCATTGCAATACTGTTTTTGCTCACTTTTGTTACTTTCTACCTTGCTGTTTTTATATTTTCAGATTACAAAAACCTATATCTACCATCCATATTGCACTTGTATCACCATCTCTTCGCCGAACTAGTGCACCTATACAATCTACCATTGTATTGGGTGTGTTGGGGACACAAGAGACTCTTTGTTATTTGATTGCAGGGTTGCTTGAGAGAGACCATCTTCATCCTACACCTCCCACGGATTGATAAACCTTAGGTCATCCACTTGAGGGAAATTTGCTACTGTCCTACAAAACTCTGCGCTTGGAGGCCCAACACGAGTCTACAAGAAGAAGGTTGCGTAGTAGACATCATTGTGTAACCCAGAAGTTTTAAATATTAGGCATTAATAAGGGTAACATTGTACTTGAAAATATTTGAGTACATTTTTCTCTGTAAATAAGCCGGCTCAGTGAGACTCGGAAAATAGGAGACTGGCTTTCGAGGCAAAAGTCTTGCTTCCATGAAGCGGGCATAATAACCCATGGTTTGTCCTAACTTTCTGTGTGCCAGCTCTCACATGACTCAATCCAATGTTTTAACCTTAAAAGTTCAGGGTCCAAAAGGATTAACTTTTTAAGAGTACATAGGGTCATCTGATCGGAGTCGCATCAAGCATACATGCAGGTTTAACCATATTTTGATGGCGTTCTATGCCGGGTCAAGAGGGTGAGAAAGCTAAACTCGATGAGTTGGAAGCCCCCAAGTGACCTATGTTTCAATCAATAAAGACTCATGCTCAATTTACAGGCTGAAACGACAGAGACCCCAATTTTTGGGGGTGCCGGCTTTATTATATTTGAACATAAAGAGGTATATACATAATCTTGAAGAGGGGGAGAAAAAATTAGAAAAAGGTTTGAGCCGGTGGCTCCTAAGTGTAATAAGGCCGTAGGTGTGCGATGTTCCAGGGCCGGGTTGTTTCTTCCTCAGAAGTGTATGAACCTTCTCGTAAGTCGACCAGGTAGTACGAACCATTATTGAGGTTTCGGCTGATGACGAAAGGACCCTCCCAAGGCGGGGAGAGCTTGTGCATCCCTGTTTGGTCTTGAATCAGACGGAGAACTAAGTCACCTTCCTAAAAAGTGCGGCTTCGGATTCTACGGCTGTGATTACGACGCAGGTCTTGCTGGTATATTGCAGATCTGGCTGCTGCTAAGTCGCGCTCCTGTTCCAGGGCGTCCAGGGAATTTTGGCGTGCTTGCTCATTATCCGCCTCGACATAGGCAGTCACCCGAGGAGAGTCGTGACGGATATCACTTGGGAGAACCGCCTCAGCTCTGTAAACTAGGAAGAAAGTAGTGTATGCTGTGGGTCTATTTGGCATTGTTCGAATACTCCAAAGTACTGAAGAGAGTTCTTCTACCCAACAACTCGGCGTGCGCTCAAGGGGCACCATGAGCTGAGGCTTGATTCCTCTCAGGATCTCCTGGTTGGCCCTTTCAGCTAGCCCATTGGACCGTGGATGCGCTACTGCTGCTAAATCGAGCCGGATGGGCTCTCGTTGGCATAATTGTTCCATGGATCCCTTGGATAGATTGGCACCATTATCAGTAATGATACTGTGAGGGTAGCCAAAACGGAAAATCAACTTTTTAAAAAATTTGACCGCAGTTTCTGCATCGCAATTGCTGACCGGCTCTGCTTCAACCCATTTAATGAACTTATCAACCGCCACTAACAAGTGGGTTTTCTTGTCAGAAGATGGCTTAAAAGGACCGACCATATCTAGTCCCCAAACTGCAAACGGCCAGGTAATTTGGATCATACGCAACTCCTGAGCCGGTACATGGTCCTGTCGACTAAACTTTTGGCATCCGTCACACTTGCGCACAATCTCCTCAGCGTCGGCATGAGCCGTCAACCAATAAAATCCATGTCGGAAAGCTTTGGCCATAAGCGATTGTGAGCCGGCATGATGTCCGCAATCGCCAGAATGAATTTCATTAAGGATTTCCTGGCCTTCTTCAGGCGAAACACACCGTTGAAACACACCAGTGCTGCTTCGACGGTGTAACTCGCATTGACAATTGTTGTCGGGGATATAACTCCACAGTGTAACCCGCCATACTAGGCCGGGTTAAACCTATCAGCAACTGTACAATCAAGTTTAAGATGGGCCATATCATGGAGACGAAGACAAACGAGGCGGTGGCTGACTAGAGTCGCCGGACGGCCCAATACCTGAAGACGGCGGCTCAAAGCCCATGAAGCTAAGGACGCCGGTTGAGTTTCCTTAAGATACAAAACAAGTTAGAGATGTTGCAGGTTACGGGTCATGATATGACCCGGACTCTATTGTAAACCCTAGGACATGACCTGTATATAAAGGCAGGTCCTTAGGGTCCAAAAGGACCAAGTTACAACCTCTCGATAGCTAGGTTAGCGATTCCGCACCCTTGTTCGAGATCTACCCATCAAATATACACAAAGCAGGACGTAGGCTATTACCTCCATAGGAGGGGCCGAACCTGGGTAAACCCGACTCTCTCTCTCTCTCTCTCTCTCGTTCAACCCCTTCGAGTCGCCACCTAGCGGCGATGGCCTCGCACCTAAGTCTTGTTACGAGGACATCTGCCGGGTTGCCATCGTGGGGCCCTCGCCCGGTGGAGTTTAGTTTTCGAAGGGAATCAAACCAGGATTTGGGAAGTATGCGGTGAACCAGATGGTCAAAGACCATCGTGACAAGATCTACGAGCCGGCTTGGAGCGTCAAGGCTGACCCAATCGGACGTGTGTTTCGAGATTCCCCGGGTGAGATTGGTTTAGAGACCTCCGAGTCGGACATCTACATCAACGCCGACGAGCCGGCTCGGAGCACCCGATCCAATCAACGCCAGGGCGGTCTTCGTCATGTATCCGTTGACTTCACGCAAGGGATCAACCTTTCGGATGAACCGGCCTCCAACGGCGACGTCCTCACCAATTCTGACGGCACATCATCCACAGGAGATACGGAGTCAATCTGCCCTCTTTATGATGGCGGGCTTCGGGGCTCATTTGAGACCGAAGCCCCTGAGGAACACAATGAGTTGCCTCGACAAGTCGCCGTCTACATGGTGGGGGCTATGACGGTTCCAGATCTGGCCGCAGCTGGAGGCTCGGGCCATGACTGATCTCATGACTGAGATGGCAAAACTCGTGGATACTCCAGTCACTGTAGAAAATCAGGAAGAACGCAATGTGGAGCTAACCAAATTGTATAGTCAAATAATTGAGGTACGGAAGGAGATTGATGCTAAAAATGCACGAATGGCGGATTTGCAGGCTCGCATACATCAAGAGCGCGCCTTAAGGCCGAGGCCTGGCGATTAGGAGTTCAGATGGAGGCATCGGAGGCGGTTTACGAGAGAAAACGCCACCGTGGACTCCCTCCGAACCTTGAGCCACAACAGCTTTTTAGCACCCCACAACCGACACCATGAACTGTTCAGCAACCCGGGAATCGGCAAGAGGAACCAGCTCAACCCCCGCTGGCTCAATCCCCGCCTCGGCGTTTTCAGACGCCGCGGGGCCACTTTTCCAATCCCGTGGACAACATGTTGGTTGCAACCCAGAATTTGGAAGAATTGCCTATTAACGGAAACTCCCCTCTTGAGGCTAAGGCTAGAAACGCTATCGAGATGCTAAAGACTGTTGTGGTACAATAGGCACAATATTCGTACAGCCGGGATCGGATGCATTCCACTCCCTACGCTAGCAAGGGCCGTCATGTGGAGTCCCCAGCTGTTTCTAGCAGTGGGCGAAGATAACAGCTTTAGGTCTCTCCAACTCGTCTGATGCCATCAGACGCCCAGGCAGTTGTTGATGTTGCGAGAGGAGCACGACAGGCAGAAGCAGAAGCAGGAGCACGGGCGATCCAGCAGCTCCACCCTCAACCGGCGAGTTTGGGGGCTGGGTCCAATAGGACGATTGGTATACCATGCTTATCCCTGGCGCTCCGCGCTGAGCGCATGCCCAAAGACTTCAAGGGGCCTCGTAAGGTGCCAAACTACACGTCGGATCTTGAGCCGGCGTCTTGGATCGAGAGTTATGAGTTGGCAATGGGCATGCTGGATGTCAGTGACGCTATATGTGCTAAATAATTAACCATCATGTTGGAAGGACCGGCTCGGACATGGTTGAAAAACTTGCCGCCGAACTCCATCAACACATGGGCCGAGCTGAAAGAGCGATTCATCACGACCTACAACATTGCGTTCAACGAGTAGATGAGTCGGCTCACCATTGGACTTGCCGGGTCGCGGAAATCATCCACTCATCGGACAGCATCACAGCGGCTCAGGCAGTCTTAATATTGGAAAAGAACTGTCACTTCCAGCCTTTGGTCCAGAAGCTTGGATGGCTCAAGCGAAAGGTACAAGACATGGGCAACTTGATGGACGTTCTCACCAGATATGCTGAGTCGGATAGCACGAAGGATCCCGGCTCAGATGAGGACAAGACCACCAAAGGTAAAAAACCTGAAGGAGGGAAAGGTCAGCACGGTCCAGGAGGCAACCAGGGGGCTCAAAATAATAAGTGGAAGCAACCGGACGGTGGGTCAGACTTTGTGGCCAACACTAATACAGGTTTCAAGAATCAGTGCCGGAACGGTCGACCCGGAGGAGCTTACAATGGGAACAATCCTCGCAATTATGAGGAGGCGCTTAAAGCACCTTGCTCTAAGCACAGCACCCAAGATAAGCCGGCTAACCACTCTTGGGAGAATTTTTATATCATGCAAGAGTTCTATAGCCAGGCTTTCCAGAATAACTCAGGAGGCAATGGTGGAGGACACCCGGGTCAACATGGACCTGGCGGGTCACAAGGTGGCCCAGGGGCTGGTTTTTAACATCAGGGAAATCATGGCAATGGGCAACATCCTAGCCAGGGCAATCAACATAATAACCAAGGAGGATTTCAAAGTAATCCCAAGCAGTTGAATAACGGTCAGTACCACTAGCACCTGAATCCCAGAATAAAATTCATACTCTGGAAGGGTATCAAAGAAGAAATTTTATGTCTCTAAGAGGGAAATAAGCCGGCCCTGGAACACCAGTGGCCTTATTATACTTAGCTTTGTCGACTCTCTTTTTTGTAATTTCTTCCCCCCTTGCAAACTTCTGTATATACTTCTTTATGTTTCGAGTATGAATAAAGCCGGCGTATCTTATCGTTTCAACCTACAAGTTAAGTTTGAGTCTTTATTTTCCAAAGGGCACCTGGGGGCTTCCAACTCATCGAGTTTAGCTTTCTCACCCTTGTGACCCGGCATAATAATGCCACATTATTAAGGGCATTTGGGGGATTCCAGCCCATCGGGCTTAGCTTTCTCACCCTCTTGACCCGGCAAAAATAAACGCCATATATGGTTAAACCTGCTTGTATGCTTGATACGACTCCGATCAGATGACCCCGTGAACTCTTGACGAGTCTATCCTTTTTGGACCCTGAACTTGTAAAGTTTAAAACACCGGCTTGAGTCATGAGAGAGTCGGCATATAGAAAGCTAGGATAAACCAAGGGTTATCATACCCGCTTCATTGAAGCAGGACCCGAGCCTCGAAAGCCGGCAGATTATCTCGTTATTATGATCATATGTTATTACATCCTTTGCATCATGGCTAGGACCCTCAAAACTGCCTTCAAAAGGTGCTACTCTATATTTATAAGCTTCGAGAAACAGTCCCCAAAACGAGTACCATGTGCTAAAACTCATCACATAAAATGTTTCTAGGCACACTTTTTTACCGGTTTGTATAGACAATAACCGGGTTATCAGCTGCATGACCGGCATAAAGTTATATTATTGGTTGAAAAGGCTAAAAAGAGCTTAAATTTTGAATATTAATGTTTGCCAGGCCTTATTGTGCCGGATTATCAACAATGCCTTACTTTGCTCATCGTAGCAAGTTTCGGATTCAAAGTTACTACCGGCTCATATTTTGAAAGGCCGGATTGAACAATTGAGCTCGCATAGCGACCAATGGATAGACATAATCTTCAACATTGTTGAGAGGGAAACAGATTGTTAAAATCTAGAAGATCAAGCCCAAAAAAATAAATATCTTGTGTCAACAAAGATAAACATGCATGATGACACGAGAACAGTTTTTCGGCTATCCCTATTACAAGCTCAAGGGAGCCACAAATTGTTTTTCCACCCATACTTGGGGGCTTAAGTGATGATTGATAAACTACGGATCACCGACTACATCATCCGGGTCGGCAACGGCTAATCCTGCGCGTGAGATGCCTTCGGGTTATCCACCGATTGGTTTTCCAGCTCCTGTATCTGAAGGTTATCCCATCCCAGTTGCAGTAAGATAGGGCCTGGAACACAACCTTGTCATCAAGAATTGGAGACGGGTCAACTTCAGGGGCAATGATATGCTCGCGCCTTTGAGGAGCCAGACTCTTTGATATTAAATCAGGTGGTGGAATCCGAGTATGATTGGCGCCGTAAGCCGCTTGATAGTTCCTCAGTTTCATCTCTGATACCAGTTGGGTTGACAGTAATGGAGCATCCTTGACACAGGCGGCATAATCCTCCTGGGAAAATTCTGACCCGTCGTTTTTAAATTCGGGAAAGCAATTTGCAAGGTCAGCTGGATCGAGCTCCTCTCCATAGGCTAAAGCCCGGCTCAATGCGTATATCGCGCCAGATCGGGCGGCTGATCTTTTTAGCTCTGGAATATGTTGAGGAATGGTGGAAAGACACTCCCACACATTCTTGATAAACTTTAGGGGCTGCTTATCCCCCCATCATGGCCTTGATTGCGAGATGACTCCCAGCGTAGAGTTGCTCAGTCAGGGAGTAAACAACCTTAAGCATCAATAGGCTATTATCATAAAAGCTGCTAGTCCGGAGGCCTGCAAAATTAAACCACTGCATGAGTCGCCGGGCGCATTATATCTATATCACAAGAAGACAAGAGGCTATATACACTTACCAAAAATAGCTTGGGTCATCTGGGCAATATGTCGTTTTAACCCAGACAACTCCTCGGTGATGGGTTTGAGCCGGCCCTCAGTACCCTCTGCACGCTTCACCAAAGTGGCCTTTTCTTCTTCAAAGGATTTCTTCTCCTTTAAAAAGCCTGACTTGGCGTTTTCTATCTCGACCAACGAGAGGCGAAATTTTTCTTCAACTTCCACCTAGGAAGTCTGCCCTTTTTCCTGGTCCTTTTTCAAGCTGGCCACGCTGGATTCGGCTGTCTTCAAAGCTTCATGTATCATAAATAAACTCTATGACAAGTCCCAAGCAAATTGCAAGCAATATATTTGGCACTTGGGGGCTAATGTATCTCAACTCTTTTTTGACATTGAAGATGTGAAGAAGACCCGAATAATCTCAAGGAGATGAGCCGACCCATTGGGGCTACAGGTCGAAGTTCTTCAAAGTTATTACAGAAGACCCGACTCATCTTAAGGAGATGAGCCGGCCCTTGGGGGTTACAGGTCGAAGTTCTTCAAAGTTATTACAGAAGACCCGACTCATCTCAAGGAGATGAGCCAGCCCTCGGGGGTTACAGGTCGAAGTTCTTCAAAGTTATTACAAAAGACCCGACTCATCTCAAGGAGATGAGCCGGACCTTGGGGGCTACAGGTTGAGTTAGTCAAACATTCGCAAGACCCAGCTTATCTTAGAAAGACAAAACTGGGCCTTGGGGGCTACCAAAGGATATATGATGAGAGCATATAAAGGAGAACCACTACTAGGAGAAAGGCTAGTAGTAGCGCTGGAAATAGGGGTAGCAGTAGCACGGGTGCCGGCGCTACAGCTAACCTGTAGCAGTAGCGTTGGTTTACCCGCGCTACTGCTATCCTACTTAGCAATAGCGTTGGTCCGGTCCAACGCTACTGCTACTTAGCTACTGCTATATAGCGGTAGCGCTAGCGACATGCTATACTACTTCCTCATAAAGAGCGCTACTGCTATATTTACACATTTGCGTTTTTTTCCTGCTACGTATTTGCGCAGTATTTGTACAGGTTTTATATAGTATTATAATCATATCAGAGACATGCAATATGCTCATCATATCATACACATAATAGTCTCATCGTATCATCACATCATCCAACACAAATCATATTGTCTCATCATAATCACGATATAGCGATACAAGTTAAGTGTCGACATGTCTCGAATACAAGCAACTACATGGTCATCACATACACATGTCTCATCATCTATATCTAAACAAAGATATAGAAGATAAGAGCGATCACTATGAGCAAGAGCGCGATAATGTTGTTTTTGAGGCGCCGGTTCCGATCCCTCTCTCGCGCTAGCGTGCACCACCTCAAGTAACTATCTTCTGCTTCGGCTCTGCTATCGAACCCTCTCTGGCTACCGCCCGGAAACTGGTACACTTGGGCCTGACACTCAGGCCACTCATGGTACACGCCTGGAACCTTCCCTACATACACGGCGTAGCACTTCTTCGCCATCGATGATCTATGTACCTGCATCGTCACATGAGTCGACAATATGCAACATCATATATAGTTGAGCAACAAAAAGAGACAGAGTTAGCAGAAATAGAAGCAACATATCATAAGCATAAATAACAAAGTTCATCATACCCAAACTACCCTAACTAGAGTGATCTTCGCTAGTTGAGGAGGACGGTTTAATTACATCACAAAGTTTCGCCGTGCATAACTCAAAGTTTCGTCATAGAGAAAGTAGTGACTAAACGGACACATTGTCATATATCGTCAATCACTCCAACATGTCTTGCCATCCTTTCAAATCAGGGAGGAAGGACCCGAGCGAAGTGAAAGGCTTCAGGTCGAGACGCTGTGCAGCTACGCGTGTTCGGATGTCTTCCCGCGACATTTGCCCTTCTTCGTAGAACATCCCTATTTTTCGTTGACCTCCTTCATGATGACTTGGGCAAGTTTACGTTAGATGTGATAGAACTCAGCTCGGAGTCGATGATCCGGTACATTTCCTAGTTTCTTTGCCCATTGCAGAATATCGGCATCGCCGGATTTAGGTGACATACGAAGGTTCTGGCAATCCCGTCTATACTCCAGCATGTGGTGGAGGACATAGAATCCATTACTGAGAGTACCTCTCGGTTGCTGGATGCATCAGAAGTCAATCTTACGGCTAAAGCAGGGCGCGCTCTTCCTTGTCTTCTTGATCATGATCTCTCCACCCCGTTTGCCGTAGCTTAAGATAGCACTGTCGAGAATAGCCTTGATGTGGGTGGAATCCTTTTTCTTTATGTTCTTCGACGAGTCCAAGTAAAGAGCGTAGGAGAATCGGGGGTAAAGAATGATGAGGACGGCACGCCCCTCGCTGCTCAAACTAAGAACACCTCAAATTAGCCTCCACGCGTGCAAATGAATGATTGAAATCAAAGGAAGGATATCCGTCGATGACTTACATGGGATGATAAGGCAGGAGAATCGACTCCTTGTCCTTATTGGCGACCATGTAATCGGCGATGTAGTTCCTTACATATTCATGATGCTTTGTGCAGACTGCCAAGAAGTCCTCGTGCATGAAGTACGGGTCAGCGACACAGATACAAGATATTTTCTCGCGCCTGATGATGTAGTTCATGTACACGGCATACAGGCGGACGAACGTAAAATCCAGCCTTGTCATTTGAAACATGTCGAAGATGTAATCGAATCGAAGAAAGAACTTATCCGCGGGGAATGTCTGGACGTACAACCTTTGCTGCGGCACGTTAACCACATAGAGCGGGTATCCTGGATTTGTCGAGGCGATAAGGCTTTTCTCTCTCAACAGCACATCATCATGAAGTGTCCTTAGATCGCCGTCTATGGCCTCTACCGCTTCCTTAGGTAGGATCGGATCACCGACGATATGGTATTTGGCCGCACCTTTGATAGGTCTACGGTCTTCAACCCGAGGCTGCGGAGGCGGCTGGCTCATAGAAGCAACTTTGCCGCCATTAGTGCCTTTCTTTGTTCTCTTCCTATGCTTCTTTGTTGCCAGAAGTGATCCGTACATACCGTCCCTGACCACCGCCCCTAGTGTTGTCGGGCTCAGCAATAATGGACGACCCTCACGTTCTTGTTGCTGGGTTGAGGGGGCATCTGGAGGCATGTCCTGCGAGGATTGCAGGAAGAGAGATTTCTTGCAATCAGCCTTAAGACGTTCCTCCTCCGGCAATTCAGGCATCAACTCATCACGCTCAAACCCTGAGTCATACTACTGAGCCATCGATAATGGGTCGTCATAACCGCCGGTGCTGGAATTGTTGAGAAACCGTAGAGGGTCATCATCCTCGTCCATGGCATCATGCATTGCTTCTTCGACGGCAGCGGCATCATCAGCCACCAATGGAGCCTCTTCCTCACGCCGTCTGCTATAACCCGGCACGATAGGCGCCGCTAATTGGGTAGGTGGGGTGGTGGTGTCCATACCTTGCTGAGGCTGCTTGGTCGTGGGTGTGCTCCCGGCCATCTCCAGACGAAGGAGATTCTTAGGCCACAACAGGACCCAACTCTTGCAATTGCCAAGCCATGACGGGGTCTCGTCGTCATCTCCACCTTGTAGTACCGGAGGAGCCAAATTCTCATAGCCCGCTTTGACACTGCCACAAAAACCTTGAAGACACCATGGGGCATCGGTCGACTGTGGAACAATTGTTCCTTCGGCTTCACTATCGTCGCCTTTCCCACGTCCACCTTCTGGCCGCTGATGATGTACAGTATGGTGCACGGGGTTTCGTCGGCCTGCGAAGACATGTCTGCGACGTGAGACATCTGAAAGGCAACGGAAACGGGAGATTACACATGTATTGAAGAGGGCCGGTGTGACAGGTAGTTACCGTGAGGGCGTCGAGCTCAGCCAAAGACGAAGCCCCGCCGAGTGCGCCAGAGACGGAGGACAGGCTGCTATGGGCAGGTGCGGGAGCATGTGCGGTTGCGTGAGCAGGTGCTGGCGGTGCAACGCTAAACGAGCTGCTCCCAACGATGCTTAGAAGGGAAAAGTCCTTGGCCTCTTTACCTGGATTTTGCTTCTGCCATTCAATGACAGCAGGAATCAAGGCACTAAACGAAGATACCATTTCCTCTCTTGCGGCAGCTACTGCTGCTTGGACTGCCTCCCTCACCAACTCATGTCGTATCGCTTCTTTGGTCTCAGCTGATTTCTTTTCAACTGCAATCTCAACCTTCTTATCGACCGCAATCTCAACCTTCTTATCGACCACAATCACAACCTTCGTGTCGATGTTTATTTCGTTTAACTTCCATCTCTCCTTTCTCTCCTGGGCATCCTCACGACAGTAGTGCTTCCACGTGGCGCCGTCTCCGACGCCGTGCACGTGTCCATACGACGGGCGAGTGTCCACTGGGAGTCTTTTCAATACGTTCAAGGCCCGGTTGAAAGGGGTGTCCCACTTGGGCCTCGTCGACGCCTCGGACGGCGAGTCGCTTTTGGCCGCAATCCCGTGTTGCTCTTTCTGCAAAAGGAATGTGGATCGTTTACAAATTTGACTAAACATGCAGTTGAATTGATCAGAAGCTAAAATTAGGGTGAAATTAATAATTAAAAGCGGTCTCATGAACTCCCTCGTGACCGCGTCCGTTTGGAAAACCTTGTTGACTGGGTCCCAACGGTACCGGGCCCTGATGACGTCACGCTCCTGCGGGACGGTGAACTCCGCCAAGTGGTCTGGGATCCCCAGACTTTCGCGTTCCGCGTCCTCCTTGTGTCGAAGAAACGCAGGTATGGGATCACGTGGATCCCTTCACGATTCGGCAGGAAAAAGGTTAGCACAAAGAGCAGATCTAACGACCAACACGAGGAAATTTTACCCAGGTTCAGGCCGCTAAGAAGCGTAAAACCCTACTCCTGCTTTAGTGTATTAGGTGTGTTTGAGCTCTAGCCCCGGAGCGCTTGCGATGTACAGTACATTCAAGCAGCAGCTACGCATGCAGAATGGGCCAGAAGGTCCTCCCCTCTTTAGCCACACCTTGGGCCTCCCTTCATACGTCGAAGGGGTCACCAACAGTGGCGTAGTACAAGAGGTGTAAAGTTGCTACATTGCTATCATACCTAATACTGACGGCTTAGGACAAATGCATTTAATGCTCCGTTGAGGTGTCCCTTAGCCTCTTGGGGATGGGAAAAGAAGTCGTCCCATCAACACCACTTAAGCCCAACGCCGTTAGCGCCCTGACACGCATCCAGGAGGACAACAGCTAAACGACAAGCTGGTCGCTATGCTGGAACGGTGGCAGCGTGGCGAGGTCTTGCCGGGTGCGAGCCTTGCCGGGGCTACGAGCCATCCCGGCAAGATCTTGCCGGGGCCCCAGCCTTCGGTCTTCTGTCTTCTGATTATTGGCTTGAGTGTTTCCTTGATACTCTTGCATTCGCGTCCAGCTGTCCCCCGGCAGGCCTTGCCGCTGGTGTGGCTACAACTGCCCGTGCACAAGTATGGGGTACTAAAAAATCCAAACTTTAGTACACCGACAGGAGCCCCCGGGCCTAGGCCATACACGGGTGCGAGGCGTTGTTGGGCTAGGCCCAAACAGTGCACGGGCACGCGTGGCAGGAGTTAACCGCTGTAATCATTCCGTTTACTGCGCCCCCCCACTACGCGCGTTGAATGCGTGACGTGGGAGACGTGGGCGGAGCGGCCGTTACAGCGGCGTGCTCGCAAAAGTGATTTCATATTGACAAGTGAAGAGACAGCCTCGCGCCTTCCCAATAAAAAGGAAACCGCAGAGGCGCTTGCTCATTTACCTCCAATCTTTTCCAATCTAGGAACCGCCGTCGTCTCCTTCCTCGAGCCCGAAATAGAGCTTCTCCCATTCATCCGCCGCCTCCACGCCCTATCCGTCCACGGTCGTTGCTCCTCAGCAGCCATGCCGCCCAAGGCAAGCAAGGGCAAGGCGGTGAAGGCCGCCGTCTCTGAGGGTGAAATGGCGAAGATGCGGAAGAAGCACGCCGTCTTCGCTTCGGCGCTCGATGCGAACGCCCTGAAGGATCGATATCTCTGCATGTGGACAAAGGAAACGAAGGCGCATCCCGCTACTCGCGTGAGTCCAGGTTCCTTCAAGGGTGGCCCAGATAAATACCCCTTCTTCGTTGACTATTTCTACTGCGGGCTCTGTCCCCCTTTCTCTGATTTTTTCAACGACATCATGTACACATACGGCTTCCAACTTTTGGATTTTACGCCAAATACCGTGACATGCATGTCGGTCTTTGCGCATCTTTGCGAAAATTTTGCCGGGGTAGTCCCCAACACAGCCCTCTTCCGCCACTTCTTCGTTCCTCGTATTCAAGCGGGGGAAGCCCTTTCTGGTTCCATCACTTGGATTCCAAGGGCATGGAACAAGGAGGTATATCCAGACGGGGTCTACCGCGAAAAGTGGGAGGAATGGCGGGCCAAATGGTGCCGGATTCAGGAGAATGACCCTCAGCCCTTCTGTGCGCCCCGACAAACTAAGATGGTGTGTGGCAAGGACTGGAGCGACTTCGATCCTCAAGATGAGTAGCTCACAGTCGCAATTACCAGGATTCACCGCCTCAAAGCTGCCGGGCTCACAATCGAGATGATTGGTGCTGATTTTCTCCGCCGGCGCATCGCCCCTCTGATGAACAAAGGGAGACCAGCCTGGGAGTTCCGGAACGCGGCAGATATCATGAGGCTGCGCCCTGGGCTGAACAACAACCTGACGGTCATGCAGCACACAGCCCTCTGCCACAAGCTGTTCAGGACCGACGCCAGATTCAAGCTGTCGGCGGGCATAATCCCTCTGTGCAACAACTCTGCTCCGGCCTCAATCATCGCCATGATGCCGGCATGCAACGCCCACGGCCTTGACGAGACTTCGGAAGAGCCATCCACAGAGCAGGCACAGGAATTCTTTGATAATCTATCGGAGAAGGCCATCCGGGAAGAAGCAGTCCTCATTCGCCCCACCCTTGAGGAAGAGGTGGCGTATATCTCCAGCAGGGCAAAAGAGGCAGATCTTGCCGCGGAGGCCGGCAGCGCTGGCTTCACGGAGAGGAAGCCAATGAAGAAGAAGTGTTGTCAGGGGAAAAACTTGACGGGCAGGGCGAGGTTGCCGGAGAGCAAAGTGGCACATCTGCCGGGGGTCCTTCTGCCGAAGGTACAGCCGAGGAGGAACTGCACGAGGAGCCCCCAGCTCCTGAGAAGAAGAAGAAGAAGCGCGCCCTTCGGAAAGTCGCCTCTAGTGCCTCAACCCAGCAACCTTCTTCTTCTGCCGCAGCTAAGCGATCCAGGACCACTCCCTCTCCTCCTCGCACGAGCACCGTGGCAGAAGTCGACTTTGACCTCTCGGCCTTCAGCTCGGAAGAAGAAGAGTAAGGGTTCTGTTACATCTTTCATCTTTTGTGTTTCCAGTTTTGCTTACTAATTTGTCTTGCTTTGGCCCGTCTCTGCAGAGATACAGAAACATTGGCGCAAAGAATGGCGAAGAGGGCGAAGACTTCAACGGGCGATGAGCCGCCGGCAGGCACCTCAGGTGCGCCAGAATTGATTAACACCAGCCCGGAGCCCAGCCCACGACGCAGCCCCCGACACAGCCCCCAGCGTGAGTCCACTACTCACTTTCCGCTGGCATGTGCCGGGGTGTGTATCTTCACTGCTAACCTCACCGGGGGTGTAGGAGAAGAGCGGCAACAAGGAACGCCATTAGGAGCCACCCCTAACGTGCCGCCTCTGTCAACCACGCCGCCCAGAGATGAATCTTCAGCTAGCGAGCTCTACAGTGACGATGAGGAGCCGGCAAGCACAGGCTCCGGCAACCCTTCTCAGCAGCTCGACACAGGTAAACTGTTTGCCTTAGGGTACTTGTTATTCCGTCTTTTTTTTTTCTTGAACTTCCTCTTCAGCCGCATCTTGCTTGTTTTCTTGGCCTTTAGACCTTCCCTCGACGGAGCATATGGATGTTGATACTGTCATCGAGGAGACCGCCAGGGATGCTGCCGCCGAGGCTGACAAAATTACCATTGCCGAGGCCGCCAAGAATGCTACCGCCGAGGCTCCTGCTGTCGAGGCCGCCAAGGCTGCACAGGAGGAGACCACCAAGAGGTCTGCTGAAAGGGCCGGCAAGGAGACCGGTGACCATACTGACGGCATTCCTGCCGCAGGAGCGCCAGGCGCTGCGCCGGCCATAGAGCCCCCAGTTGCCGGTGAGGCGACTGTTGAGGAACAACCGTCAACATCCGAGGCCCCCTCTTCAAGCAAGTACCTCAAGGTGGGCGACAACCTGTTCATCAATATACGAGGAACGGCAATCACCGGAGTGCCAGCCGAAGGGGAAATCTTCGACAAGGAAATCGTCGCTGCTGCTGGGCTCAAAATTGTTGACGAGCCATGCGCCAGCAGCAGCAAATCCGAAGAAGAGGCGCTCCTCCAGGCCATGAGCAACAACTTCCAGAAGCTTCAAGCGCTTCACCGCGCCCGGCGGGAGAAACTGGACTCCAGGGCAGCAGTTGTCGAAGCAGCAGAAGGAGACCTCTAGAAGCGTGTCGAGGAAACGTAAGCCTGGTAGGGTGAAGCCTTTCAAGATCTGAAGGCGAACCAAGAGCAGCTGAGCCAAAGCTGGAACGAGCTCCTCATGAAGCAGTCTGATGTTGAGAAGGCACAAGAGGAGGCCAAACAACAGGCCGCTGCAGAGGAAGCACGCTTGAGAGAGCTCCGTGTCGGGCTTGAGGCTCATGACGATGACCTCACCGCTCGCGAAAAGGTACTTGCAGACAAGCTTCGTGCCAAAGACGAAGAGATCGAAAAGCTTATCGCGCAGCGGACCCAAGAACTAGAGCAGCAACACAAGGAAGCTCTCGAGGCTCTGATTTCTGACCATGCCGGCAAGCTGAAGGAAGCCGTCAATGCTGCCGAAGCTGCAGAGGCCGCCAAGGACAAGCTTGCCGTTAAGGTGAAGAAGGTGGAGGCAGACCTTGAGGATCACGGCAAGAAGATCTCGATGTTCGAAACCGAAAGAGAGAAGACTCTCCATAGCTTGATGGAGATACAAGTTGCCGTATCCGACAAGACCAAGCCGCTCACCGCCGCCAAAGAATCCATTGCTGATCTGGAGCTGAAGCTGACCACGCTGAATGAGACTCTGGAGGCCAGCATGGCTCGCGAGAAGGCCCTGACCAGAGATCTCCAGAATGAGAAGGAGTTGCTCGAGAGCGCCGCCGTCACCCATAACGACTATGTGGCCGGTACGCAGATCTGGACTGAGCGCCTCGTCGACGTCGCGAAGAAGCTTGCCGCACAACTGTCCACCATGGACATGCAAGGCTTCAATTATTCCTCCGACGACAGAGTGTCCACGAGCGCCAAGCTGACCATGTTCTTTGAAAGGATGATTGACGCCCTGAAGCAGCTCCAATCTGACCGAGCAACCAGTCTGGCCAGCGAATCCCGGAAACTCTGCCAGGCCGTCCTCCGCAAGGTGCTCGTCAAAGTGGTGCACAAGAACCCCGGCATCAACCTCACCAACATCCTCGACCGCCTGCCGAAGGATGTAGACGTCAAGGCACTTGAAGAGCTTGTCGCGCCCATCATCGACAGAGTGAACCAAGTCAAGAGGGTTGAAGGCGATTGCCGGGACTAGCTGCTTCACTTCTCGTTGCCGCCGTCATTCCATGCCAAAAACAATTTTGTCTTATGTTAGAACCGCGGCAACTATTGATGTAATATAACTTGCTGTGTTTTGGATGAATGCATACTATCTCCCTTGTCTGATTTCTCTCTGTATGGAAAGAACCCTACGCTTATTGGGAACTTGCCGGTGCGCGCAACCTTGCCGCGAGCGCTAGGTGCAGGACTTTAGCAGCCTGCTGGTGGTGCTGCTACCCGCAAAATACCTTGGCGTTTTCAGTGCAGGCACCTAAACTGTTGAGCGGACTCGAAACAGAGTAAGGGCGCGACCAATCACGACATGGTTCCTTCGCGTGCAGGTTTTCCATACATAGATCAAAATCGTTCAGGGAGAATAACTTTTACCAAATAGAAATTTGTTTGAAGTTTCTGCAACTTAGCTTTTTATTGTTGTACTCCTTCCGGCAAGATGTCAATCCTGAACGTCGCCTATCGGTATCCATACCATCCTTCCCCCCGGCAAACTTGCATGCGAGGGAACCTTCTGTCCTTTGAGAAAGAGAAAGAAGAGAAAATAGAGATATGGAACCTTGGCGGTTCATTAATGCTTACCGGAAGCAAGTGTAATACAATGTCTCAGATAAGCATGCACGTAAGTAAACATGAAAATCGACAAGAATTGTAAGACACTTAATCTTATTCAACTATGCACAGGGTATGCGCCTGGCTTTGTACAAAGGATTACATGTCTTGGCAGCAAGACTTGTACAAAAGGTGGTTACCGGGGGCCCCAGCAATCGCGCCTTATGGATAGAACTTACGAAGATGTTTGATATTCCAGGAGTTGCTCACTGGAACACCATCTTCGGTCTCCAGGAGGACTGCGCCAGGCCTGGTGACTCGTACTACCCGATAAGGGCCTTCCCACTTCGGCGTCAACTTGTTGGAATTCTTGGCCGACTGAACGCGCCGAAGAACAAGGTCGCCTTCCTCAAGGCTTCGGGCATGAACCTTGCGGCTATGATAGCGGCGCAAGGCTTGCTGGTAGCGTGCAGCTCGCACAGTAGCCTGGTGACGATCTTCCTCAAGGAGCAGAGCGTCATCTTGCCGCAACTGCTCTTGCTCGAGCTCATCATAAGCGAGCACTCGAGGTGACCCGTATATGAGTTCCGTGGGGAGAACTGCTTCCGCCCCGTATACTAGGGAGAAGGGTGTCTGGCCGGTGCCTCGATTTGGTGTCGTTCTGATTGACCAAAGAACCACCGGCAACTCATCAATCCAGCGCCTTCTGCACTTGCGCAGCTTGTCGAAAGTCCTTGTCTTGAGGCCTCGCAACACTTCAGCATTTTCCCTTTCCGCCTGGCCGTTGCTCCTTGGATGAGCAACAGAAGCAAAACAGATCTTGCCGCCAAGGTCTTGGACGTACTACATGAAGGTGTGGCTCCTGAACTGTGTGCCGTTGTCGGTGATGATCCTGTTAGGCACACCAAAACGGCAAACTAGCCCTTTGAAGAACTTGACGGCTGATTGTGCTGTCACCTTTCTCACTGCTTCCACTTCCGGCCACTTTGTGAACTTGTCGATTGCAACGTACAAGTACTCAAAGCCCCGGTAGCGCGGGGGAAAGGGCCCAATATGTCGAGCCCCCAGACCGAAAACGGCCAGGAAAGAGGGATCGTCTGAAGAGCTTGAGCTGGTTGATGCAATTTCTTTGAATGGAACTGATACGCTTCACACTTGGTTACTAGTGCAGTTGCATCCTGGAGAGCAGTAGGCCAAAAGAAACCTTGCCGGAATGCCTTATCGGCAAGAGCTCTTGATCCTATGTGGGAACCACATATGCCTCCATGTATCTCTGCCAACAGCTTCAGTCCATCCTCCCGAGGAATACACTTCAATTTCACACCGTTCGGTCTCTTTCTGTACAGGACATTGTCCACAAATTGGTACATACTAGACCGACGGGCTACTTTCTCCGCTTCTTCCTGCTCTTCGGGGAGTTCTCCTGTCTGAAGGAAATGGACGATGTGCTGTGCCCATGCTGGAGCCTGGGGCTCGACAACAAGGACTAAAGGCATGTCTTCTGCCATGGGAACGCTTGTCTCTACAGCAAGGGCCCGAGGCCCTGCCGGAGCCTGTTGCTCCCCGGCAAGTTTGGTGTTGTTCCCGGCAACTTCTTTGCCGGCGGCCTCTGGGAGGTCTGCCGGAAAATACTTGCCGGGACTCAACTTTCTTCTTTTCTCTTGTCCCATCAATGGTGTTACGGATGGTTGAGTCAATCGGAGCACAAAAGTTCATGGTTCCACAGGTAACTTAAGGGCAGCGCGCTTTGACAGGTCATCAGCAATGCTGTTTTCTGCACGAGGAACGTGCTCCATTTGTAGACCATCAAAACGCTCCTCCAACTTTCTCACTTCGTCGACATAAGCTTCCATCAATGGACTTTGATAATCCTTATTCACTTGCTTGACGACAAGCTGTGAATCGCCTCTGACGATGAGCTTCCTAATTCCAAGATCTGCTGTGATCCTGAGACCGGCAAGCAGCCCTTCATATTCTGCAGTGTTGTTTGTCGATCTCTCCCGGGAAAAGTGCATCTGGATCACGTACTTGAGGTGCTCTCCGGTGGGTGCGACAAGCAGCACGCCAGCACCGGCGCCTTGCAGTGATAAAGCCCCATCAAAATACATAATCCATTCTTGATTTGCTTCCTTGCCGGGGAGAGTTGTTTCCGGAATCTCCTCGTCTAGCGTTGGGGTCCATTCTGTAATGAACTCCGCCAAGGCTCTGCTCTGAATGGTTGAAGTACTTTCAAACTTGAGACCAAAGTTTGACAGCTCCAAAGCCCACTCCACGATCCTGCCGGTTGCATCTGGATTTCTCAAAATCTGCTGCAACGGAAAGTGAGTGACAACGGTGATCTCATGTGCCTGAAAATAATGGCGCAGCTTCCTCGAGGCCATAAGGAGGCCGAAGAGCAACTTCTACACACCAGAGTACCTTGACCTAGTCCCCTGCAAAAGGGAGCTGACAAAATAAACTGGGCGCTGCACCATCTTCTTCTTCTGTGTCGCTTCATTTGACTGCGCAGATCCTGTCTTGTTGGTGCCAGATTCTGTCGGGGAAGATCCCAGCTTGTCACTTGGCGGTCTTGCCACTGCCGCTGTTTCTGCGTCAGCTTCTCTCTCTGCCACTAACGCAGCACTCACCACTTGATTCGTTGCCGCTAGATATAGCAGCAACGGCTCTTGCGGTTTTGGCGAGACTAGTACTGGCGGAGAGGAGAGGTACCTCTTCAAATCCTGCAGCGCTGCCTCTGCTTCCGGAGTCCACTTCATGGGACCCGCCTTTTTCAAGATTTTGAAAAAGGGCAGGGCGCGCTCAGCAGATTTTGAGATGAACCTACTCAGAGCAGCGACGCAACCGGCAAGACGACGCACATCCTTGACATGCCTTGGCGCTTCAATCTGCTCAATTGCCTTGATCTTGTCGGGATTTGCTTCGATTCCGCGTTGAGATACAAAGAACCCGAGAAGCTTGCCGGATGGAATGCCAAACACACACTTCTCAGGGTTGAGCTTCAAATTGATCTTGCGTAGATTTGCAAATGTCTCTTCTAGGTCTTGTATAAGCATTGCCTTGTCCTTGGTTTTGACCACTATATCATCCATATAAGCTTCCATATTTCTATGTAGCTGGG